>OV656804.1:28527990-29755980 GCA_927399485.1 Calamotropha paludella
AACTGGAAGATAAATAGGGTGTATTTTGTTTATCTACTGCCCTTTACGTAGTTAAGCCATGCTATTCCGTATTAGTTATAGGTTTCAGAGTCATGAAATGGTGGATATATGTCACAGGGAGGTTTTCATAAGACGAAATAATAATTTACGTGAGAGAGTGAAAGAGTGGTGATTGTATTAGAGTGTGAAGTAGCCGTATGAAAAGGCACAGCAACGTCATATTTAGGAGCTCCCAGCGACAATGGTGACGATGAAACGTAGAGCTTAGTTAGAAAAGGATCTGGTGTAGAGTCCGACGTTAAAACACTGTCAGTGATGATCAATGACATGCTTAGAAGCGGAGAGACAACAACCCGGCTAAATAATTATAGTAACGTAATGTTGCGTAATACCATTACATGCAGCAATATTGATGCTTTATATCAAATGGCGCTAGCATATCTATAAAAACGTGGATCACTTTGCAAAACTATATCTAGCATTTGCACTAAAGTCAACAAGATATACAAATTTACACCTAGGTACATCAGTCGGATTTTCCCGGGACAAAGATCACCTAGCATGGATGAAGATCTGTTAGTGGTAATACAGCGACATAAAATAGAGGATCAACCGGCGTTAAGTCCAGAGTAAGAGGGTCGTCGGTGACTTGTATGGAGGCGTCGAGCGCCTGCGTGTAGTGGCGTAGTAGCGCCATGTACACGCGCGCCAGCGACCGCACCGCCGCGCTCTGATCTTGGTGCAGCGGGCTGTATCTAGCCTGCACCTGTAAAGGTAAACCTATCAGCACGTAATCGAACTTATTCATGCTCCAGCCCTTTGTGTCTCTCAAGTGCGTCATTTGGTAGAGTGAGAAAGAATGACGATACGCTATCTTTCTGACTCTCGCTAATAATGTTTCTAGTCTATAGAAAAGGATGTGATATGAGAAAATGCAATTCCTTGGTGACAGATCTGGGTTAACTCCTATAGGTAATCGCTATACAAGAAAATATATAACATACATCTAAAAAAGCAGCACTATTATCGGAACTGTAAGATATAGCTAAATAGATTTTTGTCTTTTCAAATACATCATGCCATGGTATGTTTAGCAGAGTAAAACCAACCAACCCTTCACACATTTTAAGGTGGTGTAAAAAGCTACTAATGATACTGGCTGCAATCACCGTACTCCTGGCGTAGACCACATATTAATCAGTATTTTCCGTATTATTGTCTTTTACTGTGATATTCAAGCCAGCTGCCAAGCGTTAAGATTCAATATGGTAAAACTCTATATTTTTGGGGCAAGCTTGCTCCTGAGATATTTTTAACATTTTAAACAAATCCTTTGCGCTACTTGTCAATCAATATTTACTGTTAATCCATTTTCTTCATCGCTTGAAACATCCATCCCGTACGCATACATATACACGTAATGCTGAGGTGAATCTATGGCCCGCATCACTAGGTATTCAGTCAAACTCTGTAAACGAAACATCGAAATCAATAGTATAACATAAAATTTATATAGTACGTCTAATTTACTTTTCGATCGATACTAAACTACTATAGGTCGACCACTTAAATGAGTCTTCGCACCACGCGGTACAGGGGCGGGGGGTACGGCGATAAAGGGGGGTACGGAAAAAGGGGCTAATATCGAGAAGTTACATCAAAAACATTCGTTCTTAACCCAACTCATGTAACTAATGCACATGTTATGGAATTAAGGAACAACGACGCGGTAACACAACACAGAACTTTGTCCCAGGGGAAAGCTTTATAGCTTCGACCCGGGATATGTGAGGAATACCTCCGCCATTATACTTTGTCCAATTTAGGATGATACTTTTGACAGGTGTCACTTCCTTATTGCCACGTACTAAGGTTGCGTTTGTTTCCTTATGTTTGGCTTGACATTGCAATAGCAACTCCATACCCTCTATATAGGTGTCAACTGTCAAAAGTATCATCCTACATTGGACAAAGCATAGTACAACACAACACAACACAGACCCTAGCTGATATAGAAAAAATCGTTGTCTAATTTGTCCAAAAAATTTGGGGATCGAACTTGGGATCTTGAAGTAGCGTTACAGTGAAAACCGATACGCGAGCCATTTAATCAGAAAGGCCGTCATCGTCCTTATGCCGAGATTATTATCATGATTTTTTGAGGCTCTGATATTTTGGCTCTTGCATCTACGCCGAAATATTAGTCTCAAAAATACACCTGATTTCAGCAAATATTAATAAATATTTGCTGAAATCAGGTGTCTTGGCGGAAGTCCATATCTATTAAAAAAAATAAAAATATATAACTCACTGCCGCAAATAACAAGCATAAAGCAAGCGGTGCAATTTTTTAAACATAATTATTTTAAGATAAAATTTTCGGTAAATTACCGGCCGAGGAATGTCATCCTGTTGGCATCCAATGTATTTCACAAGCTCATCTGTATAAACAATGACGTTAGGTACTTTACCTCAGTGTGTGATAGTGCTGTATACTTCATATCTTGAATTTCATTGTCTTCAGCCTTTGTGTCCGATAGAACATAACTGTAGGGTAAATTACATAATTTAATGTCATAATTTTGCGTTTGTTTTCTTTTCTTTTCTATTAAGGTGACAGAGGTAAATTTAAAGTTACAATTTTATATCTTTTTTATTTTATTTGTGGCTTGCACTATTTGTGCATTTAGCCAGTGTCAAGTTAGTATAATTAATTGCCAGTTCTTGAGTTATTTCTTTTCTTAATTTCATGACGATGACTGAACAGTAAAATATATTTTCCCCCCTAGGTTTCAGTAAATGTGTGGGGTTTTGCTGAAATCTCCCCGTGGACTTCTTGAGAGAGCAGGAAAAGACAAATTCCACTGCTTTGTTACACTTGGCAACACTTTTGTATGTTCACAAACACTTAGTGGTTATTAATCCACCATTATTACACACTAATATCTATCACAACACAAATTTTGACAAGAGAAACAAAACCACCAACTTGACGCTTCCCGTTCCCGCCAAAAAGTCAATTTTATATCATTACTATTTTATTGCAATGGGCCGTACCTGGGAAATGAATACTCACGGAGATACTAAAACTCCTATTAATAAATATCTTTACGATTGTTAATATAACCATCTTCAAAATTTAGTTATTGCAAAATACAATTAATAAACGATACACATGAAATCTATTTGTTATAGAAATATAAAAATCGCTTTCCATGCATTATTTCTGGTAATCATAATAAGTTTCTTGAACGTTATTTCTATGTCGAATGTTCCGTCTTTTAACATCCGGTTTCAATATATGCATGTACTATCGAAGCCTCTGGCGCCTTATCAGTCTTAAGTCGAAAGTCGCTTGCACACTGCACGATGCCTATCGCTTCAGGCCACGCCCCGCTCCATTCATTCAACAATGGCGCCACGAACGCGTAAAGCAGATTGATAGTTGACTGTACTGACATCAAGGGCGATTTTAAAACTAGTTGTTTAAGATTGGCCGTAGTATAAATCGTAGTAAAATACGAAGCCAATTAGGGATAGGTATGGGTCGTGTGGGCGTGTCCGATGCGATCAGTCCTAACGAATATTTCTACAAAGTGGTAAGGCACGAGAGACCTCGATAGTACCTAACAAATTATAATTAGCAAAAAAATGTGTAAATGAAAACAAATAGCACATCCACCCAGGGATGAAATGAAATTAAAACAAATAACACATCCACAAGATTCCCGTATGATGCATTGATTATTAACAATTTAAAACATACGCGTTAGCAACAGAAATGGCGTTTGTTGTGTTATCTAATCTAAGCACGATCGTGGTTGTCTGTTCCAAAGCTTCAACTGTAAGAACCTGCGACAAATAAGGAGCAGATGAGTTGTTAAGGTCTGTTTAATAAGCCTTCAATACTACTTAACATATATTTCTTCAGACCTTGCTATACTTCGTTTTATAAGCATTCTTATTGTTATCCAAATGAGCCAAAATGCTGGATAGGGATACCCCAATAAGAATTCCAGCCACCAAAGATGATATTATCTGCAAAAAGAATACTTGTATTACTAACCCTACTCAGTCGTGTAATATTGAATTTTCTGGCCTTTTTGAGCCGTGTGGTATCCAATAGAGTGAAATAGCACAAATTCTTTATACTGATGATATTGGATAGAGTCATCATAAATCATATGCAGACCATAAAATGGGTAGCAGGATTTTCCAAATTCCGGTCATTTAGGGTCGATCTCCAAACTACAGGGCTGCCGTAGAGGTTAAGGCAAAATCCTGCTTTTTTGGACGACTTCTATCCAGCAGAGTAAGTATTTAGGTTGAAAGGATGACATCGGTCCACCGTTTTCGGTCAAATGATATTAGGACAAGTCAATTTTGGACAAGTACTCCGTTCCCCTTTTGAATAATGTATAATGGTATACACTCACTGTGATAATCACGTTACATTTGTAGAAGCGGTAAAACGCTATGTACTTCTTTATAAACCATTTCAAGTGGGTCAAAGTTAATCCGATAGTCTGTTTTCTTCTGCACGTATGGGATTCTGGAATAGGCGGAAGATATCATATCAGAGATAACTGGAATATGTTTAATGAATGATCAGCATATACTCGTAGCATATTAACCTCCAATCCTCTTTAATGCTTCTCTGCATGTGATCTGATGTTCAATAGAATGTTCATGTGTAGCTGCTCTACATTCGTTTATGGCTCTGGAAAACAAATAATTCTAGAAAATTGATAATTTAAAAAAGGGCATATGAACTAAGCGTTATAAAAAGAGACAGAAAGCCACGCCATCCAGGCACGCTGACATGAGTGACAGCGAGACAGAAGGTTACGTACACTGAGGTGGGGAGGCAGCTGGCTCCTATATATATCGTGTAACGGTACTAAATCTGACGCTTGTAACGGTAAAATCTCTTGTGACGTTTAACACGGATAGAGTGGCCGTGCGGTGAGAGCCTAAATGCGAGCGGCCCTAACGTGAAGAAAATTTTTCTCCCGACAAATGCTTTTTGACACTACCAAGTTATTATTTATATAGATGATAATAGCTGTTCAGTACATGCAATTCCGAACAACAGAGCATTACTATTTCAGTGAGTAAAGTACAGCCACTTATGATCTGATAAATGCATTGGTCTGTGTCCAAATCGCTCTAAAGGAGTTTACAATTATAACAATGTAAAATATCAAATTTTATTATGTGATGAATCGTGTACTTATTATAGATGTGAACTTTCAAGTGGGTCCCTTGAAACTTTTTTCATAGACCTTGAGCAATATACAAGGTCTCTATAACTTATTTTGTATAACGTTATGGAAGTCTTTATTCCGGTCGTTTAACAGTTTTTATAAAAGATTATATTCAACTTATAAAGTGACGACTTACGGATTCTCTCGCGTTAATGTAGGCTACCAACGAAGATGTTCTTACCATATACTAAATTTCATAGAAATCGGTCAACCCTTTCCTTTCTTATAGAAAGAAATACAAACAGACAGACAAAAATTGAATAATAAAATGAATATTTATCATAAAATTTGACCAACAAAAGAATGAGGATTTTTATAGTATTCATAGATTAGAAATCAGAATGCTTGACAACTCAAAAAAAAGGTAGACTAGGTATTTTCATTAGGCACCTTCTTGTAACTTCTTCTGTATCCGGCAAACTGATGCTCATTGAGACAATTCCGTATTTGGCAGCGTTGTCATTAAGATGTTTGATGAGAGTGGCCACCTTCGCCGTGGGACTTGATGGCACCTTCAGGATCAGTAAGGAGCCGAGGTGTGCACGCACAGTTGCACCTGCTTCGCTCGCGTGACGCAACAATTCGTTTATGATGTCGTTCTCACTGATATAGCTACCACGGAATGTCATTCGGACGCGGTACTCGCGACCTATCCAGCGTGATCGGTGAAAAAAAGTTAAAAGATTAAAAGACAATTGAAAATGTTTACTATACCACTTGTAACAAGCATACCATGCCGTTTGCGTGGCCTGTAGTGTCGGCAACATAAAATAAAAATTAAAGTAAAGAGAAAAGTGACTTTTTTGAGTGGGTTCTGCTGTCGGTTGCAGATGACTTACTGATTTCCAGATCTATGACAACTTCGCTAACAAGTGGCATAGTTTAAGACAAAACCAAAAAGATTAGTGTAGTTAGCTTGTAACTATAAGTGTAACAAAGTGCCTGTGGTTCTAATACCTACATAGTATATGAAATTAATGGTCGATTTTGAAAGTCATTGTAAAAGAAACTGCTCATTATCAATGCCAAAAAAAAGGGGTCAAACCTTAGTTTTAAATTCTTAGACCCCTAGAATTTTTTTATGTGAAAGGACTGTGATATTAAATATTTTCCTTATGGAAAATGTAGACCGTGTTTAATCGATAACTTGCTTTTACTTTATACTTGATTAGAAATCGTGATAAAAAAAATTGTGCAAGCCCATACCATATTTGAAGAACATGTAAGCTGGTGTACCCCCAAATACCAGAACTTTACTGTCAAATATAAACACTCGATCTGCAAATTCGAGTTGTATGCTGGAACGGCATAACATCACAATTGTGATAAACTTCTTGTACTTCTGCAAATAAAATATAATGGCATTAGTAATCCTAATTATATTATGACAATACTTTGTGTGTGTTTGTTACCATATTGTCAGTAAAAGCCCAAGAATAACATTCAAGAAGGCTAAGAACGGTTAGCTATATATGTAGTCGTAGAACCGAAACGTTAGCGCGATTTATTTCGGTACAGCGACATCTAGTATTAATAAATAAAGATATATGAGACAACATCACATACATTGTTCTGAATCCAAGAAGCTAAAGCACTTGTTTTATTATTGAGAAATAACGACGGCACCTTAACACCCAGGGCCAAGCCAATAAAGAAAAGTTTGTTTTCTACATGGGCAACGAAATTAGGACCTCGGTTTGGCGTTCCCAAGAAAAGCGGTTTGTAAGCTACACAACCTCGGATAATTTGCCTATATAAAGAACTAAGTATATTAATATTATAAAGTTTCGAATAATATAACCAGTATTTAATATAACCATATTTAATTAAAAATAACTTACCATAATCTTATCTTTAATGACTCTAGTGTAAATTGGCTCATCGTTAATATTTGGTATGAATATGATCTGAAAAGATTATGAGGAATCATCAAACAACAAAAAAACAAACTTGCAATTGTGGTTATCTTAATAGAATTTAATTTAATATTAGTATTGACCGTTTAGTTTCAACCAGAATAAAAAAACACTAGCCCCTCACATACAAGATGATAAACATTGTTGCCTTGTTATGCGAGTACAAATAGAAACAAGATTATAAAGCCGAAGAGGACAAATATATTTCTGTGTAAAAATTAGTGTCTTAGGACTCGAAGAGGGTTAATTTATTATTAGCGTGTAGAGATAAGATATTGATGAATACGCATTGTGATGTTTCGATGTTTTTTGGCTGGCGCTCGCAGGCAATCGTCTCCCCGGGTTCTATGTGGGGTAACTCTTAGTAATATAATATAGTTAAGTCTAATAAACATATCGTGTAAAAGTGATACAGTAAACTATAATGTTGATAATGAACTTAGACTTATAGTTTTATAGGGTATGAAATCTAAAGTACGTAAGGGTTTTACAGGCGTAATTGCCAATGAGAACTTGTAACACCAGACGTTCCACTATACGACATCGCCCTATTTGTATCCCTGCCCACTATGCACGACTTAAAAACTTTGACAACTCTTTTCATTGAAAAAACGGTGTTTTGTGAGAAGTGCTTTCGTAGTTTCAGCCATAAATTTGCCGTGGAGTATGGAATGTGTTTATAGATAATGATTTCTACCAAAGCCAAAGGGAATGTCTTTTACCGGGTTAGGTTATCTTTGTTTGAGAACCACGGTACGATCGTTCTAGATCGATGTATGTATATTTTTGACAAGCTTTAGTACCTAACTGCGAATTTGCGATATAGGTTTCCATGTTATTTCCTTGAAATACAATTTGTTGAACATTTGATATGATATTCTAATTTAAAGAAGATTTCAAAATGATAACATCTTAATGGCAAGACGATTTAAAATTCGTACGAACACGAAAGGAAAAATTGTGTTTATAGCGAGTGGTAATTTGTGAGAAAAGATCGAAAAATAATCACTCCAACCACATTACATCGTAGTTGCTCCTAAAGCAATGCCAAGCAGATGCTCTGTGATAGTACGTCTTAAGAGAGACCAAAATGAAAGATCGTTGTTATACGATATGGAGCTAGTGCTATCTGTGATGAGAAGTGCTTCCACCATAACGTTTATAAGAAAAGACCTGTGCAATGGCTGCGTTTGGTAGAAAAAGCGCTCGACAGCCCTCGAAAGCAATATGGCGACCGTTCAGCAGTAAGCGCCGCTGAGCGCTAAATGCTTATTTAAAAAAATTGAAAAATTTGAATCGTTATTAAAAATGACAGAATATTGACCAAAAATAATGTATTTAGAAAATTAAATAAGAATTTTAATCTTAAAAAAATATGAAATATTAGATATTTACCTGTTCTGAGCTTATGACGGATAATCGGTCGGTTGCTAATATTTGAAATTCCTTATTCCCACATACATAAGTCACTATTATCTGCTCTGCCATTATTAACTATCATATTTTATTTAATTAATTACTACTATTTTTTTAATGATTGCACAAAACCACCGGTTTACTAACAAGTTTGTAAACAAACTTATCTAAGCAAAATGGCCGAAAACGTCAGCGCTGCGAAAATTAGAAAACGTGTTCTTGCCGAAAACTGTATAGTTTGTTTCTCAGCGCTAGCGAGCACCGTCAAACGCTTTTTTCTGCCAAGCGCACCCAATGTGCCAGTGGTGGGCGCTATTAAAGATGCCAACCATGATAGAAATGAGGGTACCCTTGGCTCCGTGAGCAGCGCGATGGCCCAGCACAGCTGCGCGCGGTAGTAACCACCCAATCGCCACACTTGCGTATGCCGTACTGACTCCAGGTCACACTCGCTGTAGATCCTCTTCGAGCGGAGTTGCATATATTCAGCCCAAAATTGAGTAGACTCATGCCACAGGCAAATCTATGGGTGTTGTAAGAGTTAAATTGCCGCGACCATCTGCGTATAACCTTTTCTCCTTTCGCGCTTGCAAAACTAACTCCGCCCACTTTTCAAGTTTACGAAGGTCACAAAAACAGTTTAATGTATTAGCAAAAAAACAAGACATTGATATTTTTGCAAACAAAAAGCAAGAGTTCAATTATATGAATTAATTATTTTAGTTTAAAATTAATCTCATTTACTTGTCTTGTGTAACTTAGGTAAATGATTACAACTATTTCTTTGTGTATTTTCGTTGGTGCATGTCGTGACTGCCTTTAATTAAGACAGCACTTAGCACTATGATGAAATTGTATGTTTTTTTTTAATGTTATAGTGTATGTTTTGTTGGTGATCCTTATGAATAAATAAATAAATTAATGCCATACACTGTACATACATGAGAACGAATCAGTTTTTTCAAGAGCATTAATCAATATTTCTGAGGAGCACGATGGCTTAGTAGTTAGTGTTTGGAATATCACTAACTTTTTTTTTTCGTTCATAAAAAGATGTATGATGATTATTAAAACAACGGCTGAATCTGATTATTGTATTTATATTTGATAAATTACCTAATGACATAAAATTTTTTAAGATCTGATTTTGCTGTTTATATTATTCGATTCATACAATCTTAAAAAGTAACTTTTACTAATAATTTATATGCTGAACCTACCTATATAACTTAACATGTGGTTGTTTAAATGTTTTATATCATCTGATATACCATAGTAAAGGCGAAGTAACTTTTGTATGCGCCGGTAAGTTAACCGATTTGTTGCTACATACAATAAAAGAAACGAAGGTTACGAGCTTGATTTACGTGAAAAATGAAGATAGTTTAATTCTAGGTAGATTTTCCCTAAAACTTAATTTAAAGGAGGTATCATCGATTTAAAAATGACTCGGCTCCAGTGGCTAGCGCCACACGCAAAAGAAAGTGATGCATCAGCAACGAATCGGTTAAGCTATCTGTGTCTGGATATTAGTTATGTATTCATAGTTGAAGCGCGCCCTAACAATAAGAATATTAGTAGGGCAAATTAATTATCCAGCAGTCAGCTGGCATACACTTTAATCAAATTTTAAATTAGTAACTTAATAGGAACACTGGTAATGAATGAAAACTGCACAGTACCTCAGTAAATAACGATAAATGTTCTTCCACCGTTAAATCGTCAATCAAGAACTTCAGGTCGTGGCAGTACCCCATCATGTATGGCGTAGAAATGAAGCTGCTGTCAGGAGTGATTGTGTGGCCGAGTACAGTAATGGTACCCTCATCAGGGGACGTCGTACCTAAAAATATAGGAAATTTAAGTAACATAACATAGAATTCTTCTTACAACAATCCCAAAGATCAGGAGAAATAGAGACAACATATTTCCAAATTATGCAGTGAATAGTAGTTGTGATAAAGTCGATCGAAAAACGTAGAACTTATTACAGCTATTCGGAAAGCAGTGCACATAAGACTAGTCTGTCAAATGCTATCCACACGAACTGGATTCCTCGATCAACCCCTTTCCATAATTACCTTACCTACTCCGAATCACATGCCCAAATCCTGTTTCATCCATAGTTGTAGCCTTTACTTTAAAGGGATAAGAACATTCCTGACTAATATAAGTCTGACACTTAAGACTAGCCTGTCAAATTCTGTCGAACTAGATCTGGTTAACTCTCTTGCATAATTGAACTTAGAAATACCTACGCCTGATTACTAGTGCAAATGTATGTTCTTACTATTTAGGTAAACTTAAATTTATGTGAATGTTCAGGAGCAGTGATATGGATCAGTCGCAGAATAATGTTATTTGGCTTTCCATCCAATAAGACGCAAGAATACTACTACACAATATATACAATGTGTCCCGTCACCAGTGTCGGTGCCTTTTAATGATTTGAAATATGGCATTTTTTATCGACAAATTGCCCCTCAAATTTTGTTTTTGTCTTACGGTTATAAAATAGCCTCCATTTTGTTTTCTTGGTAACCAAGACCTGGGCTCTCATACTAATTCGACCACCACTACTCATGTAAATGTCCTATCAACATTAAAAAGTGTCATTGTATAGCTAAACATGTAGACAACAGTAACACATCCATCATGTTTCAATTGCCATGGAATAAGAAACAGAAAAAAATAATCAAAGATATAAACAAATAGATTCTTTTTTGTGTATTTTTTAATTATTGGCTTTCAGAAAAAAAACAAATTTGAGGGGCAATTTGTTGATAAAAAATGCCATATTTCACATCATTCAAGGCTCCGACACTGGTGGACGGGTCACTTTGTATATTGAGCAATGGAGGTAGCACGACATTTTGCCTCTACCACGGACCAACATTCACGCATCCCTGCCAGTCGCTCACGAGATTGCGACCGTATTCTTATAAACTATACCATGATTTCAATGAGTGTGTTGTTGAGCGAGAGACAATAGTTCCGCACCGGTTTACGTAAAAAGTAGCGCGCAGGCACAAAAACATTGTAACATTCATTGTACATACATTTTTAAGAACAGCAATATATAAGTTAAATAAATAACCTGTAAGTAAGTCTTCAATGGTGACAAGCATTCTATCCTGGACGCGTTCAGCGAACAGCATAGTGAATTCTCCTCGGTAAATATCCAAGGTGATATTATTCAGAATAGGCACGTTCATTATTGTCTAAAAACGTTAAAAATAAATTAAGTTCATTTGATAAAATCAAGCGTTACATGTCGAAGTCCATATCCATTAATATGTAGCCAAAAAAACCACAGACACCGATGCACCTTGCACCTTCATCAACTACTCTACACGTGTTTCGCCCCCACACGGAGCATCATCAGGAGCTGTGGTTGTTTTTTTAGGTGTATTTTAAATCTTATAGAAATTTGGGATTGTGAATGCAGAAAGTCAAATAAATAAGGTGTTCTAAAATATCTGATACCTATTTATAATAAACTTCAAATTATCCGATATATATCTATTAATCTGTCTAGTTCGTGTAAATACAGTATTTATTTAAGAAGGCGAAATTGGAATGGAAATGCAAAAAAATGCCATTGTTAATTTAATTTTCTTTTCTTTATTTAGTTAAGACACCAACAGTGTACACATTTAGACATCTTAGTGAAAACAATCATATAATAATACCTGATGTTAACACTAATAAAAGGAGTGTATGACACTCAACAGGCGTTCTGCCTGCCTGAAGAGTGTTCGGAAATAAAAATTTAAATTAATATTAAATTAAAAATAAATTAAATTTAAAATCAAAATTAAAATGTTAATGTTACATAACTTATTATTTTTTAAGGAAAGTGTGAATTCGGAGAATTTGAGAGTTTCGTCACTCCAATGTTTTCGTAGAAACAAAACGATAGTTTTTTTTTTAAATCACATGAGCGTAAAATATGAATAAAAACATGAAGCTCGGATTATTATTGAACTTGTATTTCTTCGCAATTAACTTATACTGTCATCAAGAAATTTTGTTTATTATGTCTCCAGTGAACGTATAAGACATCGTGTTATTTAGTTTATAATTAATTACAGGCTTAAGTACTTTGAAAAATGCAAAAATCGATAAATAGTTAAAATTGATAATATAATATTCATTGGTTATTTTATAAATGATAAGGTAGCTTTCTCTGTCTGTAACGTTTCCATTACAACGCAATGCGTTCGATTTTCGATAAAGATCGTATGAAACCAGAAAAATTGAAATAGGCTCTTCGCTCGAGGAAATAATCTTGTTTCTTCTAAAATTTAAATAAGCGCGACAGAACCTAATTCCAAGCGAAAAACTCGCGGGCAACCACTAGTGTATTATAAAATTGGATTGATTCAAAAAGTAACTTTACTATACCTTTGAACAGTTCCGAAAACTGATGGCTTTTGCCATCAAATCGTCTACTTCTTGTAACATTGCTCTCTCGCGTCCAGTTGGCGTTTTTATAGGACGCAGCTTATTAACATTCTAAAAAAATTCAGTCAGAAGACGAGTATCTTTTTTTAAACTTACATTGGTGTAGATTAAAATGGAATCGTAGCCATGTTTTTTTATTTTAAAAATTAAAAAAAAAACGCAAGAGTTCTTCCGTCTCGATTAAGCATATAACTTGCCAAAACATCAGAGTCTTAAAAAAAAAAAAAAGTGTTGATTCTGTTTTAAATAACACAAGGTATCTTTCAAAACAAGATGTATAATATTAAAAAGATATGTGTCAAATACTAGGTGGCATGGTCAATACAATATTTCTTAATATTCATACCAATTAGCTTAACACAAAGCATTGCAATGCTTGTATTATGGATATTAGGGTAACGGACAGACATACATATTTAATACATATATATAATTTCCCAGGACTGACGTACAAATGCTCATTTTCATTGTACAAACATCTGAATTCCGGGACTCGAATAGGACCGTCGTCGGTGCGAAAGGCAGTGTCGCTAGTGTTACACCGAACGATCGTCAATATATAGAAACTATTCATTCAAACTTATACCATTTATTTTCGTAAGAAACAATAATATAGAACCAAAAACAACCTGACAACAAGGCGCGAGGGCTCCAGTTATAAAAAAGTGCATTAAAAAAACAGGAAAATAATTAATCACAAACCTCCACTTTTTTAAATACGATCGACTTCCAGGAAACGGCTCCACCGATGGCCTTTTCTCTTACAGTCCGCTGCAGGATCATCAGAACGGCGAAGTAAAGCAAGTTCATAATGCTCCATGAGATAATAGTGTAAACCAACGAAGGCTGCTTGTCAAGGACAGATCCTCCTGAAATAAGATTTCACTTTTCGGTAAAACTGCATTAGTATTTGGAAAGTTTCCCTTGCTTTGGCATATTATTGTGAGGCATAATTTTAAAAGGCATAATTTGATATAACTTGCAAGCTGGAAATGATAAAAAATATATCTAATCTAACCCGGTACGGAATTGTTTATCGGAGTACTGTACGCCGAATAATGTAATTTTTTTTTTCAATATTTTTAAACACTACCGATTGATTAAACATAAAATAAAAACTGTCAAGTTCAATTTTGGATGGGTAGGTTCGGTTAGAACAGAGTAATAAACATCAAGAATGAGATATAAAAAATTCCTAATCATTCGGTAAAATAATCTCTCAGAAAGAAAAGACGGTTAATAATTTATTTAAGGCACTAAGATTCGATAATCATTAAAAGATCATCTAATAAACACTGCCTTTCTTTCTGATTAAAAAAAAATAAAAAATAAACAATTGCAATGATGCGATTATGGTCACCATCT
Organism: Calamotropha paludella; assembly: GCA_927399485.1. NCBI lineage: Eukaryota > Metazoa > Arthropoda > Insecta > Lepidoptera > Crambidae > Calamotropha > Calamotropha paludella. The sequence goes on from OV656804.1 coordinate 28,542,422, forward strand.
TATTCCAGCGTTCAAAAATCTATATTTATAACATCAGAAAACCATCAAGGGATTATTAGACCTCTTGTAAATTACAAAAGTAAATATCCTTTTGATTACATAAGTTGTAATAAAGGAGAGTTAACAATAATTCTTGACTCGTACCAAATATATAAAAGAGTGTAGCAAAAAAAATGATTTTCTTCTTTATTATTTATTATTTTTCATCATGTACTTACGTCCTGTTTGTAGCGTGGCGAAAACATTCAGAGCATGAACTAAGCCCAGCGGTGGCAGCACCATATGCAGTAAAAAGTTTAGAACCACGTGCGTCTGGTCGTACTTATGGTGGACCAGCATCTCCGCCAGGAATGTGTTCAGCAATGTGAATAACACCGTCCAAAGGCAGGCGATCCATGCTGTAATTTCCAGTAACAAATCAAATATGTACATTTAACCAAAGCCAGTGAAATTACAAACGACATGGGGCGTATTCCATCCAGATGATATAAAATAATTTTAATAGTAAACAACACACAAGCTTTTGGTGTCTGTACAAGATTAAGGAATAAAAATTAAATAATATTTATTATTATTTAATTTTTATTTATTTATTTGAATGGGATTCCCTCTTTATCCCAATTAAGCTCAGGGGCCAAGACAGAATCCACGATGGAACGAGCTAACCCAGAAGGTGCCTATATCACTCTGGCTTTACGCACGGGTTAAGTACTCGGAAATACAGATTTCTTTTAATTTTTACTTGGAAATTATAGTTACTTTACCCTCAATAGTAAATAGGGGAGTAAATTTACCCACCTGTACTATTATACATCCCCATAATGAGCGCAATCATAATCATGACGGAGACGTAAGCGAAAATGCTGATGAGTGGATACAGCAAGTGGATCCAACGAAATATGAGGATCAAGGCGAAGGACATCATCAGGCAGACCGGAAAAGCTGTCAGGTAAGCGTATACCAGCCACGCTATGTATTGAGTCGAGAAATCCACTTGGCGTATTCTAAAACCTCGCTGCAAAAATATTATTGAAATTAGGTTCTTTTCTGACAAGTAAATATCGTCAACGTATTCAATGATAGCAGTACGTTTTCCCGTATAGTTTCCATGAAGTGATGGTAAATTATTCTGTCCTCAATTATGTACTGCAGAAATTTAATTTTAGAGTCCTTGTTAGGATGCCAAGATATCAAATAGCTCCACTGGTGCGACCAATGCGCTCAACGATATTCGGCTCTCACTCTCCAGTTCCAAGACTGTAGATTATTGAACTGCTTCGGAAGATCCACCGACATTAATTCGGTAAACATGAACATGTTCCGTAAACAGTTACAGAACTCCAAAGGTGATAACTAGGGCACTTATTGTTATAAATATTTTTTTTAATATTTTTAGTATTTGTTTTTATATTTATATTTGTATTGTAAGATATTTTTTGTTTGTTTTAATTGCATGTGGTGTTTACCTATAATTGTGCTCGTACACTTAATTAGTTCGTTAATATTTGTATATTATATAAAGGGATTGTTATAAAGGGAATGGGCTACAACCCACCTCGTAGACTATGTGTGGATTAGTACCCACCAATCCAAGTGCAGATGCAGCTAAGACCAACGAGTTAAATTGCTTTCCGAAGGTCGGAGGAGTTCTATATGCTTATTATTTGGTAACCTATCTGTTGAACAGCATTGGAAAAGTTGCTAAATCAATCATTAATTAAAGACTTAATAGCTTAACTTAACTTAACCACCTCCTCAAAGACAAGTAGCTCCTTTTAATTGAAATAAAACCACTTTCTGTCGCGGTTAATTTCTTTTTTTATATTTAATTCTGACGTTTCGATTCCTATAAATGTTATGGTTATGTTATGTAATGTGCAATATTTTAATTAGGCGCGTTCATTGTATATGTGCAATATTTTAATTAGGCACGTTCCCAATTGTTAAATTTATTAAAATGTTTTATTTTGCATTTTATATAACAGTATCTCTATAATTACTGTAAACTACGGAGTCTACCACCAGTTCGGAAATTGGGAGGCTGTTCCGAAAAGAACTGGTGAAAGAAACTCGGACAGAGGGACCGACCTTCATATCAATTTTATTATTTGCAAAAACAGTCAACTACATCACTAGGTCTTACAGCATGCATCTGCGGAGATATTATTATTTTAACCTTCACCTCCATTGAAATTGGCTGTTTCCTGATATCAATAGCCTCGTTTGTTTTTATCTTTGTTTTAAATCTTTAGTTCATCAAATCTAATGTAGTGGTTCGACCCTTGAAACAGGGGTTTTATGGTGAGTTGTGTTAGGCGCGGAAGTGTAAAAACTAAATTGTTCCTTTTAATATTTTCTTTAAATGAAAACCATAAATTTGCTTACTGGAGAAACCTCAAGCTATAATCAAGAGATAACGTATAAAATAAAACACCTTTAGCCTGGAGACAGTTTCCCGCACGACCAAGGCTTGCGCATCCACCACGGGAGGGATAAGAGCAAGGGTGAGACACAGCAATATCGCAGAGGTGGCCCTCCTCACCTGGTATTCTTGCATCAATGGCGATACGGGCATCGATACGAGGCTCACCTGAAAGGCCACATATCTTTATTAGTAGCAAATGAAGTAAATGAGTCGACTTTATCTGGTAAGCGAAGACTACAAGAAGGCATCCTTAGAGACAGAATTACTTCTTTTGTAGATTGATAATGGTTTTACCAGTGATATAAATGCATTGCATTACAACTGTAAAGTTGCACTGTTATATCTTTAATGCTGTCATGACAAACTGTACGCGCTTGCTCGTACAAGTAGTTTTTTTAGGCAGGCGCTTGACTACTACCTCGCCTGACGGTAAGCGACAATGCGATCTAGGATGTGGACCTTTTTACTCATGACTTGTAGAGCCCTAAATTGTATTTATCAGGAAATACAGACTCAGGAAAATAGCTCCACTATTTAGCGTCACGTATTAGAAAATTGGAACTAAATCGCTTAGTGGTATATAAACTGTATAATGGTGGCGCCTATTTGTAAAAAATGGGAATGGATGGCGGAAGAAGGTTGCGCAGTTTCTTGTGCATTTCTTGTAGTTAATAAGTTTTAATAGTTTCTGTTCAGAGCTACAAGCGAATGAAACGCGTTTCGTCATACATTGATTGATAATAAGAATAATAAGGAGCTGTGTGGAGAAATTGTGGGGTTAAAAGCAAATGTGTGAATTAATTTGCCCTTTCTGGACAAGACGATGACCGTTTGGTGAAACGGTAGCGATCATGCGTTGCATTCGTTTGCATTGCATTCATACTGATTGTCTTGCCTTCTAGTGCCGGAAGGGGCAGAATTTTTTGATGAATAAGAGCATTTGTACCTGAGTCATGGGTATTTATATATATTTCTGTGAATATTACACATCTGTGCATCATATATTAATGTTTATGTGGCTTAGTTCGCCAGGCTTATTGGGTCGAATATAAGAAATGTTATTTTTATAAATAATAAATATACTTTATTCATGAAATGTTGAATTAATCCTCAATTAAAAATCTTAACTAAAAGCTTTTTCAATAACAAACTTTGAAAGCAGTTTTTCTTTTACCCTGCCTTCTATTTTAATGAATTGGAGTAAAAAATCGACTTCTGAGCGACCTCAAGTTAACTTTTAACGGAAGAATAATGTCTAGTGTTAATTAGTGGGACTTTCAAGATTTTTTTTGTATTTTTCAATAATAATTATAATTATTTAATCGTAAATATGCTTATTTTTTCTGAAAAGTCACTAAGTTTGAATTTTCCGGATTTTTTATATCAAAAAATTGATTGATATTTATATACATATATGATGAGTGATAACTGCATGCCTAATAAAGAATAATTTTCACTATTCCCCTTATTTGCCGTAAAGGTACGAAAAATGTACATGTTATTTTGTTTTATTTATGTTCACGAACACTTAGTTGTCTTATACTAAACTTCACATTCCAAAAAGTCATGTCCGTTTCAACCGCGCGGCCACCTCATAATATTTGATGAAACTTTGCCAGGAATTAGTGCTAATTTGTTACTTTACACACCTCTTTTCGTGAATTTGTTACAAAAAAAACTAAGACGCTATGACAAAAAATAGTTGGCCGCTAGAACCGCCACTTGCCGTAGGTAGTCATCGTCCGTGATTACACAGAAACTATATAATGCAGATAGACGAATGATGCATCAAAAGAAAGGTCTTAATTTGTTCAATTTGTTACAAAAATAAAAAACGTGAAAACGTAAATAAACAAAAAGTTATGCAATATTTAGTTTTCAGGTTATGAGTAGGTAGGTATGTCACCATAAATATCAAATTAATAGAGGCTAATGTGTATGGATAATTAGTTACTAATTTGTTACAGCGAATAAACGTAAAAAAATACTAGAAATTGGGTTCAATAATTTGTTAGAGTCGATTTTAGTTGGCCGCTCGGACGGCAATATGCCTAAAATACAATGGCATTTATCTCGTTATTAAAAGTAGGTTTAAGCTTAGTTAGAGTACTAGTCGACGGGTAACGTAACCTAGTTTAGATAAATATGGCGAATATAACTGCAGCATTCATATTTTAGAAAATATTTGCAAAAAACCGTAATATGAAACCGTATGAGAGTAGGGTGACTATGAATATATTAGTACAAAGGCATGTTTTTAATGTTGTACTCTGTTTAAAGGAATATGCAGTTCGTTTTGCAGCCATATTGATGTCTATTGTTCTTAATTCTTTAAAGTATTTACTGATAAGATTTTCGTTTCATTGACATTCCGCAGGTGTTTTATGATGGGCACGATTCCCGAAAAAGGATCTCTTTTGTTTCCAAATTATTGTTAAAAATATTTGTCGGAAGGGGTTTAAAAAGCGATTATTGTCCGTTGTGAATATTGTCATTACTGTGCTGGATTTTGAAGTGTGTGCTCGTACGTATTTAATTCCCGAGATTTTCATACTACTAAGTTACAATTATCAGTAAATCCAGAAGTGTCTAAAAGTGCTTAGCTATGAGTTGTGCCCACTTATATGATTTGTTAATATAGAAGTCACCACCAAAAAGTGTATTGCAGAGGGATCCAAATTGACTGCGGTAAGTTTGATTTTTACAATTTTATGATGACGTGAATAAAGTTATTACTTTATTGCTACAGCTGTTTTCGTGACGTGTAAGTATATGACATTAAGGCCATTTTGTCATACTTACGTCAATTTAAGTGAAGTTGTGGGTTGGATCTTTACCATGTAAATACGTCCAATTATATGTTCTTGTTAACATATTGGTGCCTTAATAAAAGAGAATTTTACAGTAGCCATGCGATCCAAGCCGATGCCGTTGCGCCGCAACTGGCCCGTGCCCCCACGCGCTCAATGTGATTGTGTGTGGATTTCTATTCCTTTGGATGCAACTAATCGTAATATTTCTCCTTCAATACCAGCCGGCCGTAAACGCCCGCGTTATTTAAACGTTGGTTGCATATACATATTTGTTTTTCTTTCATTATTTTTTTCTATTTTTTATTCCAATACAATTGAAACATGATGGCTGTGTAACTGTTGTCTACATGTTGAGCTATCAAATGACACCTTTTTTATGCTGATTATTTACATGGGTAGTGGTGGTCGAATTATTTAGAGAGCCCAGGTCTTGGTTATCAAGAAAACAAAATGGCGGCCGTAAGAGCCAAAAATGCCATATTTCACACCATTAAAGGCTCCGACACTGGTGACGGGACACATTGTATACATAGGATAGATAGATAATAGCTTAATTTCTTACTCCACTCACACTAACATTATTAACAGAAATACTATAAGCATATTTAAAAGCAAATATCAAAAATGGTAATATAAAGTATGTCTTAACTTAAAATGTATTTATATAAGCACTCTCCCTAAAAAAATAAGATATGAATATCGAACATTCCAATAATCATAGTCACCCTACTCTCATACGGTTTCATATTACGGTTTTTTGCAAATATTTTCTAAAATATGAATGCTGCAGTTATATTCGCCATATTTATCTAAACTAGGTTACGTTACCCGTCGACTAGTACTCTAACTAAGCTTAAACCTACTTTTAATAACGAGATAAATGCCATTGTATTTTAGGCATATTGCCGTCCGAGCGGCCAACTAAAATCGACTCTAACAAATTATTGAACCCAATTTCTAGTATTTTTTTACGTTTATTCGCTGTAACAAATTAGTAACTAATTATCCATACACATTAGCCTCTATTAATTTGATATTTATGATGACATACCTACATACTCATAACCTGAAAACTAATTATTGCATAACTTTTTGTTTATTTACGTTTTCACGTTTTTTATTTTTGTAACAAATTGAACAAATTAAGACCTTTCTTTTGATGCATCATTCGTCTATCTGCATTATATAGTTTCTGTGTAATCACGGACGATGACTACGGCAAGTGGCGGTTCTAGCGGCCAACTATTTTTTGTCATAGCGTCTTAGTTTTTTTTGTAACAAATTCACGAAAAGAGGTGTGTAAAGTAACAAATTAGCACTAATTCCTGGCAAAGTTTCATCAAATATTATGAGGTGGCCGCGCGGTTGAAACGGACATAAAAAGTCTGGGGATTCGTTTTTAATTTATGTCCGTTTCAACCGCGCGGTCACCTCATAATATTTGATGAAATTTTGCCAGGAATTAGTGCTAATTTGTTACTTTACACACCTCTTTTCATGAATTTGTTACAAAAAAAACTAAGACGCTATGACAAAAAATAGTTGGCCGCTAGAACCGCCACTTGCCGTAGTCATCGTCCGTGATTACACAGAAACTATATAATGCAGATAGACGAATGATGCATCAAAAGAAAAGTCTTAATTTGTTCAATTTGTTACAAAAATAATAAACGTGAAAACGTAAATAAACAAAAAGTTATGCAATATTTAGTTTTCAGGTTATGAGTAGGTAGGTATGTCACCATAAATATCAAATTAATAGAGGCTAATGTGTATGGATAATTAGTTACGAATTTGTTACAGCGAATAAACGTAAAAAAATACTAGAAAGTGGGTTCAATAACTTGTTAGAGTCGATTTAAGTTGGCCGCTCGGACGGCAATATGCCTAAAATACAATGGCATTTATCTCGTTATTAAAAGTAGGTTTAAGCTTAGTTAGAGTACTAGTCGACGGGTAACGTAACCTAGTTTAGATAAATATGGCGAATATAACTGCAGCACTCATATTTTAGAAAATATTTGCAAAAAACCGTAATATGAAACCGTATGAGAGTAGGGTGACTATGATTATTGGAATGTTCGATATTCATATCTTATTTTTTAGGGAGAGTGCTTATATAAATACATTTTAAGTTAAGGCATACTTTATATTACCATTTTTTTTTTTTTTATTTTTTTTTTTTTTTTTTGATATTTGCTTTAAAATATGCTTATAGTATTTCTATTAATAATGTTAGTGTGAGTGGAGTAAGAAATTAAGCTATTATCTATCTATCCTATGTATACAATGTGTCCCGTCACCAGTGTCGGAGCCTTTAATGGTGTGAAATATGGCATTTTTGGCTCTTACGGCCGCCATTTTGTTTTCTTGATAACCAAGACCTGGGCTCTCAAAATAATTCGACCACCACTACCCATGTAAATGTCCTATCAACATTAAAAAGGTGTCATTTGATAACTCAACATGTAGACAACAGTTACACAGCCATCATGTTTCAATTGTCATGGAATAAAAAATAGAAAAAAATAATGAAAGAAAAACAAATATGTATATGCAAGCAACATTTAAATAACGCGGGCGTTTACGGCCGGCTGGTGTTGAAGGATATTACGATTAGTTGCATCCAAAGGAATAGAAATCCACACACAATCACAGTGAGCGCGTGGGGGCACGGGCTAGTCGCGGCGCAACGGCATCGGCTTGGATCGCACGGTTACTGCCGCCCCCCCCACCTCGCTCGAAACTGTTATCCTCCTGAGATCTATCACAACGAAAAACATGGAAACTTACGTCGAAATACTCACGGTCATAAAATTATCATTGAGCCAAGTCTTAGTTTAGTAAATAAGGTCGTAATTGGACAATGCTACTTAAGAAAAAAATTCTTGGGACTTAGTTCGAAGGCCCCTCACATTTTGTTAGTAAATATTAAAGTTTCTTACAATCATGAATATGGTAACAGATATTTATGTATTTAAAAACTCCAGGGAAAGCACGCAAATGCAAGCTCAATGAATATATACGTATATTTAAGAATGTAATAACAAAAGTGTTTAGTCGAATTATTTAAAATTTAAAATTCTCTTTTATTAAGGCACCAATATGTTAACAAGAACGTATAATTGGACACATGGTAAAGATACAACCCACAACTTCACTTAAATTGACGTAAATATATCAAAATGGCCTTAATGTCATATACTTTCACGTCACGAAAACAGCTGTAGCAATAAAGTAATAACTTTATTCAAGTCATCATAAAATTGTAAAAATTAAACTTACCGCAGTCAATTTGGATCCCTCTGCAATACACTTTTTGGTGGTGACTTCTATATTAACAAATCATATAAGTGGACACAACTCATAGCTAAGCACTTTTAGACACTTCTGGATTTACTGCTAATTGTCTCAGTAACTTAGTAGTATGAAAATCACGGGAATTAAATACGTACGAGCACACACTTCAAAATCCAGCACAATAATGACAATATTCACAACGGCTTAATCGCTTTTTAAACCCCTTCCGACAAATATTTTTAACAATAATTTGGAATCAAAAGAGATCCTTTTTCGGGAATCGTGCCCATCATAAAACACCTGCGGAACGAAAATCTTATCAGTAAATACTTTAAAGAATTAAGAACAATAGACATCAATATGGCTGCAGAACGAACTGCATATTCCTTCAAACAGAGTACAACATTAAATACATGCCTTTGTACTAATATATTCATAGTCACCCTACTCTCATACGGTTTCATATTACGGTTTTTTGCAAATATTTTCTAAAATATGAGTGCTGCAGTTATATTCGCCATATTTATCTAAACTAGGTTACGTTACCCGTCGACTAGTACTCTAACTAAGCTTAAACCTACTTTTAATAACGAGATAAATGCCATTGTATTTTAGGCATATTGCCGTCCGAGCGGCCAACTTAAATCGACTCTAACAAATTATTGAAGCCACTTTCTAGTATTTTTTTACGTTTATTCGCTGTAACAAATTAGTAACTAATTATTCACACACATTAGCCTCTATTAATTTGATATTTATGGTGACATACTTACCTACTCATAACCTGAAAACTAAATATTGCATAACTTTTTGTTTATTTACGTTTTCACGTTTATTATTTTTGTAACAAATTGAACAAATTAAGACTGTTCTTTTGATGCATCATTCGTCTATCTGCATTATATAGTTTCTGTGTAATCACGGACGATGACTACGGCAAGTGGCGGTTCTAGCGGCCAACTATTTTTTGTCATAGCGTCTTAGTTTTTTTTGTAACAAATTCATGAAAAGAGGTGTGTAAAGTAACAAATTAGCACTAATTCCTAGCAAAGTTTCATCAAATATTATGAGGTGGCCGCACGGTTGAAACGGACATTTTAATTTTACGGCATAATAAAAACAGGCAATGATAAGTTAAACCATACAATCTTGTCTTTTGATACATAGTTATAAAATCTTACGAATAAATAATAATTAATAATACCAAAAAATGTATTAAAAATTTATATACAAAATAAATATTTGGAGTAATGTTTGATATAAAAAATAAAAACTTATACACACAAGCACAGTAAAGAACAGTAAAACATCTTCATACAAACGTGCCGCTAGTGACACAAGTTTCCAAATTAAAAAGTAGTTTAATTTGAAAAATAAATTATTTACAGACTAACAAACTCATAGTAAATAACGGATAGGATATATAACTAAGTATATATATCTTACTTATGTTCCCCACACAAACATCCAAATAAACATATCTTTAATACTATTTAAAATTGCTATGCTTGAGGTGCTGTTAACAGTACTTATATGATAACGCGGTTTGAATTTATCAGTAATTTCACCACAGCTCATACAGCCGAAATAGCTCAGTTGGGAGAGCGTTAGACTGAAGATCTAAAGGTCCCCGGTTCAATCCCGGGTTTCGGCAGAATATGTTTTTTACTTCAATTACATTTTTTGTAATTGTCTGTCTAACAACGAATGAAATATTTGATAGAAATCGTAAATTTTAATAATTTTTGTACTACTAATTTAATCAGTTATCATTCTAAAACAAGTTTTATCTTTATTGACACCATAATGTGTGAAGGGTGTATTAGGTTTGCTAGATGCTCCGTATTTTAAGGGTTAACACATTTTTTTGGCTACAAGTTTATAGGAACCCTTAATTCCTTAATTAGTCTATCCGTTAACCTTGTTGTGTACTTACTCCGGGCTAGGCTAATTGGTGCGAATTAAGGAAATATTTATTAACCTCGAACTTGGGAACGACGGGGCTGGCGTGTTCTATTATTGCCTGGCTGACGGCGGCCTGGACAGCCAGGAAACCAGAACGAAGGTGTGGATTGGGATGGTCTTCGCCTACTCCACTCACGTGCCGTGCGCGATCAGTGCTGCGTATACTAAACTTCCAGACGTTGCCCTCCTGCATATATGGTTCGATTGTAGAGAAGTTGTATTACAGTGTTCGTGTATTTTTAATAACATATTTTATAAGATAAAAAATACGCCTGTAGCCCCCCGAACCCACAGGTGGTATGGTGGGCTCAGAGGCGCGGTTGTTTTTACAGGCATATTATATAGATATATGGCATTATGAATGCAAAAAAATAAAATAAATACAGCACATATTAAAGCTTAAATTATTACTACTGAAAGAAAGAAGAGACATGATAATTTATTTGCTTTTCATTTTTTTTCGTTTCATAGAGGTAAATGTTGTTTTCATTTGAAAACAAGCGAAGCCGAGAACTACCCATTAATAGTTAAATTTATATCCTTCGGGAACATTAATTTTTTTTAGTGAAAGTTACCCTATGTCATTATAGGACAGAGTATAAAGGTAACCCTGACAAAGTGTATGCATAATTTTATGATGATCGGTTGAGTAGTTAGGGTATAAAAGAGTAACAAACAAACCCACTATCGTTTTTATAATATTAGTTAGCATGATAATATTGGATTTGTTCCAAACTAATAATCTTTCTTTATTTGTAATAAACTTTCAACCTATCTTTAACTCTATTTTTAAGCCATATAACTCAATATCATTTGTACATCTTTAAAAGTTTATAGTATGTGTAGGAGGGCAGATTTTTAGCGTATCGGCCTCTACCCATAATCCCGAAGAACTTTTGCCGTATACATTTTAAGTAGGTGAGCAGAAGGGAGGCTCATAAACCTCTACTGTCTACCCGCAGCGGGGCATGAATACAGTCATATTCCTTTGGAGGAATAAAGGTGCAAATGCTGTACTTGCAAGTTTATTAATATGTTCGGTTCATTCTTCTCAAATAATGAAATAAAACAAGCGGAACGAACCTTCGGCTTCCAAATCACGAAAATGACAGGATGGGTGATCGGGGTCCCGCCAGCTTTTTCATACAAGTTATCTATCAAATCATCTTCGCTGGCTGCTGCCATGATTTCTATAAAAAAATTATGTCTCTATTTACAATTACCAAGTGTAGTTTGGAGGATGGGTCTGTTAAACAATGCGGTACTGGTATAAAATGCATAAATCATTAGGCAAATAATGTTACCACTGCCACTACACAAGATTTAACTCTGAAGGAAGTTTCCTTCAGAGGGAAATCTTGTGTTATCTTGTGTAGTGGAAAGAAGTTTCTTTAGGGAGAATATGAAGGTGAGGACTGGTGGGTGCTAACAACTGTGGAAGCAGCCAGGACCAACGGCTAAGTAAGAGATGTTCCTGAACGAAGCGAGGCGTAGATGACTACACCGGGGCGTACTACGAAGACGGGGGAAATGACATCCAATATGTTGCCCATATGTATTTTCCGTCTACTGTTCTTCTTGTTTGAGTTTTTGGTCATCCATCTGTCTACTGGCCGAAGCGAAAGTACTTTAATAGCCGCAGTCGCATGCCACTACTATGCCATATAACTCAATAAAATTGTTTTTTCCGTAAAGATATCTACATGCAGCATCTGTGAACATTGTATCATAAGTTACAGTAACTTTAACATAATCAAACTTTTATGGTCATGATGCACTTAAGGTTATGATGGTTGGAAATCGCTGACAGCCGCTCCTCGTAGTACTATACCTATGTCTAGAAGTGGTCTCGTAAATAAGCCGTTACGTTACGTTATGATGAATAAAAAATGGCTGAATGCAGGAAGAAGAGAGCGAAAACAAATACCGGTTTGCAGGAGCTCAGCAGCTCTCGTCATGACGGTAACAAAGTCAGCATCGTTAGGCGCATATCCTAGAAGGTTTTTGGAGTGCAGTGAAGCCAGAAGGTCGGCGGAGGCCAGAGGTGGTTCCAGCTCCGTCTGGAGGGGCGTGAGGAACACAGGCTTTGCTATGAATAGAGCTATCACCATCAGAACAGCAGCAAAGCATGTCTCTACGAGCAGCAAACGCCATCGCCTCCTGGAAATAAGCAAGAGGTGGTAGTGCACGCGATAAACTAAATTGCTTACATCATGAATGATGTTATCAGTTATTGGACATAAATCCACACCTAAACTACATTAGTCCAGATTTCTGGTTCTATTCTTTAACTAACCCCAACAGTCATTTGCTTTCCGGATCAACATTCTTTACAGAAACCACAAAGAGAATCATGTCCAATTGACGAAATCAGATTTGTAGATCAACCAATGACAGGGTCTATATTTCATAAGTGTTGCCAATTGCATCTTAATGGAAATGGGTTAAAAATATCTAACCTAACCTGCAACGTATATCAAATTATGCCAAACTATGTTAGTTTTGCGTTCTAAAATTATGCCCGTCAATATATTCCCATTAAGAGTATTGCCGTCTTGGTATATTTTCCGATAATGGCCAATGCAAGCGAAAACTCTTGCTCGCTTCTTTGTCAAAGTTGTTGAATGGTCACAGCAGTAGGTACTTTTGCTTTGTTTTATGATTTTTATATTTTGCGTTTTCAATGCTATCTTATTTAAAAAAAAAATTAGGTGGTTGTTTCATCCTAATCAATTGTCAATAATTTGTTAAAAATTTTCTTTCGAATGCGTAGATAGTCCTCTCATTATTAATGTAACGCTGCCCTACAATGTGAAAAAGTAAAAATCACCAGAAATATTTGAACAGGTGCTCACAAGGTTCGGTAGCTCAATTAGGTAAGCAATGGACCGGATATACAGAGTTTCGGGTTCAAGTCCCGCCTGAGAATAACTTGAGTCGACTTTTTCTAGTATTTTCTATTAAAATTTAACGTCTAACCAACGTATAAATATAGCTATCCTACAAAACGCTGTCAGTCTTTTGGGCACCTTTCTCAAAAGCAGCGGTAAGGCTGAGTTTCACCTTTTACTTTTGTCAGACTTATGTTTAAGTTTAGGTTCAAAGTTGTGTCTTTAGTTGTATATAAATTAAATTAAGTTCATTTCAATTCCTTTAGAAGACCTATTTTAATTTTAACCCGCAACAGCAATGTAAGGCTATTGCATAATCGCAAGGAAAAATCTGATAGGCGTTTGAACAATAAAAACTTAAAAACTATTGTTTTGTGTGAAATAAATTTTCTTCAATATTATATCTAAAAATGTAATGTTATGTTGTAATCGTGATTGTATACTCAAATACATACTGCCTTTGTAAGTAACATTTCCAGATGAGAGAGCTGACGTGCCTCTGAAATTTACTGCGAACAATCTTTTTCGTTTCCTCTTCAAATAAACGCATTTCTCGTATTTAAAGAAATTAATGTGCAATATTTTAATTTCAAAATACAAGAGCAAAGTGACCACTTCAAAAAGAGAGTATAATATTTCTAGTGTAAAGTATCTGTGACAATATTGTTGTATGTCTACTATACTAGGTCGATGCAAAAACGTAGTGATTTCTTGCTCAGTGGGTCGATGCAGTCGCTAAGCATAAAGCTTCGCTAGCACGACATATTGGAGCGGAGCGTAATAATAAAAAAATCAATAATGTTTGATATATTTTAAAATTCGATAATAATGAAAACTTTAAAAAAACGCGCGCTTTTTGTTTTAATGGGAAATCCCATACAGCCAATGTTTTTTTTTTGTGAATTTCAAAATTCAGGCTCCATAACAACCTGGTCCTAAGTCTGTTGATTGGATTCGATTCAACGAAAAAAATATTAAAATCACTTAAGAACACAGGAAGTTGTGGTGTAACAGACATTGCGTCATTAAAGCTACGCTACAATAAGATACGTCCTTAATACTATATGTATACAAATAAGGCTATAATATATAAATATAGTATACTTTATTAATGACAGTGAGCAAACCTTAGAATAATAAATAAGAAAAAGACATTATAGTAAATTGAACAAACATGATTTTTGAAACAAACTATCAATCTTCCACTGTTGGACATATATCAGTGAAGATTTCTTGAATACATCCATAATTTATATTAAGAAAATCCTTGTATTCACTATTTTTCAACATTTAGTTTTGTCGATATAAAAATGCCGACAAGTACGTCACTAGAGAAGAAAAAAGGTATTATAATATAAATAACACAAACAGAATTCTGTTTGACATTGACGGCAGACGTCACATTTACACTAGTTATTTTTTTAATTGACGTCAAATGAGATAAGCTTCATTTTGCTCGAGTTTACATTATTTGAATATTATTCTGTACTTGATTGATACTATTTTTGTACTCTGTTTACTGAAAATAGTTTAGAAAAATATCAAATGTCATTATTCACAAAGGACTAATTAATATGAAACAAATGTTAATATCGTGATGAGTTTTTATTCATCTCCTATAGCGTAATTAAAAATGTACTATCAATGAGGATTAGGACAATCCTTTTAAAGGCGGCCGTATCCCACCGATTGGTTGAGATGTGCGATTATATATACATATAAATGTTAATATTCTTATAGCACTAAAATGGCAAAAAACATTTTATAATTTTATATATTATTTGCATTTTTAGGGTTCTGTCCCTCGAAAGGAAAAAACACTTATAGGCACACTTTATTATTGTCCGTAAAATATTTTCATTATATAATAATAAAAATATTTTACGGAACCCTCGGTGCGCGAGTCCGACTCGCACTTGGTCGGTTTTTTTAAATGCTATATCTTATACTATAAATTATTTTAATAGAAAAATACTGGTAAAGATGGACTCGGCTCACAATTAAATTCTCAGGCGGGAATAGAACCCGCAACCTTTGGAAGTCCTTTGGAAGTCTTTCGAATACGAGAGGATGTCCCTCTTATTGATGGAACAACGCTGGCCTACAGCGTAAAATTAGAAAGGTACTGGGAAATTTCGACGGGTGTTCACAACGCTCGGTAGCTCAATTGGGAGAGCTTTGGACCGGACTCAATATGGTTACGGGTTCGCTTCCCGCCTAAGAATACACTTGTGAGCAGAGTCGATTTTTTGCAATATTTTTCTATTAAAATAATTTATAGAAAAAACATAAAATCAATATTTATGTAAATATAAAAATAAATTGAAATAGCAAATAATTTTTTGATAAAGTTACTTATTTGAGGACAGTGATACGAGTGAACCGCGTGGGTAAGCTGGTCTTTTATAATTAACTAGCGGCCCGTCCCGGCTTCGCACGGGTGGACAAAATTCTTTCATTTTTTTCTATTATGAAATATTTTTCCGTTAGCGTCATCTAGCGACCGGTAGACGAACTACTTGCGGTTAACACGTTGCTATGGTAACGTTATTGATACATTGGAAAAAGAGCGGACAGACAAACACACAAACCACTGTGATCTTAGATGAAAGACTAGCGGCCCGTCCCGGCTTCGCACGGGTGGACAAAATTCTTATTTTTTTTTCTATTATTAAATATTTTTCCGTTAGCGCCATCTAGCGTCCGGTAGACGAACTACTTGCGGTTACCGCATTGCTATTGTAACGTTATTGATACAATGGAAAAAAGCGGGAAAAAGAGCGGACAGACAAACACACAAACCACTGTGATCTTAGATTATAGATTTACATTCCCTCTGAAGAATATTGACTTACCAAACCTTGTTGGTAAGTGACTTTTCCGGGTTATACTGTCGGTAATTTGTTATACTAATAGGTAATTTATTGTTATGTTAATAACTTCACGTTGATGTCAGCTAAGCAAATATAGGTATAGGTAGATTCGGTGATGCCCCAAACATCATATCGTACCACAAGACAGCAAACAGAACTACTGGACAGCCTTCATTTTTTTTCTTTTTTAAGGAACAACAGTAGCACATAAACTGCAAAGAATATAATTAAATTTAACTAAATATTTTTATTGTTTGGTAAACTTAAATGCTTTTGCGATTTCCAAAAGAAAAGAATATTCTTTTTCATTCACAACATCGAAAACCGCTTGGTGTAACAGTAATGATCCTGCCTTTCGCACCGAGACGGTCCTGAGTTCTAATTCTAAAAGGGGCAGATGTTTGTGTGATGAATACGAGAATTTGTACCAGAGTCATGGGTATTTATATAGATATTTCTATTAATATTACATATTTATGTATCATATATGTATATCTTACCTTAGTATCCTTAACACAAGCCTTACAGTGCTGGCCTTGGGCTCGGCTAATAAGTGTAATTTTAGGCAATATTATATTAAGAAGCCTAGCCAACTAAGGTAACAAATAGACATTCATATATGTTACATAGATATGTAATATTCATAGAAATATAAGAAAATGATTCAGGTAAAAATGTTCGAATTCATCACACTAACAAATCTGCCCCTTCCGGGAGTCGAACCCAAGACTGTCGGTGCAAAAGGCAGGACCACTTTCATGCACTAAACGGTCGTCAAACACATCAAAACTAATACAAAAGACAAAAGAAAGAACATCGTTTAATAATACTTAAATGACCATTGAACGTAAAAAATAACCAGTGGATTTTGATATTTTTATAATTGTTCAAGGTTCATCTCTTTTGTCATTTTATATAAGACAGTATGGTTTTTTTCCAAAATGTTTGTTGAAAATTGTTCGTTACGAACACAGTTTTTTTTTATCATTTTTATATCACACCTTATTTTTTTAATGAAATTAATATAGTAATTGTAAGATTTTTATTATCAGCCTTAGTCATATATAAAATATATCTAAAGATATGTAAAATAAATCATATCTTTCTTATTAACTAACAATATGATTTTCAATCACAGGTCCCTTGCCCACAAAATGGTTGATTGTGACTATGGCCTCTCCTACATTGGACAAACAACAAATAAAAATTATTTTGCAAAATGTTTATTATTCAAGTGTAAAAGACATCAACGAGCTCCTATGAGTTCCTCTCAGCCGAAAGATGTTCTCAGAAGAAGACAAGAAAGAAGCCTCCCCCAAAAACGAGGAGGTTTGCCACAATTTCCACGCTTGACAGATGGATTGGAGATCGTAGCTTAGAAACATTAATCACTACGTGGGTGAAATCGCGAGCTTAAAGAATGTCTCGTGAAAATTTTAAACTAGACCAATAATCTGTAAATAAGTCGTTATAAAATGTTGTATTGCAACTAAAATATTAAATGATATATGTATAATCCAAAAACTATTAATAAATATTTATTAAATAAGGATTCTATTGCTGTAATTGGTACTCATAACAACGTGTGGTTTCCTCAGTGGGATCGCTCCAACTTTTCACGTGTTCCATTTAAGTGCGTCGTAAGATCTGGAGGTAATCGCCATATGTCACAAAATGAGTAACAGTGTTTTCCGAATTCTTGTGCTTTACTGCAATCTTTAAAACGTCTACTAAGCCTGTAGATAATAGCAGATCCCCCATTTTTCGGCGGACGACGTTTTTTGTCGTAATTAAAATTGTTGAAATAATTACACAATGATGTCGTTTTTTTCATTGACGTGATAACGTCTTATAAATCGATGAACGCCGGCTGCACGCACGAAAAAGTGTAACGTTCCGCCTGAGCCGAGCGTGCAAGCGAGAGCGCGGAACAAGCGATAGAGATCGGCCTAAGCGTTCGACTTGTGGCGCATCTATCTCTGTTCCACTTCATGAAGTGAAAAGTTAATGTTGGAAACCACATTAACTTTTCACTCCACATATTTATTTCAACAACTTCATGTTAATTTATCGAAAAAATAATAATTTTCAATTAAATCCTCTTTTGTATTATACAAAATAATTATAATTCAGTGATAATAATTCAATTCATAAAAGTATGCAATTTTTCATCAATGTTGTCTTATGACGCTATCACGTAAAATTATCGTCCGTAAACTGACTTTACAGACAACCAGTTTTTTTTAATTTATTAAAAAAAATATATGTTATATACAATTCTATTGAAAAACGTCTCAATATTGTATTCGGACGAAGCAATACGGTAGTGTCTAGTAAGTATTATTTACACCTAGAACTAATTCCGTGTGAAAATTGACACTTTAACGTAAAGTGGGATTTTTGTGACCGTGTCTACATACGTATATAATGTGGATTTTCAATGAATTGAAATTAGTTTTGTTTCATACAAGTAACAAGATGGGGCGTGCTGTGATTTTCATTGGACTTACTCTTTTGGCAATCTTAAATGCACCTGTAGAAGGAGGTAATTAATATATACCTTAATCTTATAGCATAGAATACACATTTCTTTACCTTCACAAGCTTTAATTTTTATTTAGTATCAGTATCAATCAGATTTCTGACTGTTGAACCAAGAGATACTTAAAAAGACAATGATAACTTATGATCAATCAATCTTTACGTCTCCGGAAAATATTGCCATTTTTTATACTAAAAAAGCAGGCGCTTGACCACTATCTCGCCTGATGGTAAGCGACGATGCGATCTAAGATGTGATGCGCTTCTAGAAAATACCTATTCACTCGTGACTTGAAGACCCCTAAATTGTGTGTCAGGAAACACAGACTCAGGCAAAGAGTTATGTGTATTTTTACAACTCGTAATTAGTCATAATAGTGATTAGAATACCTGTCAAATAAAGTAACCGTATTGAGGTTGGTTGTGTGAATAATTTGTTACCTGGCAATAAATTCCTGGCCTGACCAAAATCATAAGTTTTGGCATTAGAAGAACACTTTGATCTTGGTTTTTTTTACAAAACTGTAACGCTCCACTATAATAATATGTGGGCTGCATTGGTTGGTTTATTTTGTTTCTTTATATTGGTTTATGTTATAATAAAAAATCTAGTTTTTATTTAATGAAGCCTCTTAAAAATAACTTTTGTTCATGATCTAACTAATCAATGGGGCGGTTCTGCTTTAAAATATTAGCGTTTAAATACTTGTCGATATTTACCACTAATGTCATCTGTCTTAGGTATTTTTTTTTACTTTTTATACTTTTTGTATGTTTGTCAAGCAATGTTTGCGTACATTTATTAAAAACAGACACGTGTTGAGGTAAAGAAGAATAAATTGTTTTGAATGTACTAAATTTCTGATGTGGTTTTAATATCGTACGAGATTTTGTCAATTAAATTTAAGGGTGTTGCAAGTGTATTTATTAAGGAAAAATCTTAGAATATAAATTTAAAAAAGAATGTTTCCTTTTATTATAATTTGTTATCTCCAGTGTTTATAGTACCTTCCCTCCAGATGCGATTAAATAAATCCACGTTGTAAAGCACAATTTCTACTTGTTACAGTAAGCCGAGTGGTTCGCTCCCCTCAATTCCCCTCAGGCGGATTTGGGCAAGCGAGCGCGAGCGCTCAAGCAGGCAGTTTCGGTGGAGGCTACGGTGGAAATGGTTTTGGTGGACCCGGTTTCGGCCAAACCGGGTATGGCCGACCTAGGTTTGGTGGGCCTGGCTTTGGTGGGCCTAGATACGGCGGGTCTGGCTTTGGTGGGCCTGGCTACGGCGGGGCTGGCTACGGTGGGTCTGGCTACGGTGGGCCTGGCTTCGGTGGGTCTGGTCTAAATGGTGGCTTCGGTTCTCGCCAGCCTGGAGGCGGTTCCATTAGCATTTCAAAGAGTATAAGCATTAGCAGAGGCCCAGGAGGCGCGCAGTCGAGCTCTAACGCGGGAAGCGTTGCAAATTGAACGTTATTGTGATAAAGATATGAATTTTATTAATAACTTGAAGAAGAATTAGGTAAACGCCAGAAAATGATACTATTATGTTAAGATATGAATATAATATTTTTATTGAAAATTGTGTTTTATTTTAACGAAATTTAATTAGAACGTAGTTTAGCTCAATCGGTGCCGCCAATATTGTGATAATTATGGGAAACTCATTAAATCTGCATGCCTCACCCTTCCTGCAGTGTTTTCAACCATATCGGAATGTCAAAAACCATATCAGTAGCGATCCTGCCTTTAGCACCGTCTGTCCTGGGTTCGAGTCCCGGAAGAGGCAGACGTTTGTGTGATGAATAGTATATACATCAATATTACTTATTATGTATCATATATGTATGCATATCCTAGTATCCATAACACAAGCCTTACTAGGTCTTTGGGCTAGGCTTATTAGTGACTATCAACTTCTTTCAATTCTAGTTTAATTATTATTTCAATTAAATAATAATTAAACTAGCGCCATTTTTATTTATCACTTTCCCGCCAAAATACGGTTATGGCGGAAAATTTAAAAGATGAATGATAGCATAAGTAAATATTTACCGCCATTAGCATAGACTAAAAATTTTACTACCATAACCAATTTTATTTAACTCAGTAACGTTATCTAAAGCGAATTAAAAAAAGTAAAAAGCAGCTTAGCTTATTATACTTGACACTTAGCTTAGCTTATTACACTTAATCTATCAATATGAGATTATACTAGACCAGGGATCCCCAAACTATTTTAATCAAGTGACCCCTTTTCCAAAATGAACTGTTACCTCAGACCCCTATGGCCAAATTACCTACTTTTAAGGTCAACCCTCTTATTCATAATGGTCCGCTAACTTAAAACAGCTGCTACAGAGTGTTATTTTTCATTCTGACTTAGGTCAATAGAAGAAGACAGAGTGAGAATTAGCAATGCTTTAAGTTAGCAGACTATTATGAATAAGGGGGCCTATCTTTAATTTTTCCTATTGATACAAAATACCTAGGTATATAGGCACGAAATATACTAAGTACTTTATATAAAATATTTAAAGAATACATTTTTCTTACACACTTATTCATTTTATTAGCGTTTGAATAAATAAGGCGTCCGTAGCCCAGTTGAAATGTCAGCTTTAATTCAAGCGGATGGAATTCAATTTACGCTAATGGACAGTAAAACTTTACCTCTTTTACAAAGGCGGGGGCGCTGAGGCGGGTCCCAAGTTGGTTCAATAAATGAAATGAGTTTTGTTGATGTGTTTCATTATTAACTTCTTTTTGTTTATTTATAAATAATTTAGTATATATAAATTCCTTGTCACAATGTTTGACCGCGATGAACACAGAAACTACTCAACCGTTTTCGATGATTTTTTCAGTTTGCTGGATTTGTGTCGACTTAGGACAAAGGATACGTTTCATTTATAACACAGCAACGCGTACCCGGGTCAACTAGTAATATTAGTAAATTATTTATTTATTGTCTTTTATTGATCTCATATAATTTAAGAGTTCTTCTTTTTTAAAAAGGATTCGATCTTTCTTTTAATTTTTATTAAGACTTGTAAGGCCCTAAACTTATTAATTACTATAAAGAATTTAGTAACAAAAGTATCCACCACCACTATTATCTTAGCCTAAAGACGTCCACTGTTGGACGAAGCCCAGGAAATCGCAGTTAAAGGCCATATTTAGGAAAACGTTAATCAAAGTTTTATCGTCTACAGGAAATGGAAATGGGTCGATGCAGTCGCTAAGCGTAAAGCTTCGCTGGCACCAAATATTGGAGCCTAGCGTACCTAATACAAAAAATATATACTAAAATTAAATGCAATAATGTTTAGTAAATTTTAAAATTCCATATGAATGAAAACTTTCAAAATGCGCGCGCTTTTTGTTTCAATGGGAGATATTGAAACAAAATTACCATAGAGCCAATGTTTTTTGGTCATAACTTTTGTATTTTTGCGAGTTTCAAAATTTTAGGTCAGTTTAGACTAAGAAAACTTTCATGGTCGACTAAGTAGCGACTAGCCTGAAAATCCTATCCTAACATTCATCATCATGACAAGAAAGAATAGGAAAAAATTAAGACAATGACTGCACTTTCTCCCATTTAAATTTCACCTTGCGAACATAAGAAGACTGCACTCAAATCTACATCCAGTCTATCACCATCTGGAGACCGAGAAGCCGCACCTATTCTTCGACGGAGACTCAGATAGCAACCCCGTCGGACGAGGCGTTCCTCAACGACCTTGCTTACACACTTGAGCATAAGTTTAAGATGTGTGCAGGGGTCTGTGTGTTCGTCCGCAATGACATATGCTATAGGCGTCTCCGATGCTATGAAAAATCCGGGGTTTCCGTTATCTGGCTTCTGGTGGACACTGGGATAGAGAAAGATGCTCTACGTCTGTGTCTACCGATCGCACAGCAGTGACCGGAAGACGATAGCTCATAGATTATCCTATAGAGACGGCAGACTTGGCAACTCAGCGATATCCAGCGGCAGAGCTTGTTTTCCTGGGGAACTTTAACGCTTGCCACAAAAAGTGTTTGTTCCCATACTAGAAAACTGACCACGCTGGGAGAGAAGGGCGCCGATTTGCCCTAGCGTTAAATCTTACTCAGCTGGTAGATCAAGCGACGCGAATTCCAGGTATTGCTGGCCACACACCCAATTGTTTTCACTTATTACTGTCAACTGATCCACATAAACATTCAGTATCGGTCCCAGTCTCACTGGGAACCGGCCATTGTGTAGTGGTCCCCTATCTAACCAACCTCTCGGAGAATTTAATTTCTTAAATAAATATTCCGGCTTGCGATGCCTCAACACGTTAAATACAAGATACACCAGCCCGGCTTCGAAAGTAGAAAATATATGACGACCATTACCTTAGTCATCCTGTGATCACGGCTCCTGTAAAGGAGTCGAAACTTCTGAAATAAATATAAAATAAATTATGCGCAAAATCCGTAAAAAAGTTGTTTTATTCAAATGTGTAAAGTGTGCGAAAGTGTAAGAGTAATAAATCGAACAAAACTTATTCAATATCATAAGGCCCGCGGTTTTACCCACGTGGTGTTCGTTTCGTCAAGAACAGTCTATGGCATGGAGGGATTTCCAGATTATGTAAGTGATATGCAGGAGGCTATAATCGGGATAAAAGTAACCTTTGCCTGCAGTGGTAATTTTAAATGACCTCCTTACTATATAAAGGTTTCTTCTAGAGAAGTGAAGCTGCATGTCTGTATCTACCCATTTTAATGATATAAAAGTATAAATTAGATTTTACGTTAAACCTTAAGCTACTTAAATATGGATAGAGTATTAATCTATATTTAGTGGTTCTCGCGTGATGCGCGCACACACAGACAATTTTTTTTCTAAAAATCTTCAATGTATAGACGGATTTTATTAGTTTTACAATAATATAAATTAACAGTAACAGATGATTTCAAAATGTAGCTCATGCAGCCCTTACAATCCATACTTTATAGACTATTTTCTCTAAGTAGTGAGTTTGTGCCCCAGCTGCGGAGACATGGAGTGGAACTCCCTCCCTGCGTCTGTATTTCCGAGTACTCATAACCCGTCAGTTTTTAAAGCCAGGGTGAATAGGCACCTTCTAGGTTAGCTCGTTCCATCGTGGATTTTGTCTTTGCCCTCGGGCTTGATTGGAATCAAGAGCGAACCCATTCTAAATAATAAAATCAATAGTGTGATATAATGATGGTGAGTATTATTATTATTCAATAAGAATATTATTCTGTTAAGTGGTCACTTCAATTGTTTATGATTTGTCGACCGTTTGATGCAACGATAGCAATCCTGCCTTTCGCAACGACGGAACTGGGTTCGAATCCCTAAGGGGCAGATGATTGTGTAACGAATACGAGCATTTGTACTGATTCAAAGGTATATTTCTCTAAATATTATATATCAAGGCATCATATATGTATGTCTATCCGTTACCCTAGTATTTATAACACAAGCGTGGTTACTTACGTGTTATTTATATTGCTTACTTTGGGCTAGGCTAATTGGTTTAAAAATAAAAAATATTATTAATATAGTAGTTCATTAGACAATGCTTTCCTGATGCGATCGTGTCGTTGAACTTATGTACAATTTAAAAGCATGACACGGATAAAAGCTCAGGCTAATTGGTGCTGACGTGATGATTAAGAAGGTATCCTTCTAACAACTTATCACCAGTGACTGCTTAACAGGTAACTAAGAAAGTAAGAGATTGTTGACTATCTGCAGTCGGCGTATCTGAGATCCAATGAAACGTACCTTAAACTAAATCTGTCGTTACCTACGACGAAGCTTTTATAATTCTTAAGATGCATCTGTTATCATTGGTTGTTTATTATGATCTATACAAGATAATTAGCAAACATTAGGGCCTACGTAAACTGCGTTTTGGAATTATACTTCTTTTAGCGCGCTTGGGTAAAATGATGAGAATATATTTTTACGATGCGCGCACACCGACTCCTATAAGCGACAGGATGAAGTTGGTCGCTAATTGTCTCAAGTTTTCGTGAGAACTGATAACTATGTTCAAGGTAGTTACTGAAAAATTTATGAATCTATATATCACGTGTTTTATATCAGTGGAGATAACTGATTCATACGTAAACAAATAATTGTCTGTGTGGTTTTAAATAATATATGGTGGTTAACAATAATTTATATAATATTATGATAACAATTTTATATTATATAATACTGTTATAACAATTTTATGTAATAATGATGATAAAAGTGGTTTTTATTAAAAACATTTTTAAGTGCGTTTATTGATTTGAGGTTCACTGTCGGTATGTATTATTTTTATTTGTTTACAATATAAATTATTATTATTATTACATGATTATTGGTTAAATAGTTTATTTTAATGGTTTATATTACTACTTCATTCTGTATACAGATATATAGAAAATCAATTATTTTTTTGAAGTTTTCTTACTGATCACTGTATAATAAATATTCCATTGATTTTTTTTGTTAATATATCGTTCTTTTTACAAACAAAGAGTCCTGGCACACGGGAGGAAATTTTTAGTTATTTTTGTTTAAGTACGCATGCACGTACTTCTTATGTGCATACATAAATACACACATGGTTTTTTTGCATGTCTAACGGGTTTGTATCGATCCAATGAGCGTGGATATTGCATCTGTACCGATTTAAGCGCGAAACTGAATTATGCAGGTAATCCACAGGTAGATTTTTGAACACCTATATGAATTTATACTCGAACTGCGTTTGACTCGTGTGAGTATCGGGTTTGTATCGACAAAGAGAGCATCGACGGCGCGTTTAAAAAATGTAGCGTGCACTGACTTTTAATTTTGAATTTAAAAATATTTAGTACATGTAGTTCATGAAGTGTATAATCACTTTACCAAGATAAAAAACCATGCTAGGGCACCGCAACATACATTATTAAAAAATAATAAACAAAATTTAAGTTTAAATTTAAGTTAAAAAAAACATGTCAAATTATTTATAATATTTAAAATTCCTTAATTGTTACCTTTACCTGTACCTTTAACCAAAATAAATAAATATGATTTAACAGTAAAAACAATGACGTGATCAAAATAATAATTAAAATATACTATAGGTTCAATTTAATTGATCAAATAAAAAGCTTGCACAGAACGACAAAACGTCCACAGTTATACAAAGTAAGTTATTTTCGGGCAATGTTTAATCAGATAAAAGAAATTCTTCCATACGAAACAAAACACAATTTCCAATGCAGTTGCGTAATCCAAAAATCACGTACCTTCATCAATCTATCAGCTTAATGCAAAGATGAAGTCAAGTCAATATAAAAATATGTGTGAATTTCTATATTTGTATTTAGATAACCACTTAGTAATCTAGCTGGTATCGAACATTCCTATTCTTGGAATACGCCTTATTTAACACTGTCAGTTTACATATAAATGTGGAACTTCAAAATTAGTAGTTCAGAGCGTGTCTGATTTTTCAGCGAGATGGTAAAATTAACGTTATTATGTGCGGCTATATGTGTCTCCATTTCACAATGCACTGTTTTAGATTCTAAAGGTATTTTTATTATGAAACTAGATTATAACAAAAAAAAAACTAGATTTTTACACTTTGACTCACCAATATACTTAGAAAAATATTGTTTACAAAATTACGTTTTCTATAATACATCTTGTTTTCCAGATGTGACTCCGAAGAGAATAGCGCGTTCTCCTTGTTATACTTGTGGAAGACAACTGGACTTCCCTCCGCCACCCTCTCTAGTTCTTCCTCCACCACCTCCTCCAGCTGGACCCCCACCTCCCCCTGTTTTTCAAACAGAGAACTGGAGTGGCTTAGCTCGTAGCGCTGACGGTCTTCAAAACGCAGTGTTCACTGGAGCAGCTGCAGCAGCTAAACAAGGTGCTCAAGCTTCTGGAGAAGCATTCTCACTGGCGTCATCTTCCGTAAACGGAGTTGGAACTGGTTTGCTTACAAGACAAGCTGGCATCGAAAGTGCGTCAGACACTACCGGTGCTAAACACGAAATATCTTCAGATATAAGGGGTGATGAAATTTCAAAAGAAGGTAATGGGTATGGTGGCTATGACAGAGGAAGTTATAAAGAGTCTCCTTCCTACCACAGTGACCAGTTACAGCAAACTAATAGTAATCCAGGTAGATTTAGGTCTGACTCTTCATTAGGCCACATTACTGGAGACATAAGTGGCACAAATCATCAGGGATATGGAGTTGGAATTTCAGTCGAGAACGGTAGAAGCGAGAATGAGCGCTACGATAATCCAGGTGCCCAACAAGTTCAAACACAAGGTTTTGGATCGGAGCCGTCGGGAGGACAAAGTGGATATTCGAGATCGAATGGAGAAATAAGTAATGGTGGTGCAGGATATCAGAAGTATAGCCAGGGTGTTTCTGGCGACAACGGCTATGGAAAGCATGGGGGTTCTTATATATCGGACGGTCAACGAAACCAACCAGAGTTTTCATCTTCTTCGGCATCTCAAAGTGGAACAAATGATCGTGATAATAGTGGATCCAATTATGGTAGATTCGGAGGTAATTATGGAAGTGGAAAAGCTAATTATGGAAGTGAAAAAGGTAATTTTGGATATCAACAATCGTCTCAAGGATTGCAATCTGAAAACTCAGGTTTAACACCTGCCGGTGCTCAAATTGGTTCAGATGCAGGTCAACAACTACAAACCAGTGGTTTCGGATCCTCTAGCCAATCAAACTTTGAAAAAGTGGGAAATACACAATTTCCGAGCTCAAATCAAGCTCAATTCCTACAAGGGAGGGACAATGGCTTGCAGGCTGGGGTTTCAGGGTCTTCTAATGGTGACGCCCAAACGGCACTCAGTGGTGCGTTGAATTTGGCCTCTCAGGGTTTGCAGACGGCAACCCAAGCCGGATGCTCTACCTGTGGAAAGAGTAGTTACGCTTTAAGTAACGCTAAGAGCCGCAGTGGATCAGCTGTCGCAGTATCTATAGGTGGTTAAGGTCAATAAGAATGTATACCGAATAACGTTAATTAAATGGCTCTCGTTGTATTTTTAATATATACTGTTAATTATTTTCCAAAATTATATTGTTGATGTGTTTTTGGAGAAATAAAATGTTATAAAACTGTTATGTTGTTAAATTAATAAAAATTTAATAATGCATGTGTTGCTTTCGTTTCACACCCCATGAAATAGTGGTAATGTAGGATTAACTTGTATGTAATTTTAACCATAGTTATTGTGTGCCATATAAACAAATTAAAATATAAGTGAGTTAAGATTTTCTATTATTCTATACTATATAATAATAAAAAATTTCATAACATATAAGTCTTTTAATCTACTTATCCTTATATATGTTGAAATTAATCTGGGTTTCTTGCTATTTAACTAATTTGAATGAAACACTTTTTTACGGATTTAACGCACAAATTATTTTATATTTAATCCTGACGTTTCGATTCCTTAACATAAGCCGTGATCACAGGATGACTTAGGCAATGGTCACCAATAATAAATAAAATAACTGATAAATAAATCAATATCTATTGGTATAAAATACTAAGTAATCATCAGTGTTTTCTCCTCTTAGGCATTTATGACTCATTCCGATTCCGTTATAAGTATTGTATAGCTTTAGCAATGTCGTTTCAAATTTACCTATAAGTTCTGTATAAAAGTCTTTATTATGTCCCCAAACAAAAAGTCGGTAAAGTGCTTTTACGGACTATTTATTGTTTTGACGAATTCGGAATTGGCAGACTGGAATACACTAGTTTTTTTTTCAGATTTTTCATAATGATATTTATGAAGATATAACAACGTAAAATTGTGATACTATAGGTAGGTACACGTCTTACCTTCAGTAAGCTACTCCATCCTACCCAGGGGGGGTCAACTTCCTAAGGAGCCAATGCAAACATATGGAACGATTTGCAAATAGAGATGGGTTTATGTGAAAGAAAGAGATAGAGCAATGTATCTGACAATAAGAATAATGACAAGACCACGGCCTCCATACAGCCAAATCCTTAGTGATAGTTTCTTCATAACGTTAGTCAAATGCTGCAGAATTAAGTCTGACCGATAGGTGTTCAATATATGAGGCCCCATTGTAATCCACTTGCAATCCAAAGGCTCTTTTGAGTATGCCCTATTCGGAAAAAAATGTTACCTTTAACTTTTTGGCTGTATATGATCACCTCTTTGCTTTCCCTATAATTAAAGGAATAAAAAAAAGAAATAAAATGGCTACCTGTTTTTACGCTATTGTTATCATCATTGTTTTTCTTTAAATCCCTGACTGTGTATTGGCCTCTTACGCGAAATTGGCAGAATTGCAACAGAGCTATTAACCCAAAAGAAGAAGTAGAACTTTTTTGCAATGGTTGCGAAAAAACATGCTGTAAGTGCGGCATAACTTCTAAAGAAGATACTCCCTAAAACTTTCATAGATTTCTTCGCCCGTCAATGCATGGGTCACTCAAGTAAGTACCTATCTATACTACATAGTTTTATGATACTGCCAAATCAACTCACCCCACCTCCCATTGAACAACAATGGGCTGTCGCTGGTGTGTTTGTGCGTGTAGTTTCAAACCCTATAGTTTGTGTTTAACTATAATTTGGCATAAAATTGAGATTCCCAGGTATACAGGTATTTTTGACATTACTGGCAATCACAAAAATTGGGTTGAATAAAAATATGATGCATAATACTTGTTTTGTTTTAGGGCTAAAGTATGGGCCACATCCTGTTTTCTTAATCAAGATTGGTCCACTGAAGAATCATTGTCAAGGCTATATGCACAGCATAAGGTGCTCTGCAGCAAGCATTTCGATGCAGCATCATATACCAGCGGCAATATGAAAAGTTTGCATAAATTTGCTATACCAACTGGAGCTGAAAATATACTGTCCCAGTTACCAGAGGAACAATTAAAAGCAAACCACCAAGTAGAAGTAACACGGGTAAGATTTTGAATCATTCCTTAAATCCCTAATACAGGATAGCACAATCATTTTTGTACTGGAGTTGTTATTAGTTAGTTGGTTTAATTCATAAGTTTGGATTCTTTTCAGAGTCCTTACCTCAAGAAGCTATTGGCACAGGAATTACAGCTTCCAACATGGACAAGCTCGTTGGTGCTGTCAATGGAAATACAGCAGATAGAAAAAGAGGCAACCATTTCTTACAAATTTATCCGAAAATAGTTTGCATTTGAAGAGTTTCAAAAAAATGTTTTTTTTTTTATGAAATGTAATGTATGCCTAAAACGTTTCTGAGGATTAAAGAACTTACAGTTTGTTGAGGAAGCCTCCAAAAAAACTCTCATGTACAAAATTAATTTATTAAAACATGTGTAAATTTTAAAATCTTGTTTTATTTCTTTTTTCAATATTGCAGTTTTTGTTTTGCAGCTAATTTTGACTGTACCTAGCTTGGTATGTACCCCTATATGTAGTTTTTATTTCGCAACCAATTTTATGTAAAATTGGTTGCGAAATAGAAACTACATTAATTTTTGTACCTAACCAAGAAATTAAATAGTATTTAAAATTCGCGCCCTATTTTAGTTCTGGTGGAACAAACTGGAGCGCTAGTGAGTTTCCATGTTTGCAATTTTTTTGTATGAAGTTGACGTTCTTGGACCTAGATGTATTCTATGATCCTACCAGTCTGTCCCTTCATTTCCATTCAAACCATTATAGAATGAAGCCCACTTTAGTATAAGATTTTTTTATTATTTTGACTTCCAACGGGATTCGAGAATCTTTTGTTTGGATGATTCCTAAGGGCAAATATGAGTTTTATTTTAATATTTGCTACTACAGCCATTAATATAATGGTTTATTTTAGTCTGAATTTTAAATCCAGCCTTACACTTTAAGTTTGTACACTTCAACTTTATCGTAAACCAACCAATAAAGTTTTTATATCTTCTAAATAAGGGATAACAAATGAATAAAACGAATGAAGTTACATTTATTAAATGTTCTAAAGAAGGTTATAACCATAGCCATCCTGTGATCACGGCTCCTGTTTAAAAGTCAAAACGTCAGGATTGAATATAAAAAACAAGATTAAACAAGTTGATCCGAAGAAAAAGTTTTTTTTTAATAAATGTATAATAGCTTGACGGTAAACGATGATACGATCTAGAATTTGACGCGCTTTCCAAGAAGATTCATTGCATATTTCAGGGAAATACAGACTCAGGCATTTAAACAATTGAAAGAAAATATGAAGCATAACAACAAAAAAAATAATTACAAATAAATAATTTGGGAAAAACTAAACTAAACAAAAACCGGACAGAGCACATAATAGTAATAATAATATTTCTTATATTCACACCTATTAGCCTAGCCCATAGTGAGCACTATAAGGCTTGTGTTATGTATACTAGAGTAACGGATACATAGATATGTAACATTTATAGAAATATATATAAATACCCAGTACAAATTTATTTATTTATTTGTTTTAAGAGGTTAACAGCACATATAAAAAATTGATAGGAAACGTAGCTACTGTAAGCCAATTAGAAACCTCCACAGTTAGTAACAAATTATGATGAAGTTACAAAGAAAGAAAACAAGCAAGTAACAAAAAATACAAACAAAAAATCAGGCTTATACAGAGAAAAATCAAAATTTACAAAGACATTAATAATAAAATCAGAAAAACCAAAAACACAAATATTAATAATTACAAGCTGACTAAATACCAGCAAAGAAAACAGTGTCAACGAATCAACGTAAAATTATGATTTGCTGTTGAAGCTACAAAAAAAAACCTCATATTCATCACACAAACATTTGCCCCTTCCAGGACTATGGGTGCGAAAGGCAGGTCGCTACCATTGCACCAAACTTTAAGTGGGTTTCTACGCGATGTTTTACCAAATTCCCAAAAGTGGGAAGCCCCGAAACCAATACAGGATATGATTTTGTTCAACTGTCATAAATAGTGTTAATCTTAGACAGAACAAATATTGGAAAGTCAATATTTTCCATCGGTACTCACAACCCCGCATCGTGTGGTGAGACCATTGAAATCACATCGTATTTTTCACATCCGCCGAATAATGTACCCAATTAATTAGCACTAGTAGTGACATAAGAGCAAGATTCCACGTAATTTTGAATATATCAGATATATAAACAAGAGCTGTATAAATGTAACGTGTGGTCGACATTTAAATCAAATCGGGAAAATGTGGCGGCTTGGTACATTGTTAGTTTTGTCAGTTGTATTTCGATGTAGCTCTTCAGCTGGTCAAGAAAGTAAGTATTTGTTTGTATTTTGAATAATGGAGCAAAAATAAAGTTATATATATTTAAGAGAAATTTAAGCAGACTTTGACACTGGTTAGTAAATACCATTGGTTTGGAAATCTCCGTGGTCGAGTGGCTCGTCCCATTTTCATGGTAATGCCACTCCGAATCCTCGGATTCGATCCATAGCCGGGTAATAAAAAACGATTTTTTCAGTATTGACTCGAGTCTGAGTGCTTTAGCTACTTGTGTTCACAATAATTTATATGATGTTTCAATATTATTATTATTGGTATTCTATTGTTTTTTATAGTTTTTACTTATCAAATCTATAATCTAAAAACACAAATTTGTTGTTTGTGTGTTGTCTGTCCGCTCTTTTTCCCGCTCTTTTTCCATTGTATCAATAACGTTACCATAGCAACGCGTTAACCGCAAGTAGTTCGTCTACCGAACACTAGATGGCGCTAACGGAAAAATCCTTACTAATATTATAAATCGGAAAGTGAGTTTGTTTGTTTGTTTGTTTGTTCCGCTTTCACGCCGTAACTACTGAACCGATTGCTTTGAAATTTTGCAGACGTAAAGATAAAAGTCCGGATTAAATAATGGGGTACTTTTTATCCTGAAAAAAATTGATATTCCCGAGGAAAAACAAAAATATTGTTTGCTTGATGGATGGATTGTAGATGGCGCTGTGTGTCGTTTAAAACAAGGTAAAATATTGCAAACGAATAAAAACATGTAAATTTAGAAGCTAAATGATACGATAATGAATCCCAGAAAATGAGGAATTCCCGAGGGATGAACGTACAATTTGTTTTATCGTCTAAATTGTTTTTTTACATCTACTTATCCTGAAATCACTGAAGTCAACGAATTACTAATTGGTATAAGTATTAGTTACGTTATTTAGTTCTTGAGGTATGCGATAGATGGCGCTGGGTGTATTTTTGAAACATGGTAATGATGTGTTTTTTAAAATACATAAGAAGTGGAATGATAGCTTGGTCAGCTCTATGTAGCGTGTTTGCGGGTTTCCAGTGCCCAAAATCTGCATGTTTTTGCTCCACAAGGGAAAACATATAATATAGTGTACCATTCAGTTTTGGTTTAACAACTAATTGTATCCAGCGTTACATCGCGCTTCTTAGATTTTTCCGTGGGAATGAGAAGTTTTCTCATAGTTGTGTTTTATACCGCAATATAACCGAATTCCACGCGGGCGAAGCTGCGGGCGAAAAGCTAGTATTTAATAAAAGAAAAAAATAAAACAATTTCGTCCACCCGTGCGAAGCCGGGACGGGCCGCTAGTTTATATCAAAAATCATAAAATCGATATAAGTTTTGTATTTAATTAGACTAATATTTCGTTATCCATCGCACAGGTTACGAAAGAACTGAGCGGTTCAAGAGGTCGCCACATTATCCATGCCCGCCATATTTCTTCGATCCACGGCCCTACCCACCACCACCACCACCACCTTTCTGGCCGCCGCCACCTCCCCCTCCACCACCAACTTACTATCAAGAGCGACAGAACTACGAGAACGAACTCCAACCACAGAACTTACAGAACTCGCAGAGCCAAGCGTACAAAGAAGCAGAATCACAACCAAGTCCGCAGACTAACCAAGGGAATATTGAGTTCCCGGATAATAAACCTTGTGACAAGTGTGATAAGGGTCAGAGTACTGCCATCAGCAACGCTAAAAGCGAATCCGGAACGGCGATTGCAGTCGCCATTGCTGGCAAAGGAAACAACAGATAAATAAAGTTTGTTGTGCAGAAAATATTTTATTTTTCAAATGTATGGCATATCTAAATAGCACATGAACTTTGATAAAATGTAAAATTTTATCAATTAATGCAAAATTAAATGGTTAAGGCTGATGTGCTTTCGACTGAACATAAAATTAACTGTTTATTTGTTAAAATTAATTGTTTGTTGACTTTAGACTGATTTATTTTTGAAAAACTAAATAAAAAAATGTATAATCTATGTTCTTTCCGCTGTTGATCCCGCTACTTCTGTTATTGTTAGCATCCACCACTGCAGTGTTCCTTAAAATGATTATGAGAGAATATAATGAATTCATAGTATCAAATTACCTTTTTTCCCGTTAAAACTTTTTTATCTAGTAAACAATGCTTCATATCAAATTAACAGTACATTTTTTACATGGTATTTTAAACGATTGATTCAACAACAGTGATAGATGCTATTGTTGTATAACCGTTACTCAAATCTTTTGCGAATTTGAATCCTTATTCAGCTTATAAGCTTGACAAGTAACATGATGCCTTAGATGTCAACAGTTCATTAGATTTAAGGCAAAAAATACACTTATAATTTTTATACTATTTTTACTAAACAAACTGTGAACACGAGGTTAAAGCGTGTGGCACTAAAAATTGTTATTTGATAATAATATAAACAGACCATTGAAAATTTCTTGGGATTAGTTAAACGTTACAGAAGTAACTAATCTTTTTATTTTTAACTTTTTATATATTTTAGCGTTTTTCAATGCTATCTTATAAGATAAATTATTTTAATAGAAATATACTAAATAAAATCAGAATCAATAAAATTCAGCTCACAAGTGAATTCTCAGGCGGGAATCGAACCCGCAACCTTTGGAAGTCCGGTCCAATGCTCTCCCAATTGAGCTACCGAGCCTTGTGAATACCCGTCAATTGGGAGAGCATTGGACCGAACTTCCAAAGGTTACGAATTCGAGTCGATTTTATCTAATATTTTTGTATTAAAATAATTTAGTATATATTTATGTTTTTAATTTTATTTTTTGCACACATTTTTTTCACAATGCTTTATTTCTATAAGATATAAAATATGCATGTAAAATCATACATACGCGTGTAAATCCTACCTTAGAGCTTAGGGAGCATGGCCGTTTTTCACCCACGTATTTTATATTTTATGGTCTTTCTAGACACAAATTTTATCAGATGGGATTTAAAGCTAATTCTTTGTAGACACCGTTACCGCGAGACCACTGAGGTTGACCCACCTTGGCTAATGTCGTTAACTAATAATAACCTGTCGTTAAGAAATAGACAAAAGGTCTAGCGATATTAGCGAAAGGTCGTGGGTTTGAATCCCACCTGTGAGGGCTCGGAGACGTAGTTGTTTTTTTACACACGTATTTTATACCTTATATTTACAAATATAGCATTGTGAATGCAGAGAAAAAAAATGAAAACATAATAGTGAAACTGGCTTTTTCAAATCGGATATATAGATATCTAAATACCCATGGCTCAGGAAAAATGCTTGCATTCATCACACAAATATCTGCCCCTTCCGGGATTCGAATCCAGGACTGTTGGTGCGAAAGGCAGGATCGCTACTGTTGTACCAAACGGTCGTCGTATGGTGTTTACTGTTACGTTATTGCTATTCTAAAAGTGCAATATATATATAAACATACTTACTGGATTTTAGTTAGTATGCCTTCAAAACTTTACCGGGCACTAGGTAGGGTGGAGGAGTGTATATATGGATAACGCATTTTCCCGTATATAAAACAGTGGTATGATCATCTCACGACCAAGCCAGTACTCCAATCACCCATCTCAACTATCACTTCAATGCTAAGACTGCTTCCTGTGAATAAGACACTGTAATCAAAAAGCTATTATGTCATAAATTCGAAAAAAAACTTTCTATGAGCAAATCAGATTAAATACTTTGTACATTTCACTAAGCGGTAAACATTAAAGGGGCGTGTTACCATATTAATCGACTAGTCTTGCGATCGGTTTATTACATGCCTAATAACAGTGTACGCAGTTGGCCGACTGGTCCCCGGTACGATGAATCAAATACTACTTATCAAGTTCTAAGTCAAGTTCACGACGCTCAAGGATTTTGCCATAATTCCGATTACGAAATTTATATGAGTAAAGATTTAAGGTCTAGTTTTTCTTTAAAAACTATTACATTAAAAGGCAGTTATGGTGTAAAGTGCCAACTTATGTTTTATTTCTAACCTTTTACTGAAGAATCTATTCTTAACCCTTTCATGCCATTTAACCAATAAATGCTAAAAAAGTAAAAATATGAACAGGAGTTATATGAACGATGTTTATATAAAAAATATGCGATTGAAGATAGTTAGAATGCAATATAATAAATAAATATACGAACACGGCCGTCACCTGCACGCGCGCGCGCCAAACGTGAACTCTCAAAAGGAACGCTATCGCGACGCTGGCATTTTTCACAACAAGCGAGAGAAGCGCGACGGCGCTGCTTGGCACTGAAAGGGTTAATAAAAATAATTGATTACTGTACCTAGCAGAGAACTGTCTTGAAGATCAAAATCAACACTAAGAAGAATAAGATTTTATTAATTAATCATAGGCAATATTACCTACATACATTGATCTTAGCCCAAGTTAGTAGCTACAGCTAGTGCTATAGGTATTCAGAATACCTAGACCCAAATTAATATAGACAATTTGGTTTTTACATTGATACAGTCGAGAATCGAACCCAATCCAATATATATATTTATATACACATATATTTATATACACACACATTACACACTTTAAAAATTTACATCTTTTTTAAGTAGGTTTATGACAGTAGTTTTTTTTTAATTCAACACCTAGTTCCTCATCACCTCAGTTGTAGTTTTATGAGTAAAATGACTGCATACCTTACTTTGTTATAAGATACAAATTATTTGATCGACAGTTAAAACTAGGAACCAACAGAACCAAATAAAATTTAATTTTGTTCTGTTGGTTTCTATATAAACTGACGAATTTCGAGAAAAAGAACCTATAGGCCATTTTAAGTTAAGATACTTTATACTTTGTATAGTATTAACGATTCCTTAAAATTAACTAATTACATAGGTAAACTTCTATAAGTTTTCTAAAACAATTTGCATTAAAAACTTGCATTAAACGAATGTCCATTTAAGTTATAAAGTTACTTAATTAACAGAAATATTTACCATAGTAATGGATATATCATAAAAAACCCACGCAAAGCCTTGCCAACTCTAATATAGGTAAATACCGCGATAATTATGCAAAATAACAAAATCCAAGGAAAAAGGAAATAAATTCACACTTCCGGTGACTATAATGGTAACATTATGATGGTTTCGTGTGAATCTTTGACTTTGAAATGATCTAGATCTATTATTGCTTGGGAGATCGGATGAACGTCAGAACTTCTTAACCAATATTAAGGTTATAAAATGCTTTAAAGTTTAAACAGTTTTAGTTATACTATTGACGAATGTATAAAACCTAGATTTAGACTATCCGATGGTATTTACTTTTTACTAAACTGTATTAAGAGTTCTAAGTCTTTCTTAAAATAATAAAATAAAATTTGCTTATTTCACATAGCAAGAGTTGGATAGCAGTCTTTATAGTTAGGAATTGCACAACCTTGTTCCATCTTCCCCATTTTTTTATCAGACAACCAGACTTACAAATAAGCGCTACCCTTATATGGTTACTATACCAAATAGTCGTACTAAACGTTTTGTTTCTAATTTTGTGATAGGTACCATTAAGGATTGGTACTCTTTGCCTGAGTCTGTGTTTTTCCTTTGAGGCGAGATAGTGGTCAAGCGCCAATAATAAAAAAAATCGCCTGATAGTAAGGGACGATGCGATCCAGGATGTTATGTGCTTGCCTAGAAAATAACTATTCATCCGTGACTTAGACCCTAAATTGTATTTGTCAGGAAACACAGATTCAGGCAAAGAGTTATTTATTTTTAAATAAAATAAATCAACTGCAATCCAACTATTGTAACGTAAAATTAAACACCTAAAGTGAAAATAAAAATCCTTTTCTCTCACATTAGTACACATTAAATCGGGTAAGGGATAAGATAGGTATCTGAGTCTTAAAAAATAAAAAAATTACACGGTATTGATTCTGTTTTAATCAATACTAAAACTCTTTCTAATTATTCACTGTACCAATAATACTTTTTTGTTAAAAAATATAAAAATATACAGGTGTTTGTTGATGCTATAAATTCACCTTTTCAAAGTATTGAGATATTGAGGCCTATTAAATGAAGATTAAAAGTAAATATTGTAAGTTAAGGATAGAACAAATAAAAATTTTTGCTTTTGACAATTAATTTTACTTTTTAACATAAAAAATATATCAATAAATATATTTGGCAAAAATATTCTTGGTGAAAATTGCGAGAAATGCAGTGTTACAGTTTACATTCGAAATATTCTTTCATGTTGTAAAAAGATTTGGCTATCAATTTATATTTTTGAGTTTATTTTCAAATGTATTTTCTTAATGTGTCAATATGGTATTTATAATTTAAACTAATATAATGAAGGATTAAATATAAAATAAATTATGTGCAAAATACGTAAAACAGTTGTTTCATTCAAATGTGTAATGTGAATAAAGAACTTTATTTTTTAAACCTATTTAAGAGAATGAGCAATTAAAACAAAAGAATGAGCACCTTTTCTTTCCATGTAATGTTTAATAATATCTAGATCGAGTTTGATATCAACGCCCCCTGGCAGCCAATAAATTTTAACGTATGGCGGTTCACATGATAAAATCATATCATTTTTTTGCCAGAGAATGTCTATCTATTTCTCTCTTCCAATAATTATGTTGCCATAATTTATTTATTATACTTAATTTTGAATACTAATTTCATTGTCTCTAACGTAAATTATTCAGGTACATTAATACATAAATATTTAGATTTTATTAGTTCAACTTTTATATTTTTGGAACTAAATCGTTTGCTCTTTTTATTAATTCGTCTCAAATGAATGTTTCAAGTCTAAAGTATACTTTCAAATATGCATATCTTTTCACATAGATTAATTGCTTACAATTTGTTTTCAAAACTGAAAATTGTTATTATGATGTACTCACAAATTCTTAATCAGTTTATGTACCAACAAAATGAAAATCCTAACTTATCCTACCAATATTATAAATGTGAATGTAAGTTTGTTTGTTATGCTTTCACGTAAAAACTACTATACCGATCATCATGAAACTTCGTACATATATTCTTGGAGGTATTGGAAGTAACATAGGATACTTTTTATTTAAAAAAATAAAAATGCGGGCGAAGTCGCGGGTAAAAGCTAGTACATAATAAAAATACGAAAGTGAATGTTTGTTTGTTACACTTTCACGCCTTAACTATTCAATCGATCATCATGAAATTTTGCATGCACTTTATCAGGGGTATTGTAAAGGACATAGGCTAGCTTTCATCCAGAAAATTGTATTATTTCCGAATTTTTGATCGCTAATCTACATTACCGTCATCTAAACGGGAAAAAGTTAGTAATTAAATAATTAAAAACTTCATTTTAATATATTGTTTATAATTAAATAAACTCATTTTTACCGGATAACGACGCTTATTGTTTTTATATTTATACTGACGTTTACAGGATCAGTTACCCTCGCCCAGTCATGGTCCGCCTCCTGTAAAGGAATCGAAAAGTCAGGATTGAATAGAAAACAAACGAGACTCATCATTTATTCGTTTTACTTAAATGAGCTATAGCCGCGGAAATGTAAGTACTAAATATTGTTTACAAGTTTACAGCTTCCGTGGGATCTTTCCTAATAATGGAAGCTCAATGCCTCTCCAAGTGGGGGTGGCCTCGCGCCGACCTATAAAACAGATTTGGCACGCAAAAAAACGAACACACCCAGTAACGGAATAAACAGCAAGCATGACGAGTTTTCGATTATTAATGTTCTTTTTTGCGATCGCTTCCATGGGATGGAGTTGGGTAGACGCCGAAGGTAGTAATCTTGTACACTTAGTGTGTAATCTTGGTGCACTGTCACGATCTGTGAAGTTCGGCATATCAACACCGTTAGATAATTGACCTAATAGAACCCTTTTGTTATTTTTTTGTTCTAGACATACTGCAGAGTGGAGCGGTCAGCGGCATCACTCGTGATCGACGTCACTTGATAAAAAAGAAACTGTGCAAGAAATACGGTCTTTGCCAGGGTGGTTTTCAAGGTGGATACCAAGGTTTTCAAGGAGGTCATCCCGGACAATACCCACCAATAAACATCGCAATCAGTCAATCCCAGTCAGCAGCGAACGGGGCTGGTGGTGGCTACTCAAATGGTTACTACCCGAATAACCATCAGTACAACGGAGGATACCCACACCAAGGAAATTACGGGGGTTACCCGAATCAAGGAAATTACGGGGGATACCCTAATCAAGGAATTTACGGGGGTTTCCCACCCCAGGGTGGTTTTGGCCCCGGCCAATTTGGAAACGGGCAAGGTTCTTACAACAACCAGTTCAATGGCAACTATTACGGCCCTGGAGGTCTTAATGGAGGTGGTTACGGGTTCCGGCCTAACGGACCTTATTATGATGAGAATCCTGACGAGGAAGGGGGTAGCCATGAACAAGATGACCACGAACAGGATGACGCCAGCAATGGCGCTGGTAGCTACAACCAGGGTCCAGGGTATCAGGAGCAAGGTCAAAACTTCGTAGCAGCTGGAGCGTTTGCAATAGCTGGTAGGAAAAATAATTAGTGATAAATTGATAAGTGTTCGTTGTGATATAAATAGTCATAATAATGTCCTATGTTATAAGAATATTTATTGCTACTTGTAAATAAACATTTCAATTGACTTGCTTTCGTTTTTTTATTTAATTTATTACCAAAAACCCGAACACTTTTCTATTTTAGACTTGAACTTTTATTAAGATCCATTCAGATGATAATTAACTTAATGCGTTGGTTCATCGACCAGAAGATGATCTTGGCCACGGATAAAAAAAAAGTAAAACATGATATTTCTTAATGTTATTTATATTCGATATTACATATTAATTGATCTTCTAACCTGCAAAGCGTGGAGATTGGGGGAAATTTCCATCCACCATCGAGCAATACTGGACTTTTAGTATAAAAAATTAATGCTTTTACAGCCGTCTTGATTAGAATTAATTTTTACAAGCGTTATTTAATATTTTATTTATATATTTTATATAATTAATTAAAAAATGTCACATGACATCTGGCTAAAAATGAAATATTTGTAGTCAATTCAAAACATTTTCATTCAATAATTGCCTTAATATTAATTAATGTGATATGCAATTTATGTACCATTTATTATTAATTTAAATCATTAATTTTAATTATCAATTACATTCCCTACATGCATTTAACGAAACAACGTTTAAAATAGATCTTACCACTGACTAATATGTACCTGCCATATCAGTTTTGTGTGAATAAATACATTTCATTTATTGTGGATAATTCATTGCACAAGTTCTCTGTAGGTTAATAGATAGATACTTACCAACAAAAAGCGATATATTAAATGGACTAAAACATCTCAATTGCCTTTTTTTGAAGCTGGCGTTCAGCAACTAAAGTTATTTTAGACAGCGTTCGTCCTTAAACAAATACTTATATTTATAATGATCAGTTCATCAACCTAACACAAAATTCTTTTTAATGATGTTAAAGTATTAAACTATTTACATCTTAACAGTCGGAATGCAAAAGACATAAGCTATTGCTGAAAAAATGTGAAATTAACGCAGGTTACCATTTTCACAAGTTTTGTCCTGCAAAGATAATTTACTATTGAGCACAAAAGAGCTGTTGATTATTTTGTTTTCACTAATTTTGATACATTTAGGGACGGGTTTCTTGTAATACAGAATTTTTTAACAATTATATTCATTACCATAATTTATCTGTTGTATCAAAGACTTACCGCTAAATAAATTTAAAAATGACTGTTCGTCATATTGTGTAATCTTTGTATGTATGATGATAATGAATCCTAAAAAATTAAAAAAATATCAACGAGTGTCATTGTGCTCTTTGTATTTTTATTGACTTTGCTTATTATTATTATTTGAACTAGCTGTCCCGGCCACGCGTTGCTATGGTAACGTTAATTGATTATAAAAACTGTTACTCTTAAGCTTATAGTAACTATGGTAACTATATATGGTAACAAACACACAAAGTATTGTCATAATATAATGTACTGATTTAATTGTGCCAATTTTGACATCATAGTGATATTTTTAATGACATTTAATTATGACATTGTTTTGTCATATAATCATTGAAAAACTTCCAAAAACTGTTCGATTTTTTTAGTATATCAAGAAGGATAAGAACTAAATATGATAGGAAGCTTATAAAGTTCAATAGGTGTAATTAATTTGCATTGGGACTTAGAATTTAGTAAAATTCTTAATAGAATTTATAGCCTTACAGGTCTGAAAGTTAAGTTGACCGAAAATGAAGTGCGTACTTTGAATTCTCTCCGAATTAATATTATCAGATCATTTGGCACGGATCAAATTATGGTACCGTAACTAGTGGTATAAAATATTATTTATTAGTGTCGATAGCTTTTCAAAAATACAGGTACAATAGTGACCCAGTCTAATAGAGTGGGGGGAATCAAACTTTTAGTATATAAGCTCGGAGAAATGATTCAATGGTATCCATAACCATCGGCGAAAGGTGAAGCATCCTGTCTCCAAACAGTTTGAACAGTTGCATTCAAAATGGTTGCTAAGGTTCTTTTCTTTGTTGCGATCGTAGCTGCCGCTCAAGCTGTACCTATTTGGTTCGCGGGTAAGTTATAGTGGCATGATCTTTCATGATCATTCATTTTGGAATAAAATGTCAGTGCCAATAAAAACATTTAGAATAAAATAATGCATACCATATTATTTTAAATTTTCATGATAACACTATATGTTGAAAATACTTATTGATATCTGAAAAGTCTAATGCAGAACATACTACCCAAAAATCACGAATACTCGTACTTCTTCCTATTTTTGACTCAAATTTCAACTGATCAATGTCAATTTAATTTTTTCGGATTAATTAATCATTTTAGTTCATTATTATGGTATAGCCTACATTTTGTACTTTTTCATAATTTCATACTTTGATTCAACGATTAAATGAATTGTTTTCAATATTTAAACTCACTAAGGTTATAATGACTTTTGTTACAGGCACAGACGGCTATGTCCCGATGTTCAGGATCGGTCGTTCACCGAATGTAGCGTTTGGCTTCGGAAGCGGATTCAGCAGCAACATCGGGGGCATCGCTCACTCCACCGGAATAGGCTCCTCCTTCTCCAGTGGCGAGGCAGAGGCATACGGTTCAGGAACAGCCGGTAGCGGTGGGTTCGCTCGCGGTGTCGGTATTGCCAACGCCGCCCCTTACCAACCTCTCGCTTACCAGCCATTCAGCAACCTCCGCAACAACTATGGCTCCGCCGTCTCCTCCGCCCAGACCTTTGGCGGCTACGGATCAGCTGTATCCTCAGCACAGAACTCGGGCCCTGCTCGTTACCAATCAGCACTTTCCTCCGCTCAGAACGTGAACGGTTACGAATCAGCTGTAGCAGCTGCGAATGCCAACAACGGATTGGAGTACGGTTCTGCTGTGTCTTCTGCTCAGAACAGCGGTGATTACAACTCAGCCGTTTCTTCTGCTCAATCACGCAATGGATTGGCAAACTATGGAGCTGCCGTGTCCGCGGCACAGAATGTCGGTGGATACCGTTCTAGTTCAGCACAAACTGTCCAACAGCGTGATGGGTCACTCCAGCACAGTGGCGCCAGTAGCATTGATGGCCCCGGCATCCAGGCCGCCCAATCCCACGCGGTCAATACCGGATACTACTAAGCAACGACATTGCGTGTGATAAATATAACCAGGCGAAACAAACAAGGTCTAAGCTAATATAGGAACTTTTATATCGGTGCTGTGATGTGATTTAATCTTTACACAACATAGAAGATGTTGAGACGACTGACTACCACTTGTCACATTGTCTTCGGATGCGTTTGATGTTACCTACAAAATTGTGAAATGGGAAACAGAAAATAAAAACCTTTATTTTAAAATTTATTTTTATTGCTTATTCTTACACTAAAATTACCTTATATACATAATTTATCAACTAATCAAATCTAATTATTACTTTTAGCTCTGTTATCAAAAGTAATTGTTTTCACATTACCATAAATATGGCCATTGTCGTTGACGGCG
The DNA here is from genome assembly GCA_927399485.1 of Calamotropha paludella. Classification (NCBI taxonomy): domain Eukaryota; kingdom Metazoa; phylum Arthropoda; class Insecta; order Lepidoptera; family Crambidae; genus Calamotropha; species Calamotropha paludella. The sequence continues at coordinate 28,586,639 of OV656804.1, forward strand.
GAGGCTGTCCTCACTTCTCCTTTGCCGGCAGAGCCAGGCTCATAAGCCCCCTCGATACCTTTGAACCAGTCGTTGAGAGATCCAAAATCACTGAGTCCAATGCCTTCAAGATTAATTGGGTTAAAAAATAGCGGTATTAAATACGGGTTGAAAGATGATGAAGAAACAAAACCCCTGCCGGTTCCGGCGGCAGCGCCACCTGGCGTCACGATCGAGAAACTCCTGCCTTGATTGTGATTCTCTTGTGAATTGCTGGGGTATGCGAAATTAATGTACTTATTGACGTCGGGATCAGACGATGATATGGCCACAATAGCCTCACCAGACGGAGATGACTCTGAAAAAAAAAACACAATGATTAATCACAATCCATACATAATACCAAACGGTTATTTACTCTTAAAATTCGATGGTTGATATGAACAGTTTAGGCACACCTTTTAAAACTAAAGGTACTGCTATTATTGCATTATACATTACCAATACTAAGAAAAATGTTAAATAGATCATATTGTTAGTTTTATTTGATAGATTTTATACAATTGTCTTTAACAGTAATGACCAGAGAAATGCTGTTGCTTCGTATAATTCGCGGGTTTATATACGCTGTTCGTGTTGGCATATAATTTCAGCGAGCTTAGTTCACTGAACTTACGAGACTATCATTAGTAATGTTTTAACATCTATCATAGTTACAGATCAATGATTGCTGTCTTGAACTTGACTTGCTGCTTAATATCTATTTTATTTTTTGTTGGGAACTTGGGAACGAAATATAATGAGTGACTTCACATGAAGTTGGTACCGACATCGTTACTAGTAAAAAGAAATTTAAATACCTCATAACATACCACAGTAAATAATTATATAGCATAAATATATTATTCCGAGATGGGTTATAATAAACTGAAGAATGGCAATAGTATTTACTTGTAGTAATTATTTAGCACTAGCGGCCCGTCCGGACTTCGCACGGGTGGACAAAATTCTTTAATTTTTTTCTATTATTAAATATTTTCCGTTAGCGCCATCTAGCGTCCAGTAGACGAACTACTTGCGGTTAACGCGTTGCTATGGTAACGTTATTGATACAATGGAAAAAGAGCGGACAGACAAACACACAAATCACTGTGATTTTAGATTATAGATTTGTTCGACGACCGTTTTGTGCAACAGTAGTAACGGTCCTGGGTTCGAATCGATGGTTCAAATATTTCTATGAATATAACATATCTATGCTTTATATTATGTATTTCTATCTGTTACCCTACTTTGCAAACACAAGCCTTACAGTGCTTACTTTGGGCTAGGCTAATTAGCGTGAATGTAAAAATTACTATCATTATAAAAGCATTTATAGAAATCATTATGGTTATTTACTCTATTAATTTGTAACTAAAAATCTAATTCTTTATTTATTTAAATTCTTATTTTCTTATTAATTAATTACTTAATTTCTATTTAAATTAATTAATTAAACTGTTTTCCTTAGATTAATAAAAATTTATATAAAATTAATAGATGCACTAGTATTATACAGGAGAAGATAAAGATATTTTTATTTAATTTTGTTTCGATTTTTATAGCACAATCTTATTTTGAATCTTTGTTTAATTTTACTATTATTTAATACTGATGTAATTATTTTGATTATTATTTAAAAAAATCATTGATTGTATTATGTCATAGATCTTAATAATCTGAAAAAAAACAAACTTTAATAAATTAAGATTTATTAAAAATTAGCATTTAAAATTCTTCTTTTTTGCCGAGAGGTTATGTCAGACTCATACTGACTAAACACCACCTGATGGTGCCTTAGTCTGAGAAGGCTATACAGGCTGAATATGAGCGATCGCACCAAGGGTGACGCACAAAGATCTGTCCTTCCGGGACTGGAATCCAGAACCGTCAGTGCTAAAGACAGGATACCGTTGCACCAAACAGTCGTCAAATAATCTATAGATGTATGAGATAAACTAAAAAGCCTTTTAGAATTACATCGTCTTGATACTTTTTAATATAAATTATACATACAAAATTAATTTACATAAACTTTTAAATTTATAATACTAAAACAGTGAAAACTATACAATTTAGCCCTGATCAGTTTTTGTGAGGTAAAAAAACACAATTCTCTCTTTTCAACATAAATTTTTGTACCTCTAGCGTTATATTATATTTATTAACAGATATAAACATTGATATTTTTTTTATAGTATATGGTACAGAAAATAAAATTATTTTCAACTTGCATATCTGGTCCGACCAAATACCAAATAAGTTTTTTCTCATCAATCATTACTCAAAAGATGAAATAGATAAACACATTAGTAGGTTTCTTCATTCGTCTATATAGGGTTCGCGTCTCGATTGACCCTAAAAACAAGTTTATTTTTTTCTACTAAAGGATGGAGCTAATAACAGTAAAAAAATAATATCAATCATTAAAAAATGCAAAAAATATATAAGATTATTAAGTAATCTGTAAAACTGTTAATTTACCATTTTACTAGAAAAATAAAACTTGTCTTTTCCACTTGATTAAAGCTGACATTGTTCATACTTTCATATTTTATTCATTATTAAAGTAAATTATTTTCGAAAGGTCTGCTCTTCTTTGAATGCTCATAGTTTAAAAAATAACAATAAAAAGAAAACTTTTACGACTATATGCCTCTCAACACATGCGATGAATCAAAACATGTTTCAAAGTCATTGCCATTTTGGTTCCGTTTGACCTACGACCTCTAACGTCGCAATGAAAGCCGCTCTACATTTTTATAAATAAATATATAATACTGTTAGTTGGTAAGCGAATCGATTCGGATCAGCTGGATTGATTTAGCTATTTTTTTATTGGTTTTCCACTTAACTTTTGTATGTGTGTTTTGTACGTATGTACATATTTTGTACATATGTACTAAACAGTTTAGAGACTAAGTAGTATGTTAATTATTGGTAAACATATCATGCTTATAAAACAATACAAATGTAAACAAATAGTTTTAAAACAAAGTGAAATTTTGTTTTTATTATTATTATATCATTTAGAAAAATACAGTCGATACCATAGTTTCTTTTTTCTTTATTTGTGGCTTGCATGATTAGTGCATTTAGCCAGTGTCAAGTAAGCATAATTGCCAGTTCTTGAGTAATTTCTTTTCTTAATTTGATGATAATAGATGAACAGTAAGATAATTTTTCCCCAAGGTTTCAGTAAATGTGTGGGGTTTTACTGAAACCTCCCCTTGGACTTCTTGAGATAGAAGAAAAAGAAAACTTCCGCTGATTTGTTACACTTGCCAACACTCTTGTAGGTTCACAAACACTTAGTGGTTAATAATCCACCATTACTACCCACTAATATCCACAACATCACAAATTTCAATGAGAGAAACAAAACCACCAACGTGACGCTTCCCGCTCCCGCCAAAAAGTCTTGACACCATAGTTTAAATCACAATAATCTTAAAGTTATGTAACAATTTTCATTCGTCATTTGTCTGCGCCATGCGCCTCCTCTCTACTAGCACTCTATTGCATGCCCGTCAGGATCCATGATAATCTTTTTTTTATTTTTACCATCCTTTATTCACACTGTGGTTTGCAGTTAATGATTTAGTATTGAGTACATGCAAGTCGATGAACCTATGATATAGCGCCGAGTCTGACCTCTAGGCAATCATCACTTGATCACAGACTTGATGCTTCTTTGCACTAGCAGCATTGCCGCTGTTTTTTATGTATGTTTACGAAAAAGTCATCTATGTGTGCATCGGCAAATATATCTGAGGCACGGCAGCGGTATTAGAGCTTCAACAGAGCCCTGGGAATAATAATATAATGTAGTAATATTGCGTATACCAAATAGGAGACTCGAGTTATACTCTAAAAATGCATTTTGCATGGCAATTACTGTCTTTAATAAATTGCCAAATAAGTTGACTCGAGTGCCTTTTAATAAATTCAAAGCTGATCTTTTTCATATTTTGGTGGATAAAATTTATTATTCTGTCAATGAATTTCTAAAAGATGATTTGAATTGCTGACATGCACTTCGAAATTTTATTTGCCCTTTGTATTAGTTTGTTATAAGACGTTATTTGACGTTTGTTTAGTTTAAAATAATTTATTTTTAAATTAATGACACTTATAATATTTAGATTTATATTCAATAAGTTCATAGAGTATTAGAAATGTTTTAAATATTTGCACGTCGACAAATTCGACAGGTCATGTTTTACTTACTTTAAAATTATTCTAAGTTGTATTTTACCATTTTCTGGCAAATAAATGAGTTATTATTATTATTATAAAAGGGCGTTATATGTTTTTTCCGTGAAAGTGTTCCAAGGGCCTCTGGTATGAAGGCTTGGACAATATGCACTAAAAAGTGTTAATTTAACATTAACAGTACACCGATGGAAATTGCTGCGAATTTAAAACACCGTTTGTTCTCTTTCGATAAGGTCATCCCTTCAAATACTGAGGATTTTCCAAAGCTATCTCAACTGAGTAACACGATCCAAGGCTACTCCATTCAGGGTTATGGTTAGTGCCGAACAAGGTTTTCTTTTAACCATAATTTTAAAATGTTTGTGACAGTCAAAATTAATAGCCAGAAAAAAAATCGATAATTATTTAAAAATATAATCTATTTTAAAAGGGAAACTGAACGACCATATTTAAATGGGATTTTGATATGAATTCCTGACCATAACTCACGTTCACAGGATGAATATGCTTAATTTATCGTTTAATCTATAATCTAAGATCACAGTTGTTTGTGTGTTTGTCTGTCCGCTCTTTATCCCGCTCTTTTTCCATTGTATCAATAACGTTACCATAGCAACGCGTTAACCGCAAGTAGTTCGTCTACCGGACGCTAGATGGCGGCAACGGAAAATATTTAATAATAGAAAAAAATTTAAGAATTTTGTCCACCCGTGCGAAGCCAGGACGGGCCGCTAGTGTTACTTATGTACGTAGTTACGTAACAGTAATTATGTAGGGCGCTGCTTCGTCATTACGTAGATAAAACAAGATTGGATATCGCGATAAATTTTGACATTTAATTGACATACGAAATTTAAATTTGTCCAACTACGATTAGAGCTGGCGCGCACGAGTGCACTTTTTCGTCATTTGTCTCTGGTCTATGGAGATATATGGATGAATGAGTTAATGACTTTTTCGTATGCCGTACGCGAACAAGCCTGTGGCATTAGGAGACTATCACCTAAGACCCCGCCTTTTAGCCCATAAAAGCCAGGAAAGTTACACAAAAAACCGTGAGAATTTTTAATGCGTTCCTACTATATTAATAACCACATTCTCCATTTTTAAAGATTGGTCTATCGTTATAGCGATTGTGATCCGTTATACTCTAACTTTAATGCTAATAACTTAAATTTAATAAGCGAGTGCTCGTAGCCAAAAATATGTAATTATTTTTCTTTTCTATTTTTGTACTATTCGTAAAACCAATGCCCCTGGTCTATAAAGTTTAACTTAAAATAAACTAAACTGCATTTTATAAAAAAACTTGTTTTCCATACACTATATAATTATCATAATATTTTATACAGTATTTATGTTACAGAGTACGGTTACATCAAATTATTGATCTAAATATCTGACAAAAAGTCAGATAATTGCTTTACAATTTTTCCACTGTATTATTATTGTGCTTGTGGCAAATCGAATCACCAATATTTGATTATAATTCCAGGTGGTAAAAGCGTAATGATAGAAAAATTATAGGCTGACTGAGACGCATAGAGAATGAGTGACTTCCGCAGACCATAAATAATATTTTAGTAATAAGCACCGTTCCTGCTACGATTAACGAAAACTTGTAATTTCAAGTATGAATATAAGGTGTGAAATTTGGCAGATGATTGCATTTCACCATAGAACCTTCACTATGACATCTCTTGTTCGTGTGTTTTTGTTATTAACTACAATATATGGTGTCACTTCTACAGGTATACCTTTTAAACTCTATTTTATCAAGAATATACCCATAACCAGCCAACACTATGAATTTGAAATATATATTGTAAAGTACCCGAAAATAATAAAATTTGCATTTGGCAGAATACAAAAAGATATGTACTAGCTGGCCTGGCCACGCGTTGCTGTGTAATAAATTAAAATGAAACTTACCCTTTGTCCTAAGTCGGAACTAATCCAGCATAATGAAAAAGAAAAAAATCAAAATCCGTTGAGCAATTTCGGAGTTCATAGCGGTCAACACTGTGACAAGGAATTATTATATAAATAGATATAAAGTATATTTTTAATTTGGACGTTTTTCAGATGACGCAAAACCTCAAAACTCTCGGCGTGAAGTGTTAAAAGCATCAGAATCAAATAACGGCTTATACGGAGTGGCCAGCGTAGCAGGTATAGCTTCCAGGAATGGACGGATATCCTCTATCGGTGGAATCCAATTCTTCCCAAAGATAGATTCATCCATCAGAGTGACAAATGATGGCAACTACTTTTACCCATCGAGAAACAAGCACAGTGACCAAATTGCTGCAGGATCAATAGAGTTGTACCCCGATTCTGTGCGCGTTTCATCCACTGCTAGATCCGGAATTGGCCATCATTATAAACCACTACCCCTTACTATAGATGGCAACAAACCAGCATCGAAACTCAAAGAGGTTTTGTTACCTATGCCAAATGTTTTCGAAAAAGCGAGGTACTTCCAAGATACAGAACCATGGTTCTTGAGGAACTTATTTTTCAACCCACCAAAACCTGAGGGCTGGATGTTTCCTAACTTTAACCGAATATTTAGTGTTTGGTGATGAATTAAATATTTCATAAGAAATTTCTTTTTTTATTAACCCTATTGCGTTGTGAACCCAAACAAACTGTAATGTTAAAAAACCAGATTGCTATTTAATACAAAAAAATCGCTTATAAGGAAAAGATTAAGTGATTTGGAATTTGTAATAGTGATAATAGACAAATCATGTTATGGTGTACTAAATTACTCAAAGACCATTATATAAAATCTTTTAGAGCTACCACGAAAACACAAAAAATAGCGTACTGAAAAAAAGAAAGAAAGAAAGAATTAATTGATCGAGTACGTAGAAAATAATAACAAACAACAACAACTACAAAAAAAAAACAATTGTGCTTAATTTAAATGTATAATAAGTCTTAAACCTAAGATCAACCAGGACCTCCTAAGCTGAGGAAGGTGCTGGGAGATGGCGGAAGCTGTGGTTGCGAGAGTCCTGCGGAACCTTAGGGACTCTCACTGCCGCAGGTGGAGAAGGGGGATGGAGGTAGCGATGCCTTCGTTCCTCCTAGCAAGACCAGCTAGCGAAGGGTGAGCGGTCCTGAGCCTGCATTGCACGGTCTTGCCCATCTGGGGGGATGCCCACATGCACCCGGGCATTCTCCATAGTGGTGGGGCCTTCGGGCCAGTCTGTCAGGCACCCCGTGGTGAAAGTCACCAACGACCTCATGGGACCAACGACAGTGCGGGGCTGCATACTTAGGTTTTTAGTGGGTAGGCCTCCAATCCTCCATCGGGCACTAAGCCGGATGAAGGAATGGAGGAAAGTCCCACATAACTGCGTAACCACATAAAAGATATCAGACTTGACAGAAGAAGGGAATTCGTAAGAAAACTGTTTTTAAAAACCTTTCTAAGAGATCACTTCCATGCATCATTCATGTGCATATACTGCATGAATCGTCTGAACTATTCCTAGCTTAGTAGACCATTGTATGTGGTGGAGGTTTGATAACCGGTTCTAGGTAGGTAAAAAGGTTCTAGGTTCGGGTATCAGCCCGCCACAGTCCTTAAATTGTACCTTTTGTATTGAACATATTGTAAGTCGATTGTGTTGTGAAATAAAAAAAAATATTACTATTAATCTACCCAGCTAGTGTGTCTATTTTTTTTACAAAAAAGCATATACAAAGATGGAATATATAACCATTATCGTAGAGTAAATCAAGTATCGTAAAACCAATATGCTACCGTTACATGGACGTAAGGTAAAAAAATAATTCACTGTTCTATGCTTCTGTTATACAATAGTTCATGTTATATTATAATATAAAATAACAGATCACATATTGTAACTAAGGAGTAGAATTTGTGTAGTAAGGGCTTGTAGAATTAGGGCATGTAAAAAGCTTGGCTTTTTGACAGCGCGAGCCATATAGCAACATCTCGGCAACATTTTACATGAAAATGTTTTTGGTGGGATTATTATTATATGTTAAGTTTTTTCATAAGTTTTTAATAAATAATAAAATTAATCCGGGCGAAATACTCTTCCAATTGAGCAACCGACACGTTTAAAGGCATTGCATGCTTTTTTTACTTTCGTCGCGTTAAAAAATGGACTCATGTTTAAACTTTAACGTATGCTACTTGAACGAATACAGTGTACTCGTGAGGTCACGTCAACATTCATCTCGTTATCTATCAATCTCGTAAATGATTTGTGTTTTTTGTGTAGAACGCTCTAACGGGACTGGATCAACGTCTCGCCGCTGGTAATGATTATCGATAAAGAGATCGATGCTCTTTATTGCACTGTGCAAAAAATATAAATTAATAGGCACACAGTAATCATGGTACGCTCTCTATCATAATTCAGATTATACAGGTATTACCAAACACGCTGTATAAACTAAACCCCCATTGCACAAACGCCGTCATTCGGTAATATAACGAGAAGGTATAGTATTTACACTTCCACGCACATTACACATTAAAATAAAACTACTATTTTAACGGATACTTGCGCATTATTTGGTATATTTAATACTGACATTTTGATTCCTGTACAGCAGCCGTGATCATAAGATGACTTAGGTAATGGTCGCCATACATATCCTACTACCTTCACAATAGTCTAATCAGACACGTTCCTAACGGTAGAATTTTATTTGTAAAAACCAGCGGCCCGTCCCGGCTTCGCACGGGTGGACAAAGTTCTTTAATTTTTTTCTATTAATAAATATTTTTCCGTTAGCGCCATCTAGCGTCCGGTAGACGAACTACTTGCGGTTAACGTGTTGCTATGGTAACGTTATTGATACAAAGGAAAAAGAGCGGGAAAAAGAGCGGACAGACAAACACACAAACCACTGTGATCTTAGATTATAGATTTAACAGTTAAGAAATAGAAAAGCCGATCCCAATATTAACACTCGATTTTTTTATTTTATCAGTTTGTTCATGGTACTACTGTATCTAGAGAATGTTACCTTTAAACCTGTTTTAATTCTGATTTAGGTAGACCTAAATAGAAGTTGCTTAATAAAATCTAGTCAAGTTGCCTACTGCGTGCGACATCACTGAGCTAAAAATGCCATTTTGCAATACAAAAGTTAGGCCCCCACTATGAAAAATAAGCGTTAGCGGAAAGGTAAAAATAATTAACATCGCTCGTTGTGAGAAGAGGCAGCCGTAACGCTAGAGATGTATGTCGAACCTCTCATATGTTCAGCTAACTAAATTCTCTAACCGATTAACGTCCAATAATTTGACTAAAAACGCTTATTTGACTTACAGCTTGACATATATACGTCAAAAATATATGTAAGACTCGTCCGACTTCTAAAGTATATGTCAAAAAAGGTAGCGATTAGATTTATAATTTTTTATATATTTTTTGAAAATTTTAATCGATTGCTCAAAAATTTGTAAAAATGTCTTTCGAATACGAGAGGATGTTCCTCTTATTGATGAAACAACGCTGGCCTACAGCGTAAAATAAGAAAGGTACTAGAAGATTTCGATGAGTGTTCACAAGGCTCGGTAGCTCAATCGGGAGAGCATTGGACCAGATTTCCAAAGGTTGCGAGTTCGATTCCCGCCTGAGAATTCACTTGTGACCCGAGTCGATTTTTTTCTAGTATTTTTCTGTTATAATAATTTATCTGTAGCGATTAGAGTTTGTTTGTCCTACTTCGAAAGTATATCTCTAAGGAGGTAGCGATTATAGTTTGTTCGACCGATTTCGAAAGTATATCTCTAAGGAGGTAGCGATTATAGTTTGTTTGTCCGATTTCGAAAGTATATCTCTAAGGAGGTAGCGATTATAGTTTGTTTGTCCGATTTCGAAAGTATATGTCTAAGGACGTAGCGATTAACGTTTGTTATTCCAACTGCAAAGTATATGTGTCAGGATGTAGCGATTTGACTTTGTCCGATTTCGAAAGTATATTTTCTTTTAATCGCTTAGTCTCTCAAAGTAAACACGCGTGTGTCTGTCGTCCCACCCACTCCTTACGCATTATGCAACTGTCACGGGTTATTCCGCACTTTTAAGACATACGGCAATTCCTTTCGTGTGTTAATTAATAAGTATCTACAAAATTATAATACGCCTAAAAAAAATATATCTCCGAGGCCTCAGGAAGGATTCTCGGAGATTTGATTGCTTTAAATCTTATACATGTATATGGCATTGTGAACGCTAAAAATGAGCCCTCAGATGGGATACGACCCACGACCTTTCGCTATCCGGGCGACTGCTCTGACCGCTGAGCTATCGAGACGCTGGCAAACGTGTCAAATTTTACAATCGTATTTCAACTTCTACTATGAGCTGAGCTATCCCATCTGAGGGCTCGGAGGCGTAGTTGCTTTTTACACACGTATTTTATATCTTATATAAATACTAGCTGACGCAACCACGCGTTGGTGTGTTATAAATTAAAATAAAAGCTATCCTATCTTTTAAGTTAGATCAAATAACAGATAGTTACGAAGTTTGATCAAAATCGGTTAAGTAGTTTAGGAGTCCATCGCGGACAAACAACGTGACACGTAATTTATATATATTAAGATAAGATTGCATTGTGAATGCAAGAAATTAAAATTAAAAACAAAAAAAAGCTAAAAATGAGGTTAATACGTAAGTATAAATACCTATAAGCAATTGTTTTTATTTCGTTTATAAAAAAAACGAACTAGTTATTACAATTAAACAAGTAAAGTGCAGTAAAACTATATGTATTTATTTTTATTCGTAAAGAACACAAATACTTTTATATTTTTTTTATAATTGGAGCTGAGCGAGCGAAGCGAGCGACGCTCCCATGGATCAGCTTCAATGACGCAATATCTGTTACACCATAACTTCCAGAGTCCTTAACTGATTTTAATGTTTTTTGTGTGGAATCGAAGCAACAGGCTTAGGATTGTGACGGAGCCCGAATTTTGAAATTCGCAAAAATTTCCATCGAACCAAAAACATATTTTTTCTTTTTTTAGGTATTACGCGTCGCTTCAATATATGGTGCTAGCCAAGATTTATGCTTAGCGACTGCATCACCTAGTTATATTAAAATATTTGAAATTGGTAAATACTGGTGACCTCTCTATAAACAGTTCCCTTAATTACACGATGATCGCTATATCAAATATTCTGACCTTGTTATTCAAAGCTCAGATCAAACGTAAAGATAAAAATGTTACGCAATTAATACGTTACGTCATCACTGTTATTTTTTACTCGTAAACTTTGAACAACTTTGACAGTACGATATAAAAACACTTCATTGAGAACACCACATTAAGGAAAGTACAAAACAAAAGAAAACTTTAAGCAATAGCGCTCAAAGCGAACTCTGCAGACAACTTTTGTATGGGTATGACAAGAATGAAGCGTCAGAAATGGCGGTGTAAATGAAAAAGTTTAAGATATGATCATACGAATATAAATGGCGTATCAATATTTAAGTAGTTTATTATTTTATATATGTTTATTAGTTTATTATACAATGTCAGTATGTATGTAAATGTACGTTTATGTAGTCTATAGCATTTTCTATTTACCCTTTCAATGCACCTCCAATACGCTATCAGTTTCTAACTCTCCGGTTGACTGGCAGAGAATGCCTAGTGGCATTAAGTCCGCTACTTGTACATATTTTTTTGTGTGCAAAAAGTTTAAATAAATAAATAAATATTCGACAACATTAAAAAACATTGTTCTGAATCCAAGTTAAGTAGCTAAAGTACTTGTGTTATGGTATAGAGAAACAGCGATGGTACCACAATACCCAGACCCAGTTTTCTACATTGACCTGGCCGAGAATCGAACGTGGTACCTCGAAGTAGTTACCACGAAAGCCATTATGCGAGCCACTCGTCCAAAGAGGTCGTCATCAAATACATACATACGTATACATATTTAATACACGTACATAAAGATAGACTAGCTGACCTGGCCACACGTTGTCGTGGCTCATTATAATTTGCAATATATTTTTTTATTAAAAATCAGCAATAGCCCGCTCCCGCGTTCTAAGCCCGCATGATAGCAGCCTTTGTGATATTTATTCGTTGGTGGGAGGCGCCCGACGTGACGGCACAGTGATGGCATGCGCATGAGCTGCGCGCGGTACTGGACAGTACTTGGACATTGCAACATCACTTTTTATTTTTCTAAAATAAAAGAATTTTATAAGTTACTTCTTATTACATCAGCTATCTGCCAATAAAAGTCCCGTCAAAACCGGTCCAGCCATTTCAGAGATTAGCCGGAACAAACAGAAAGACAAAAAATGTAAAAAATATTATTTTGGGGTATGTACCGTATATATATATATATATATATATTCATATGCATGTTGTAAAAAACGGTTATTTCAATATTACAAACAGACACTCCAATTTTATTTATATGTATAGATATTTTATAACATAGACATTTTTGTTATTTCTTTAAATACACTTTCTTATAAAATCCATCTGTAAAATATAACCACGTCTCCAAGCTCTCAGGTTGGGCCCATCTGAGGGCTTGGAAACGTGGATGTTTTTTACAGATGGATCCCACCTAAGAGATTGGAGGATTGGTTGTTTACAGGTGTATTACATATCTTATAGAAATACGGCATTGTAAAACAATTTTTTGTGTAAATAATTAATTGACGATGTAGAGAATAGCCCATTTGTCGCTTTCGTGCGAGGCGGTGTGCGCTTGCGCAGTGTCCTCAGTGCTTTGACAATGCGCGCGTGTGTGTTTCTGTGCGTGATGCTAGTCGCCAGCCTGGCGGTCGCCGCGCCTTCACGCTCAAATCTACAGCTGGGACCTTCAAGCAATGGTGAGTATAAAAGGGAAAAGAATAAAATAATCTTTATTTGTTTTTGGATAGGGTACAAGATGGAGTAATGTTACTAGTCATTCATTGTTTACTTAGCCATCAACAATAACACGCAAATATGTCATAAAAGATAAAATTTTTGTAACGCCATTACAATTAACAAAGCCATATTAATATAGTAAATAGTCACACCAATTAGCCTAGCCCAAAGTAAGCACTGTAAGGATTGTGTTATAGATACTTGGGTAACAGATATACATACATATATATTACATAGATATGTAATATTTATAAAAACCCTTGACTCAGGTACCAATGCTTGTATTTATCACAAAAACATTTGCCTCTTTGGGGACTTGAACTCGGGACAGTCGGTCGTAAAGGCAAGATCGCTACCATTGCACGACACGGTCGTAATAATAAATAATCTTTATTTCCTTTTGAATAGGGTACAAGATTGAGTAATGTTATGAGTCATTCGTTGTTTACTCAACCATACACACATCAGCGATACACCAACAGTACCACGAAAATATGTAATAAAAGATACAGTTTACATGTCATTGCAATTATACAATACAATAATAATAATTATTATATACTATTGATAATATTTTACACCAGAAACTGTGAGTAAGACCACGAATTCGATTTGAAAAAAGACCATGTATAGACAATATCACAAACATCCAACCTTTTTGTTAAAAATCGTTGACTTGAAAGTACTTAAATATTTACGTTTTTTAACTAAATTGATTGAAATCATGTAACTTAATAAGCCCGAGCTGATGAAAACACAACTAAGTATAAGATATAAAATACGTGTGTAAAAAACAACCACGCCTCCGAGCCCTCAGATGGGATTCGAACCCACGACCTTTCGCAATCCGGGCGACTGCTCTGACCGCTGAGCTACCGAGACGCTGGCAAACGTGTCGAATTTTACAAACGTATTCCAACTTCTACTATGAGCTAGTATCGTTCCACCAATGTTGAACGCTAACTACCTTCAACATTGAAAGTAATATTTTTACAAATATTAAACAATCAATTAAGATGGAACCAGCTATAATTATGTTTTATATTTAATTTTTTTGCATTCACAATGCAATATTTCTATAAGATATAAAATACGTGTGTAAAAAACAACCACGCCTCCGAGCCCTCAGATGGGATTCGAACCCACGACCTTTCGCAATCCGGGCGACTGCTCTGACCGCTGAGCTACCGAGACGCTGGCAAACGTGTCGAATTTTACAAACGTATTCCAACTTCTACTATGAGCTAGTATCGTTCCACCAATGTTGAACGCTAACTACCTTCAACATTGAAAGAAATATTTTTACAAATATTAAACAATCAATTAAGATGGAACCAGCTATAATTATGTTTTTATTTAATTTTTTTGCATTCACAATGCAATATTTCTATAAGATATAAAATACGTGTGTAAAAAACAACCACGCCTCCGAGCCCTCAGATGGGATTCGAACCCACGACCTTTCGCAATCCGGGCGACTGCTCTGACCGCTGAGCTACCGAGACGCTGGCAAACGTGTCGAATTTTACAAACGTATTCCAACTTCTACTATGAGCTAGTATCGTTCCACCAATGTTGAACGCTAACTACCTTCAACATTGAAAGTAATATTTTTACAAATATTAAACAATCAATTAAGATGGAACCAGCTATAATTATGTTTTTATTTAATTTTTTTTGCATTCACAATGCAATATTTCTATAAGATATAAAATACGTGTGTAAAAAACAACCACGCCTCCGAGCCCTCAGATGGGATTCGAACCCACGACCTTTCGCAATCCGGGCGACTGCTCTGACCGCTGAGCTACCGAGACGCTGGCAAACGTGTCGAATTTTACAAACGTATTCCAACTTCTACTATGACTATGAGGTCGTGGGTTCAAATCCCATCTGAGGGCTCGGAGGCGTGGTTGTTTTTTACACACGTATTTTATATCTTATAGAAATATTGCATTGTGAATGCAAAAAAATTAAATAAAAACATAATTATAGCTGGTTCCATCTTAATTGATTGTTTAATATTTGTAAAAATATTACTTTCAATGTTGAAGGTAGTTAGCGTTCAACATTGGTGGAACGATACTAGCTCATAGTAGAAGTTGGAATACGTTTGTAAAATTCGACACGTTTGCCAGCGTCTCGGTAGCTCAGCGGTCAGAGCAGTCGCCCGGATTGCGAAAGGTCGTGGGTTCGAATCCCATCTGAGGGCTCGGAGGCGTGGTTGTTTTTTACACACGTATTTTATATCTTATAGAAATATTGCATTGTGAATGCAAAAAAATTAAATAAAAACACAACTAAGTATGTAAGAGATTATGTATTATTTGACGTAGATTGAAATTAAAAAAAAGCATTTATTGTTTTATTTGTTTTATTGTTTACCTGTGTTCCAAATTCAAATCCATTAAGCCCCAGAATGTTACTGACACTTTGACATTTATTCAGACGTTTCGTAATACCGATTTTCCTTTGGTTTTATACGTTTGGTTTTATAATTTTAACCAAAGGTTTGATTTTATAACAAGAATATCGTATTTATATTCCCATGCCAAGACTACAACCCACTAAGGCAAACGGTCCCACTGTTTAGCATGTGAGTCACTTCCGCTCGGCCAAGTTGGTCGTGAATCATTCTGAATAACAAATTTTTTTCATTATTTAAAATACCATATGCCATAACCAAATATCAAATAAAATAATTAAGTATTCGGCCGTAAATATAGTATACGCCCGTGTGATATTTAAATGCTAGATTATTTTGTTTTTTTTTTCCAATTTATTTTTCCAACAGTCCCGGATTCCAATTTGATGACGATTTTTAAATATAAATATTAAACAACGTCACATACATTCTTCTGAACCCAAGCATTTCTGTTATGGAATTCGGAAACAAAGAAGTTTTTTTATATTAAGGATGGGTTAGCTCTTGAGCCCAATCAAACCCGGAGGCCAAGACAGAATCTACGATGGAACGAGTTAACCCAGAAGGTGCCTATTCACCCTGGCTTTGAAAATGGTCGGGTTATAAGTTCTCGGAAATACAGACGCAGGGGGAGAGCTCCACGCCTTTGCTGTGCGCATTATGAAGGATGTTGAAAAACGCTTGGTGCGACAGGTAGGAATAGCAACCAAGAAAGGGTGGTAGCCTGCAGTGCGTCTGGATGTCCGATGGAAACAGGTGATGGCGGTATGAGCAAAAAACCACAAATACACACCACATAGACTATAGCCAATATAGAAAAGTTTTTTTTCATCATTGGCCAGGTTTTGAATAGAATGTCGGAGTGCCGTTATCATACTTCTTGTATGCAATCCACTCGATCAAGGTTGTATCATCCGGCTTGAAGGACCAAAAATATGTAAGGGGTAGCCCTACACTTTAGATGATAGTTATGTTAAGAAAGATGTTCAGGTAAAATGATGTAAGGGAGCCGAAATGATACAAACGTGTCGAGTGCTTACATAAATTTGACTGATTTATTAAAACTAAAATGAGCGCGCAAGCAAAGGTGCAATCCTGCATTTTATAAATGTGCGGGATCGTACACAGGCCGACATAATTTGTGTGTTTGTGTGATGAATACGAGTATGTGTACCTGAGCTTTGCGTATTTACATATATACTTGCTGACCCGGCAACGCGTTGCTGTGACTTAATTATTAAAATTTGTAATATTTTTTTTTAATAAATTAAAATGAGGTTCCATTTCATTTCATTCCATCCTATGTCCTAAATCGGATCAAATTCAGCAAAATAAGAAAAAAAATCGGTTGAGCCATTTCGGAGTTCATAGCGATCAAACACTGACAGGGAATTTATATACATACTAGCTGTCCCGGCCACGCGTTGCTGTGCCGCCTGCAGTGCCATCTGCCGGACTGATTTGTGAATCTAAACCATTCTTAGATCCCCTTGAACACACACAAAAAAATTCATTCAAATCGGTCCAGCCGTTTAGGAGGAGTTCAGTGGCATACACACTCACAGAAGAATTATATATATAAAGATATAAAGATTATATGAATACTAACTATATATTTGTGTATGTGTTCGTAAGCCTTGTCTTTCATTGTTAACATTGAGCTAGGTTAATGTGTGAATGTAAAAATATTACACGCGAATTAATTAGCACCCACCACTGAAAAACAACAATGCATTCGCTTTCACAAAAAGAGAAAGTATAAATCAACCAACCAACCATCTTACCAGACTGTCTCTCGTTCACTCCAGTAAATAAGATCATACGGTGAGATTGTTGTACACAATATTATGATCCTTGTTTTAGATGTAGAACAGTTTAAAATGACTCGTCTCGTCAAACTTTAATCTACTAAGTAAATAAACAAATGAATATTACACAACATAACATTTATTTTTCCGAACCGAAGTAGAATATCTAAAGCACTTGTGTTATGGAAATCAGAAGTAATAACCTTACCACAACACTTAGCCACTATAGAAAAGATCGTTTTGTTATTAGACCCCGCCGGGAATCGAACACGGGACCTCGGAGTTTCTTTACAATGAAAACCGGTATGCGAGCCACTCGGGCAAGGAGGTCGTGAAATAAATGAATAAAGAATGTGGCGCCTTTTTTACTTGGTGACAATGATTTATTTTTTGGTGACCTATCCAATTACCTGCACTTGTAAAGTTGTTCAACCTTTGCAATCATATTTCGAGCGCTATTACCACTGCGCCATCTAACTCTTTCTTGAATATACGAGGAGTGATCCATAAGCAATGAAAATCGGTTATTTCCAGTGTACATAAAAATCCAATATATATAGGTATATCTTGCTATACTACCCACTAGTTCAAGCTAGAAAGAGGGGCGGTCGCCTCAGACGAAGGCTTATGACCTTTTCCGGGTACAAGCCAATCTCAGGTGGTGTTTAGTCAGTACGAGTCTGACATAACTTCGAAGCCGGGCCGGAGTATCCATGCAGGATTCACCACCTCCCTCCCCCGAGTCCGGAGGGTACATTTAGCATAAAAAAATGGGAGTTACATTCATTTGAATACGAGCTGTCCGAGAGAGAACATCAAAATGGAGAAAAAAGATATTAGAGCCGCCAGAGCTGCCATTCAAGAAATTGAACACCCTCTCTATTCGCCAGATCTAGCTCCCACCGACTTCTATCTCTTTCCTCGGCTCAAGGAACACCTCCGAGTCAAGAAATTTGAAGACGATAGCAAAGTGATAGCCGCTATAGAGGCTTTTTTAGAGAGTCAAGAAATAGTTTTTTTTTAATTTTAGGTTTAGAAAAAAGATGGACTAAATGTATCAACTTGTTAGAAGACTATGTAGAAAAATAAAATAAAAAATTAACTATTATCATGTTGTTTGATATTCATTATCATTACTTTTCGATCACCCCTCGTATAATATATGCAGAACTCATATAATACTTTTTCAGATATATAACTGATACAAATTATATATGACTAACTACTAAATATAACTAACAATAAATTAAACAAAACAATAAAGCTTAATACATTCTTTTAATTTTATTTTTATTTTGTTTCTTAAAACCTTATTGACTTTGTCCCTACAAATGAGGTCACGAGAACCGTGAAGGAAAAATGTAAAAAAATACTTAGTTTATGTTGTACATAAAACAAATAAACAAAATGTTGCCACAACCAAAGTTTGTGGAATATTTATATTTATTGGCCATTGCTTAAAAGAAAATAAAAATGCTGAGGAATGCTATTAGGGATTTGAAATTTTTTTTTTTGTATCAACGATATTAGTGTTAGCTCTGGTAATTTTGGATCAAATAATTGCTTCAAAATTCACTATCATTATTAACCATTAAATGATTGGAATATTATATGTATTTTTTTTGTGATGGTAATTTATTTCACGTTGATGTCTTTTACTTTAAGACAATGTTTCAACTAAACTTCAAGTTGAACTTGAGACACGTTAATATTTTTCTAGTAAATATTTCTTTTATTTCTAATTGTTTAATGTTTAATTAACAATAAATATAACAATTTACTTAAGGAATAAATACGAGAAAAAAATCACCTTGTCTTTGGTATCAGGTGGCAGAGTTCGGCAGAGTACTGTAGTGATTCGACCTTCTTGAGTTACCTTAAAGTTGACAGTTGTTGAGGTGACAGGGGACAGACAAGAAATATTTATTTATTTATTTATATATGGTGATCTGCTAATAAAATTCAATACTCATATTAAATAATTTTATTCGGTATTTAGACGTTTGATCCCGATAGTACTACAGTATTAGATAAGATGGTGCTGGCTTCAAGTTGAAGCTAGCGCCACCTCTTTGTGTTCTAAGTACTACTTGAATTAAAATTTAGAACGTAATACTTTTACAAGTATTGAATAATCAATAGAAAAGAAACAATAATAAAAACAAAGAAACAAATAACGGTGATAAAATAACTACGTATTTATTATATTATTGATATTTTAGCATTTTTATGCTAGATTTTTATATGTAAAGAAAAATTCGACTTGTCGAATGCTTTTGTTGCTTGTTTTGTTTAAATTTACCTAAAAAATTTCACTTTATTTTAACAAACGATTAGATTTACTTAACAGAATTCTTTAAAGATTCACCTACTATAGCTGTTTTATTATAAAAACATATTAGCCATATCTCGCCAAAAAATATTAAATAATTCTTATTTCTTAGCAAATTGCTTCTGAATAAGCAATTCATTAAAAATTATTAATTGTACCTAATTGAGATAACAATATACCATCCAAAATTCGAATACAGAAACTCCCATGTAAAAGACATCAACGAAAACAAATATTATGGTCAGTTTTCGTTTACTATTTCTGTTACTATATAAATCAACGCAAATATAGGCTATTATTTATTATACTGCCTTTATCTGTTTAGTTCAGCTGTGGTCTCGTAGTGGTAGAAGCACGCTTGGTATAAACGGGCTTGGAATTGAATCCCCGCGTTTGATCGTTACTAGCAACGTTTTAAACCTGCGTTTGGACCACTTAAGCTCATTTTGGCTGAATTTGCATAGGTGGATGTATAGGATAAGCCCTTTTTGGCTGGCTTTGGCTTTAGTTTGGCTTGAAATTATGTCTGGTGTGTAACAAAATATAAAACTATATTGTAAATTATTTTAATAGAAAAATCGACCCGTGTCACAAGTAATTTCTCAGGCTGGTATCGAACCTTATCATTGAGCAAAGCTCTCTTTTAGGCAACTCACAAATTTCGCTTGACTCCCTCCTGCTACTTAAGGGTTCAACCGATAAGAACGAATTTTGGCATGAACATACATAATTATAACCTGACGGACATAGGCTATGTAAAAAAAATATAGACTCTACCATATAGGAATAATAACCGAAAGAAAAATTCAATAGCTGATCACAGCCAACTCGCTGAGACTACAGTGATGAAATTTGGCGCCAAAACTCACATCGTGGTCGTGACTAATGTGCAAAAAAAAGTTTTGAAATCGGACATACCATAGAGAAAATAATCACCCTTCAAAAATCTAATTGCTTCGCTCATTATTTGCAAAGAGCAGCATGTATTGCAGACCTAGTATAAGATAACATAAACATTTTAGTTTTTTCACTTTCGCGCAAATTTGCGCGTGTATAATGACACATTTCAATTAAACGACTTTTCTACGGATATTTTATATTTATTCCTGACGTTTCGACTCCTTTACAGGATTCATGATCACAGGATGACTAAGACAATGGTCGTCATATAGTTTTAATACCTTCACGATATTTTAATCGGGAACGTTCCTAGCTGTTATTATTTATTTTATGTTATTATTTAATTGATATTTATATAAAAAATAAGCAGTTAGGAACGTGCCCGATTCAAATATTGTAGAGGAAGTATATCACCTTAATCATTCTGTGACCACGGCCCCTGTAAAGGAGTCGAAACCCAACCGAGCCCAAAATCCTTAAAAATCACTAATTTAAAAACATAAAAATATATATATTACTCTTAGCTGTATAATTTAAATGGAATCCATGGTAAAACTTAGTCCATACCGTTTCAGAGGAAGACCGGCAGCCTTTCGTGGAGGAGGTAATAGTGGAGTCCGCATTACACGTGCGAAGTGCTACGCCAACTCGCCAAGGTCGCACCGAATCCCGCACCAACCCGCAAGATGGCGCTACTGTCGCTAAAACGCAATAATCTAGCAAACCAACTACACGAAGTGAGTATATACTGATTTCGCCATCTACAGCTGTGGGGCTGGCCTTTCCTATTTATTATTTATTTTGATGATCTTCTTGTCCATTGGCAGTGATTATTTTATTTATTTACGAAACAACAACAGCATTTACATTTAACACACATTGTAAACACACAACAGTTGTTTATTTTATGCATACACCAATTACAGGCGTGTACAGCATTTATAAAAGTAGGTATAATTAATAATTGCAATATTTACAATCAACTTATTAAACAAATTAAAAAAAAAACAGAACTAAAAAATCCCAAAACGGTTTTGGGTTCGTTTCTATGTAGGAGCAGAAGTGTGTGTGAAAAATAGGTACGAGCATTTGGACCTCTATCGTATTATATAATATGTAAGTGTATCAGTTACCCTAGTATTCATAACACAAACCCTACAGTGCCTACTTTGGGTTAGGCTAATTAGTGTAAGAAATATTATTTATATTGTTATAATTTTATCATATCAAATTATAGTAATTATCGAGCTGATTAATGCCTAAGAACAACAGAGCCTCTGTGTTCGTTCTTTCCATCTCCGAACGACGCAGAGGCTTTTATACCGAGCCATGGTCCTTTTAGCCTCAAATACACCATATTTGTTTTTATATAAATATGTCTTTTTTGTGTATTTTTAAATGTTAATTATAATATAAACTTGTATTAGATATAAAATACGTGTGTAAAAAACAACTACGTCTCCGAGCCCTCAGATGGGATTCGAATCCACGACCTTTCGCTATCCGGGCGAGTGCTCTGACCGCTGAGCTACCGAGGCGCTGGCAAACGTGTCGAATTTAACAAACGTATTTCAACTTCTACTATGAGCTAGTATCGTTCCACCAATGTTGAACGTTAACTTATAGAAATATTGCATTGTGAATGCAAAAAATTAAATTAAAAACATAAACTTGTATTGTTTGTTTCTTTCATATTTGTTGTTCTTTTTATTTATATATACATCTTTTGTTGTTGTGTACTAGTACTAATAAATGTTTCTTTCTTTAAATGAAAATGTGTGAAGCGTTTTATCTGTATATCAGCAGGAAATATTGTTTTTATTGGGATTTGCAACTTATTAATTGGTTTACAATTACACAGCCCTCTCAGAAATAGAACAATTAATACCAAGCGTCGCTCTTGACGTGTGTTCTTCATTTAACAATAAAAATATTTTTGTTGTTTATATTCTTAAAACGTATTTAATTGGCAAAAGCAATACGTTAATTTGATTAGACAATGTTGACATGACAACCGGATGTTGGATGATGTGGTTTCAAGTTTATTTATATACTAGCTGACCCAGCCACGCGTTGCTGTGGCACAGTATTTTTTTTTAATAAAAGATTTTTTCTATTATAAAAGTATCCTAAGTTACTCCTTATTACATCAGCTACCTGCCAATAAAAGTCCCGTCATAATCGGTCAAGCTATTTCAGAGATTAGCCGGAACAAACAAACAGACAGACAGACAAAAATTGTAAAAAAATGTTATTTTGGTGTAAGTACCGTATAAATATTCATATGCATGTAGTAAAAAACGGTTATTTCAATATTACAAACAGACACTCCAATTTTATTTATATCTATAGAAAAGACAGACTATTTATAACAGCGTTTTACATTCACGTATTGAATAAAAATAATTCATGTTTCAGAGCCTGATCGGGGTCAAAGCTGCCTTCCCAATCAGTGAAGTTCTACAGATGACATTCCAAACTCCTGAGAAAGAACCATGCTCTGCAACATCCTGCAGCACAAAACGAATTCTACAAACTACAGTTAACGAACCTTAATAAGTCTTCTTCTTATTATTAATGGCTTGTTTTGTGACACCAGAATTGCAGCATTGTCACGTGGGTAGCTTTTACACGCAAGGAAATGTTCTGTCTTAAAATTTTAGAATACTTTATGTAGACTTAACTACAAATAAAGAAAACATAATATTTCTTCTAAAAGATAATGTTAAATACATCGCGGGAAGGTAAATTAAACTCAGTATTTATATAATTCACATCTATTTGGAAAAATACAAAGGTTCTTACTTGTTCCATCCTTACTAATATTATAACTCGGAAAGTGAGTTTGTTTGTTTGTTTGTTTGTTCCGCTTCACGCCGTAACTACTGAACAGATTGCTTTGAAATTTTGCAGACGTAAAGATAAAAGTCCGGATTAAATAATAGAGTACTTTTTATCCTGGAAAAATTGATATTCCCGAGGAAAAACAAAAATATTGTTTGCTTGATGGATGGATTGTAGATGGCGATGTGTGTCGTTTAAAACAAGATAAAATATGGCAAACGAATATAAACATGTAAATTTAGAAGCTAAATGATACGATAATGAATCCCCGAAAATGAGGAATTCCCGAGGGATGACGTACAATTTGTTTTATCGTCTAAACTGTTTTTTTTACATCTACATATATGTTGCAAACGAATATGAACATGTAAATTTTGAAGCTAAATGATTCACTAAATGACTCATTCCTCGGATTCCGATTATTCCAACAGACCTCCCATTTTAATCTAAAAGACTACAATTTCCTATAAGGGTTGCATTTGCAATGACCATTAATAAAGCACAAGGCCAAACTCTAAGGGTTGCTGGACTACACTTGGAAAAACATTGTTTTTCGCATGGTCAGCTCTATGTACCGTGTTCCCGGGTTTCCAGTGCCCAAAATCTGCATGTTTTTGCTCCACATGGGAAAACATATAATTGTGTACCATTCAGTTTTGGTTTAACAACTAATTGTATCCAGCGTTACATCGCGCTTCTTAGATTTTTCCGTGGGAATGAGAAGTTTTCTTATAGTTGTGCTTTATACCGCAATATAACCGAATTCCACGCGGGCGAAGCCGCGGGCGGAAAGCTAGTATAAAAATAACAGGAAGTCGTTTGAGATTTGAACCTAGTTAACTATTGGAATTTAGATGAACAATGCTACTGATCATTTCCTTATGTATGTAATAAACGTTACTATTAATATAAATTTTATAGTTTTTTAATAGTTTGCGTACATTAATATATTACTAGCTTTTACCTGCGGCTTCGCCCGCATTTTTTTATATATTTTTCAATAAAAAGTATCCTTTGTTACTTCTAATACCTTCAAGAATATATGTACGAAGTTTCATGATGATCGGTTTACTTTTTGCGTGAAAGCATAACAAACAAACTTACATTCACATTTATAATATTAGTAAGGATTAATTGGCTCATTATGTGTGTACCGCATTTAATTTTATCGTTTTTCCCATAAGTTGTTTCAAAGAGGAAAAACAAGTGAACAGAACAAAATCGAGTAATTTTTGATTCGCTTAAAAAGGTTATATATGTTACAATATTTATGAAAATATCTCTTTACATCCGTCTAGCAATCATATTTCAATTACTTGTAGTTTTAGATATCGTTCTAGCGAAAACATCAATTTAAAATATTATACCGCAAAGATTTTGTGGCTTATAGGTCTTGTAGGTCGTAGTCTTGGAGATCGTCGTTAGACGCTGTAGTGAAAGGTTGTGTGCCGCGGTATCGTTATTAAGAAATAGTGAACTTACCCACCATGGTTTTTAAAAAATGTGTTAAGTGTAATAAAAATGTAACTAAAATGAAACCCGGATTGGAGTGCAGTAGATGCAATAAAATAGTGCATGCTGATACTACCTGCACTAAGCTATCAAATAAGCAACTGAATACACTGCGAAACTCTCCCGGTGTAGAATGGAGTTGTGACGATTGCCTCAAGAACGTGTCTCGTAGATCGTCATTCATAATGCCTGATGAAAATGACGACGACGATTCTGAAGAAGGGAATCCCATAACATTACAAACTCTTGACACGCAAAAACTCGTACAAGACATCAGCCGAGAACTAAAGAAGACCTTTAAAGAGGAGATTCGCGGTTTAGAAAGTTCACTCGAATTCTTATGTGAACAGATAGGCGAAATGGAGCAGTCTTTAAAGAAACAAGAAGTCTCTATAAAAAGTCTCGAAAATAAGAACACAGACCTACAAAACAAAAACAAAAACTTGGAGTTAAGAGTAGCTGTCCTGGAACAGGGACTGAAAATCTTTGAGCAAAGGTCCCTATCCTCCTCCCTAGAGATAGCAGGCCTACCTGAGATCCCTTCGAACGGTATAGGGAACATAATAGCTACAGTTGCGTCAAAATTAAATGTGGATGTAAGTGCCATAAAGACTTCGCAACGTCTTCCAGGTAAAAAAGAAAAACCAGGGCCTATAATTGTTGAGATGAAGACTGAAGCAGCCCGTAGACAGTGGATAGAAGCTGGTAAAGAAAAATGCCTTACAGCCGGAATCCTGTTACCTGATGTCCCCAAGGAAAAAGCTGAAGATCGCATCTATATTAGGGAAGCACTAACCAAACATGTGAAGTCACTTTTGTATAATGCTAAAGCCCAATTAAATAAGTCTCATCGATTCATTTGGTGTAAGGAGGGTAAAGTATATGTAAGAAAGAATAACAATAGCAAAATATTTTACATTCGATCTCTTACTGACATAGATAATATTTTAAAATCTAATTAAAAAAATTACTAACATTTTTATTTTTTTTACATTTAACTGAGTACCTATCGTATCAGCATTGATGGATACTAGTAGTCAGATAAATGAATTTTATAATTGTCATTCAGCTAATGATTTCTTTCAAAATATACCCATTAACAGCCATTTCACTATAGCTTGTTTACATATAAACATACGATCAATGATCAAAAATTTCCCGAAACTGTTACAAATCATACACAGTTGTTCATTTCCATTGGATATTCTTGCTATAACAGAGGCGGGTATCTCGAAACAAATAGCACCTCTTTATAATATACCTGGCTATAACATGCACACACAACTGCGTAATAAAAAACGCGGTGGTGGAGTATTGTTGTATGTAAAAAATCATATTAAATTCACTCCACTTTCAACCAAAACTCAAACCTATGAAAATATTACGGGTATCATAAAATTAAACTCGATACAGGACGCAGTTGTTTGTGCTGTTTATAGACCACCGAATACAAATAGGAAAATCTTTGTAAAGGAACTAGGTAATCACTTATCCAAGCTAGACACAAAGCAGAATCTTCTTTTAATTGGCGATATAAATATCGACCTAAAAACCATATCATCCGAAAAAGATTTGTACTTGGATTCACTTAGCGAGCGTGGATTGACATGTGGAATAACTGATTACACTAGAATCGAAAAAAGGTTAAACAAAATCACGAAATCTTGTATAGATCACATTTTCGCACGTTTTCCCACATGTCAACCATACTCGGCCGCGTTGGATGTCGTACTGGCGGATCACCGAGCTATTATCTTTACTTGCACTGACGATGCGGTGTCGAATCGTACACAGAGTGTTACAAAACAATTGGTCAGTCGCGATATACTTTATGAAATACTTGGAGGTATTAAATGGTCAGATACAAACGAAATGAAGTGCCCGAACGAAATTTATGGTTTTATTTACAATGCGTTTTTAAATGCAAATAAAAGCGCCACTAGTGAAAAAAAAATTAAATGTCAGAATCAAAGAACTTTAGTACCATGGATTGACAACAATGTCAATCGTCTTTGTGAAAAGCGTGATAGATTATTTAGGTCGTGGAAAAATAATCCTAATGACCCAGAGCAAAGATTAAAATATAATCGTATTCGAAATTTGAGTCATAAACTTTTGGAAAAAAAACGGAACAAATATTATACTGCACTTATAATTAATAACTTTAGAGACACTAAGAAAGTGTATCGAATCCTTAACCAAATGTTGGGCCGAACAGTGTTGTCCATCGACTCCGCAATACTTAAAGCCTTTGATACACAGCGACTGTCATCAAAAGATATTGTTGAGAATTTCGCATACAGTATTGATAATGCAGTCAAGGGTATCATACCGAAGTGTAGTGTTACACTGTTAGATCCTAATAATTATAGTAAAAAAACTAATGCAAGTATGTTATTTAAAAAAGTTTCGAATGATACAGTCAATAAAATTATAAAACAATCGAAATCCAACAGATCACCAGGTTTAGACAATATTAAAATGTCCGACATAAAGGTGGTTGGTAAAGATATATCAACCGCTATTGCCAATCTGATTAATTGTAGCATAACAACTGGGGTATACCCTGACAAATTGAAGATTGGCTGTGTCAGACCAGTGCATAAAAAGGGTTCAAAAAGTGATTACCTGAACTATAGACCCATAACTTTACTTTCATCTGTGGATAAGATAGTTGAAAAGTGTGTGGGTGATCAGGTATACGCATTCTATAGAAAGCATGAGGTAATTTGTAAAAATCAATTTGGATTCCAAACTGGTAAGGGGACTAACGAACTCTTGTCCAAGTTTACAGACGAAGTAAACTATCACCTCAACGATAGAAAGCATGTACTTGTCTTATTTATAG
Source organism: Calamotropha paludella (assembly GCA_927399485.1). Taxonomy (NCBI): domain Eukaryota; kingdom Metazoa; phylum Arthropoda; class Insecta; order Lepidoptera; family Crambidae; genus Calamotropha; species Calamotropha paludella. The sequence continues at coordinate 28,614,458 of OV656804.1, forward strand.
ATTTTTCCCGAGCTTTTGACACATTGTCTCACAAAAAACTAATCAACAAGTTAGACAACTGCGGTATAAGGGGCCCACTTTTAAGGTGGTGCGAAAATTATCTTCAGAACCGTATGTTCACTGTGAAGATAGACAACGTTTATAGTGAGCATAAAACTGTCACGGAGGGTACAGCTCAAGGTTCAGTACTCGGCCCTCTTCACTTTTTGTCTTACGCGAATCACCTGGAAAACTGTATTAAATCTTGCACATATTACCAGTTTGCAGATGATACCTGTCTGGTGGCAGCAGACTCAAACCCACAAAAAGCTGCAGATCGCATACAGTCCGATTTTATATCACTTACCAAGTGGTGTCACGATGCGGGCCTGGTACTAAACGCTAATAAAACTAAGATACTACATGTTAAAACTCCGTACTTAAAACATTTTCCATACAAAAATATCATTGCGCATGACCATAGTTGTTTGCATACGGGAAGTAACAACAACCGGTGTGATTGTCCCAACATACAAAACGTCTCAACCCAGACTTACCTCGGATTAACAATAGATAGCAAGTTGAATTGGGGTGCTCATATAGAAGTCGTATGCAATAAACTCAGACAATTCCTTGCGAATATCATAATTCTCAAAAATCGAATTCCGTTTAAAATTAAAATAATGCTGTATAACTCCTTGGTTGAATCTTACATACAGTATGGGTTAAGTAGCTATGGTCGTACTTATAACTCTTATATTAATCAAATATTTAAACTTCAAAAGAAAATCTTAAGAAAGATTGTGTCAGCAAAAGTAAAGCAGCAGTTTTATTATAACGATGATGGTCTATTCAATTACTGTAAAGTTATTCCTATCCAAAAGCGGTTTAAATACGCCCTAATTAAAGAAAATTATTTTGACCCCATATACCGTAAAAAAGAGGCACGTCCTGTATGCACACGATCCGCCGCACGAAATCTACTTAGTACGGTCAGCCGAGCCAACACGAACAATGTCTGCGGCGAGCGGACAACAGCTTACCTGGTTCCTCGATTAATAAATGAACTACCCGCTGATTTACGGAATGTTATCAACGAACGAAATATTAATCATAAATTAAAACTTCATTTTTTAAATTCAGTGTGTGTAGATTCATAGGCTTTGGTAATAATGTTAGTGTTAAGCATTGAATATGTAATATTTAATTTTCCTTTTCTTTTTTATAAACTTATTATGCTTTTAATAATTATATCGAATGTTTAGGCTTCAAAAGCACTTACTATAAACCTTAGTGGTTTTTAAGTGTTTTTTTAATGTGAATAATTCTGTAACTTATGTTTTATACTGATAAATAAAAAAAAAAAAAAAAAAAAAGCTAGCAAACGGCAAAGTGTGTGCTATTACCGTCCTCTGTCACAGAACTTATTAACTTCATGGGTAGAATAAAAACTGTTCACAACTAATCAAATCTTCAGTTTGTTTTTGAAACCATTCAGTGGCAAAATCTTGACAGTATTTGGCAATCTAATGTATATGCTTATAGACCTTATAGACAATACGCGATTCTGCTGTAAAAAGTTGTTGTTTTTATACGAAGAACTAGTTTATTAGAGTATCTGGCAGAAAAAAGGTACTGAACTGTTTTGTGTTTACTTAATTATTTTTCAAGCAACTAAAATTTTGTGAGATGATTTAAATCAGCAATAATGAAAGATATTTTTTGAAGTAAACTTATGTGAAAATTAAAAATATGTTGTTTAATGCTTTCAAAGTCACCAACATTATTTATTTATTTATATTTGAGACTCCGATGTTGCTGGTGTTATGGGCAAACATTACAATCTTCAAATATTCAGTTCTTGCGAGACGATGGCGCATGCAACTGCGCCGAAATATCGGAGCCTCAAATTTAAAAAAAAGATTGTAAAAATCCAGTTTTAAATAATACTAATGCAATTAAAATTAAAAAGTGAAAACAGATTTTTTTAAATGTTGTAAATAAATACTGATTAATAACTTGTCTTATTATTATTTTTTATATTTTTACCTTTATACCGCTCAAAATATACTTTTAGAGGTCAGAATAATTTTAATATACATACATGAATTCAGCACCAGTATCCGTGCGGCAAAGTTTCTCATTAGAAGGCGCTTCTTAAATTTTTTTTTCTTTAATAAATAGTAGGCGCTTGTTAAATTTTTTTTTCTTAAATAAATAGTAGGCGCTTGACCACTATCTCGCCTGAGGGTAAGCGAAGATGCGATCTAGGATATGATGCGTTTGCTGAGACGATATCTATTCACTCGTGACTTATAGACCTCTAAATTGCATTTGTCAGGAAACACAGATTCAGGCAGAGTTTCACTCCTTAGCGGTACGTGTCACAAAATTGGAACTAAAATCGCTTAATGCGACTCTTTGGTGTAACTACCATATAATATATATATATATATATATATATATATATATATATATATATATATATATATATATATAATACTCAATACTTTATTGCTTAAACCATAATGTACAAATATGGTAAATAAAAAAAGTTAACAGATTATTATGGAACCTTTTGAATACAAAAGCTAAGAAAAGGAAGACCATTAGGTATTCTCAATAAATAATTATGTATTGAGCTTTTTATAAGTCAATTAAATATTTTTATTTTAGTAGTTAATTCATTATTAATTAGGTATTTTACATTTAACTGCCAGATTTTTATAAATTTAAATTATTACAAGAACAATTTCAACTTATCTCAGGTCTGACACCAGATTTTTTCTTGTAATGGTTTCACTAGGTCTTTAATTTATTTTTACAAAGAATGTAATAAACGCCTGAGGTGAGTCTTTTCGCCCTTACATATTACTTTTTTGAAATTACCTAATGTTACTGTATTCTACCGAACCTATACATTAAGAGAATGCAGTCAGATAAAAGAATTTAAGTGCTAAATTACTATTTTAAGTTAAAGCTATGAAGGTTCAATGATGAAGGAATAGTGTTGTTAACAGAAGCTTGCAAAACCAAAGGTAACAACTTTGAAGAATAGCTTAAATGTTAGTTTTATCTTAATCGATATAATAAATGATTCTTTCGAATGCGAGGATGTTTCTCTTTTTGATATTGCAACGCTGACGTATAGAATAAAAAAGTAAATAGAAAATTTCGAGTGCTTACAAAACTCGGTAACTCAATTAGGAGAGCAGTGTACCGGTCATACAAAGGTCTAAAAGAAACTTTTAGTATACCATTTTTAATAAACATAAGTAAGTCACACGACGAGTTTATTCTTAACTTTTATATTTAATTCTGACGTTTCGACTTCTTTAACAGGATCATTCTGTAATTAAAGCTCCTGTAAAGGAGCTGAAACGTCAGGATCAAAAATAGCATAAGCGCATCATTTATCTAAGAAAAATGGTGGCATATAAATATGCGATAGGCAAAAAATGTGTAAGACCTAAATATATACATTGTATTAAATGTTTAGTTCGTTTATTTATTTGGTTCACCAGTAATAGTTACACTATGATATATATATATATATATATATAAAATAAATAAATAAATAAGCCTTTTATTAGGGGTTAAAGTATGAAATTGCCGATTTGTACTGAAAATCTATATTGTTTATTTTTTAAATTTTTAACAAATTTATTTAATCAAAATAGTTGCCATTATTATCTATACATTGCTGCCATCTAATGGGAAGGTCATTAATGCCTTTGCGATAGAATTCCGACGATCTAGACTGCACAAACTGTGTGAAAGCATTTTGTACTGCCTCCTGGGAAGAAAACTTCTTGTCACGTAGATAATTGTCCAAATCACGAAAAAAATGGTAGTCCGTTGGAGCAAGGTCTGGTGAATACGGAGGATGACGAATGGTTTCTAACTGCAGTTCCTGAAGGGTCAAAATGGTTTCTCGTGCTGTGTGAGGTCTCGCGTTGTCGTGGAGCAATAATGGTGAAGATCGATTCATGAGTCGGGGCTGTTTTACTGCTAGTTTTGTCAACATGGTTCGGAGTTCGGCACAATAGACATCTGCCGTTATTGCTTGACCAGATCGGAGAAAACTATAGTGAATAACACCATGCTGAGACCACCAAACAGTTACCATTACCTTTTTATTGGTAAGTTTTGCTTTAGGACACTGTTGTGGCATTTGACCTGGGGTCAGCCATTGCATTTTTCTTTTCCGGTTATCATAAAGAATCCACTTTTCATCACATGTTACAATTCGATCCAATATTCCTTCATTTCTGTACCGGTTCAACAAGGCAACACAAGTTTCAACACGCGTTTCTTTCTGCAGATCAGTCAAATCATGAGGCACCCATTTTTCGTATTTTTTTATTTTATTGATTTGACGCAAGTGAGTCAATATTGTGGGTAAGGTAACGTTAAACCATGCCGCTAATTCCTGGGTACTTTGACTAGGATCGGCTTCCACTATCTCTCTTAATTCATCGTTATTTACCTGTGTGGGCGGTCTTCCTCGTGGCTCGTTCTTTAAGTCGAAATTTCCATCACGAAAGCGTTTAAACCAAAATCGCACGGTGCGTTCATTAGTAGACCCCTCTCCAAACGCAGCATTGATATTGCGGGCTGTTTCTGCCGCGTTAGTTCCGCGTCGGAACTCGTATTCAAAAATAACTCGAATTTTCGCAGTATCCATCTTTCTTGTCTAAATTGAATAACAAAAACAATTGAAAGTCGATATTCAAATGTTTTACATTTTTTAAAAAAAGAACATCATAGAAACCATTTAAAAAAAGTTTCATTCGAAAACCTCAAACCATGAAGATTCTATGTCAATTCAAAGAACCTATTGCAATAAAACGGCAATTTCATACTTTAACCCCTATTATTTCTCGCTTTTACAAAGTTTTTAGTTTTAAGCCATGTAAATAATTAAGAAAACAAATAAAATATAAACGTATATATATATATATATATATATATATATATATATATATATATATATATATATATATATATATATATATATACACTTTGTGTATAACTTAGAGCTAAGTGTACAATAGTTAAAAGGTAAACACTACATTTAAGTAACAACTTTTAATCGGATTCTTTACATTTATTCGTGTCGTTTCGACATATATAACCGGCTATAACCTTAGTGACCACAGGATGACTAAGGTTATAGCCTTCACACATGTGCTAACCTTTAAAATATTTTAATCGGGTAATTTTCTGACTGTTAAAATTTATACAAATAAAAAATACAAAACATCTATTTTGGGTGTTTCTTAAATAATTTTGACTGATATTTACTGTCCGTACGCAAATGTTTCATATCTTGTGTTAAGAACACTATATCTTATATCTATTATTTGATCTAGCTAATCGATTTGCAGAAGTACAGTGTGAAAATTCCTCTTTTTGGTGGTATTTTTTCTAGCTCACAACTTTGATCTGGCGCAGCTCTTGTGGAAAAGCAGCCTTAAGTGCGTTTCACTGACTATCTCTATCTTGTCTGAGTCTACCACAATTGGCAGGGTGCAAAGCGGGTGGAGGGAGTAGCCTAAACGATCACAGCGCTCGCTACGGCTAAAATTGACATTTTTGTCGCTGACTTGAGCTGTCAAATCCATATTGCAGTAAACATTTTCTAATCGTTTTTGAGATAAAAATATGGTCCTAGTGAGATGTGTTATTGTAAATTGTAATAACACCAAGAAGAATAGCGACTGTAAATTTTACCAATTTCCAAGACCGTGGTGGAAACGAGACCAAAGAAATAAGTCGATAACTGCCGTAAGAAAATAACACAGTCTTATTATAAACACAATCGCACGATACACTCTCAACATGACAATTGGTGATTAGCTATAAGTAAATTGATTTGTTAGATACAGAATAAGCCTTTGTTGTACGGCATCGAAACATAAAAATCTGCGTACAAAGTTGTCTTGTACGATATTGAAATCAAAAAATCTGATATTTTATTCTTGAATAAAGTGGTACATTTTTAATTTACTATCCTATTAAAATTGCTTTGTCGGTTTTACCCCTATTTTTCATTTCTTACCATGAAACCAAAAGTAATAGACATAATTGACAGTTTAATCTATTAAGTTTGGTTTTATAGTTAAAGTTTCCTTAAAATTGAGAATATAGACAAGACATCAAACCTAATACTATAAAATCTACATTAGAGCTAAAATTATTAAACAGCAGTCTATTTTGGTTTTAGTAATATTTTAAGTAAGAATTTAGGGAATCAAGAATTCAATAAAAAAGTTCAAGCAAAGCACTACCCAGCACAGCCGTACAATTTGGTTTTGTTTTGCGTTCCCTTTCCTCCAATTTTTTTATCTGAATAAGATAATACTTTTCTCGTAAAAAAAAAATTTTTTTGAGCTGTCTCATGTCACTTTTGACTATCGGCTACTGGCAACACTAGTCCATAACATTGACACTGACCCAGCGACGACGCAGTATGCATAACGTAAAATACGTTATGCATACTGCGTATAAAAAAGTTAGTACAACACACTGAGTAGGTTATATAGACTTTGGAACAATATAACAAAAACTTAATCTAAAAATGGTATCCCTCAAATACTTGATGTATATCATACAGTTGATATCAATTACTTAATCTATATGTATATATTACAATTTCCTGTCGCAGTGTTTGACCGTGATGAACTCCGAAACTACTCAACGAATTTTTATGATTTTATTTTCATTTAGCTGGATTTGTTCCAATTTATGATATAAGATAGGTTTCATTTTAATATCTAAGTTAATGTTATATATGTTTTAAACTTTAATGGGAACTTACATTAGTACTAGCTGACCGGGTAACGTGTTGCTATGGTAACGCGTATACAATGGAAAAAGAGCGGACAGACAAACACACAAACAACAAATTTGTGTTCTAAGATTATAGATTAATTAAAACGGAATAATAATTCCTTTTAATTAAAACTGCCATTTTTACGCGACCATGGCGAATGCAACTACGCCAAAATATCGATGCCTAAAAGATAAGAAATATGGTAAATATTAATACCTTTTTTATCAATTCTCGTGGTCTATTTTTAAAATATATTTTGCTCTAAAGAGTTTTGCATATTTATGCTGAAATAACAAAATAATGTCTTAGGTTCTGCTAATGAACTTATAATAGCCAATTTCAACATATTTAATCACCTTTTTTACTTCAGTTCGTTACGCCTAAATTAGGACATGTGTCATCATTTTTACTTTACCTTTAAATTGCTGTATTTTGGTATTATGAGATTACTATCGGCCACAGTCAAGGAAAGACCCATCTTCCAACTATTTTTATCTGTTACTTTGCCGTAATTTGCAGTACAGAAATTATTTTATTTTATCTCCGCAACAACATAAATTTCAACGTATCCACCACTTACTACTCTACAGAACTAACTTAACATCTACTTGTATGGTGACTACTAAGCGAGTATACTTCACCTAGAATTTCACAGAAGAGCAATGGACTTATAAGTTGATACTTGATATGGCCCACGGATGGATATGGATAAAAAAACCCACAAACTAAACAGCATAAAGAAGTGGTTACATTTACATACGATTTGCCATCCAAATCTATAAATCTACAAGCTGACCCAGCCACGCGTTGCTGTGTTATAAATTAAAATGATATCTATCCTATCTTTCAAGTTGGATCAAACTGCACACGGTGTACAAATTTGATTAAAATCGGTTAAGTAGTTTAGGAGTCCATCGCGGCCAAACAACGTGACACGTAATTTATATATATTAAGATATTAAGATTAAGATAATACAATTCCAGTACAAAAATCAACTAATTATCTATAAAAACACTGATTACAATAAATATATAATAGACTATTTTAATACTTAATTACAATTTACAATTATCTATTTACACAATTACAATGTGATAGTTCTTTTCTAAACCTGTTATATATAAATTTACATAAAATATTATTATATGGGCATAATACCTTGTGATGTGTTTGAAGTAGGTTAAAAATATAAGTATGGATTTTTGTATGACCGCTACGTAGTAACTACCAGGAAAATCGAATCTTCACAGACTTCATAGTATCGATTTTAAACACGAATTGGTTACACGCGAAGATCACGTTTGGCAAATGTTTTGGATTAAAGTGGGTCCACTTAAAATTAGCCTCGCCACTTGCATATTAATCCGTCGTCGTGAAAACGATAAAGCTGTCTCGCTGTCTTTACCCGCGTATTTATTGACGGACGCACTGCCAAAAGTGTCCCGGTATTGGAGTCGGCGCCGGCGCCATCTTCCGTATAAACAGCACTTTATCAATTACAATTAAATTCTTAGGCTTTTCCTCCACAATAAAGCTAAGTGTGTTTACATATTATATGATAAATGTTTGAAAAATGCTAGAAAAATCGCGTCCGCTCACAAATTATTTTTAGGTGAGCCAAGAACCAGCAATCTTTGGATGTCCGGGCCACTGCTCTCCCAATTGAGCTAACAAACCTTGAGAGCACTAGTCGACATGTTCTAGGACTTTTTTTTTTTACGCTGAAGGCCAGCATAACTTCATCAATGAGAGGAATCTGATCTCCATCAGGTTCCTCCTGAGATAGACACGTGAGCCGGGTTAATTTTTACTATAATTTTTGTATTCAAATATGTTATTGTAATTCACGTAGTGAAATCAATGTATGTTAGCATAATAAAACTCAACTGCTTTCATAATCTATACGTATACATTCTAAATTTTAGAGCAAACTCTTTCATTAAACCTGAAACCTTTACCTGGGTCTGTGTTTCCTGACAAATACAATTTTGGGATCTTTATTTAAAGTCTCAAGTGAATAGGACTCTTCTAGGCAGGCGCGTCACATCAGGCGAGATAGCAGTCAAGCACTTTCCTATTCACGGTAAACAAAAACTTTAAGAGGCAATCGTGAACAATTTATCTAAGCATGCTTAGATATTGATTAAATGTCGAATAATAAAGGTAAGGTCATAGAAACTGCTTAAAGTATTAAAGTATTATTCATATTTCTAAAGGAAACAAGCCGTAATAAGGAAGCAAATATTGTCTTAATAAAGATACTGACATATTTTTAAGAAGAATTTCAAATATCAGGAATAAGATGTAAAGAAAATAATACACTAGCGCCTACATTATTGTACATAGCTATTACGTTCAAATAAGATTCTAATATCAGAAAGGCAATGTGATGTAAAATTTTTTTTATAAATAAGAACTAAACTTATATAATTTAGTGATTTCGTTGATACATTGAATAAAACCATTTTAATGTTACTAGTACTTCGAATACGAAGAGACGGTTAAGAAATACTCCGAAAAAATCGACGGGACAAAACAATGTGTTAAGCATTATAATAATATTTCTTACACTCATAACAGTTAGCCTAGCCCAAAATAAGCACTGTCAGGCTTCTGTTATAGATACTAGGATAACGGATAGATATACATATATGATATATAGACATGTAATTTTTATAGAAATATATATAAATACCGATGACTCAGTTACAAATGGTCTCACAAATATCTGCCCACTCGGGCCTCGAAACCACGACCGTGTCGGTGCGAAGTCGTCTTTAGCATTTGGATTTCCAAATTCAAATTATTTATTGCATTAATGTTTAAATAACAAAAAAAGATCAAAAAATTTTCATTTCATTCAATTTTTTTAAAGATATCTTTCCACTACATATTGACAAATAACGAATCTATATGTGTGAAAACATTTAATAGAATAAAGTATCAAAAAAATGTTTGTTTTCTTTTATAGCATTACAAACTAATATGCGTTACTTAAATCAAATAAGTGCGTATAGAACTTTACTTGAGTTATGATTCAAAAAATACAGGAATCTGCTATTAAAGACTGTTTAATTTGGTACTAAAATATCAAATATGTCTAAGTTATCACAGCTGGATATGTAGTATTCGGTACAGTAATAGTATCAACCCTTCCAAATTAAGATTTTAATTTACAGGCAGTAGAAGGAATATTTTTACTGTAGATCTAAAGAAAAAGACATTTTATATAAAACTATTCATAATGACCCACCTCAAATTCCTTGGGTTACTAACTCCTAAACCAGCAGAAACTGTTATAGCTTTGATGTAGCGTTCTGGTTATTTTCCTTCGAAAAAGTTTGTCTATCTAATGAAAAAGTGGTATCACCTACGTGGTACCGTGGACGACTTTCAGCATATTTTGGTGTACAAAAAGTATTACATCAAGACTGAAGAATCAAGAGATTTATATGCTTTAAACGTGGTATATATAGATGACATACATGGTAAAACCGACATGTTTTGCCATAATTTGGCGAGCAAAATGACATATTTTAAGACATAGCAATTTTATCCATAATAAATGTCGTCATTTTAAAACAATTTTTAATTATATAAATATCGAAATAACGAAGGCAAGAATGTTCACGGGATTCAGTGTAGCGCAAATCATTCTGGAAGAATTTGGGACACCAATATAAGTCTGCTGTATAAACTAGCTTCTAAGTTTAAGCAATAAGGGTGCAATACTGACTCTGTTCTTTGATAATTAAATTAATTTCGATGGATTTACGATATTAAAAAAAAACAAACTTCTTATTTAAAATAAAGAGAAGAAAACTTAAGGTTTTAAAAGGATGCTTATGATACTGAAGTTTGTCACTTTACACTTCCTGTAGACTGTAAATGGACACAGTGTTTTCTGAAAAACGGTCTTTTATTGGAATCTCCAACCCTCAAATTGGGAGAGAACTCCATTCAGCAAACAATGATATAAGTCAATTTTTAGACCTTATGTCGGCTGCCAAAGATTAAAAATGTTCTAATGTTATAATAGTATTCACTAGTAGAAGTCATGCGTACATAACAATAAGATGCGCACGCGCTGCGAATAACATACTGCCGACTCGTTAAAATATAGGGTGAGGTCCTTTACCTGTGCAGCCTACAAATATAAGAAAAACATTTCACATAACCCGTACATACTAAACAAGTAAATTTTATGGAAAAGCTACATATGAAAATGTTCGTTTTATGTATTTTGTTTGGTATGCCACAAGGAACCAATACAAGGCCCCTCTTCTTTCTAAATTGATCAAAAATGGTTTGAATATCATGTGAAGTATGTGCTTTGCTTACGCTGATAAATTAAAATTTAAAGGAACATTGATTGAAGAAGATGTCGATTAGAAATATACGAAACATTCCATTTTAACAATAATTATTGTTCAAGTAATATAGTTGTTTGATTTAGTTTTTGTTTATAAATGAATAAACTTTATAATCTGGTAATTTATTTCATAATAATGTTGGTATTAGTAACCATACTGAATACGGTACGATGGAATGGATCTTGAAGTGTTTTTTTTTTCAGTTTTGACAATTCACCTACTTGGGTCTCTGAAAGATTACATAAAGTAACTTCAATCAACATATCACCTAATAATACAATAAAGACATTATTAATATTTGATTGTCTACAATTCTTTTTTTGAACCGATCTTAAATTGTGTTTTTATACATTTTTTCATCCCTCTCTCTCTCTCTCTCTCTCTCTCTCTCTCTCTCTCTCTTTGTAATGTATTGTTATTAAACCCTTTGACTTGTAAATTGTTGCTTTTATAATAAGGTTATTTATTCTGTAATCTTTATTATTTATATTTTTGCTGTTTCCGTAAAGTTCTATCACAATACCAGGTCCGCATTTTTCTCTCTCGCTCTACTTCCCAGTAACGCCTGGTGGTAGGCTTCAATGATTGTGTGACTAGTAGACAACATCGCACCCATTGTTCTGAAACCAAGTTAAGTCGCTAAAGCACTTGTGTTATGGAATTCAGAAACAACGACGCTACAACAACACCCAGACCCGAGTCAATACAGAAACGTCCGTTTTCTACGTGGACTCTGCCGGGGAACGAACCCGGGACCTTGTAGTGGCGTTACCATGAAAATCGGTATGCGAACTAAGTGACAACGTGAGCGGATTTACTTGCTAGATTATTTCTAAAGAAACTATTAGAAGAAAACAACTTCGAATTTATTCTTATAATATTTTCTTTATATATTATAAACTTTAAAAAGGTCGAGAACCTTAAACTAAGAAGAAATCAATTTTAAATCTGATAAAATGATAATAGTTTTCCATTTCACTCCCAAGTGAAGGGCGGAAGGCTCTTTTGTGAGACTTACAGCATTTTTGCAAAACCCGTTGGTTTCGTATTCCTCTGTTCATCACATCACATATTCTTAATTTATTTAATATCGATATTTCGAAAAGTTTTCAGCAGTCGTGTTGACAGTAACGGTTAACGTAATGATTGTTTTAAATTATACTTTTTTTAGTTTTACTATCGTTTTACATATTCATCGGATCATTTAATTTACTTTTTTTTTATTTTTATTTGCATTTTATTTCCATCCGTTCAATAAATTGTTGGTCTATTTCATTGTAATTACTGGATTTAAATAATTGTGTAAAAACTAACGTCTTGTGCGTAATAAACCTACAATTAATATTGTTAATTGATACTATCACTGAAATTCTAGGATAATATAAATGTTATAGGCAGAATAACTTAAAAATATATCATTTTATCACTCGGAAAAGGTACTTTTATTGGGATAATAGGTACCCTTTGTACTTTTCTGTATTCCTGGCAAAGTGAATGCAAAATGTCATGACGATCAATTGTGTAGGGTCGTGAAAATGTAACAAAGAAACTAACTTGCGTATTTATAATATTAGTTAGGACGTTAAGGTTTTTACCAATATTATATTTAGCCTTTCATTTGCACAATTCAATGTTATTAATATATTCTCCACTTATAGAAGGACAGACAGACAGACAAAAATTTAAATAATAAAAAAATTAATCTCATAAAACGAATATTTACCATAAAATTTGTCCCAAACAAATGTGCAGACGGAACCTACTGCTTTATATGATATGGTATGGACTATGTATTTGATTTTACATACCTTCAACAATAATAAAAATATTGATGCAGACAAGCTTGTATACCTGCCGTATACCGCATGTGAGTATTTTTCCTGGAACAAAAAAAGAAGACAAGTTGATATCACAACAAAACAACTATTGTACTAATATAAATTATTTAGTATCAACTTATATCCCCGCAGCAGCTGCAGCAATTTTCTCTATGTATGAAAAAATAAAAGGATTTTCTTTAAAAAAATATACATAAATACGTACCGTATTCCTAATAAAAAACTCAATAAACCTATTTTAGATATAGAATGTTTTCTCTATTTCTTTTGAGCTCAAATCACAATTGGAATGAAATTACTGCGGACTATCACCCATTTTTGGTTGCTATTCTTACTTGTCGTACCAAGCGCTACTTAAAATCTTTTATTATGCGCACGGCAAAGAAGTGGAACTCTCTCCCTGCCTCTGTATTTCCGAGTACTTATGAATCGTCCGTTTTTAAAACCAGGGTGAATAGGCACCTTCAGGGTTAACTCGTTCCATCGTGGATCCAGTCTTGGCCCCTGGGCTTGATTAGGATAAAGAGCAAACTCATTCAAAATAAAAAAAAAATGACTGAACACTTTCTAATTAAAATAGGTTTAATAAGAGTTTATTTCTTTATTAATAATATGGTTTTTCTAAAATTCAGCCCAATCTGTAAGCATTAAATTGTTGGCAAGACAGCACTTTTTAAATTTATTTTTTGATGTTTAGCCATTACCTTTCACAGTGGCTCTGTGCCCTTCATTAGTGTTACTTGAATGACTTAAAGTTTTCAGCACATCTCAGCCGTAAGAAATCTACTGATGAATGGAAGCCTCCCCCTAAAATAAAGAGATTTATTCCTCCATATATATAAGTCTAGAAGAAGAATATAAAGTCGTTTTTTTGTTCTGAAAGTCGAAATTTCCTGAACGAATCAAAAACCTATTGTGTTTTCTTTTGCGACACCATTGCAATACACATAGTTAATCCTTCGAGCTGTTTCTACAGCGTTGGTGCCAAGGTAGAACTTGTACTCGTAAATATAGCGATATTTCATGCTTTCCATTGTGCGATATGAGCGACGCCAAGGATGAAACTAATCAAGAAAAACAAATGAATGACTGTTTCCGAAACTCAAATGTACCAGCTGAATTCTTAACCAAATTGGAGATATTTCAGATTACAATGGCCAGTACGACAAAACGCCAATTTCATATGTAAGGACCTAAGATTTATAGAAACCACACGGCTCATTTCGAGTTCATATTTATTACTAAATTATGTATTAAACACTCAATAATACATATTTAGTTCTCCGCGCCTATCACACATTTGAATAAAACCACTTTACCAGATTAATGAGGCGATTAATTTTGTTTTTTTTTCTTAATCCTGACGTTAAGTAATCACAGGATGAATAAGGCAATGTTCGTCATACACATCATACCATTTCAATATTGTAATCAGTCACTTTCGTAACTGTTAAATTTATAAAAAAAAATGACTGTTTAATTTTTTTGTTATTTTATTATACCTATGATTACTGTAAACTATTGAGTCTACCGCCATATCAAAAATTGGGAGGCCCGAGAAGAACTGGCAAAAGAAACTCAGACATAAATGTAGGATGGAGATCGGTACCTCTCTCCAAGAGATAGTTATGGACGTGCCCGATTAAAACACATATATATCGCTATCATTGCCTTAGTCATCTTTAAAAAAAATCGAAACGTCAGGATATAGAAAAAAAATATTTCAGTAAAAAATATATTTTATTTATTTTTATTTCACAAGCCACTAAGTCTTGGTTAAAAATAATGCTGTCATCAATCTAAAGATAACCAGTATAAATCAAATGCTGGTTTTTTTCAGAATCATTTGTCGCTTTTTACGATATTGTTAAGTGTAAAGGAAGTCCGGATCTTCCGAAAGAAGCTTAACTTCTAAAATCATTAACCAAAAGCTCATTCAACCTCACCAATATATAGGTTTAATTCCATCATTGAAAAAACAATAAAAAAGTATTTATTTGAATAACAACTTAAATAACCTATTTGATTAGCAGACAATCTTCGTTACCACGATTACATTATAATTTAAAGTTTAAAATGTTATAAATTCTAATACACCATATAAATTAAATTCTATGCACCAACATATAATAATAGAATTAATTATAAATAAATATATTATATTATTTCACTTATGAGTTAGCTCCAAGGCTTTTAACTTATGCTGTAATTCTTTTCGGTAGACTGTTATACCTACTTATCTTGTTTAGGGATAATTGAAATTTAGAGCATTTTTGTAAGTCTTATTGTAGGTATGTATTTCATAATAAAGATATTTGAATTTGGATAGGTCCCTTTGTAAATCACACTGTATAATAAACCAACCAAACAAATTTGAATACAATCGCGCATGAGTGTGGGATGATCACTCCGTTATCGCCGAAGTTCGCGATACGGCATTCGACACTTCTCGGAACAAAGCGGCGTTCGCTATGCGTATGCGCCACGTTAATTATGTTGCTAGGAGAAAGAACTAGCCACAATGTAAAATGCTAGACAGGTGTTTCTTCAATCCAGAAATACACAAACCCTTTTAGAAACCTCCTTGCTAAATATTACAGTTATTTTGACTTACCTGCAAATCAATCAAAACAATTCCATATATATATAAGAATATATTTCTTTTTATATTTTTTCTTAATTATGAGCGTGTCAGGGCTAGTGTTGGGTTCGAATTCTATATAAGGGCTTAGAAACGTGATTGTTTTTACAGGCATTTTTTACATCTTACCTGCATATGCTTTTATTAATAAGAATAAAAATCTATCAAGTTTTAAAAAGTTGGATTTCTAATGTTACGGCAAATCGGAGCAGAGCGTACTCGTTGCCATTTCTCAGAAAGAGTCTGGCTATGTCTGGTATGCGCTCCCCCTTGCCACAGTGTAAACTCTCATTGACAGAACAATTTTAAATATAGCATTCCGTCTACGATTGGGACTCAGAACCAACTAACCTTACCGCTGTTATAGTGAAAAATCGGTCAAACCACTTGGCTACCACGGTCTCACATGAGCTAGGAGTGCTGACCATCTCTCGTCATTGTAACCTAAACTAATAATTACTTTTTTATTACTTAATTTACGTTCGAGTTCCGGAAGGGGCAGATGTTTGTGTGGTGAAGGCGAGCATTTGTACCTGAGTCATTGGTATTTTTATATATTTCTGTGAATATTACTTATTCATGTATCATATACGTTTGTCTATTCGTTACCCTAGTATCCATAACACAAGCCATACAATGCCAACTTTGGACTAGGCGAATTGGTGCAAATGTAAGAATTATTATTATTATAGAGTACTAGCCCCACGCGCGTCCATTATGTCCATAATGCGATGTGGAGCATCAACCAATGCTAATTTGCCACTCACATCAGGAGTGTATCAATTGCGGATAGTATTTTGTTTTCGTAGAAATGCGAAAGCGTGGAAAATCTATTTTTAAATTTATTCTTACTAGCTGATCCGGCCACGCGTTGCTATGGTAACGTTAATTGATTATAAAAACTGTTATTCTTAGGCTTATGGTAACTATGGTAACTATATATGGTAACAAAACCACACACACACAAAGTATTGTCATAATATAATGTAATGATTACTGACAATATGGTAACAAACACACACACAAAGTATTGTCATAATATGATTAGGATTAAAAATATGTGTCTTAATTGTTTCTAAGATATCTAACTACATTAAACTCATTTAAGAAATACTTGTTGGCGATGGGTCTGTCAAGGTGTCGGTAGTTTAATTAAATGATCACCCGCCCTTATAGCGAAGGCTGCGGGTTCGAACCCCGCCCAAAACCTAAAACAAGTTTAATTTTTCCTAGTAATTCCTTTAGATATAAATTTTCTATTAATTAAATGCATAAAATAGAAAAAAATATTATTATTTATCACGAGTTTCTAAAAAAACATTAACACGTTTATTTTAGTATAAAAATGCGTGAAAAAATTGTTGAAAAATTCATTTAATTGCTCGTATAATTGCTATTGTTCTAACCACGATTTATGACACGCAGGTTACAAAGAGAACCTTTAAAAAATTCAAAGACGACCTCTAATAAGGATTTATATTCCGCCATTATTATCTGCAGCTGTTTTTACCCGAATTTATTTCATAGACGAACAATAAAAATTCGCCGTACGTCTCGTGCATCTTAACCAATCGTGTATCGAAAATACCATAAATTAAAAATGGCAATACGAGAATCGAATTGTAAACAGCTTCCGCTGCGCAAAAATATCCTCAGAGCAAAGATATCAACCTCTTTTAACACTTCGAGGACACAAAAATGAGGTTTCCTACACCTTTATGCATCACGATTGACTTGAAGAGTTTGAATGCGGTAGATGAAGCGATGGTAAGCTCAATCTGTAAGCAATTTTTATTTTTTTACTTACAATTGCATTACATACAATATAGATGACCATCTAAATATATAACTCAACACAACGAGGTAATGCTATCAGTCTTCTGGAGACATTAACTACCAGCTAAGATTTAGGGGATATTTTTTATCTAGTGTGATTTAGTGTACCTACAGTATTATTTTTAGATTCATTGTTATAAACTTAGATACAACATAAAAGAAACGAGTATGAATCTTTAAAACATAAGACATTATGGTACTTATCAATTACTTTTACCTTGATGGGCATAGCAACAAGGAAGTAACAGGGGAAAAATCACATTTAAAATTATATTTAAAGTAGGTATTCTTCAATGAAATAGAAGCATTTTGCAATTAAGATTTAGTAAATGGATTAATAAAATTATTTATTAGTCTCAACTTTTAAATATTTAGATAATTTGTTAGAAACTTGGATTGGATCTGTTGCTCTAATTTGGAGGAAACTTACCCACTTGTCAGTCCGCTACCAAGCGACCCACCCCCAACAGTCCCAATGCTGCACGAATTGTGAAAAAAAATGTCGGTCAATCCCTGGTAGCAATTGCTACCATATTCAAATTTCCGCGTGGCCTGCTGTTTTTTTTTTAATTACGATTAATTTTTGAGTTACAGAGTACTAAATATTCTGTGGTGGATTCTTTATTTAATCAGCTTTACGGTAGTATTTTTTGTTTGGTCCTAGCTTCATTATTTAGCGAGAAAATGGCATTTTTATCTAAGACTCCGACATTTTTTTTCACAATTCGCGCAGCATTAACACTGTTGAGACACAGTAAATACAGAACAGTAGGTTATCTAAGGCCGCCCGCCGAGTTATTAGCCTACTCTTGCGTTGATCCCCAGGGTTCTCACTTTTACTTTTAGTTAATATTTTCGAACAAGCAGCACTTGATCTAAATTTATGTAATAAAAAGCATATTATGATTGAATATTTGTTTGCGAAATCGTTATTGAGGCACCCGAAAACACTACAATATTATTTTCCCCTTTTTGAAGTCATGATACTCGTAATAATTAATATTATGGTAAGTGGCCGGCGAGAGTTGACGATCACGAGCGGTCATGTGACGTACGCGCATGCTCACAGTCGCGCGGCACAGCCCGTACTGCCGCCACCTTATTCCCCCATATATTATGCTAGTGTGTGCGTGAAATCGCGTGCCGACGCGGCGCGCACGCACACATTCAAACCGAGAGCGGCACGTTTGTATGAAGATATTTTACTGTTCTTTACTGTGGTTGAGAGTTGTGACTGACAAGTGGATATACCGTAGAACCATATAACACTTAATCAGCCGAAAGCAAAGTGACTACAGTATAGAAATAACTAATTGATGTAACTCCTTTTTCCTGTTCTGTGTGATGTAATATGACATGGGTCTATGGTGTATAGATATTATTGTTTGTGACTGTACTTATAATCTATCTGTTTCAAAGCCAGGGTGAATAGGCTTATGAGTTAACTATATCGTGAATCCTCTCTTGGCTCCCGGCCTTGATTAGGATCAAGAGTGAACTCATTCAAATAAACAATAAACAGAACTACCACGGATATAGAATTGGGTTGTCCCACAATCAAAATTCGGAAGATGGCTTAACGAGAGTAACATACTTGTATTGTTGTGCGCCAATGACATAAACACGCTACACAAATAATGCGTCACACTTTAATATAATACGTAGAATGGTGACGACGTCTCTGTGAAACTCAAGCAACACTTCAAATGTAAAAATATCATATATCATCATTTGACAATTTTATAAACACCATCAAAGTGCGCATCGGGCCATGCAATATAGGATTCCGTAGTAACCTATTACAAGTGCCGTAATTTTTACCTGTTCTATAGTAATTTTTATTTATTTTCAAGTTCAGTATAATTTAAGTTTACCTTGGTTTAATGTTATTAATTTTATATTAGAATATAAAGTGATCCACTACAAATAAAAATTGTAATATGATAAACTTCGTAACTGGCTATTCATATTTGTAATTGGAAGTTTGTATTTGTGGTTGAGAAAAACTGTGAAGTTTACGATAAATTATTAAATAATCCCAAACCAATAATACTTTTGTACATGTAACTAAGTAAATAACCTTTAATTCATCTGTATCACAATTGATTTTGAAACACAATTGTCTAAAAGAGATTTACATGGTACCTTATAAGTTGGTCGGCCATAACAAGAAAACGTTATTACATTACTTATAAGATCATATCCGAAATTGAGACCGGTGGTTAGGCATATCAGCATAGAAATACGATTAAATTCAACCGAATAAATATGTTTGTATATCGAAATGAATTAAATTTGTTTTTTTATTTCTAGACTTCAATAAACCAACACGGAACTCTATAAATAGCAAACGTTAAGTGCCAAATTAAGGTTTATTATTTTAGTATTAGTAATTAAATTGAAGATAATTTTTATTAAAATTATTTTCAATTAAATTAAAAAATATTTGCGTAACAAATTAACACAAATGCCCTGGTATTTTTATGTTGACATGAAAAAGTTCCTGCCTTAAACTGCCAGCCAGCAGAAAAATTGCAGTATGAACGATGTGCAAATGGCAGAACTGTTATGAAACTGCAAACTGATTACGCACTTCATGCGCATAAGATTGTCGAATCTTCATATCTCATAATTAAAAGTCTCTCAATTTAATAAGGACAGTGTATGATTGAAAAATTGCATTCAAAATGCTTTGATATTTATTGGTCCAACTGCAATCCAGTTCCAAAAGTCCGCATTACAACCGTGAAGGAAAACTGCATCGAGATGCCAACTGCAATGGAATTGCACAGTACGATCGCAATTTCGATGCAATTATGCTAACTGAAGAAACCGGACTTCTAACTGCATTTTAGCAGCTGGCTGGTAAAAGGGGACACAATATCTTCAAGTTACGAGTGAATAGGTATCTTCTATGCAAGCGTGTCACATCCTAGATCACATCGACGCTTACTATCAGGCGAGATAGTGGTCAAGCGCATGCCTATTTCCTGTAAAAACAAAATCCTTATTTATTCCAAAGAAATCTTATAGAAATACTAGCTATTCAGCTGAGTCTACGACTATAATACAAATTAGAAAGTATTTTTCCCAAAATCTTATTATCCAATTATTCTATCATGTCAAAAGAAATATACAATGGTTTGCTTGGGTAAGTTATCTACAAAAGCGAGAAGTAATAAATATTTTTAGAAAAAAGTGGATATACTCTTTAAATATAATGTAGATGTATAATTTTCCTTGTTCAATTGAACAATTTGGGAAACAAAAGTGTTAAATGTTCTATAATAATAAAATAAGAAAAAATATCTTTATTTGTCCTATGATGATATTGGATGCGGTGGTGACCTATAATTAAAATAGCACCTAATTAGTACTAGAGAATGTTAATGAATATTGTAACGGTGTATATTTTGTTGGTTGTCTTTAAAATAAATAAATAAACAAATAAAAGATGATTTGATCCATAGAACAAATAGGAACTACTCCATTTTCGTGATATCAAATCCAATCATACGACAAAATATTGAAATAACCTAAGATGAATTGTATTTATATTATGATTTTTATATACTTTTTGCGATTTACAATCAACCAATAAATCGACTCGGCTCACGATATATTCTCAGGCAATATTTTTTTCTTTCGATTTTTTCTAGTATTTTTCTATTAAAATAAATTTATCATATGAGCTAGCATTAAAAATGCAAAAAAAAAACATAAAAAATAAAATGGCTGTTCATCTTAATCGATTGATCAAACATTTGTAAGAATGTTTCTTTCTAATACGAGAGGATGTTCCTTTTATTTATGAGACAACGCTGACCTATAGTGTAAAAAATAGAAAAGTACAAGAAAATTTCGACAAGTGTTCACAAGGCTCGGTAGCTCAATTGGGAAAGCATTGGACCGGACATTCAAAGGTTGCGGGTTCGTATCTCGCCTGAAAATAACTCGATATTTTCTAGTATATTTCTATAAAAATAATTTACCATTTAATTTGCTGTTTCTCATTAAATACGAAGCAATAAATGAGGATAAACATTTTAGATGCAAAGCAAGTATCGAGCCAACAAATCAAAATAACATTGATCGTGAACTTAGGCACGTCGTATTGAGTGCACGCAGTGTCCAGGTCGGGACAATGAACAGGAAAATATCAACGTCTGCTTGTCTGTGACGTCAAGATGGTTCCAATACGATACGATTGAAAGCGATATCCACCAGAACACGAGGGTGGTATACGCACGTCATAATTTATTGGCGAAATTAATGTTGTCTTACTTTGAGATTATTGAAGTGAAAACTCCTTTAGCATCGTTGTGATTTGAAAGTCGATGAAACGATAAAGCGACAGTAAAAAGACTAAGACCATAAATTCATAAGATTACTGAAGTGAAAACTTTTTTAACATCGTTGTGATTTGAAAGTCGATGAAACGAAAAAGCGACAGTAAAAAGAGACAGACACATAAATTCATAAGATTTAACGTAGGAGAAAATGAAATAGGAAGCATTATTTATGTGTTTTAATAAGTATTTGTGTGCGCATGCGTAGTACAAAGCGTAAGAGAAGGCATCACAACAAACGTGGTATTTTGTATATGTGTACGTATTATTTTTGAAGGTTTTACTTCTACCACGTGTGCATTGCACACATTGTTTTTTTAATTAATTAAAAATAGTATTTTTAACATTAACACGGGTTACCCTAGCCAAAAAAAGAGACTGAGGCTTGTTATGGTTACTTTGGTAACAGGTAGACATACAAAAGTAATATTCATAGAAATACTAGCTGACCCAGCCACGCGTTATATATATATATATTATTTTTACGTAGCTAATATGATCTCGATATTGTGATTATACCGACATAAGGATTTATTATGTTTATTGAGAATGTATCATTTTAAAAAATATTTTTAATATCTAATTAAGTCCCTCTGGCCCAAAACTGAATTAATCATTGTATCCCTTTTAGTGTAAGATAATTTTACTTATCTTATGTTAAATGCAAAGTAAATAAATAAATACTCATCACACAAACATCTGCCCTACCGGGATTCAAATATAGACCTTTTGGCTACAAAGGCTCGGCCATGTTGGCCAAAGATGATGTTAATAGGAAAATTATACATATTCCTTGTGACTTAAGCTTGATTGTAAAACGGAGATAAAAAAATCTATGTAGTTTTATTAGGTTTTACATTCTCGCTTCCATATACTGAAGTTGAACACTTGTTACAGATACCGAAATTGCATTTTTGTTAATTTAATCCTATCGTTTCAAATTCCTTCACAGGTTAAATTTACCGACTTCCTAAACACCCTGTAAACACGGTTCATAAAATGGGCACCTTTTAAACAGCAGCAGTGTGGCTGATTTGCAACTTCATTAGTTTTTTTTAATATAATTTCTATCTAGATATAATTCATATTTTATTATCATATTTTTAAGTGAACTTTATTGTAAACTAGCGACCCGCCCCGGATTCGCACGGATGCAATGCTCTACTATATTATGCATGTATTATATACATATAAACCTTCCTCTTGAATTACTCTATCTATTAAAAAACCCCGCATCAAAATCCGTTGCGTAGCTTTAAGCATACATAGGGATATAGGGACAGAGATAGCGACTTTGTTTATACTATGTAGTGATTATTACGTATATTAGTATTAATCAAAACCAGATCAATATTATTTTTGAGATTGATAAAAGATAAGCTCAGATAGTCTCAACAGAACGCCGCAAAATACCAAGAATATTCAAAAAAGCGATTCCAATTACCAAAAACAAAATTTCCAATCGTAAAGATTAAAAGGCGAGTGTCTGGAATACAGTAGTCCGCTTGTGTGAAAACAACAGAACACATAAAAGTGCCGTTTCGCGATCAGATAATGTGAGCATCGTGTCTCGTAAACAGTTTCGAGTGAATAATGAGTTTATAAAGATTGGTACCGGTGTTGAGTGTAATAAATGACTACGACGGAAGGTAGACCGATACGTCAGTAACACCTCCTTGCGTCGAACTCCTCACGTCTGAGAGTCATGACCACCACCTCCTTGGATTAATCCAGTGCAATAAAAGATAACGATGGAGGGTAGACCGATACGTCAGCCTACAACTCCTCCTCGCGTTGTATTCTGAGAGTTTTGACCACCACCTTCTAGTAGTCTCTCTTTGATAACGTTTCTCCATCATGCCTTGGCACCGGCGGCATGCAACGCGTCGTGTACTGAACTACGTAAAGTGCTGCAAATGTAATCGAGCTGCGACTTCGTAACCTCTTGCCATCGACTTTATAGAATACTTATTAATTTATAAATTTACTGTCTTGCATGAGGTGTTTACCTATAATTGACTATGTATTAATATAAGCAGCAACATATAAAACTAAGCATTTCAGTATAATACTTTGTGCTTAAGTAAACCTTAAGTAAACCGATAAATAAATAAACTTTCGTTGTCATTATTATTGTTTCTAGGTTTTCGTCTTCTTTTCTGGAAATGTGGCCAAAGTAATCAATGACACGCTTGAGATAAATGGTAGATAGTCTTATGAGCTTGAGCTGTTTGAGTATTTATACGTTGGTCTGATGTGCTGTCAATGCTATTCTGAGCATTTTGCTCTAGTACCATATCTCAAACTCGATGCGTCTACGATCCGTAGCGTAGTAAGAACCCTTAACCGGCCCGCAATTCTGTGATGGCGCATTAAACAGCGCTGGAACAACAGAGACTTAAAAATAAAAAAATAAATATAAAAAATTATAAATTAATACTCATTTAAGTGACCCTAAAATTTTAAAACAAAAATATATGTATTTCTTATTAAATTTCGAATTATAACTTTTTATAATATTATAAATGCGTTACGCATTCATGCCGGCACTAATCAATCGATCATGATTTTTAGCTTACATGTCGTCAAGTGTGCAAAAAAGGACAGGTTCATCCGCTGCTCTTGTTTTCTTAGTAAAAAAAGAAGTACTTACAAAAATTAAAAAAATCACCTGAGAGAAATCCAACACAATGTTCTTTAGAGAATTTGCTCAGGAGCTGCATGTGCTCATTCCGCCATCTCTCTTCTCCCACCGACCATCCAGGCGCACTGCGAGATAACACCCTTTATCGGTTGCTATTCCTACCTATCGCACCAAGCGCTTTTCAACATCTTTTGTAATGCGCAAGAGTGGAACTCTCTACCTGCATCTGTATTTCCCAATACTTACTTATAAACCGTCCGTTTTCAAAGCCAGGGTGAATAAGCACATTCTGGGTTAGTCATTCCATATTGGATCCTATTTTTGCCCCCGGGTTTGATTGGGATCGAGAGCCAACCCATTCAAATTAAATAAAAATTCATCGAAAATATTACGTAACTGTATTATGGAAGGTCCTCGCCCGCGGTATCAGAGCATCAAAACAGTATTCTGTAAAACTTATCTCTCGATCTGCGGGCGCAGCCAGAATGTCTGCCAAGTGCTAGCGACAGCCTGCATTTGCGGAACCTTTGACAAACTCATTGGTAACACGGTACAGTACGGACGGTACGTCATTTGAACTGTAAAATGTCTAAATCCAGTTCAAAAGTGGATAGGTTTACTAGTACCATAATCTCAAAAGCAAATCTTCATTTTGATCTAAATACCTAGTCGCAAAATGGAAACTGAAATAGAAGACATATATAAACGTAGACGTACATTTAGGAAACTTTTATCAGCATTGAACATTTATTTGTTTACTCATGTGTTCGAACTTTAAAGGAGAAAAACTGTAAGAATTGACAGCTAAAAGCTACTGCCGTCCATTAGCTTAAAGATCGCTAAGACTCAGGGTGTGGATGATGAATTTTAAATGCCAGCATTTGTAAAAAAACCTTTTTCGATCTGTCTAGGAGCCATATTTATATTACTCGTAGTTTTTGAAATTGTTCTAGAAAAAACATCAATTTAATTTTATTCCGCGTTTTAGCTTATGTGCTCATAGCTTATGGCAGTATTTGATAGAATCAGATTCATTTGGAGGAAGTCAAAATCCATTTATAGAAACAATATTACAAAGCTTACTTCCGTAACAAGTAAGTTTTTAAATAATCTAGTTACTTCTACAATCGCATTTACTTTGATAGGCACAGCAACAAGGAAAAGAGAAAGGCAGACATTTCATTAAAATTAACCTTTGAAATATTTTTCATTGGAGTGATACCATTTTGTAATTAAAGAAAGAAAGAAAAAACATTTATCGACACAAGCGCACTTAAAGAAACAGAGAAAAAACAAAATAAGGGACAAACAAAGGAAAAATAAAATACAAAAGAAAAAAAATATTAAAACTAATGTGCGGTGTTAACAAAATACCCTGCCTCAGCATTTGAGAACTTTTTAAGTATTAAACACTTTATATTGGTCTGAGCTTTTAAGTATTCCTATTATTTATTTTTATTCCTTCTTTTGTTTTTATTAATGTCAGTTACAGTCTCAGTAAGGAACCGAGATCTTTTAAATGCTGACTAACTTGGACTCCAAAGTATAGTGAAGTAAGTGTTATTTAGCCTTTTTTTAGTAAAGTTTTTGGTTGGAGCTGGAAGCGTCACTTTAGGTTTTATTGTTAAATTGGGTTATGGCAGATATTAGACGGTAATAATGATAAATTTATTAATTGCCAGTCCGATCATCCGATCCGATTCCTCCGAACATCCAATTTACAATTGCATTCAAAATTTCACCTACATAAGAAATCGGAAAGTGGGTCAAATTCAAATTGCAAGATTTGATAACAGACAGACAGACGTCAGGATTAAATTAATATTAATAGACTATATGACTTCACTTATTTATCATTATGAGTCAAAACTAGAGGAAAGACATACGTTTTATGTCAAGCCTCCATACATACACTTCGTTTTAAATTAAGGTATTCATAAGCGAAGTGTACATTGACTACTAATTCGTAGGGAACATGAGAAAAATACAGGTGTACATGTACTTGATAGTCTAGTAAGCGTGAATCAGGGCTCCCCGCGAAACATACTAATGGTCAGATGATGCTTCCGGCATAAATTCGCGATTATACACGGGTACATCTTTATACGTGCAAACTCGCAAATCTTACTTACCTAAAAATCTCTGTAGGGTAGTGAAGGGACGTGGATACGATTCGATACATCGATTTATGTAAAATGACTGTACATTTTTGTATTTTTAATAAATTATGAAAAATAAACTACTCTTATATAATGAAATGTCTTAGCTCTATCAGAAAAGTAGCAAAAGGTCTGTCAGACTCAGTCAGAATTGTCTTTACTGTGTAAAATTAAGTTTTTCTAACTGAGGCAAAAGGAATAAAGCGACTCTCCTTAATTACCTGAAAATAAAAACTAAATGCAAAAAATTGGTATTATATAAATTTAAAACATAATAAATAAAAATCAATAATTAAATATAGAATAAATATGCTGGTATATTTTAGTCAAATAAACCGAACTGAGTTGACTCGGCGCAAAGAAGCCCAAAGCCCATTCTTTATTTAAAATACTTAAAAATTGCTATAAATAATAACAAGGGGTTGAAAATATTCAATATTTTTAATTTCACTACCGTTTGATGTACCCTGTCTTAGTATCCATAACACAAGCCTTCTAGTGCTTAGTTTGGGTTTGGCATATTGGTGTAGATGTAAGAAATATTATTATTAACTTAAATTCTCTAAAATGGCAAGAGAATGAGAAAATTTTGTATTGAATTAAAAGTTTCTATTTATAGCGAAATTTCGTGTCCAGAGGCACCAAGTTTGATTCAGCCTAAAGACGCCCAGGAAGTCTCGCCCAACTGCCATAATCTCCACGAATGGAAAGCTGGTTGGAGTAAAAAAATCATGATTCGGAAAACGTTGCTGCCTGTTTTATGGTCTCCTGTGGTGTCTTTTATCATTAATAGCCTTTTAAACCTTTAAGTGTAAACGGTCTGTGTTCTATTCTCCTGGACACCTCATGGTCCACCACATCTCCGCCTGCTAATCACGGAGATGATGCAAAATCCCCAAGTTTCGGGCGAAGCTTCCGTCCAAGAGTAAACATATTTCAGCAAAAATGATGATGAATAACGTAACTTATATAATAAAACGTAACATTTTTTTCATCAACTATTATTTAATTATTCTATAAAAATTTCATAATTTAATCTTTTTTCTGATTAATTCATTTTCATGTACTATTTTTGACAATGATATTATTTATTTGTTATATTATAATTATAAGGTTTACACGTTCGCGCTGTTGCATGTAGACCCGTGCGTTCTCTGGGGTAGGAGCTGAAAATTAGTGTTTTGCTCTCAGAGCAAAGGTATCGCTCAGCTTTTTCCCTTTGCGTCGTTGCGGCACCCACGCTTAAATTTAAAATTATATGTAGGTATATGTTAAGATTAATTGTTGTAAACGTGTGTGTGTTATGATGCAAATAAACTAATTATCTATCTATCTATCTAACTAAATCGGACGACCCTTGAGAATTTGCTCTTAAAAAATCATTTATAAAATACTGAATATTATTAAAATATGTTGTTGTTTGGTAATAATTGAAACGGTGTTATTATCAGGTTTTTAATTTTGAGGCTCCCATATTTCAGCGTCATATCGAAAGAATTTCCATGACGCTGGCGCATGCAACTGTGCTGAAATATCAGAGCTTCTGTGGCGACTGCGCATGCTATTGTGCTGAAATATTCCAACTTCCATAACGCTGGCACATGCAACTGAGCTGAAATATTGAAGCCTCAATAAAAAAAATACATGATAATAATCCTGTTATAATTTAATTGAATAGTTGTAATTGATTGACTTTATTCTAGAATCGATTCAAAGAAATCCTTAAGCTCATTCCTATTCGTTTATGCAGCGGCCAGCGATGCTATCTCAGTAAGTGGCGGACACCTGATAGATGATATCGGGCTAAGAACGCCTATAGTGCCCCCAAATATACACCACGTGACTGAAATAACAAAGATTAAATCTTATGACCGTTTTCTATGATTCCTTTTTGCACTATCATTGAGCAGCAGTTATAAAACGATATCAATAGACTTTAAGGCACTGGTCTTATAGATTATATTTAAAATGTTAATGTACTTATTAAAAAAAATATTGACCACAAGATAAACTTGGCATTAATATGCCCCTAATGGTGGACCTTATTCTGAAAGGCAATACTAATCAATCTTTGGATAGGGAATTCGAAATGCATAATTGCGGCAAAATAGACAAGAAATAATTTATTATATAAACTTATTACTGTTTAAATAAATAATACAACCACATTTTCACATACTAGTATGAAAGTGTCGAATCAGGACAAACACCTTGATAAACTAAAGATACGCTGGAACAGGCACTCGGCAAGAGCGAGTTCTTATCAATTTTTGATATCTGTCTTGACTTCCCCATGATCATTCCATGACTTTTGAAAGATTGACAGATATGTATACCGAAATCAGCTGATAATGCACAAATATTTTGATGATTGAGGTTCTGCAATGCAATTGCTCTGTTGATTTCTGCATATATGGCTGCACATGCATCTGCAAGTTATCCACATAGAAATTATAAGAACAATCAAACAAGAAAGAAATGAAATGTCATTTTAGTTAATAATATTCTTTATCTGCTGTATAGAAAAAGATGTTTACCCAGTAAAATCCAGGGAAGAAACTTTATCATCACGTAGAAGTCTGCTAATCTGCTCCTCCTATAAGACGACACCACGAGCCTTCAGATGTAAGAGCTTTTTAAAATCTTCACCAGGTCATTAGTCTCTTCAATCAATTTATTTGCAAAAATATGGTATAAAGAGATAGGATTATAATGGATGAAAATTAAGTAATTATAATAGTATCTTTATGAAAGATATGCAAACTGCATATTCCATAGTTGACAATCGATATTTTTTTCCGCAACGGTTAGGAGATCCAATCCGATGCAAATTTAAAGATCCCGTCTATTTAATTCGCACTTTACCAGGTACAGACACGTACCTAGGCGCTTGTCTCCCACATGACACGGCGTACCATAGCCGAGATCCGAGCACTTAGAAGCGCCCTATGTCACTTCTTACTTTCTTTCCGGCTAGAGCGCCGTAGTGAATCAAACCTGGTTCGGGTACTCCCTCATAGGAGATGCTGTCCGTCCAAAAAAACACTATTATGGTGGCTCGCTACTCTCGGCTTGAGGTCTATTTAAGGATCTCGCCATCCTAAAACCTATTATAATTGTTGAGGTCATTTGCCACTAAAATCAATCACACATAAAAAAAAATTCAAGGTTGTCGCCTCATAGAACCATCTCATATTAATTCTTTATTACGGTTCTTGTCAAGTACATGCTTACATGGCGATCAACAAACCTGCACATAAAAGACTTAAGGAATGAAGTTTATAACAAGGACCCGTGCATCATCATACATGTTTCATATCACTACAAACGGATAAATCACAAAAATAATAGTATCATTTCCAAGAAGATCCTGTAGTAAATGCAGAATACGAGCGTTATAAATCGTTATGAATGGAACTGCTTGACATTCTGCGTATGATCCGATTTATTCAGTGCAGTACAAGAGCTGCATTATATTGGAAAAATGTCAACACGTCAATACGATTACATGCATTATACTTTAACAATGCCTCCTTCAAGGATAAATTTATCCTTAACCAATGATCAACATTTGAAAGCGCCTTGTGTAAAATTTTGTATTTATCTGATTGTAACTTATAAGGAAGGAAAGCTTGGAACAAATTGAATCTATTTCTAGTGAAAATTGCTAAAGTTATTTAAGGGATTGTTACCATATACCTTGTTTTTAGCGAGTTTCCGATATTTCGGCACTGTTGCAAGTGCCATGATCACGGAAGAATCCCGTTAATAACTTTATATTACTATAATGTTAGTGACCATGAAAGTTTAAAATAATATTGCCAAAAATTAATAATATAATATATATTCATAATATAATATATATTAATAATATAATATTATTAATAATAATAATTAAATAATAATTAATTGTTAAGATTTAAAAATACTTGTTACAAAAATATATTAGCTAACCATTTAATTTCCTAAAACCAGTTAATTCTTCGTCTAATTGTATTGTTACTTAAAGTGAGTCCTATAAAAAGAATAATTTATTTTATTTTTATTTCTATTTAATTTTTTTATTTTGTAAAATTATTTATTTATTTTGTTGAGACATGGTAAGTACAGGTAAGGTAATGAGGTCTAATATTTAGTTATATCCTCTTTTGTCTGTTTAGTGCTCTGGCCATTCATAAAAACATGTTTAAAAATGTTTAAGTATTTGCATGAATCCAAATGTCTGATGATTGCTACTTTTGTTGTTTGTTTGTATGACTTCAATTTGTTTTTATATATTACTAAATGATCCTGAACTGTACTGTATATCTATAACTTTTGTGAATAAGTGTTTATACTGAATGTGTACACAATTGAGTAAAGAACAAGAATTATGTTCTAGTTTTTTCTTACATTGAATAATTATATTTACTAGGTGACCCGGCCACGCGTCGCTCTGTTATAAATTGAAATAAAATCTCTTCTATGTCCTCAGTCGGAATAAGTCCTTCTAATTAAAAAAAAACATCAAAATCGGTTAAGACGTTACGGAGTTCTACGATGTCAAACACTGTGACAGGGTATTTTTATATATGTAGATATTACAAAGGATAACATCGAAATTAGCTCGAGACTCCGAAACTACTAAATTTATTTAAAAAGTTCTACGACAGGATAGTACATTATTATTTATATATTATCTTTAACATTGATTTAAAGCCCATTGCCTAACTTCAGATTTTGCTTCATTCCGGAACTTTGTATTATCATCCATTCGCAGTCTTCAGGAACAGTTAAATCTACTTGCTCATCAGGTGGACAACATAGAGATGCATAGTCGGAGAAAGATACTGCTTCTTCATGGTGTGCCAGAAGCTACTGAAGAAGATCCTACGGAAGAAGTGGTAAAGACAATTACTGGAAAACTGAAGCTGGACGATTTCTCTGACAAGGATATTAGTCGATGCCATCGTATGGGCCGCCAGTCTGGTCACAGTCATCCACGTCCTCTTGTAATAAAGTTCCGAGAGCTTGATGTCCGCAACAAAATTTGGTACTCCAAAACGACTCTTAAAGGGACAGGACTGACCTTGTCAGAATTCTTGACAAAAGCAAGACACGACACTTTTATAGCCGCACGAGAGAGGTTTGGTTTAAATAAGTGTTTTACACGTATGGGATTTGTGTTTGTGATAGGTGGTGATGGGAAACGTCGGCGTATAAGTTCCATTGCCGAACTCAGTGAAATCTCGGATCCACCAATTATGAAGACTAATTCTTCGAAGCCTTTATCATCAAAGCCTGCAAAGGGCAGGCGTGCGGCTACAGCTGGCAAGAAATAGATTGGGTTTCTGTTTGTGAAGTGCCCTGTAAATTTAACGCCTTTCTGTGGATCTTTTCATACAATTCTTTACTTTATATTTTCTTTTTTTTTATGTTAGTCATAACGGGTATTTTTATATTATTATTTAGTTAATTTCGTAGCTACTTGTATTGTAATATTATTGTTGACAGATTGACATCACAGTACTTTATTTTTTTTTTTTTGTCTTAGTTTAGTATTCCGTAACGCAAGGCAAACGATACATAGCCCATACAGCCTAGTATAAGGTGAATTCACAGATTGGCTGAACTTTAATTTATGGTTTTTGTTTCTTATCATTTTTAATTTTTTTTTTCTATTAGTTCTCTTTTTTTTAATTTTTAGCTCCAACATTCAGCCGGCAGATGGGATATTTAATTTGTTGATAAAACTAACCATTTTTTTTTGTTTGTTTATATAAAGTATATATATATATATATATATATATATATATATATATATATATATATATATATATATATATATATATATATATCTATTTTTTATTTATTTTTATGTCTAGTTCTAGTCATTATAGTGATGATGAACACTCTCAATCATTATCGTCAGAAAATGACTCTAGTTTTGACAGTTTACCGTCCCTTTCTGATTCTCTTCATAACCAATTTTCGAATATGCCTCAAAATTTTAATGTCGTTCACATCAACGCACAGAGTATTCCGGCCCACTACTCAGATATGCTGGTATCTTTTGATGTCAAAAATCTCCATGCTGTTTTAATCTCCGAATCCTGGCTTAAGCCCTGTTTACCCTCTTCTTCCTATGCGATACCAGGCTTCAATCTCATAAGGAATGACCGCACTAGCTCTGGGGGAGGTGGAGTTGCTATTTATTTGCGATCTAATATTTCCTACACGATAATTAGCTCCTCGGCCCAACCTTCTTCACTTATTGCCGGTGAACATCTGTTTCTTGAAGTCCTGCTATCACATAACAAGGTGTTGCTTGGAGTTTATTATAGCCCCTCCCTACGAGTAAATTTCTTTAATTCTTTTGAAAAACTTCTAGATGACCTAATACCATCATACGCTCACTCTATAATTATGGGGGATTTCAATACCTGCCTTTTAAAGGATGATTCTCGAGCTCAGACTTTTAAGTCCATCGTCGGATCTAGTAATTTGCATATTCTTTCACTCAATGCCACCCATCATTTCCCAAATGCTACCCCCTCACTTCTAGATTTATTAATAGTTTCGGCTCCTCAACATGTTATAAAATATGGTCAATGTCCGGCCGATTCCTTTTCTTATCATGACCTTGTATTTTTATCTTATAAAATTCGTCCTCCTAATGCTAAACCAAAAGTCATTCTTCAACGCAGCTTTGGTAGCATAAATCAGGAAGCCTTTATCACTGATGCTCAGAGCATTGATTGGTCGTTGGTGATAAACGCTGAAACTGTCAATGAACAGGTTGCTGCTTTCAATACTCTCATAACTAAACTTTATGACAAGCATGCACCTTATAGATCCATAAAGTTGAAGCATCTCCCGGCTCCCTGGATTACAAATGATATCAGGGCATTAATGCACAAAAAAGCTGTTGCAAAAAATAAATATAAACGTTGTCCAAACGATATTAATAAAAATAAGTATACCAAGGCTCGTAATCGCTGCAACACGGTGTGTAGGGATGCCTTACGCCGCCACATTCATGTTTCTGTCGCAGACAAAGACCCGACAAAGGTCTGGAGTTTCCTTAGGTCAATTGGAATTGGAAAATCACATCTGCACTCTATTCCTAAAAACCTTAACATCGATTCACTTAATACACATTTCTGTGCCTCTTCCAGCCTCACTGATTCGGATAAGAATCTTACTTTGAATTATCTTTCTTCTTTACCAATTCCAGACTATTCTCCTTTTCTTTTTACTCAGTTTTCGGAATGTGATGTTATGAGGAGCATGCTATCAATCTCTTCCAACGCGGTCGGTGACAATGGCATTAGTCGCAACATGTTGATTCCTATCCTTGATATCATCCTTCCTATTCTGACCTTTATTTTTAATAGCTCTGTATCACAAGCTGTCTTCCCAGAAGGTTGGAAGTACGCTCAGGTGATTCCACTGCCTAAAAAACCCACTCCTCAGTTATTCTCTGATTTTCGACCCATTTCTATCCTTCCCTTTCTATCCAAAGTTTTTGAACGTCTTGTCCTCAATCAATTGAATTGTTTCCTAGCCCGTCATTCTCTTTTCAATCCTTTTCAATCCGGCTTCCGTTCAGGACACAGCACTACGACTACTTTGCTTAAAATTACAGACGACATTCGTTCTGGAATGGAAGCTGGTCATGTCACGGTTTTAACACTATTGGACTTTAGTAATGCTTTTAATACTGTAAATTTTGATATTCTTTTGGCATTACTGCGCTCTCTTAACATATCTCCATCGGCAACTGAATGGTTCCACAGTTATCTTAGCGGACGCAAGCAGCGGGTTCGTCTGGAGGAGAGTATCTCTTCCTGGAGTCCCACGACTGCTGGTGTTCCGCAGGGCGGTGTCCTTTCTCCACTTCTCTTTGCTATTTTTATCAACTCTATCTCAAATAATTTATCTTCTTCCTATCACCTGTATGCAGACGACCTTCAAATTTACTGTCAGGCTCCTGTCACTGAATTGCATAATGCAGTCCGTGCTATAAACAATGATCTCTGTCGAATTGCAGAGTGGAGCAAATCCTATGGCCTCGATGTTAATCCCAACAAAAGTACCGCAATTATCGTGGGAAGTTCCAGGATGATTGCTAGAGTGGACTGGCAATTGCTGCCAAATATAAACTTTGCTGGCACCGATATTCCTTTTAGCTCGTCAGTGAAAAACTTGGGATTAATTTTTGATAATAATTTGAGTTGGCGACCTCAGTTAGAGGCCGTCAGTCGTAAATTATATGCTTCAGCAGCTGCGCTGAGAAGACTGCGTAATTTTTTACCCACTTCCACCAAAATTGCACTAACGCAATCTCTGTTGCTCCCTATTCTAGACTATGCCGACGTCTGCTATCTTGACATCACGGAGGAACAGCTTAATAAGCTTGAGCGTCTTCAAAATTTTTGTGTTCGATTCATATTTGGCCTACGCAAATATGATCACATATCTCAGTTTCGTTCTCAGCTCAAATGGCTTCCCATTCGTCTTCGCCGGAATATTCACATACTTACTCTGCTCTACAACATACTATTTAATCCTTCAGCCCCTCACTATCTTAAAGAACGTTTTAAGTTTCTTCATACATCAAACACGTTTTCCTTGAGGTCATCAGATAATCTTGGCCTTTATATTCCCGCACATAGTTCCACGTTCTATGACTCTTCCTTTACTGTTCAAGCAGCTCGTCTTTGGAACTCCCTCCCGGTTTCTATAAGGCGTGCACAATCCATTGGCGTCTTTAAGAATCTCGTAAGGGAATATTTTCTGTCAATTTAGGCGAGCAACGTATGGATGATGTATCCTACTAACTAGACGTTATGTATGTGTATTATATACGTATGTATGTATTTTTAATTTAGGTATATGTGTTTGTATGCTATGTATTTATGTGTATGTGTGTATATGTATGTATGTATACGTATGTATGTATATGTGAATATATATTTATCGTTTACACCGCCGCCTCTTACGCTTCCTTCCAGTCCTATCCATCCAAAGGTTGTCTGGAAGAGATCGCTCTGAGCGATAAGACCGCCCATTGTAACACTATTTTAAGTTTTCTCTTGTTATCTTATTATTTCAATGTGGTGTTATCAATAAAGTGTTTTGTATTGTATTGTATTGTATAGTAATATAAGTTATTTGCGGGATTGTTAACATGTACATGTATCGGATCGCGACACGACACATGTAAGTGTTGTGTGTCGAGAACAATCCCAAGTGAATAGTGAGAATGTGAACAGTGGTACGGGTAACGAACGCAATAAGAGACTTCGTCGGAGGGTAGACCGATATTTCTGCCAATAACAGCCTACCCGCAATTACTTCAGTCGCTCCGTGATCATGGCACTTGCAACAGTGCCGAAATATCGGAAACTTAATAACAAGGTACATGGTAACAATCCCGCAAATAACTTATATTACTATAATGTTAGTGGCCATGAAAGTTTAAAACAATATCTTTAACATGGTCGAAGAAGCCTAGTTAGTGAGAAAAACAAACGTCATATCGTTTCAATCATTCATGGTCACTTACATTGGTTTTAATAAACGTAAGAACTTCCATGACGATGGCGATTGCAACTACGCAAAAATGTCAGAGCCTAAAAAACTGATAATATTCCCATTT
Source organism: Calamotropha paludella (assembly GCA_927399485.1). Lineage (NCBI taxonomy): Eukaryota > Metazoa > Arthropoda > Insecta > Lepidoptera > Crambidae > Calamotropha > Calamotropha paludella. The sequence continues at coordinate 28,650,759 of OV656804.1, forward strand.
TAAGTAATACTTATATTATTGGTTACATAAATTGTGGGCCAGTAGATCTAATTACTATTTAATGTAATCATCTGATTAGATATTGCAGTTACTGAATACATAAGAAGAAAATACGAAAAGAGCTAGTCTTCGAAAGAAATTGACTTAATTGGTAGATAATAGACGTAAAAGACAGACAGGACACAATAGTAAACTGAACATATCTCCTTACTTACTTACTAAGCTGGCGCAGCGACCCGAAGTGGATCTTGGCCTCCGATAAAAGTTTTCGCCATTCTGCTCTATCCTCAACCACTTGTCACCAGTCCGGCCATTGTAGGTAACTGATGTCCTTTTCGGCCTGGTCTAACTAGCGATATCTGGGGCGTCCCACCGGGCGTTTCCCAGTTGGTCGCCCCAAGTATGCTCTTTTCACAGCGCGATCCGAACTCATTCTTTCAAAGTGGCCGAGCCAGCGCCGTCTAGCTGACTTTGTTTCGCCAATAATGTTTGATTCGGCCACAAGCTCTTCTATTTCGGCATTCTTTATCAGCCTCCAGGTCCCGTTCACGCGCTTGGTCGGCCCAGGATTTTTCGAAATATTTTTCTTTCCGCCACCAGCAACTTCTCCTCTTCCTTGAGTGTTAGTGTCCAGGTTTCGCAACCGTACATGAATATTGGTCTAACGACAGTTTTGTAGACACGGATTTTGGTTTTCCTGCTTATTAACTTGGACACCAGCACTTTATGGAGAGCTGCTGTGCATCGTAATGCATTTTGAATACGGATATCTATCTCGTCCTCTCGCTGGTTGGTATCTGTAACTGTGCAACTCAGGTACGGAAATTTATTGGCTCCTGAACTGAACATAGCGGGTAAATTATTTCACGCATGAGAATTCATTAGTGAGCCGAATCAATTTTGTCTAGTATTTTTCTATTAAAATAATTTATCTTATAAGATAGCATTGAAAAAATGCAATAAACATGTAAAAGTTAAAAAATTAATGGCTGGTTCATCTTAATCGATTGTCCAAAAATTTGTAAAAATGTTTCTTTTGAATACAAGAGGATTTTTCTCTTATTGATGAGACAACGCTGGCCTACAGCGTAAAACCGGAAAGGTACTAGAAAATTTCGACGGGTGTTCACAAGGCGCTAGCTCAATTGAAAGAGCATTGGACCGCACTTCCACAGGTTACGAGTTCGTTTCCCACCTGAGAATTCACTTGTGAGCCGAGTCGATTTTTTCTAGTATTTTTCTATTAAAATAATTTATCTTATTGGATAGCATTTAAAAATGCAAAAAACATAAAAGTTAAGAACTTAGCGGTCCTAACCGAAACTTGAATAGAGATAATTCCCTAACGTTTTATTATTCTTGAACGTATAGGCACTCGCTTTTTCTTATATGTACTTACCAAACATGACACATTCAGTGATTGCTTAAAATTCAAACCATTCTAATCTTAAGAATACTCTTCAACGCACAGATTTATAACAAAATGGATAAAACCTTGAGTTCATCACTATAATCCAGAATCAAAATAATAATTTAAGGAATAGAACAAAAGGGTGAACCAAAAAAGAAAACAATTATAATCATAATTCTTTTATGTGCATAAAACATGGTACAATACAGAGGATGTCATTATTAGAGCTTATCACTTACATGTTTTATCGATCTGTCAATATGCAAATAATTCGTCGTCAGCGTAATTAATTTTATATAATTCTTAATTAATAACAGTTACAAATAAAATCATAATTAAAAAGAAATACGGCAATGACATTAACAATTTAAAATATTACATTACAAAAAATAAAAAATCTATTTAAAAAAACCAATATAATTAAAAACTTCAGGAGCAATGCCATCGTAATAAAGGAAAAATCAAATGTCAACAATAAGTCGGATACAGATCTCAAGTATTCTTCAAACTTACGTATATAGGTATGTTCCTACCTCAGAACAATAACTAAAGCTATAGAAGCCGCGCTAAAATAACAACACAATACGTTAGTTCGTACTATTTTTACTTATACAGTTGCAAATGTGTAAGAAAGAAATAAGTATACAAATTTTGTTTCATAATTTACAAGGTCGTCATTAGTTTCCCTTACGTCAGTGATGCAATGGCATCGATATTACTATCGATAAAAATAAAATCAAAAACATACTTAACATTTTTCTTATGCTGTTGGTATGTCAATGACACTAGAACGGACGGTAATGAGTCATAATAAACACGTGTAGAATCTTCAATATGAACATTTTATAATGCAGTATTCATGGGTAGAATTTTTGACCCGTACCAATTTATTTATTAGAATTTGCGTGTATCTAGAGAAACCAGGTAGGTACAGTTAAAAAATTGCACCTTGTATAGGCATATCCTATTAGGCTACATGTTTATATTTTAAGTTAGACCTCTAGCTCTAGTACATTGGTGAACACTGCATTTAAAATTATATTTTTTATAGGTATAGATTAAAAGAGGAAAAAAAAAGAAAATTAATCGATTATTTAAATTAAATTAACAAACTATTATTTTTCCATATTTACTTATGGTTTACCTATTTTTATATACCACTCTGTCGAGAAAGTATCGGGAAAAGATCAATAATATACAAAATGTTTGTTATTCATCCAAATTTATTTCATCAACTTCAAAGTATGCTCCTTCAGAAACGAATCACTTACGCCAACGAATAATCTAATCAAAATAACATTTTTTTAAACGCTGTTTCCGGAATTGACTTCAGTTCTCGCCGCGAATTCTCTTTTATGTCTTCTGCCGATTAAAAACGGGTGCCATTTTCTGAAAATTAGATATTAGTTCAGATATATCGGAATCAGTATTTATTTCAACTATGGTCATAGATTTGGGGCGTTTACTTGGTGGTTCATAATTCCTTCTGAATGCGATAGTGGTTTCTGAAACACAAAAATATTATTGTAAATAAGCTATCATTATTATTTGGGATACACGCTGCCACAATGTTAATTAACAATCTGAATATTTATTGGTAGGATCGAAATAATTATATGACAAATCAAGACTAAGATAATGTTTGGCATAAAAAGGAGCAATTTCATGTTCTGTAAATGTAATGTGGGTATAGCATTTGCATTTTCAGCCGCCGAAATTTAATGTTTTCATGTGACTGAAATGACTGCAGTCTAAAATGTTTCGAACAAATGTGACTGTGCGCTTTCGGTCTCCAATTGTTCCTTGATATACAGCGTATCCATTCAGTTCTAATAGGTTCATCTTTGGGAAAACTAAAGCAAAAAGTAAAAACCAAAAATGTTGACATCGATAACAAAAAACACATCACTATCATACTATCATATACAAAACAGAAGGCATGAAAATAAGACAATTTAAACCAAAAGTCATGGAGAAATCTATTTGTAATATTAATTTACTACAATTTTCTGAATATACCGTTGTTATATTGCCAAAATATGAGAATTTAGAAACAAAACTCACCGATGAAATGATAACACCTCATCCGTATTTTCTTTTCGTGATGTATGAGACTTGCAGTCTGGAACAACACAAGCCATCCTGGACGCGGACTCTCAGATGTCTGAAGCGTCTTTATGCACACTTTCCTGTTATTTTATCACGAACTTCCTTGCAAAATAATAAAATCTCACGCTAGCCGCTCACAAAGCTGTTCGGCCACTGTAATACGACCGCATTGAATTTGGTCTTACTTCAGAAACAACGTTCATCAAAGATGTACTTTTAATTTGGTTGTATAATATACAACCAAATTACAACCATTTGACATTTGTACTTTGAGAGTTTGTGACAATGACGTGAAAATAAAACCTTACAATTGTTGTCTATTTCGCTCTTACCCATGTATGTTAGATTACTTTAAGTGAATACGAGAGCTGTTATACAGTTTTTATTTTAGCGCTCCTTCTATAGCTTTAGTTATTGTTCTGAGGTTCCTACTATTAACAGCAAAATACAAAAATTCATTTATGTCATAAAAACACTTTTCAAAGACAATTTTGCCGGCTGGCAAGGTGACAGCTTCAGTTTTTTAGGATGCTAAACATGGAGGTTGGTGAGAAGGAGAACGATCGCCACGTGCTAAAGCATTAACCCGCCTGTCCCTGAAATTTTTTTGAATTTATAGTTCAGTTTTCAGCCACCAGCCGCGCTAAGTAGTCTCTGCGAAGTTAGCCGTTAATGAGTACAAGTAGATGAAGTTAGTTGAATAATGTACAAATTTAACAACAGCCCGCTTTTATTGAGACAACTTAGCGATCGCAGCGCCACACTTATTTGTCCATATTTCTTGGACACTATTTTCTACAGCGATCGTTCTCCTTCTCTCTAACCTCCATGATAAGGGTGTTATCACGGTGGACTACCTTGTAAAAGGCAAACTACTAAAATTTGACGTATTATTACACCCTTTTACGTCGTTTACGTTAAGAAATCTAAGATAAATGCCCCGGATCACTCAGAAAATCACGAGAATGTGTCTTTTGAGTCCATAATTCCAAATCATGTATTGTGGTTTCGTATTACTGTCCCATCCAGCTTATTTCCTTGATTTGACACCTCGGGACTTCACCTATTTTTAACCTTAAAAAACACCTTGATATTCAGAAATTTAAATCAAATGAAGAATGAATGGGCGAAACAACGGTGAATCACTTTTTTTAAGACTGTAGTATATTCACTTCTTACACTTTGGCGCCTATCACTCATTTAAATGAAACCTCTTTTATCGGATTAATGAGGCGTTTTATTTTTTTATTAAGATCATGATAGAGACTTCAGAATATAAGTAAAGAAATGCAAAAAACTAGAGGGAGATTAAGTCTAAAAATAATAATATTTTTGAAAAACTATTATTTTGTATTCTTGATTTGGCCACGAACTTCCACTATCGTATATACGTTTGACTGGGTGAAGTAAATCCACACCACATAATCATAACATTTCGACAAGCAGATTACAAATTCAATTCAATTTGCTACCTACTCGAAATAATTTAACTAAAGTTACGCCAAAATCCAGAAAATATTTTGCCGGAATTAATTGCAGGAGTTTCCGGTAGAGATGCAACTGAAACTCTTACCCACCATGCTAATTTTTTTAACCGTATTAACATTCTTAGTCTTGTCAAAAGCCCGTCGTAAATAAAATTCATCAGGGCTAATTACCTAGTGTAATAAAGTAATTTATTTAGTTGACTTCATTCACCTCCATGTAGGTAATTAATTGCAACACGAAACACAAACAAGAGAAAAGCAATTAACAAGATAATAATAAATTATTAATCATACTAGCTCTCCCGGTCATCCATTGCTGTGGCTAAGTTATTATAATTTGCGATTCATTTATTATAAATTAAAATAAAATCTAACCTTTATCCTTAGAAGGAACAAATCCAGAATATCATCAAAATCGGTTGAATACATTCAGAGTTCATCGTGGTGAAATACCACAGGGATTTTTTATTTATATGTAGATAGTACTGAATGCCATTATTATTTCTCAAATCAAAGAAGATCGCATATCTAACGAAGTTTAATTAATTACATTTCAACAACAAAAATTCTTGGAATTAAACATTATTTTGTACTTAGAGATGTTGCCTTAGATGTATGCTAAGTATTACGTGTTCTATTATACCTTGATTTGAGGTTGGCAAATTAAATAAATTAAACAGTGTACTCGAATTACCAACAAAAAAGGAAGTAGGTAAATTAAGTCTACTAAACAGTATATTCAATTACCCTAGGTAAATTAAGTCAATGGCATATATCTATCTTAAATACTACTGACAAACTGACACGTTTATTCTGAAAATTTTAACATAAGACTAACTTGATAAAGGACATAGATGTTTTTCACTATATATTAATTAATCAGTAATATATTATCATAAATATATGCTTAAATATATCAAAAACTGTAATCTCAGGTAGAATTCGTACCTGCCAGATACTGCTAAGAATTCATTATCAGAATTGGGCTTCAGAAGAGTTAGAACTGCCTTGAGTGTTCCGATTACTCCATGAAAATAATTGTACTACCTCGTATCGCTGTTAATTTTAAAAACACTCTACCCAACTTTGTATCCAATACTGACTCACCAAAACAGATCGATGCAAATCGAACGCAAAAAGTCCAAAACAAGAAGTTCAACGGTTCATCTTGAGGAGATACGTGTCGAGCATTTGCAGATCTCTAGGATGCTCCCATAACGGTTGGAGTACTGTCGAACAGTGTAAAATGACGGCCAAGACGTGCGCCGGCAAAGCTTTGGTTGCGTGCAATGCATCGCAATGAGTTCTGCTAGTCTGGAGTATAAAACGAGGAGGTCTGGTATGTCTCCAACACTAGACACACAGCTTTATTGAACACAACACCCTTCGCCTTAAGGGAATCAAGTGAAACATGAAGCTCATAAACTCTTTGGTGCTCGTCTGCACACTGTGGGAGGCCAAGGGTTACCCCTACTACCCTTACTATGGAAACAACTATGACACCAGTAAGTTTATTTTTCTTTTCATCGTCCGATCTTGATTATTTTCCATGTTTTTATTATTCCTGAAACTTCTCTTTTCTTATACAAAGCTTCTCTTTTCTTGTATATCTAAATTGTGAATATTAAATTAAATGAATATTAGAGAACACCGGAAAAAAGGAAGTTGCTACATCTATCTAAATCCTAGTCAATATAATTCCAATGGCGAATTGAATCCAGGAATTAGATAGATCGATACCATAATACCGTATTGCAAGCCCCTCGACCATAAATAACGTTTACATGTTATTAAATTGTAAGAATTTATTTTCTTTTCAAAAACAAAATAAGAAGACGAGTTGATATAAATAAGATTGATTTAAACTATGAAAAATTGTATAGAAATGGAGGAAGTAAACCCTTGTCATAATACTATATTTTATACCAGCGGCTTCTTTCAAGTTATTGTAAATTTCCGATTACAAGTTATATTTTTGTCCATCGGGAACAGTACATTTTTTCTGCATGAAAGGTACCCTATGTCCTTTTCTTTACCCCTGACAAGGTGTATGTAGAATTTCATGATGATCGGTTGAGTATTAAAACGTGTCAGTGTAACAAACAAAATGACTTTTGTATTTGTAATATTAGTAAGGATTATTAACTGATGCTCCAATCGCTACATTATTGCTATGTTAACGTTACAGTATCGTATGGATCGAGTGACAACAGCCGCGGCGGTATGGTAATGAGCCGTTACTTCAACCCATACTACGATCCGAGAACCGTCGGTAGTATGGCGGCCTTCATGTTCAAGCAACCAGAAAAGCCAGTTCAACCCTCTGGCCAATACTACCTTCCCGACCGCCGCCGCCAGACTCCGCAAGAGGACGCCTTCTCACCGCAACAGAACGATGTATTTTTCCCGCAAGCACCAGAAAAGCCTGCGATCACCGAGGCTACTGACCTCGCGGAGCCAACAGTGAAAGTTGACCTTATTCCCACCACAGCAAGAGCCACCGTCTTACCAGACGCAGTCTTACCAGAGCTAGCGGAACCTGAAGTTGAAGAACTAGAAGAGCCAATACAAAAACCGAAGAAAAGAGTGTCAAAAAAGAAACAAGTTAAAAAGCCAATAGAGGATGACGAGGAAGATTACGACTCTGCACCCAGGATGCCCATGGGAACATTCTTCCCAATGTTTTTCGGGAGGGCTTCTGGTGGAGGAATGCCTGGTGGTGCCACTGCTATTGCCAACGCGTACAGCACAGGTCGTGGAGGGGTTGCCACAAGTCATGCAACAGCCTACGGCGCTCCTAGACCGGATTATAAGTTGCAACCTTAATTAAGTCATATAATCTCACATTAGTAATAGGATGTTTATACAAAACCCAAAAGTATTTAGTATTCAGAGCCATCTGGCGATCTTGTCAGTATCTCGTAACTAATAAGAATATACAAGAACAGTGTTTGCCAATTTCCGTTCCATTTTCAAAACGAATTGTAAAGAGGAGTTCCTTAACTTAATAATAAGAAATTTTGATGGTTCTAAAATAAAGGAATTATTTCAATAAATGTTTATAACATCGTTACTGTTTCAACAGGTGCATTTCATTGTCTATAATGAAATATAATATATATGAGGTATAAATGCTCGTATTCATCATACAAACCTTGTCCCTGCCGAAGCTCGAACCCGGGGTCGAAAGGCTTCGAATACGCCAGACTCCCAATAGGCGAAGCTGGTTGTCAAAATAACATAATTCTGTAATTTAACTGCTAGATTTTTGGAGTTTAACTCATTAAGAATCGCTTCATATATAGCGCACGGTATGAAAAATAGATGGGTTGTAAAATCAAACGTTAACAAATAGTGAAGGGTCACATTTCCTCTGCGTAAAATACTCCCCGCTCCTCAGTCCTAAGTACACATTTACTCTCCCTCTCTCTCTTTCTTTCTTACTATAGTAGTCAGTATACATGTAAAATATCATAAATTATAAAAAAGGGGATAATCAATTCATCAAATTAATATCAATAATGATATGAATTCATTTACTTATTCTGCCTAATATATATATTTTAAGATAATCGTTGTTGAGTTTTTATCTAATGCAATGATTAGGAGAAGAAATGCAGGTGCAGGCGAGACACGAACCCACACTCCTCGCTAACAGGGCGAGTGCTCTTCCGCATGCACTTCACGTGCAGCTACCGAGACCTTCACAGATATGACGAAAATTTTTTTCAAGTATTTTTGCTGAACATCGTCTTTTCATGTCCTTGATCTAAACACTAGGTATTAAAAACATGTTCCAAGTATTAAGATGTGTTCTAGGTGTTAAGACATGTTCTAGGTATTGAGACATATTCTAAGTATTAAGACATGTTCTAGTTATTAAGATATGTTGCAGGTATTTAAACATATTCTAGGAATTAAGACATGTTCTAGGTACTCAACAATTTGTCTCAGATGTGAATAAAACCCCGGCTAGCACCTGAGATGAGAAAAGATGAATTTATGTTGTAATAATTTCTTATAAATAGTATAAAAAAAGTGATCAACTTTCGATTTATTTAGCTAATCAACTTTTGAAATGGGGGTTTTAGTAACAGAGCAACCATTCTGTGTTCAGAGTAATGGATAGTGTAGTATGACGGTCTGGAAAAAACCTTTTAATTTGACAACGGCAGTGATCCTACTTTTCGCCTTGACCCTGAGTTTAAATCCCGGGAGCATCTGTACCCAAGTCATGGGTGCTTATTGGAACGGAAATCCCACGAATCACTGTTACGACATAACTTCCCGATTTCTTAACCAATTTTATTATTTTTTTAATCAAATTCAATTTTAATCAACATATTTAGGACCAGATTGTGACAGAGCTTGAATTTTGAAATTCGCAAAAATAAGAAGTTATGATAATAAACATTAGCTCTATGGGATTTCCCATTGCAACAAAAAGCGGGCGCTTTTGAAAGTTTTCATTCTTATGGAATTTTAAAATTTTGTAAAAATTATTAATTTTTTTTTGTATTACACTCCGCTCCAATATATGGTGCTAGCGAAGCTTTATGCTTAGCGACTGCATCGAACTAATCCTTATAAATATGCTTATTACATATCTATGTATGTATATTTTATCTTTTAATCTCCATCATTACTCAGTGTCAATAGCACAAAACTTAAAGTGCTTTAGATTAGGCTAATTGGTGTGAAATATTATTAATTAGATTTAGTGTGCACTGTGGCGTTGTAGTGTGACGGTCTTGGAAAAACCAAATTATTATCAGAGTTTATCATAAAATTTAAAAAAAGCGAATATTTAAAACGATTGCCATAAATAGTTAGGTAGGCGTTAATTACAGAATATAGAAATTTGCAATTGTTTATTTAAGAAGCGTAATTTTTTTCTTGATCAATACTCAGCGTAACTAAGATACAGAGTGGATGAGCCGTACGTACTTTTAATTCCCTTCTCAACAGCCATAGCAGAGAGTTGTCAAACCCCCTGTTATCCAAGGACTTGTACTGCTTTTTGGGATATCCTGGAGTGTCTTGAATAAAATTTAGGTAGCACCCTGGGTTTTTAAAACATTTTGGTAACCATTAATGTTTTGGGATATTGGTGGATTTGATAATAAAATATAAATGCATTTAATAAAAAGAAACAATTAGATATACCTAAAATAACTCTGTTGTGATGCACAAAAGGATTGTTCATTTTATAATTTATAATTCCTTCCTATCATTACATTTCTTATAACAAATTATAAATTAAATTTTATTAAAATTTTACAAATATAATGTATTAATTTCATTTCTTGCATATATAATATATAACAATATAATATTTCTATAAGATATAAAATAGGCCTGTATAAAAACAACCACGTCTCCGAGGACTACGAAGTACTACCTGAGGGCTCGGAGACGTGGCGGTTTTATAAAGACGTATTTTAAACATCCTTACTATCCTTACTAATATTATAAATCGGAAAGTGAGTTTGTTTGTTTGTTTGTTCCGCTTTCACGCCGTAACTACTGAACCGATTGCTTTGAAATTTTGCAGACGTAAAGATAAAAGTCCGGATTAAATAAAAGGGTACTTTTTATCCTGGAAAAATTGATATTCCCTAGGAAAAACAAAAATATTGTTTGCTTGATGGATGGATTGTAGATGGCGCTGTGTGTCGTTTAAAACAACGTAAAATATTGCAAACGAATATAAACATGTAAATTTAGAAGCTAAATGATACGATAATGAATCCCCGAAAATGAGGAATTCCCGAGGGATGACGTACAATTTGTTTTATCGTCTAAACTGTTTTTTTTACATCTACTTATATGTTGCAAACGAATATGAACATGTAAATTTTGAAGCTAAATGAAACGAAAATGAATCCTCGAAAATGAGGAATTCTCGAGGGATGACGTACAATTTGTTTTATCGTCTAAATTGTTGTTTTTACATCTACTTATCCTGAAATCACTAAAGTCAACGAATTACTAATTGGTATAAGTATTAGTTACGTTATTTAGTTCTTGAGGTATGCGATAGATGGCGCTGGGTGTTTTTTAAAACATGGTAACGATGTGTTTTTTAAAATACATAAGAAGTGGAATGATAGCTTACGCTATTTAGTTCTTGAGGTATGCGATAGATGGCGCTGGGTGTTTTTTAAAACATGGTAACGATGTGTTTTTTAAAATACGTAAGAAGTGGAATGATAGCTTACGCTATTTAGTTCTAGAGGTATGCGAAAGACGGCGCTGGGTGTATTTTAAAACGTGGTAACGAAGTGTTTTTTTAAGATACGTAAGAAGTGGAATGAATTGTATGAATTTTTTACCAGCGTTACATCGCGCTTCTTAGATTTTTCCGTGGGAATGAGAAGTTTTTTGATAGTTGTGCTTTATACCGCGATATAACCAAATTCCACACGAGCGAAGCCGCGGGCGGAAAGCTAGTTATTGTATAAATGAGTTATAATAATTGAGTTTCATTATGTGTAACTAATGTTCCTTTTTTATCCTGCGTCAAAATTTTAAGTTGATAACCCTATGTTATGTTTGTAAAGTTAATTTGGTTTGCTGCGAAAATAGAGATAAAATAACGATTAAAGAAAACGAGAGATATAATCAATGGTAATTTTCTATATTAGTTTTTAGGCAGCATACCTATACATTATTTTAATTATCTATAGACGAATTATTTTTATTATAAAACGTGAGTATTTAAACCTTGCTGAAAACCAGTGCTATCTCTGTCTTGCTTCACTGTATAGGTCAAACTTTTAATTCACCTAACTTAAAGTGATCACGGAACACTCTTATAAATGTACATAAATATGAAAAAAATGTTAGATAAAGGACTTGTTTCTGTAAAACTTCTTGCTTAATATAATTGCTTATTTTATTGTTATAAACTTCATCTAACTTGTAATTAACCACGACAATGTTCTATGCATTTATAAATACTTTTTACTGTGAAATAAAATGAAATAATAAGATAGGTTAAAGATCACAAACATTTACAAAATTTCAAATAATTGCATGTAAAAAAAAACTTAAATTCGAATAACATGAAAAGAATTACATGTTAAAAAATAAATGCTAAAATTTGAATAACATATAAACAAATTACATGTTATAAAATAAATGTCACTAATCAAAAGATGCCATTATAATTTAATTTATATCTAGTTTTCATAATTGAATAATTCCCGGACCGAGTAGAATGCTTTATTGATTAGCCATATGCAACTCCAATTGGAATTTATTAACAAATAACGACTGGTTAAAATGATTTTATATTACACTAGCGGCCCGTCCCGGCTTCGCAAAATTCTTTAATTTTTTTCTAGCATTAAATGTTACTCAGTTATTCCTATGTTACTCAGCGTGAATGTAGCTTTCCAATGGTGAAAGAATTTTTAAAATCGGCTTATTAGTTTTTGAGTTTATTCATTGCAAACATACGAAAAATACAAATCTTTCCTCTTTATAATATTAGTGTAGATAGTGTAGATTAATCCACACCTGTAAATGATAAATAACAATTCTTAATTCTTATCTGATTTTCTTGGAACTTTATAATAACACAGAGTTCTTATTATTATGTTAAATTAAACCGGAAAACCCGTTAATTTTTTTCAAGTAATTTTAGTAACATCAATTTAAAGAAAAAGTTATCTTAAATCAAAAGTACCTTCCAGGAAGAATCATTATGAATAGAGGTTTTGTTTATGATATCCATATTTAAAAAAAACGTAATCGTGATATTGAGAATGAAAAGTAACGATGATTATATCATTTTGTTCAAAAAGTTTTTTATTAAGCCTTGAACTCTATTGATACATGTCAGGATGTACCTTCAATTATCTTCAGTTCCTACTTTACCCACATACATAATACATAAATATAGGCAGACATCACAGATCCACTCTCTAGTATCCTGGCATACATTTCTCCTGTCATACATTTCTCCTGGCATACTTTTCTCGCGTCTTCAATTGTGATCAGACCTATCATACCATAGAACACAAACCCGGATGTCGGTTTTATATGCAATTACTGCATACACTATAATCGTGACCGAACGCTAACCCGTTACTGGAAAATTAATGGATTTAGCTGTGTTTACATTTAAACGAAGAACTTGTTTTAATTAAAGAGCTGGGATGGGATATGAAACTGGTGCTGATAAGTAGGTTCTTTATAGTTAGGATCATAACCACATGCGATGATATATTTATTTTTTTATTTAGAAAAAGAACACGTCTAAATATGTAAAAAAAAGGTTAAACATACAGATCTCATTACAAAATCAATAACAGGTTTCCATAGTTACAAAAAACATCAAATTATTACGAAACAGTTATCAGAAATCATTTATAGACTTACGACATTTAGTATGACTTTGAGAGATTTATTATAATTTTTTTTGTTAAATTATATTTATAGATTATTACTTAATTTTATATAGATTTAATAATTATTAAAAATTATTAATAGTTATTTTTGCATGCCCATATAGGGCTCATGTCTAGAAACTAGCAATAACATGCACCAAAACAATGTAATGTAAACAAAATGAAGCAAATAACAGTTTGATTATGATTATGCTGCTTTTTTAGATCTTTCTAGAGCATTTGGCATTTTTTGGGGTAAACTGAAAGATGCGGGGTTGCCCGGTGAGTTGATTAATATCCTCAGATACTGGTACGGCCATCATATAAACCAGATGAGAAAAGGGTGGAGTGTGCAATGAGACAGGGGTGGCTAACGTCGCCTGTGAACGCCACGTTGAAGAGTCAACCTGTACGTCAACCTGCTTAACGTTGAGTTAAGCAATATGTCGGCTACTCGATTGATGATCATTGCATCAACAGTATCAGTTATGCGGACATGGTGTTGCTCAGCCCATCGATGGCGACGATCAGATAGTAACAGGGTGTGTGTGAGGAATATGCGAAATTCCACGGTCTCCTGTATAATGTTAATAAAGATAACTCTTGATCTTTCAAGCTAGAGGTCGTAAACTGACAAGTGTGGCACCTGTACTACTGAACGGCGAAGCTTTTGGTAGGATGAAAGAGTATAAGTATTTTGGGCATGTCGTTACTGAACATTTAAAAGATGATAACGATATTGAGAGGGAAAGGAGGACGATGGCGGTCCGCTGTAATATGGCCCGCAGAGCTAACTCTTTTTAAAGCCTTTTGCCAAACCTTTTACACGTGTAATTTGAGGGTAGGCTATACGTAGGGAGCTTTTAGTGCCCTTCTAGGTGTTGAAGGGGCTGCCCCGCTTCAGTAGCGCATGGGTTTCATACTGTGCTGCGTAAAAAAGTAAAGTCACTGATGTACAGGGTGCGGGGTGGCACCAACACCATCCTAAGGGGCATCAGTGACAAGCCTGACTACTCCATTCTGAGCCATTGGATGTGAGTAGACACACGTGTTAAGTGTTCCGTTGGTGCACAGGTATTTAAATTAAAGTTATTCATTTTATATTATATATTATTGTCTGCTTTTATTTCTTTAAAATTAATCATATTGAACTTCATTTTGCTAATTTTAGCTCTCATTTAATATTTCCTTAATTTTAGTGATAATAAAAAATATTTAATTTTACATTTTATAATGCAATAATAGGTTGTTTAATTCTATGATTAATGTATTGATATGGACGTTGTCTGCAACATATTGTTGGGTGCCATTCATAACGCCTAATTTCAATTGACATGAAATCATTTGTCATGCTAATCAAAAGGCATAAATTGACATACATTGCAGTCATCCTGTGATCACGGTTCCTGTAAAGGAGTCGAAACGTCAGTAAAATATAAAATAAAATATGCGCAAAATCCTGACGTTTCGACTTCTTTACAGGAGTCAGCATTAGTCAAAAATATTGTAGACACAAGCCCAACTGCTTCAACGATGTTCATGACCTAAAGTGGTAGACAAGTATGTAATATAAAATCTAATGATCGATAGAATTTGTAAACAAGGTTGTCCTAATAATTATTTAAGGATATTTTACAATAAAGTATTATGCCTAAATGGAGTCTGCTAACTCTCTCAAAAGCGTTTCCATGGGACATATACAAAAAGGCAAACGGTTTCTGTCTCCTAGTAAATGGTATTTGCTAACACTTATGGTTAATAAGAGATATACAATCTTAAGCCATTAAGACCATCTTCGAGTAGAAAATCTGAAATGTTATTACTTTCTTAAAAACTTTCTTGTCACTGGCATACATCACAAATTTGGCACGATGTAAACAGCTACCAATAGCTAGTAGAAAAGCAGTAGATGAGAGATCTGTAGGACTCCAATTAAAACACGAGAAAATTCCGATCTATAACCATCTTCAACCACAGCTTGAGATCTATTTTGAAGTATGATTTGAGACTTTCAAACATATCTCCGTTATTTTCTTTTATTTAGAATGGGTTCGCTCGCAAGCCGGGGGCCAAGACAGAATTCACATTGGAACGTGGGTTGGTAGTTTGCTGAGCCGTCCCAAAGGTGGCTGCAATATTCGATGCAAGATCGGACTTGAGCTTTATATATAGTTAAATTACTGCCCCGGCGTAAAATATCGCTTGATATTATTTAGGATGCCCAGCTTTTTAGCTGCAGTTTGAGCCTTGGACTCTAATGTTGGCACCGAAGTTGAGGTCTGAAGACAACTCTACGCCAAGAAGCTTAAAGCTGTTGGTCACAGGTACAGATGTACTTTGGAAAGTAGGAGTGAGGTGAAAGAACCTTCTTTTTGCCATGAAAAGACACGCCTGTGTTTTGGAGGCGTTAAAATTAACGACGTTACTGCCACCCCACTGGGAAACTTAGCTTAACTTCTGTACACTCAACCATGGCCTTTCTCATCAACATCACGTCGTAACTGCTGGCTTTTGCGCTAGACAGGTATCTCTCTACGACAGCACTGTCGTCTGCATACCCAAAAATTCTAATAGAATCAAATTTTCGCTGCAGAATTACATGACCTAATTAATCAAAAGCTTTTCCGAAATCGGTGTAAATCGCATTAATTTGCTCGCCCATCCTTGTATCAGTTAGAATGACAACAGTTTTTCAAATAAAATAATTATGGTATTTTACTGCGATTTTCAACTTGCCTCCCAAATCAAAACCCTTCACTTTTGGGAGAAACTTGCCACCAAAGCAGTCTTACGTCTGCTTTGGTGGCGACGTAGTTATGTCTTTCAGTTGAGATGATAAAATTTTAATATACCGTTAACTCCCTTTCTAATTGATTGGATAAATCAATACTTTCTTAGTTACTATGTATTTTCCTTGAAATATTCTCATCAGCTAATGAGATATACGAAAAGCATCTAAAAGCTAAACGGAAGTACGCCCAATATAGGAGAGTTTTTCCATAATCTCCACGTTTGGCATTCGGGTAAGAAACTGCAGCAGAAGACCATAATTTAAAAAAAGTTGCTACTCATTTAAGGGAAACGTACAGTAACCAATTCTAGTTCCATTTAACACCTTCAAGTATGAATAGTTTTTTACTCTGCCGAACAAACACATTACTAATCGAGAGCATATGTTTTTAAAATAAATTGGTGCCTTCCTCTTGACCTGCCGTAGTCCAAGGCCGTGATTAATGCACTGGTAACACCAAATATTTGACAAAACTGACGGTACGAGGGTACATACCGTAGAGTATGCTTAACGCATTTACGGTATATATAAAAAAAGAAGTCGCCTTCCTTTTTATACCTCATAAAATATATCTCATTAGCTGCTAACCATAGAGATCAAAGCTATAACTAAAGAGGTAGGAACTAGAGCAGCAAGCAGTAAGGAAATGAAGGAACTGCTGGGGACTTGTTTATATATAGACTTACAGTCAAGAAGCATAGATAATTGTTAATTATTTTGTCTGTCCGTATGAAAGAGCCGTGTTATTATTATTATTAGACGCTAACCGCAGATTAAAATCTGATTTTACATTAACAACATTAATCTTTATGTAACCGATGCTAAAGTGAATTATAAAACTAGTTAAAGTAAAATAAAACTAACTCATATATTCAAGGTCAATGAAAAAAGGCTGCAGACCGGGTGACCATAACATCCTTGTTATAAGGAATTACAAATATATAGACAATAAAAAACATAAGTAGGATATAAACACAATTTGATGTTAAGTTGACGATAAGAATATCTAATTGGTTGTTTACGGTATTTCTCGCTTTTAAAATCTTGGAAAATTTTGAAGAATTATTTAAGAATTTATGTCGGCGATAACCATCGATTGGTTTGTCCCAAACTAAGCACAGCTTGTACAATACACGAATAATAATTAACGAATATACTTAAAATACAAAAAATAAGAAATAACACCACAAGATACAAGGTCTCCCGTTTAAGGACTCATAAAGCTTCTTGACTTTTAATAAATACATTGTAAATGGTCATATTGATAAAAGCATATTATCGTTATCTTTATGTATGTGTAGTTGGTGCTATTTTAAGACTAACCAGCTGTTAAAAAGATCGCAATTGACTCCCTATTTAACATTACCAGTATTACAAAAATGCTTAAAGTTTAACCACCACCATAAATATTTTAATAAATCCCTCATTGAATAGTGTAAAAAGATAAACATATTATAAGACAAATAAATTATGTTAAGTAATTATGTCTTAAAATAGATGGTCACCCTACTTAGACGGTGCCACAAAAAGCTCAAGTCACGTGACTAATCACAGTTTAGTGGAAGAGCGTCCGAGCATTACTTTATACATATAATAAAAAACTTATTGTTTTCCACGTAGTTATTATATTAATGCTCGGAAGACGGGTTTGCCTCATTATAATTGCTATATAAAACGACGTTTATTAGAAAACAGAATCAGTTAAGCATCAGTCATGGGGCATACGGTGTTTATACTGGCCCTCTGTTTGACGGTCGGCTTTGGAAACGCATTAGGTAACTACTCTAAATTTATTACTCTTTTTAAATTTATGAATATCTCAGCAAAACTGCATACTTCATCTTCACATTTTTTCTTTTCTTCTTATAAATACATTTTGTATTACAGTTTATATACAGTGTGAGATTACTGTCACTTTAAAAATATACGCTTCATTCTGTTACATGTAAAAAGTAACTTTATGTCTTACATACCAAGCGTTGACAGACTCGTCACATTTTTTTAAAGTATCTTTAAACTGGCGCCAGCTTTTTTCTTGTGAAAATTTATTTAAGTATTAACATTTCGCAGATGTAAGTGCCTAAATAACAAAAAAATATAATAAACACATTTATATTAAGAATTAATGAACGCAAAGCTGTCGGATAGTGTAGTTTAAACCATATACTATAGCTATGTAATAACTTGTTTAAATAAATAGTGAAAAAAAAATCTCACCACATCAAATTGGACTTCGAATAAATTTTGGGAGATTAGTCATTGAAGTATAATATCTGAATTGTACATTTCTGAATGTAAAATAATAAAGAAATTCTTACAGTGCGAGTACGCCGTGGCGGTTACGGCGGTGGTGGTGACCACAGCAGTGGTGGCAGTTCCGGTGGCGGCGGCTTCGGGGGCGGCGGAGGATTTGGTGGGGGCTATGGCTTCGGCGGCGGAGGAGGAGGTGCAGACGGGTTCGGTGGAGGCTTCGGCGATGGAGCGGCTGGATTCGACAACATCGGCAAAGGCATCAACACTATTTTAGGACAGGTCCAAGAAGGATTCACCAATTTGGCTAAAGGAGCCGCCGGTGCAGCGCGCAGTGGACACGGAAAATTCATCAGCACACAGTCGGAAGATGGGAAATCCGGTGGCTTTGCTTTCACATCAGGCGACGGGAGTGGAGGAGGGGGTGGTGGATTCAGTAACGGAGGTGGATATGGCGGCGGGGGGGGATTTAGCCAAGGAGGCGGTGGCCACGGAGGTGGTGGCACTGGAGGTGGTGGCCTCGGAGGTGGTAGCCATGGGGGATCAGGGGCTACTGGAGGATTCGGAGGAGGTGGTAGCTCCGGAAGTGGTGGCCACGGAGGAGGCGCTAGCGGTGGCCATGGGGTATCAGGAGCTACTGGAGGATTCGGAGGTGGTGGCGGTGGATTCGGTGGAGGATTTGGCGCTGGCGGAGGCTACAGTAGCAGTGGAGGATTAGGTGGGGGACATGGTGCAAGTGGTGGTGCAGGTGGTCATAGTGGAGGAAGCAATCTGAATGGCCAAGGTGGAGGTTTTGGAGGTGGTCACAGCGGCCATGGTAGCAGTGGGGGGTTAGGAGGGGGGTTAGGTAGTGGCATCGGTGGGGGCGGCGGATTTGGCGGTGGTGCTGGAGGTGGGTACGGAAGCAATAGCGGAGGTTTTGGAGGAAACCATGGTAGCACAGGTGGTCATACTGGAGGAGGCAATCTGAATGACCAAGGTGGAGGTTTTGGAGGTGGTCATGGGAGCAGTGGGGGGTTAGGAGGTGGTAGCGGCATCGGTGCGGGCGGTGGATTTGGCGGTGGTGCTGGAGGGGGGTACGGAGGTGGAAGCAGTGGTGGAGGTTTCGGAGGAAACCATGGATCAAGCGGAGGATCAGGTCTCGGTGGGGCTGGAGGATTCGGAGGTGGTTTTAGTGGTAGTCATGGTGGTGGCAACGGCGCAAGCGCAGGTCACGGTGGACATGGCAGTAGTGGAGGTCTCGGTAGCGGATACGGAGGAGGTTTAGGACACGGCCAAACTGCTGGTGGCAATGGTGGATACGAAGGAACTGGATGCACTTCTGGTTGTGGGGGATCAGGGGGACATAGTGGTGCTTATTCAGCCGCTAGCGCGAAAGCCTCAGCATCCGCCGGAGCTGGTAGTTATGGAAAATAAAATTTGTGATACGAATAACTTTTATAAAAATTATCCAAAGCCATATTAGGTATGATTAATGTTAGGAATCGTTCATTACACATTGTATTATGTCACTAATAAAAGTAATATAGATTTACCTACGTTATTAAATTATTTTTAAAGCTTTCTGTGTTTTATAACTTTTTACAAAATTTCTTTTCATTTAGATATAACACGACAAAGCTAACTGTTTATTGGTAAGAAAAACTGCGTAATAATAAAAACTCTTAGAGATAACAGTCATCTACATAAAGGTTCACAATCAAAATATAATTGAATTTATTTTGATCAAAATTAGTTACTTTATACCAGAGATCGCCTGCAGATTTGGTACAGCAATAGTTTTGCTAAAATATTCGTCTGGTCTATTACACCAGGAGTTATAAAGAAGTTTGCCGTAAATTGATAATTAGTTTTCTAGTACTTTTTATTGAAAATTTATCATTTAAGATTGCATTAAAAATGCAAAAATATAAAGTCATAAATTTAAAGCAAATTGTCATTAAATTGCATTGAAAATTTGGAATATAAGTCATATTTTACAAATTAAATCCAATCATTTAAAATTTATTAACATTTAAATATTCGTTTGTTTATCTATAATTTGGTTTTATCCTTTAAACCGTTTTAAAGGTTTGGATACCTTTTTTTCTTTCTTTCCTTATTTCTTTTTATATGTTTTTTTTTTATATTTCTTACTATCCTAGGGTAATGGATAGACATTCATAGATATGAAATATTTATAGAAAAATATACAAACACCCATGACTCATATTCATCATAAAAACATCTACCCATTCCGGGATTTCAACCCAGGATCGTTGATGTGAAAGGCAGGAGCGCTGAAGTTACACCAAACGGTCGTCTAACAAATAAAGAAAATGTAGTTACAAAGAAATTTAAAAAGTGTTAGAAGAAAAAGTTCTACAACCATTACATTTACAAGACAAAACCGAGTGATATTTTTAGTTAAATTCATAATAAAATAGTTGATAGATTTATTGCTTAGAAAATCTGATTTATTTAGACAAGAAGCAATCAATTAATACAGTAAATTGAATGCTGCTTATCTGAATATATCGAAACTAAATTTTAAAATTATGCCATTAGAACTGTTAAAAACTAATATATTATCTTTAAAAATACTGAATGCTAACCAAAACTTAATTCTTATTTGTCTGTTTCTTGTATTTCAAGTAATAATTTGTTTTTAGGGTTCCGTACTTAGTATAAAAAACGGAACCCTTATAAGATTATTTTGTTGTCCGTCTATGCGAGCCAAGACCCTATTTCTCAGGAACACGTGAAGATATGAAGTTGAAATTTATATTGAATAGTTTAATCTACGGTCCCTTAATGATGTAAAATACCAAGCTTTTTTGCCGCAAATTTTGACACTCGCAAGGGAATCATAACCTATAGGATACTCTCCGTTGACCTAGAATCATGAAATTTGGCATGAAGCAAGGTCTTATAACACAAGTAAAGGAAAAATTCATAAATCGTTAATTTTTATAATATCACATGAAAAAACATTTATTGTAAATGCAAACCATTACATTTGCAGTTATAACGAATGGGAGTTCATATATTTCAACTACAAAGTTAAGTTTGTTTTTGGATTTTGTTAATGTTTTTGCATCTAACTTTGGAACAATAACTAAATTAGGATAAATTTTATATACAGATAAAAGTAGCCTCTATAGTGTGTAAAACCTCCTTAGAAAAGTGAATAGTCACGTTAAATATTTAAATATTAAACATTTAATAAGTTATAATAAATATGTTGATATAAAAAAGCTATATCATTTTTTATACATAGTTATAAATAAAAAATATTATAAATTATAAAATTTATTATAAATTTATTTTACATATAAATTTTAGTATATGATTTTTATTATATAAATAATAATTGATTTTAGATGATAGTATTTATATTAAAATTTTAAGAAATTAAGATTTAGTAATGTGTAAATTAATAACTAATTCCTTAAAAGCCTTCGTTTGTGAACTAGTCAATATGAGTTAGTACGCAGCCTCTTCAAGTAGCTTCGATAAAAAGTATCGTAAAAAAGAAAATAAAAAGTAGTCGGACCAACTCGTAAGTTGCTGATGATCTCATGACCTAAAAAATGGTTAAGAGTTCTGCGTATATCGTATTACACAAAAAAATTACCCAAACGCATGTCAAAGTTTATATTGTATGACATAACAATTATTTCATGGCCATTCGACTGACTTTGATGACCTGATGACCTTGGGAAAAGCTCACGTTGCCTATATCGTCGCAATAGCTGAGGTTCGACATTCATGTACCAACTGAAGTAGCCATTATTAGATGAAACCATGGATCAGCTTCAATGGCGCAATGTCTGTTACGCCATAACTTCCTGAGTTCTTAACCGATTTTAATATTTTTTGCGTGGAATCGAATCAACAGCTTTAGGACCAGATATGACGGAGCCCGAATTTTGAAATACGCAAAAATTCCCATCAAAACAAAAAAAAAATGTTTTCTTTTTTTTAGGTTTTTCGCTCCGCTCTAATATATGGTGCCAGCGTAGCTTTATGCTTATCGACTGCATCGCCTAGTAAATAATATATTCATAGTAAAATAAGTAATATTCGGCATTTTTACCATGTACCTTGTTTTTGTTTTTATTGAGTTTCCGATATTTCGGCACTGTTGCAAGTGCCATGATTACGGAGCATAACTTATATTACTATAATGTTAGTTACCATGAAAGTTTTAAATAATAAGATATTCGACTTGGAACACCTTATCAAAATAATCATAAAATTTTCTGGAATATGACGACGGTTTGGTTCAACGGTAGCGATCTTGCTTTTTCGCACCGATGATCCGATCCGAGACCAGATAAGGGTAGATAATTGTGTGATGAATACGAGCGTTTGTACCTGGAACAAGAATTCTACAATGTGTCCCGTCACCAGTGTCGGAGCCTTTAATTGTGTGAAATATGGCATTTTTTATCAACAAATTGCCCCTCAAATTTATTATTCTTATATGCCCAGGGCCTCCAAGAAGTTAAAGACGTAGCGATCCTGTCTTTTACACCGACAGTCTCGGGTTCGAGTCCCGAAAAAGGAACTATATGTGATGGATACGGGCATTTACTTGAGTGATGGGTATTTATATTTATTTCTATAAATATTAAATATCTATGTATCATAAATGTATGTCTATCCGTTACCCTAGTATCCATAACACAAGCTTTACAGTGCTTACTTTGGGCTAGGCTAATTGGTGTGAATGGAAGAAATATTATTATTACTCTTAACATAATGAGGAGCTTGACAGTCATAGTGATTCGGTCAGAGATTGCTGAAATTAGGAAAAAGGCGGATCCATAACCAAAAATTTCATACACCCTGTATAAAATAACGGCTTTCTTCTACTCCTAATATAAAATATACATAGTTTATAATCCACTCATATAGAATAAACTTAGTAGTGCTACAGTTTACTTTCCTCACGTCTAATTATTATGAACGAACAATTCTCGTACTTTTATTTCCCATATCTCGAAAACGTCTCTAAAGATGAAATTTTGTATTTAGATAAGGTTTTACTATTTAAGTTTGCCTTTTTGTTGTAATCCATATAAAAACCCAATATTACACTAAAAAGGAAGGTTTTTAACTATTTACCTACTTTGGTTTAACTGCTAGGCAACATAAATTAAACTAACATATTTATTATAAACTAAAACATAATTTATCTTAAATTAATCTAAACCTAAATTATATTATAAAAAGGAGTCCCTTTAGGCAAGGTTCCGAAGATACTGGCAGCGTTCCCCCTTTGAATAGCTAGGATAATTCTTTGTCCGAGGTAGCTGCCATCTCTTCGGTCGCCTGTGGTGTCGACTAACCTTTTTGCTATTTCTTTAAAAAGCCTTATAGCCCACGGACCAAGGGTCGACACCGAATGGGAAAAGACCATTATTATAATACTAGCGGCCCGTCCCGGCTTCGCACGGGTGGACAAAATTCTTTAAATTTTTCTAGCATTAAATACAGCCTATGTTACTCAGCGTGAAAGTAGCTTTCCAATGGTGAAAGAATTTTTAAAATCGGCTTAGTAGTTTTTGAGTTTATTTCAAACATACAAAAATACAAATCTTTCCTCTAGAGTTATTTTAGAAATGTATTAATTATACTCTTTAAAGATCTTATACTTACAATCATCAACAAATATATTTCGAAAAAGATTATTACAGGATTTTATGTTGATAAAAAACTCTGGCCCATAACTCATTAATAGGTACCAACTCTTAACATCTTACACACGTGATAACTTTTAAACGAAATATCCGATTGAGATGAAACAAAAAGTATTTTACTTCTACATAAATACTCTTGATAACATAATGCTAAATTTCGATAAAGATTAATATTACGATACATATTTAACGTAGGTTTTTTTCTTCATACGTTTTAATAATTAATTTGAACACATAATCGGTTATTGTGATTAAACCATGATAGCTAGATATATGTTCTCCCAAACTTTTTTGTATGACTTAATGGGATCTACAAACCCGTAGTACATCATTTTGTTCTATTGTCAATAGTTTTTGCAGCGCACGAAAAAATAGGTTTTCGATTTTACACCTTGTGTTACAAAATAGCAATTTTATTACGGATCCCTAATTTTGAAAAAAAAAATAGCCTATAGCCTTCCTCGATAAATGGACTACCCAACACTGAAAGAATCATTCAAATCGGACCAGTAGTTCTAGAGATTAGCGCGTTCAAATAAACAAACAAACAAACTCTGCAGCTTTATAATATTAGTTTAGATATAAGATTTTTATAAAATTTCAAATACGCCAATAAAAAACAATCACATCTCCGAGCTTCAGGCTCAGCGCGATGTGGTTGTTTTTAATGGGCTTATTTAAAAACTTATAAAAATATGGCATCATGATTAGAAAAAGAAATTAAAATAACGATTTTAACGTTTAAACATGATTGAGTATTTTTTTATAATTTTTATGAATTTTTTGCATTTTTTCAATGCCATCTTATAACTTATGATTAAGTTTTGTTATTATGACATATTTTTAAGTAATTTTTAACTACTACTTACTTATATTAATAAAATCAAACTGTTTAAGTATTTTCTACACCGCATAAAACGGTAGGATATGGGGAATGTAACCAATACCTGTACCATATTGTAAACCAAATTTTTAGAAATAAAGCAATTATTCTATATCATTATATTATCTTGCCTCTTTTTTCTTGTTTTTTTACGTTTACATATACACAGGATTCCCTTTCGGATTTTGGATTCCCTTCCAAATTTTTTCCACGTAATTCAATAGTAATACAATTAATTAATAAATTAAAAACAAAATTTATATAATGATGCAATCATCAAATTATCCTGACGCAAACAAATATTATTGTTACACAACTCGTTTGCTCACATAGTCGCTCGCATCGCTCGCTCGGCAACAAGTAGGTTGTACAAACGAGTGAGAATATTTGAGATAAATTGCACATCTATAAAAAGCAAATATATAAAAGAAACAACAATTTTTTGTTCACTATTTTTACTGTACTGTATGTGAGTTGTCAGTATAGGATGTGTGTATTAAAAAGGAAACACAAACTTCTCACAAAATACTTTAATAAGAATTGACATACATATCAATTATGTACAATTTTTATGGTAAAATATTAAACTATTTTATTTGGAATGTTCTCTCATCTGAATACTGGAAACCGCGATCATTAGATTTTAACGCCTGAAACAAGAAATGCATTGTCAATTTACAAACATATTTAATAATATTACAATTTTATATTACATTCTTATAAAAAGAGCAACTATTTGTATTGCACTAAAAAGGAGTTTAAATAAAAGCAAATTCCCAAAAAAGTACCACTCATGGCATAATTCCATATACGTTGCATTTTACGTTAGGTTAGATATTTTTTTATCCATTGCCATCCAGAAAGCTAAATTATGCCAAAAGTTTGTGTGCCGAATGATAAATAGGGCTAAAAACATTTCGGCAATTGATTTTATAACTATAAAGTTCATTTCCTTAAGAAAGTAACCTCGTATATATTCAATGGATCAGGATTTAGTGCTGGTCTTTGGAAGCCAGAAAATCTTGACGTTTCAAAATCATATTAAGCTATTAATCCCAGCCCAATCTGAATCATTAGCGTCCTCCAGTCAGCGTTAGACTTGGTAACTTAAAGACCCATTTTCATGTTGGCGTTTCATAGAAAATATCTATAGCCACCAATGGGAACTTTGATAAGAAATTATGCTGATTATAAATCTCAAATAGAGTTTGTAAAGAATTCTCAATTTCTGATATGTTAGAATTTACAGTTCTCTTATGTACTTTAATAATTAATCAAAAAAACTTTTTCAATTTATAATGCAGTTGTATGAGTGGAATCTTCATTTAAGCATTGAGATATGTATTTTACTGAATTTAAGTCCACTTAACGTTGTTAACCTGACTGATTTTATAAATAAGCCTATCTCAGAGTCATCTAAAATTATTATCAGTTTAAGTTGTTATATTTAATAAAATAAGGACAAAATTACGATAACGTATTCGAATACGTAAAGCTCCTAAAAAAAGTGAAGAATTTAATCAGTTCCTTTAAATAGAATGAAACAAAATTACAATCCTTACCCATAGCCACCCTTGTGGCCACCGTATCCGCCGGAGCCAGCACTAGCACTGGCGCTGGCACTAGCGCTACTGTATGCATTGCTTCCACCGTGTCCGCCGCCTCCTTGCCCGCCAAATCCACCATTACCGCCACCGCCATGGCCGCCACCGCCGAGACCGCCACCACCACCGCCGCTGTGTCCGCCACCGCCAAATCCGCCGAACCCGCCATCGCTACCGCCTCCGTGTCCACCATTTCCGCCGCCGAATCCGCCTCCGAATCCGCCGCCGCCGCCGCCACCGCCGCCGCCACCACCGTGGCTACCACCGCCATAACCTGAAAATAAAGAATTTACCAGATTACCGAATTATCGATACCCGAATTTACCCACAGGATGACTAAGGTAATGACTTTAGTCATCCTGTGATCACGGCTTATGTAAAGGAGCCGAAAAATCGGGATTAAATTAGTTAAGGAATAGGGTTGCTCCTTATATCCTTAGAGTACATCAAAGACATTCCTGATGACATAATTATTCATCTACTATGACCTCTTTCCATTAGCTGGTTGATTTGAAACATAAAAAACAATAAGTTTCTGAAATGTTATGAAAAACTGAATCCTGAAGATAGTCCCTTAAGATCAACAAACTTGAGTTTTATAACGCTAAATGATATAAAAAGCTATAAAAAATTAAATAAATAAACAAGAGTTTTGTTTACCTGGGGCTGCGTATACGCAGGCAAATAGGGCAAGAGCCAGAACGGAAATCGCAAGACGCGCCATCCTGCCGACTGTGCCTCCTGCTTCAGAAGCTCGGCTTATATACAAACCAGCTTATGTCATCGCGAACAAATATTGTTTAGCGTCTTCAGTTTTTATAAGAACTCTTTTTTTAGCTTTATAACCGGTAATCTACTAGATATTATTTGTTTCCATTTAGCTATTGCAGGATATAGATTGATTTAGCGAGAAGAAAACGAAAATTTTAAATCAAATTGGCTAAAGCTTTGTTTTCAATAAACACTGAAAAAAAAAAAACAAAGACCATCGTTTATATATTTTTGTAAATATGGTAATTATCACATTTTTTTCTGCTGGCAACAAAAATATTTAAATAATACTTCGAATTAATGTTCTAAATATTTCGATTTAAAGATGCAGTTAGGCATTGCGTTGGCCCATCAATGAGGTTAATTAGATAGTTCGTATACCAGTAAAATCAAATCCTGCCTGAAGTAAATATTTGCCAGAAGTTTTTTTTTATATATAAAAAGTTTATATGGTTCTTAAACTTTGGTGTTCACTAATTGAATTATTTTATATTAAATGCGTGGCCTGGAAACGTCACGATAAAATATTAATATTAAGATTTCAGACATCACATAGGCTTTTAAGCCAAATGAACTAGCTAAAGCACTTATGGAAGTCAGTAACAACGACAGTACCATGACACTCAAACTCGAGCCAATTTAGGAAAATTCATTTTCTAGATTGACCTGGCCAAGGATCGAACTCCAGACCTCGAAGTAGTGTTACCAGGAAAATCGGTATGCGAGTCAGTCGACTTAAAAATAAACAAATTTACTACATCCGTGAAAAGTGTGTCACTCTAAAAAATATCTTATGATCACAAAAAACCTAATTTACAATGTCTTATTTGTTTTTGTGTGTTACTAATACAGAATACAGGTTTACTTTGGGTTTTTTTCTGTCATAGACAACTTCGAGTGCAGTGTTTATACAGATTATAATTTTATGCAATCTGTGTTCATTAGTACGTTTTTTTCACTTTATGTTCATTTATCTTCACTATTATTTTGTTAATCATATTTTATTTTGTCGACCGTTTGGTGCAAGGGTATCGATCGTGCCTTTCGCATCGAGAGTCCTGGGTTCCAGTCTCGGAAGGGGCAATTGTTTGTGTTTATCACACGAGCATTTGTACCTGAGTCATGGGTATTTAAATATATTTCTATAAATATTACATAACCATTTATCATATAATTTATGATATACATATTATGTATGACTATCCGTTACCCTAGTATCCATAACACAAGCCTTATAGTGCTTACTTTGAGCTAGGCTAATTGGTGTACATGTAAGCAATATTATTATTTTGGTGAGGTGTCCAAAATAAATCCTGTATGTGAATTGTCAGTATAGGATGGGTGTATTAAAAAGAAAAGACAAACTTCTCACAAAATACTTTAATAAGAATTGACATACATATCAAATATGTACACTTTTTATGGCAAAAATATTAAACTATTTTATATCACATTGAGCATTTGGAATGTTCTCTCTTCTCAATACTGGAAACCGCGATCATTGGATATTTAACGTCTGAAACAAGAAATAAATTGTCAGCATATAAATATACTTAATAATATTACAATTTTATATTGTAGTGTTATAGAGAGGACAACTATTTGTATTGCACTAATAAAGAATTTAAATAAAGTCAATATTCTAAATAAAAGAAACCATTTGATTCGCTTAAAATACTTGGCATAATTCAATATACATTGCAGGTAAAATTAGGTTAGATAATTTTCTATCCATTGCCAACCAGCAAGCTAAATTATGCCAAAAGTTTGAGTGCCAATGATAAAACATGAAAACAACATTCCGGCGATCCAATGAATAATTGTTAGCATCCTCCAGTCTGCGATAGGCTTGATGATGTATACCTAGACCCATTTCATTTTGATATCTTCATAGAAAAAACCTATGCCGACCAATGGGATTTCTGCTAAGTAAATGATAATGATATGTTAGAATTTACAGCTCTCTTATATACTTAAATAAGTAATACATTCATGTTATTTCAGTTTTTAAAGCAATTGTATGAGTGGAATCTTTGTTGCAGGGTTTAGATTTGTAATTTATTGAATTTAAGTCAACACAACGTTGGTTTCACGACTGATTTCCTAGCTGAGCCTATCTCAGAGTCTTCTTAAATTATTAAGTTGGTTTATTTAATAAAATAAGGTAAAATTACGATTACATATTC
Source organism: Calamotropha paludella (assembly GCA_927399485.1). Lineage (NCBI taxonomy): Eukaryota > Metazoa > Arthropoda > Insecta > Lepidoptera > Crambidae > Calamotropha > Calamotropha paludella. Next base: position 28,680,334 of record OV656804.1, read on the forward strand.
GAATACGTGAAGCTCCTAAACAAAATAAAGAAATAAATCATTTGCATTAAATAAAATTACAATCCTTACCCATAGCCACCCTTGTGGCCACCGTATCCGCCGGAACCAGCACCAGCACTGGCGCTGGCACTAGCGCTACTGTATGCATTGCTTCCTCCGTGTCCGCCGCCTCCTTGCCCGCCAAATCCACCATTGCCGCCACCACCTTGACCGCCACCGCCGTGACCGCCACCGCCGTGACCACCACCACCACCGCCGCTGTGTCCGCCACCACCGCCGCCGTTGCCGCCTTCGCCAAATCCGCCCCCGCCAAATCCTCCATCACTACCGCCTCCGTGTCCACCACTTCCGCCGCCTAATCCGCCACCGCCTCCATGTCCACCGCCACCGCCGAATCCGCCTCCGTTGCCTTTCCCGCCGCCGCCGTGACCGCCGAAACCACCGCCACCGAATCCACCTCCGCCGCCGCCGCCACCACCACCGCCTCCACCATTGCTACCACCGCCGTAACCTGAAACAAGAAATAAATAATTTACTCGATTACCGAATTACCGTTACCGAATGTACCCACAGGATAACTTAGGTAATCACCTTAGTCATTCTGTGATCACAGCTCATGTAAAACGGGCGAAATATCAGAAGAAAATATAAAATACAAGAATAAACAAGCGCTTCTTTTAACCGGTACAAGTGGTTTTATTTAATTTCAAGAATTGAATTAGTATCTAATATATAAAATTCACGTGTCGCGGTGTGCGTAATTGAACTACTCCGAAACGGCTCGACCGATTTTCGTGCATATCGGCTAGGGTGGAGAATCGGACATCTAGTTTTCATCCCCTTAAATGTTAAGGGTGGTCCACCCTTAAAACAAATGTTTTAAGGTAATTTTTTTATTTGTATTTTAATTGTTGATTATTATTTTGATGAACATTTAATTTTTAAATTTTTTAGTACCATTTATATTTTTAAAAACACTAATTAGTCGCGTATTAATATGTGTAAGAATAACCTGTAAATATCCTTACTATATATTTAAGTACCTTTATGTTTCATTATCACTAAAATGGTTAGGTTTTCTGAATAAATAAAAGTAAAAAAAGAATTTATGGTAATGAAAAAGTAATTCAACTATATCTACAATATACTTTAAGTCTTGAATTATAAATATTGATTTCGTTTAGCATCAGGGTTGTTCTTTATATCCTTATAGACAGCATATATGTAATCAAAGTTTACAGCACATAACAGACACTTCTGATGTTTCTGATTATTAATCTACTATGTCCGCTCATCATCAGCTGGTTGATTTGGAACATTAAAAAAAATTAGATCGAGGCGATTATATTAGATCCTGAAGATAGCCCGTTAAGATCAACGCATTATGATAATATATAATAATTAAATCATTAGGACTATATTAGGTTGATCAAATCAAAATTCTGAATAACAAAAATGTATAAAAATTAAACATTACAAATCCTTACTCACCAATTTATAAAAAACAATTGAGTTTTATAATTCTAAATGATGTAAAAGCTACAAAAACTCAAAAATAAAAATATAAGTGTTTTGTTTACCTGGGGCTGCGTATACGCAGGCAAAAAGGGCTAAAGCCAGAACGGATATCGCAAGACGCGCCATCTTGCCGACTGTGCCTCCCGCTTCAGAAGCTCGGCTTATATACAAACTAGCTTATGTCATAACATCGCGAACAAATATTTTTTAGCGTCTTCAGTTTTTATAAGGACTCTTTTTTAGCATTACAACCGGTAGTCCACTTAATATTATTTGTTTCCATTTAGCTATTGCAGGATATTGATTGATTTCGCAAGTAGAAAACGAAAATTTTGAATCAAATCGGCATAAGCCATTGTTTTCAATAAATACTAAAAACAAACAAATAAACCATCGTTTGTATCATTTTGTAAATATGGTAGTTATCACATTTTTTCTGCTGGCAACAAAAATAATTCAATAATTCATTGAATTAATCTTCTAAGTATATTGTTTTGTATAATACTGTGAACCCTATAGTGAAGTCGTTCACTTGCAGTTAGGAATTTTATTGAACTACAAAATAAATGAGTTAGTTAGCAAGCTAATAAAATCAAAACCCGTCTTAAGTAAAATTTTCCAACACTTATTTTTTTATTTTTTTTCTTTAGTTTGGTACGAAACAGTGATTACGATAATTATATAAAATTTTAACATATATGTGTAGAAAAGAAGTACCGAATCTGCCTTAAGTATTTCGTACAATAATTTGATATGAAGCTATCATAAAAAGTGGTAATATAAGTATAGTACCGAGAATTTCGATTGAATTGAGATTTTCGTATTAAATGCGTGAACTGGAAACGTCAGGATAAATTAAAAAAAAATAGATTTCAAACGTCACATACATTATTTTCCACCAGCTAAAAAGCAAAATTATACTTACTTAAAACAGACACTTGTTGACTTTGTTGTAATCAACGATGTATTGTTACCATAACACTACGAATAATGTGATAAAATTTATAAAGCGAAAAATTTTTTAGCGGCGTTGTGCACTTTTTGGGATGGGTAAAAAATGTTAAACTCGCGTCATTACATGTCACCCGAAAATTCGTAAGACGGAAGGCAGGGCGCTTGCGCGAGCGTGCGTGTGTGTTTGTTATCATGTTTGTAAACGATAGTGTAATAAATGAATATTGTATTTTACCACATAAATGATAGTACTTTTATACTGATAAATTAAAGCAATTAGTGCGAAATTATTCCCTAACCATTCCAAAATATCAAAATACACAACGTTAATGTTTTCACTTCTGCCGGCACTTTTGCAACCCAGAGTGCAACCCGTTTTTTTGTGGATTATGTATGGTGACGACGTATAATTTTGTAAATGTCGTTACTTCTGTTAAAGCTGACGAGATTCTTGCCCCCATTCTTTTTGTCAGTTAAAAGACGTCCTGAATAGGTAGATAAAAATGTTGGACGATTCAAAATAACTTACTTTAAGTGCATTTTAATAAAGTTATTGATCTGGATGGGTATCGAACCCTAACCTTTGAGTGGCGAGCCACTCGCCAAAATAAACTCTTTTTCTACATCCGTTAAAAGTGTATTACTATAGTCTTATTTGTTTTTATGTGTTAATAATACAGAAACACAGGTTTACTTTGGGTTTTTTCTATCATAGAGAACTTCGAGTGCACTGTTTCGTACAGATTATAATTTTATGCCATCTGTGTAATATTTTTTGTACCAGCATTTACATCAGACGGTATTAGTTTTACTATTTGTATTTTGTGTCATCGATTCACACTTAATAACAAGTTGAAATGTATCACGTTTCACATAACAATTTATTACATAAGTACGGATTTGTAGAGCTAACCGTGAATATCTTATCTTAAATTATCTGAATGAAATCCTGTTTTCTTCAAATTATTACTTCTTATGTCTAAGGTATGCTAATATATAATTAGTTCTTAGACTTCTGCGCATTTCGACGACCGTTGGGTGGAACGGTAGCGGTCGACTGGCTTTCTCACCGACGGTCCTGGATTCGAGTTCCAGAAAAGGCAGATGTTTGTGTGAATGAATACATGCATTTGTACCCGAGTTATAGGTAACTGATAGGCATTTTATATATATATATATAGAAACGTTGCGGCTGCTGAAAGTGATATATTAACGTACTAGATAATATTTCTATAGCTAATTTATGAACTTATGTATATAAATTGCAATGGCAATAGAGTATTGTTAAATGACAGATTTCACCAAAAGGGATGCTGAAATTTGGTACACTGAAGATAGTAATATGAAGTAAATTATTCGCACGATTTTGAGTCAAAATTCAGACTTGAAAATAAAAAAATAAAAAAAGAAAATATAAATGTTTGTTTCAATTACAAACCAATTATTTACAATAATTTTGTGGTAACATTCCTTGTAAGTATATAAGATACCTGTATTAAGAAGTTACCGCTCTTTCTTTCCGATTTAACTAGGGTAGGTATGTAAGTTAACCACTTGTCAATTCATTGGAATTTATTTATTTATTTATATTGGAAACATTGGAATTGTGTAAAAAATGCCATTTTCTGGCTAAATAATGAAGCTAGGACCAAACAAAAAATACTACCGCCAATCTGATTAAATAAAGAATCCACCACAGAATATTTTGATTGTATTTAACGCAAAAATTAATTGTTTCTAATAAAAAATAACGGAGGCCACGCGAAAATTTGAATATAGTAGCAATTGCTACCAGGGACTGATGAGGGGTGTTGGCTATCGGTAGCAATTGCTACCGTGAACTGACAAGTGGTTAAAATACAAAATTTAATTAGATAAATTAAATGTATAGTATTGTGTGTATGTTGTGTGTTAGTGTGCATGTCATGTATAAACTTGCAGAGTTATTTTTTTTATTTATTTAGATTGGGTTCGCTCTTGAACCCAATCAAGCCCTGGGGCCAAGACAGGGTCCACGATGGAACGAGCTAACCCATTACGCATCATTATCGTTACTATAATCGCTAAATTAAGCATATTAAACAGTTAATAGTTAGCAAATGACAGTGAGTCGACGATACAGTCGCTACATCGCTTGATTTTAAGTACCGTGGTCAGTAGTAGAAAATTGACGAATCACGCTGCATTATCTGTACTGATCATTAATCAGAGCAATTTAAAAAAACTTCATACAACTAATTTTACTAAATCATGATGCGAACATTACGTCTGCTAAATGAAGCTATTTTAATTATCAACGTTGATTTGACGCATTCGCAAAAAAACAAGCCAAAAGTAACTCATGAGTGAATTGTTAAAAAATATATATCTTTAAAATCAACAGTACAAACAACTTTAGTTTAGGACTAAATAATTGTTGCGAGTTGTCCGGATTTTTTTTATTTAATTTACTGAATTATTAAGGACTAGCGGTCCGTCTCGGCTTCGCACGGGTGGACAAAATTCTTTAAATTTTTTCTATTATTAAATATTTTTCCGTTAGCGCCATCTAGCGTCCGGAAGACGAACTACTTGCGGTTAAAGCGTTGCTAGGGTAACGTTATTGATACAATGGAAAAAGAGCGGGGAAAAAGAGCGGACAGACAAACCACTGTGATCTCATATTAAAGATTTAAAGAAGATATTTATAAATCACTACGTTTTAAACGTTCATGGTCACTCATATCTGTATTAATTAAAACTAGATCATAACCATTTTTTTCTTTTTTTTTTGACGAAGCAGTTCTCCGAAATGTCTGGAGCGCCATCGTCAAGTAAGAACTGACCATGTGCCGTGACGATGGCGCATGCAACTGCGCCGAAATATCTGGAGTGTCAAAAATAAAAATCAAATGATCCCATTTTAACTAATCTTAATATATATATATATTACGTGTCACGTTATTTGTCCGCGATGGACTCCTAAACTACTTAACTGATTTTGATCAAACTTCGTAACTATCTGTTATTTGATCTAACTTAAAAGATAGGATAGGTTTTATTTTAATTTATAACACAGCAACGCGTGGCTGGGTCAGCTAGTACTTTATAAATCATTGTTCCATAAAAAGGTTGATTTCGCACATGTCTATAAATTAGGGTGTGAACACAGTTCCATTGGTATTCTGGCAACTTGACTGCAATCTACTTAACATTAGACAACTGTTGAATTTCCTTCTTGTCAGTAATAAATCATATATCAATCAAAATCATGCTAGATTTATTTAAATATTAGAAAAAATGCTCAAACATTAATTAAACAAATATTTAATATTATTATTATTTTGGGGTTTTTTAAATCAGATTTTAATGCTGGATTTGACAGTCACTACGGCTCTAAACCAAGTATATAATTCAATTATGAAATCATATATATTGACAATATGCATAAAAAAGTGTAATATCGACGGCGAAGTGCCAAGACCTCCTGACTGAAATTAGTCGAGAAATTCACTTTTTTGTCATTTCATATTAAAATTCGTTATTTTCATGTTTCCTAAGCGTATTTTCAGTTGCAAGCGCATCATGTTAAAACATATTTTTTGTAACTACTTAATATAACTTGTCAAGAAATGAAAAGTTTTTTTCAGCATGTGTGTTATTTAAAAATTAGCATTAGCATCGTCAAAACAGTCGTTCAAGGTGTAATAAACTTTGACTTAATAAACGTGAAGAATTCCCGCTGTTAAGTTTACTGCATTCAAGCATCCAAGAATAACCAAATGACAAAAATTTTAAGTAACGATTATATGTATACAATGTGTCCCGTCACCAGTAAGCCTTTAATGGTGTGAAATATGACATCTTTTATCGACAACTTGCCCCTCAAATTTTGTTTTTCTCCTACGGCCGCAATTTTGTTTTCTTGGTAACCAAGACCTGGGCTTTCATACTAATTCGACCACCACTACTCATGTAAAAGTCCCATCAACGTTAAAAAGGTGTCATTTGATAGCTAAACATGTAGACAAAAGTTACACAGCCACACAGTCATATTTTAATTGTCATGGAATAAAAAATGGACAAAAATAATTAAAGAAAAACAAATCGATTCTTTTTTGTGTATATTTTAATTATTGGCTTTTTGAGAAAAATCAAATTTGAGGGGCAACTTGTCGATAAAAAATGCCATATTTCACATCATCAAAGGTTCTGACACTGGTGACGGGACACATTGTATAAGACTGAATTTATAAATGAATGCCTTCTGATTAAATAATACATGATAATAATATAATAAAAGGAATTATAAAATTTAAAACACACCTCATAAATATAAGTTTAATTATGTATGAAATGTAATAAGTTAAATCTAAAATTGTTGTGAAAGGTCGTCCCCTCTCATCCAAATGGCTGTGACCGACAGTGTCCACAATGTGTCCAACCTTAACCCTATTATTCTAACATCCTCATGTATATTGTGGTTTATTCAATAAATTATTGAGTATTGAATTGCAATTCTGATGGGATAGGTTCAATCTGCTCCAATTCAAGCGGAATAATCAGTTAAGCGAAGGCCTATTTAAAATAACGATACCTTTCTTTCGTTTTGATGACCTTCACATTAACATGTCAGCAAAAAAAACAATTCCTTGTATACCGGGGAATACCTTAACAAAATAAGTTTAACAGATTGATAACAACTCAATTAGCTAAAACCTCTTTTTATTGTAACTTTTTTCGATTCACCGAAGCGCAACATAACATTGCGCTACGATTTGAATTCTCAGTATTTACTTAATATATACTACACGTCATATTGTATATTTGAAACGATTCCGTGAAATTCGTGTGGTACGTTTTATTTCCTTGAATCGTGGATTCTTCCTATTGTGTACTTTGTGTTTTGCATAATTACCATTTTGTTAACATTTTAATTTTATATAAAAAGCAAAAAAATAAGCAAACTGTAACCTGTATATGCAAGTAAGTAAACCCGATCTAAGTTCAAACATTATGGTATTCTATATCGATGGTAAATAATTGACGATAAAGCGGTAGCGACGGTCCTAGTTTTGAGTCCCAGAAGAGGCACGTGTGATAAAAACAAGTATTTGCATTAATATATCTTTCTACTAGCTGTCCCGGCCACGTGTTGCTGTCCCCGCCATGCGTTACTGTGCCGACTGCAGCGCCATCTGCCGGGCTGATTTGTGAATCTCAACCATCCAGGGCGCCACGCAAACGTAGACAAAATAATTCATTCAAATCGGTCCAGGCATTTAGGAGGAGTTCAGTGACATACACACGTACAGTAGAATTATATAAATAAAGATAACTAATCAATATCTATGTATCATATACGTATGTATTATTGTATTCTCGTAAATAACACAAGCCTTACTTTGGACTAGGCTAATTGGTGTAAAAATTATTATTATTAATTGGAAAGTAAATTAAATGTTTTGTTACTATGCATTTTCCAGTTACTAAAATAGATAATTCAGCGTTTTTATCATTAACACCGTCATAGCGAATACTTTTTGATATAAACTCAATGAACGTGATCCGACCGTCGGCATTGCATTGTCTCGCCCGTCTGGGGATGTTCAAGTGTACACTCGCGAGCAATAAGATGTACACAACGTAGAACCAGTTCGATCCCCCGTCGGATCAAGTGGAAAAAGATTTTTTCTACGATGGCGGGTCAAAAAGTTCGCGGAGTGAGGGGCATGGAGGGGGGAAAGGTGACTTTTTACTACCTACACTAGTTGTGACACTCGTTAAGAGTATAAATACTAAGTTTCAAAAAAAAATAGGTCATAATTACCTGAGCTACACATCAATCAACAAGTCAATCCGAAAAAATATTGCAACATGGAGAAAATTGAGTTTCGCGCAGTCATCAAGTCCCTTATCAAACAAGGAAAACCTCCCCAGACTATTTTGGAAGAGATGTCTTCTGTTTACGGGGACTCTTGCCGTGGCAAAACCATGGTTTACAAGTGGCACAACCTGTTTAAGCAAGGCAGAGATTCGATTGAAGATGATCCAGGCCAAAAACTCATGGCTACTGTTTTCTGGGATTCAGAGGGTATCCTCCTTATTGATTATAAAGAAAAGGGTGTCTCTATCACTGGAGAGTACTACGCTGCACTATTACAACGTTTGCGAGATGCTGTGACAGAAAAAAGATGGGGAAAATTGACTAAAGGTGTGCTTCTTTTGCACGACAATGCACCCGTGCACAAGGCGCAAGTTGCGATGCTTGCTGTTCAAAGAGTGGGCGTCGAAATCTTGGAACATCCTCCCTATAGCCCAGATTTAGCCCCAAGTGATTATTATTTGTTCCCAAAAATGAAAAAAGAGCTTCGAGGGAAGAAATTTTCCAGCGATGAAGAAGTGAAAAGCGCAATTTCGGCCTATTTTGACGACAAAGAGAAATCATTTTTTTTCGAAGGTATTATTAATTAATTGATAGGTCTAATAAATGTATTAGAGTTAAGGATTGAGATATAATTGAGTAGAAAAAATAAACTTGTGTTTTATTTCTTACTTTTTACCCTCCATTCCGCGAACTTTTTGACCCACCCTCGTATATTGAGTCAGTTCTGAGTGTTGTGGAGCACAAGTGCTTTAGATACTTAACTTGATTTCAAAACAATTAATGTAATACTGACTTATAATATTGTGTTATTGTTGTAAGCATGAAAATACCATAACTTGGCTATAGCAATGTCTATGCTCGTCATACAGATATACGTATGCTCGAGATTCAAAGAAGAAAACTATGGTTATTGAAGTGAAAACTTAGCATCGTTGTGATTTGAAAGTCGATGAAACGAAAAAGCGACAGTAAAAAAAGACAACCACATAAATTCATAAGATTCAACGTAGGAGAAAATGAGATAGGAAGCATTATATAGTGTATCTTTGAAACGAAAAAGCGACAGTAAAAAGAGAGACACAAATTCATAAGATTTAACGTAGGAGAAGATGAGATAGCAAGCATTATACAATGTCTCTTTGAAACGAAAAAGCGACAGTAAAAAAGGACAGACACAAATTCATAAGATTCAAAGAAGGAGAAAATGAGATAAGAAGCATTATGTACGTGTGTAAATACGTGTTTGTGTGCGCATGCGTAGTACAACGCTTGAGAGAAGGCATCACAACAACCGTGGTATTTTGTATACGTGTACGTATTATTTTTGAAGGTTTCACTTCTACCGCGTGTGAATTGCACACATATTTTTTTTATTTAATGTATGTATATTTAATTTTATTAATTTTATTTATCTCTTCAGCACTTAGACACTTTTATGCGCAAAAATGTTTAATCAAAATGTTAACGACCACGTTTCAATATTTCTATGAAAATATTATGTATGTACATAAACACTATGACCAGAGGGCCTACCATCATCTTTTAGCGCGATTCAAGTTCGATTGTCAAAGTGAGACACCGCTATACGCGATCTATAGTGACGTCTCTTTTTAACAGCTGAACTTGAATCGCTATAAGACGTGATGGTAGGGCCTCAGGTCCGACTTTAACCTATTGGAGACCCTGGGCATATAAGAATAATGGGACCCCTATAAGTTTGACAGAACACTTTTTTATTCCATCTTAATCGATTGTTTAATGTTCTTAACTAACTAACTTTCGATGTTGAAGGTAATTAGCGTTCAACATTGGTGGAACGATACTAGCTCATAGTAGAAGTTGAAATACGTTTGTAAAATTCGACACGTTTGCCAGCGTCTCGGTAGCTCAGCGGTCAGAGCCGTCGCCCGAATAGCGAAAGGTCGTGGTTTCGAATCCCATCTGAGGGCTCGGAGGCGTAGTTGTTTTTTACATACGTATTTTATATCTTATAGAAAAGCTAAAAATGTTTAGAATGCCTTGAAATGGGGTTACCATATGGTCTATTTTATTGTAAACAGCATTTTTTTTACAAAAAGTTTTCTTTAATTAATTCTCAGATATCACGCCTTCAAGATCTCATAACGAATCCACTAAGTGAATAGTTGATTGAGGAAAAAATAGCTAAGTATAATGACCGACCGAGTATATACAAGGTCACAATTATATATTTAGTACGATAAAAAATTAAGACATCTTTAGAATTATTGGGTTACTTTATATGCCTGTACACAACCTTCTCTATTTCTTCGTTACGGTTTTCAAGTTTATACTATGGAAGAAGTAAATGGTGTCGTTCTCGACGCTTACATAAAAAAATTGGACAAGTGCGAATTGAACTCACGCGGAGGGGGTTCCGTTTGATGAAAATGTTATAGACCTACCTAGGTTTGCCAGGGCTTAAAACTAAAAAGCCGGACAGACTAGTCAGTTTCGCCGTACATTTGGGTAAAAAAGCCGTATCTTCTTAAGTGTTTAGTCTTATCATAACACAGTTTTTTTTTAAGTAATACAATGGCATTTTTTAATTTACCACGAAATCTTGAAATCTATGAAATATCAATAAAATTGAAACAATTCAGTCCTCTCTTCTATTAATTATTCAAGCATTACAATATTTATATTTATAATAACAATAATTGCAAATAAACATACCAAATTTATAAAAATCCTTACAAAATCCGGACAGGCTGGATACCGTCTGATTTGGCCTTTGAGCTTTATTCAGAGGCCTGGCAACCCTACCTACCATGTCCTTGATTTTAACCCAAAAACAAACTAAACTTTGTAGTTGAAAGATATGAACTCCCATACGTTTCAACTGCAAATGTAGTTGTTTGAATTCACAAAAAATATTAAAAGTGTAATATTAAAGGTTTTCTGTTTTTTTTCTTTTGCTTTTGCTATAAGACCTTGCTTATGCCATATTTCATGATTCCAGATCAACGGGAAGTACCTTATAAGTTTCGATTCCCTTGCGAGTGTCAAAATTTGCGGCATAAATGGTAATATCTTTTGATTGCGTTGACTACGAAGCTTGGTTTTTTTACACCACCAAGGGACCGTAGATTTAAGTATTCAATATAAATTTCAACTTCATATCTTCAAGCGTTCCTGAGAAAAAGAGTCTTGACAGACGGGCAACGAAGTGATCCTATGAGGGTTGCGTTTTTTGTACAGCATGCGGAACCCTAAAAAGCAAAATATTTATAATAATCGTAAGCACATATTAATTATTATTATTATTATTATATATTAGTGTGTTTATGTCACTAGCGTATTGAATTGGTTTCTTTTTGTTCGCAATAAAAATAAGTTATTATTACCTTTTGTCTAAACTCCATTTAGTAACATCGAGTCCCCATTATATGGTAATAAAAAAATATATAATCACCGAACTAAACAGAATTTTAAACGACTTAACTTTATTTATTAAGGAAGTAAAGAATTTTCTATTATGTATTTGTTTTTATAGCCTAAACGAATATTTTGAAAATAAATACAAGTAACCCAACTAACCTATCTGATAATAATATAGTGTCTTGAAATTAATATAGTATTAAGTCATATTATATTGCTACGACCTTACAGGACGCCACATGTACACTTATGTGCATTTCTACCAACTCTGTACTATTTTGATTATTTTCACTGTGGCATGCGATAAAGAAATTTGTAATTTGTAATTAGTTAGTCCGTAGTTTGTTTAGTAACAGCTTAATTGTAGTGTATGCAGTGGCAGCCTTTAAATGCAATAGAGCTTTAGTATTTTTTGGTATATATTCTGTATTATTAATTAAAAAGCGTTTATTGTGTTGGTTGTTTAAAATATATAAATAACATGTTTTTTTTTTAATATGTGTTTTAAGATCTGAATTGGAGACCTTAACTCAAATTGTCTTTTTAAATCTAAAATGTTAACTGCTTTCTTAAATTTATCTTTGATACTCTGTATATCATTGCAATGTTTAATTTAATTGTAATGGAACCATTACACTAATATTACTTCTGTTGAAACTGACGAGTTTAGCCCGTTCTTGTCAATTTAACATACATCTTCACATTTAGTTCTTACACTTCCGCGACTATTGCACGTCTGAATAAAACCATTTCTACTCTACCAGATTCAGGATGCATTTTTAGCCATCCTGTTATCACGACATCTGTAAGTTCTGGACCCTCTTAAATGGCTTAATTCAAATTACACATCTTTATGTTGCTTTTTAAAATATGTGTTTTAAGGTCTGAATTGGAAATCTTAACTCAAATCTAAAATCTTAACTGCTTTCATAAATTTGTCTTTTATACTCTGTTTATCATTGCAACGCTTAAGTACACTTATTAAAACAGATACTGGTTAACTTTGTTGTAATCAACGATGTAATGGAACCATAACACTCTATTACTTCTGTTAAAGCTGACGAGTTTCTTGCGCCTGTTCTTCTTGTTAATTAAAAGCTTGAATGGGTTGTAGAAGTCCAGAATAGGTGGTGGGTAAAAAATTTGGACAACTGAAAAGTTATTTTAAATGCATATGAAAAGAAAAAAAAAGTTTTTTTCATTCCATTTTTGCAACGAAGTATTCCGAGCAGTCATTCAATTCATCCGTCTTCAGCAGTGCAAGTAATAAATAAGCGAATGTACTTGTAGGTATACCTACATCTATAGATGGTACAGACTTTAATAAATCACACCGTAAAAATCTAATTCCGGCTACCATTACTGTGTCCATCAAATTTGAATTCTCATGACAAATGACAAACCTCGAAACATTCAATGTCAGGGGCACTACCGAATCGTGCACACGAATTACTACGTCCACCTGTCTTTGTGTCCACCGTGGTGTCACCGGACCAGACATATGCCAGTGCCGGATTCAGGGCAACAAGCAAACACTCTTTAGAACATTTCCCAAGGGAGTTATATTACTTCCAATAAGAATACGCTCATCTTTATTGTTTAAATATAATCTAGTTAAAAATTTGAGAAAGAACCAAAACGAAATATCCACGTAAAAAGTATTCTCCCTTTTCTAAAAGAGGCGGGCCTGTGTATGGTGACCATGACGACGCGCTCCGTGGATAATTTGGGGCATGGTTTCCGTTCATATGTGGACTATTTAAGAGGAGGGCGGGTCGAATGGGCCACATTTCCCGACGAAAATGGCAAGGATAACATTGCTGATTTTGACTGTGATGTTCATTGCATTGACTGTGGTCGATGGCAGATATTATGGTCAGTAATCGTCTTCTCAAAATTAATTGAGTCGTTTTAAAGCAATGTATAAATTGAAGTGAAATACTTCTTCCCGGATAACTAATATGTTTGCTTCAATGATCTTGTTTTGTCTCTCTCTCTCTCCCAAGAGCCGTGTTCACATATCCTTATCTTGATTCATAGAAGACAAAACCATTATAAAAATCGTTAATTATTTGATATTAAGTGTTTTATCTTGATGGGATAAACGTGGAAGAGTTATGATGAATTTAAATCAAGCTTTTTATTACTTTGCGTCAAGAAAAATCTTTTCCCGCTAATTCTTGTCTCGCTTTGGGGCTATAAAACCACTCTAAGAAGTAATTGTTGTTCTTAGGCAGGAGAGTAAGGCGTGGCTTCAATAACAAAGGGAGCGGTAAAATCGGTGGGTATGGACGTAGCAGCGACGAGCGCGACGCCAGCTTCAGTCATGAAAATAACACCAGTGGCGGTTGTAACTCTGGTCACGACAAAAGGTGGGTGTTTTATTATTAACAATCGATCTATCAGAATCTTCGGTTGGGTCGGAGTAATAAGGAATAAGGACTTAAACCTGAATAAAGTACAATTCAAATAGTGATATGATATTCGAGATAGATTGAGTAGTTTTGGAGATGACCTCAATCTCAGAGAGCCCAATCTGAGAGAGATTGGTATAGTGTTAGAATAGATTTGTACTTTATGCATAAATGTCTTGCAATTTTTATTTTTTGCATTCACAATGCCTTATTTCTATAACATATAAAATACGTATGTTAAAACTACTGCCATGCTTCCGAGCGACTACTACCGAATCCTACTCCGAGATAGGATTCGAACCCACGACCTTTCGCTATCCGGGGAGTGCTCGCTGAGCTGCCGAGACGCTGGCAGATGCGTCGAAATTTACAAACGTATTTCAACTTCAACTATGAGCTAATATCGGTCCACCAATGTTGAACGCTAACTGCCTTCAACATAGAAAGTAATATTTTTACAAATATTAAACATTCGATATTTATGCATAAATGTAAAAAAGCTGATGCCTTATTAATTATTTCGCATTAGATAACTTACAGACCAAGTGATCTTCAAATTTGTGCATTAAAGAAAGAAGAAAGATATTATGCAACAAAATGGTTTCAGTAAATGAATGGCATTCATTACAGTCGGTTGGTTAACCGACTGCCGATACACCCAGGGTCTCGAATTCTGTAACAGATTCAATGTGTAACCCTTATGAAAGTGTATCCTTATAAAGGTGTTTTTGAATCCCTGCTTTCTACATTGAAATAAATTGCGTAACTTGAAAATTTTAAGTCGGGACAGCGTTTTTCTTTTGGCGCCATATTGTTTGACATAGACTAATCGCATTCGTTTTATGCTTTTTAAATTCGTAATATCCTAATGGAGTATCTATTCTGCCTTACTATGCAATATTCTAAGCTAAGAAAATTGCCATAGCAAATAAATAAATTTATTGCACCATAAGTATACATAAGTGTTAAATCATATTTTTTTAACTATTATTAGCCTTTTTTTTCGCAGAAAATGGCATTAGGCATTCCACCGTGTCGGGAGAACACGATGGATATGTGGGACTCTCCTCCATGCCACTACCCGGCCGAGTGCCCGGTAAAGGCTTGGAGGCCTACCCACTAAAAACTGCGGCGTCCCAATACACAGTGATGCGAGTCGCGTGGCCCCTTGCCGGACTCGGCCGCGACCCGGACCAGTGTGGGTCCGCGCTCGTGGGCGGAACTCGCCCTGGTTTTACCCTGGGTGTATAGGGTCTCGATTTCGAATCCGCAAATCCTCATAGAATCGTGGTTGTGTGATGATCATATGAATTTGTTGCACATAAGGGTTGTTTGTTTACTTATGTATTTGACCCGTTATTTTAGTATCGATTAGTACACGTTCGTCTTAGTTGCACGTAACTACCTAACGTGTAAGTTGTTGGGAAATTTTATACATTATAGCAAAAGTAAGCGGGTATTTTGTTTTCTTATACAACGACGACGACGGTTGCCAAGATAAAGTGACTCCAACATTCCAGGTTCAATCCCCGGCCGAGTCAATTCATAAAACAAAATTTTCTATATTGGCTAGCGACTGAGTTTTGTTGTTTTTGAATTCCATAACACAAGAGTTATAGCTATATTATTATTATTGGTAATATTTTTTATGATAAATTTAAGAAGATCAACTTTCATTTAAATTTCAGTAGAATTTAACTATTCTATTAACCTTAGTCATCCTGAGGTAACTGATCTTATAAAAGAGTCCTAATGTCAGGATAAAATTTTCTTAACCTGATATTTGTCATAGGATTATTTGTTTTTATTTGTGGTTCTAAGCCTTATTCAATGTTGTATTGAGTTTTTTTTTCTTTAATATTATCGAGGGTTTTTCCTTAGGAAATGCCACCCTCATAGGTAACACACAAAGAGTTCATTAAGTATCTCTACGCTTTAGGTAACACTGTACAGTAAAATATAGGATCTTGGCCGTTCTGGATAGCGGGGTTACCAAAATGCTATTATAAAAACATCTCTCCCTTAAATTGGGTGTAGGAAAAGAGCTGTGATCTCTCCGCCACGTCTCGCTCACAATCCATCATAATATGGTAAGCATCTTCAATGATTCCATACTTACTGCAATTAGGGGATTCTGTTTTTTTATTAGGTATGCAAAGCTATTTAATGGAATGTGACTGAATCGCAGCCTGAGCGCTGTGACAGTATCTTCCCTAGTCATGCCAGCATCATGAAACCAAGGGATTCCATTTGAATTTGGTTGAATTGTCTTATAACAGATACCTTTTGAAAGTGATCTCTCGTTGTAATATTCTCTCTAACTGTCTAGACAGTTTAATTTAGTTGTTGTTATGAGATTTTTATATAAATTCAATAAAATTATATGTTATTATTAATTGCAAACTGTTTTCAAATTTAAGACCTTTACTTCCACCAGAACAACAGCCAATGCATAATTCTTACTTACTGCTCATACTTACTGTTGATACAGCGGAAGCCGAGAGCTCGCCTTCAACCGCGATGGACGGCAGTCGGGCGAACAAACACGGGGCGGACGCTCCTTTTCACGCTCGTCCGCCTCCGCTACCGCCTCCGCTTCCTCTTTCTCAGACTCTCAACACCGCAAAAAGAACGCCGTCCGCTAGCTACATGGACAAACATCACCGAATATAGTATGTTATACAAGCTCCATTCTTGTATTTTCTAGTGCAAAAAAATAACACGTTTTATATCTAAATATATTATTGGAGCATGTGATTATGGTAATTTTTTGTAAAGCCTTGACATTTCTATTATTATTTATAAACTTAATAAATTAAGTATCAACTTAATTATTAATTATATAAGATAATAATTATATGAAGTTTTAGTTACACGTACTGGGAAAACATGGGTTCGATTTCTGCTTTAGTTTATAAGTAATAATAAGGATATATTTGAGGAGTAACATTTAGGTAAGTCTGTATATGTTTTTAAGTACTTATACTATGTGATTGTTTGTTATAACTGTATACAATGTTTGTTACGACATAATAATATTTTTTCAAGCAATAATTTTCAAAAATAACCTAGAAACCACTAAAGCAGAGGCAGGGACTTCCGTTTATTAGCTAAAAGGTCGTTTAGACTCAGGAGGTCGATTTTGAGTTTTAAATGCTAGCACATTTAGAAAAATCGCTTACAATGTGGGGGTCATCCATAAATTAAGTCACACGATAAGGGAAAGGGAGGATTGGGTATCACCGGAATGTTTGTACGTTTATACTTTGTGACGTCACATGTTAATATATTAAAACGCGAAATTTATATGTAAAGAAAAAACTGAAAATTTACGAACTCGGTCTACATTTGTTAATGCACTTGAAAAATTAAAAACTGAAAAATGTGATACGTCACATCAGTGGGGAGAAGATTTGTAAAATAAGATAACCTGTGTCAAGGAGCCAAGTCAAGTCCTAAAATTCGTGTGACGTAATATATGAATGGCCCCCTGTCTAATAATCATATTTCTATTACTTATAGTTTTGTAAATAATCCTAGTAACGACATCAATTTTAAATATTTCCCGTGCTTTTTGCCCAAATCTCAGAAAAATCTTTTCTCGCTTAGCAACGTTTCAACTAACAGACGGAAGGACTGGATTAGATAGCTACACCCACATTAAGACTAACGCATTGTGATTTTAAATGCTTTGTTCTTTGCAAACAATTCCCTCTACATCCTAGACAGACTCAAATAGAATTCAATAAACGGGAAAGTAGGATCGTTCTTCTACCAAAAAGCCTTTGAACAGTGGTTAGGGTTACGATAGCGACGATTTTCGTAATGACCAGTCAACGTATAAATGACCAATAGTTTATATTCGAATGACGTTGATTGGTTGATGAACTACGTCCAACTGTTATCGAAATGCATCTGAAATGGTTTAACAAGAAACCCTGTGCTATTACGTTTGGCGTTGAATTGAGCGAAAGCGGCATCTTAATTTTAAACCTGAGTAAAAAACAATTAAATGTCTACTTTAAGGTTGTTTGAAACCACCAAAGTTGGATGAAATAAATCGACTAATAAGATAATTTCATCTTTCTATCATAGCGCAGCTTACTGTGGATTCTTTCCCCGCACACAGCTTAACTACCTTGCAAATCTCTAGTGGGAAACCAGCCTAAATCATTAAAAACTGACTGTGGTTTCTGTTTCGGGCAGTATTGCACTGTTTGTAAAAAAAATTTAAACTTCGAATCAAAGGCAAAAAAAATCTGTGACAACTTTATGGAGTTTATTTAGTATTTCATATATTTTTTTAATAATGGTTCGTTTGTTTATTATAGATTTATGTGAGCTAACAATAAATTGGTACTATTAGTATATATTTTAAGTAAGCAATTGGGGAATGAGGAATTCAATCAGAAAGTCCAAGCTAAATATCAGACAGCACAGCCGCAGAATTTCGTTTTGTTTTGCGTAAAAAAATGTTTCACGTGAAAATGTTACTTTTTGAGCCTGATCTTGTGTTACTTTTAACTATAGGCTAGTGATAACACTGATTTCAGCAAGTGTACAATGATTTCGACAATGGTCAACTGTTTAGCTGTCATAGCGTTTCAAATGCGTATCGATTTCGATTGGATGTGGGTGTTATTAATAGAATTTTGACACCAAGGTTAACATGTAGCGACCTATAATGTAAGGCAGTTTATTTTTATATTATTTTATTTTACATATTAATAAAGTTATCTATAAACACTGTTTATCTTTCATTGAAATATTTCCTTGCTTATAAAAAATATGTTAATTATGCAATTATGTCAAACCCGCCATTTTTGCTAATTTGCTAATATATAATTAACAACAGATATCTCACAACAGTTATAAATGTAAGGATTATTTATTAGTGGTGTGGACTGGATTCCTATAGCCTTTTTTAATGTATTCCCAAAATCATTAACAAAAAACGCTAAATTTTCTTTTACTCAAAAATTTAAACCAAACATTGCAATCAGTTAAATATTATTATTTAAAGTAAGTAATGGATTTGCATTTTGCATCTCGATGGTGATGGACGGGATCGAGATTAGAGCCTTTTATAATAGAGACGTGCACTATGAAAGAGAGGACGTGCGACCGCTGTTTGACCAGTTTCCTGTTCTTGCTGTTCATTGTGACATGAGGGAAGGTAACAAAAGATGAAAGTAGAACGAGATGCAGATTGTGAACCAAATGAGACGAACCAGAACCCAACACCACGGGATAGCCAAATCAGAGACCACGGGGACGCCCGAGCCCCCCAAGGGTATCCATCGGGTGCTTTCGTCCGGCAAACCTGCACGAAGGCGCACCCCCAGGAATTTTCGCGAGGTAGCAGGGCAGCCTTTCGTGAGTGGCTAGGTCATTGCTTGGGCCCCCAACTATTTGTGGTCAGCCAGCGGAAGAACCGTGCCACGGATCCCGCTACTCTCCGAATTTGGATATTCGATGTATTTCCCTGATGCATCTTAAAAAACCAGCCGTTGCCATCAGCACAACTGTTCTTAACCGTCCTCCTTCACGTGGCTTCACTAAACTTCGTATTGGTACACGATCGGTTGGGATCGTTTGGCAGTGTTGTTTCTTGGTCTGGTGGGTGGTAACACGACGCGGCCGAAGCCGGGCAAAGAGGTACCACCCAGGGGCCACTTCGAGGGTTAAATCCCACCGACGCGAGTAAAATTGGACTCCCAAAACAAGGAACTGTAGATAAATGGTAAAACAACACAAAAAAGAGGTTTTCTGTCTAGGTCATGTGTTAAGACGCTCGAGATATGAACTTCTTTAGTTGATTATGATGGGCAAAGTGTCCGGAAGAGGAGCTGTTGGACGTAAGAAAAAGTCGTGGCTGTGCAATATCCGGGAATGGACCGTAATAACAAGTGAAGATACAAAAGTGAAAAGCTCCGTTTTCAAACTCACCAAAGACCAGGTGAAATATGCGGAGCTGAAAGTTAGCCCTAGAAGCATTGGAAAAAGAAATAAATAACCGATATAATTTGCCGTTTTTTCTCATTATAATTACAACAGGAGTGCAGTTACAAGGTGTTACTGGCATATTTGATCTCAAATCCTACTAAAATAATGGTAAATTAATATGATTATGGAGAATTTTGAATAAATACAATGATCTTTTGCCGTTTGACGTGAAGTTAATTAAGGCTTTTGTATCTCTTAACTAAAATTATCTCTTCTAATAATAAATCTTAAATTTAACAAACATTTAGTTTGCTAAATTTAACGTGCATCCTCTCAATATTTTTAATTTTTTATATAGAACCGCAATATAATAGTTATGTGAAAAGTGAAAAGGGTTATATAAAAATATGCATATAATTCAAACAGGAGTTAATTTTTTTTTAATTTCAATACTTCAGAATTGTGACTTTATCAATATTTTTGATTAATTATTATTTTTAGGCAGAAATTGAATTTTTAAATAGTATGATATTGCCGAGGGAATAACAAATATTTGAAAAACGACGCCATTGTTCAAAGCGATAAAAAAGGCCAATATCATTGTGTACGTAGTGTTCTTCAACATAATCACCGGCAAAGCTCGCCCGTAGTGTAATGCCAAATGGTGTGATGCGGTGGCGTCAAAACATGAGGTATATTCACCCTGGGTCGAAACTCGATCCCGCAAAACTTGTAATGCGTGTGAAAAGAAGAAAGCCTTTAACAATGCCGCTAAGACGTGCAAAAACGTTGTTAACAACATAAGCCGAATAGAAAAAGCATATGTCATACCCGTCTGGTAGTAGAGTGTTTTGATTCCTGCCCGCCCAGCATACGCAACACGACGACTGCTTCTTTGACGACCCTTTTTCTCGTGTTAGAGGCCAGGTTAGAGACGATTGACGACAAATGATTAAACATTTCGTCATTTGTCTGTAACATGGTTGCGCTTAGAAGTCAACTTCTTATGGCAAAAGAGTAGTTTTACTTACCCGCAGATTTTTGTCTACAAACTCTCACATACATAATCAACGGCAAGCGTAGGTATCACTGGCTACCTAGTTTCTCCATTTGTTAACGATAACGATTATAAATTAAAAGTCAAAATTAAACCTAAATATATCAAAACTAACAATAATTTATATAATAATCGGATTAGTAATAGTAAGAATACCTAATTGTGGTTTAGAAATAAATTTTACTTTGTGTAGTAACATTTATCAATCGACTTGTAGCTGATTTATCAACCACAGTTCATGTAAGTCGTCAGTCAACGCCAAAATTGATGTTATCCACATTACCAAAAAGTAAATAAAAGGGTAAAATACACAACATAAATTAATAAAACGATAACGCTGTGGCTATGTTAGATATCATCACTAGTTTATAATCATTCATCAAAAGGCAAAAACAATTTTTCTACGTGTTTGAGAAAACGAGACATTATGTCGATATCGACAAACTTATTTCATCGGTCATTAACGCTTTAATTGTTCTTGTCAAAAATTGTTTTGTGTATCAAATAAATTTTATTTTTTTTATTTATTTTTATTTATTTTATTTTTTATTTGTTTGTTGTCATAGACTATGACGTCACAATAAACGGAGTCTAAAGTGCCCAATTCGGTTAGTTATTTTTATGCTTTACTAACCGTGCCACCCGGTCACGCGTTGCTGCTGTAGATCAGTTATTACAATATGCAATAATTCGTTTCATTATAAATTAAAATGAAACCTCTCCTATGTCCTAAGTTGGAACAAATCCAGCAAAATGGAATAAACTATGAACGGAGTTCATCTCGGTCAAACACTGTGACAGGATATATATATATATATATATATATATATATATATATATATATATATATATATATATAATAATTTTATAATATATAATAATAATAATTTTTTGGTTTGGGAAATATTCTTACCATTCTATAAAATAAAAATTAAAAAAACTCATACTACTTTTATTACAAAACAAAATTACAAAACACCTAAATTATTAATCGGTACAGAAGTATGTCAGGGAATATAAGAATATGTGAATATAAGGTTTTTCATAATCTCTTAGCATTTAAACACAGAAGAAAGGTGTAAGAGTATCCTGCACAATGTCTACCATGGTACCATCGATAGTTTTGAGATCATGCAGCCCTTTTTAAGGCTATGAGCTTCCACAACATGCACCAGCATACCCGTTGTTTGCAGTGCCTCGCTAAGTTGAAATTATTGTAACAACTTTGAAGCATTAGAACACATTATTCAGCTCGACTCCTTCTAAAGCCTCAAACTTAGTTTCAAAAGAGAATAATTTTAAAATGTCCACACTACCTTCTTCCTCGGTGTTTCCTTGTTCGATAAAATTCGTAATCAGGACATCCGAAAGAAAACTATAGTTAACCCTAATTCATTTTCCAAAAAAAGTAGCTTAAATTACTCCTTATAACATTAAGTATGTGCTACCGAAAGTCTCGTTAAAATCGGTCAAACCTTCGGAAAAGGTTTAGCCAGAAAAAAATATAAGTACCGTATATAATTTTATATGAATTAAGTAACAAGCTTCTATCTTGTAATTATAAACAGATACTGAAATTTTAGTTAATCGTCTAGATATAGGTGTAATTATAAATATTTATTTTCTTCCAAAATGTTAACCATGAAATAAATATAAAGGGATCAATATTTTTATTGCACTTTTGTTCTCTGATTTATAGTTTATCAAGTGCATACTATACAAGATATGTGTAAATGCATTTTAGTTTAGTACTTAAACAAATAATACTCACCTTTCGAAATTCCCAAATGAAGTAACCAATCAAACATAATTAATAGTGTACTATTTTTTTAATTTTCTAGCAATACTTATTATATACGAGATTACAATACAACAATTGTGCACGGTACAGACTTAAGGTATAAAATTAATGAAATGCATAATTGGATTGTGGACATTATTTATTATAAAATCGTTATATTAAAACATTAAAATTAAAATTTACAGTAACCTACCATTCTAATAAATTAAATATCACATCGCCGTCATTGAATTGTAGACCATTGTTAGTGCCATTTACTTCTCGTGGTTTTGTTTCGTATCTAAAACAAAATTTGAAATATATTAAAACTAGGTCGGCACTATATACTGGAGCGGAGCGTAATACTAAAATAAAATTCAATAATGTTTAGTAAATTTTTAAAAGTTTTAGTAATGTTTTTAAAATTCCATAAGAAAGAAAACTTGCAAAAAGCGTGTGCTTTTTGTTTCAATGGGAAATACCATAGAGCCAATGTTTTTTGGTTTTAACTTTTTTATTTTTATGAATTTCGAAATTCGTCACAATCTGGTCCTAAATGTGTTGATTCGATTTCACACAAATTTTTTTAAAATCGGTTAAAAACTCGGGAAGTTATGACGTAACAGACATTACGTCATTGAAGCTGATCCATGGGAGCTCCGCTCCAACAAGCTGGAATAGAATTAATTATTTTATCTAAACCCATATAAGTGGCAAAGGAATAATTATACATTATAGACATATTAAACACTTCTTATTATGAATGACATTTTATTATTTTCTATAAGTGTTAAAATGGGCCTTTAAAAAAACTACATCTCCAAACCCTCGGAAGGAGATTTCGTTGTTTTCATAGGCGTAATTTAAATCTTTGCCTGAGTCTGTGTTTCCTGACAAATACAATTTAGAGGTCTTCAAGTCACGAGTGATTAGGTACTTCTAGGCAAGCGCGTCACATCCTCGATCGCATCGTCACTTACCAACAGGCGAGTTAGTGATCAAGCGTATGCCTATTTTCTATATAATTTTTTTTTTCACTTTTAATATCCATTCTACCTTCTATTAAGTTGTCGTATCTAGAGTCTAAATAAGGACGTAAAAATAAAAAAAACTGATAAGTTACTCAACGGCATACCAAGTCTTTCTGACTCTCTCTTCTCAGTTCTCGTCTCAGTCAATCTGCTGCCAATTTTATACGTGAAAATGTTAATTTGTTACCTTACACCTTACTCTATCTGCCGTGCCCGAATCCACCTGATGAAGAACTCGCGCTGGCTGATGACTTGGAGTAAGACTGCGAACCGCCGAATGGTAGTCCGCCGAACCCATGGCCTCCGCCGGGATGGCCGCCGAAGCCTCCGAGGCCGCCACCACCACCGCCGCCACCGCCACCACCTCCTCCGTACCCGCCCAACCTGCCCTCATAATGCCGCTTCTCTCGATCACCTATGTGTAGCATCAGGTGTTCATTACTAATCCACTCTCTAGAGCTTAGCCACTTGTCAGTCCGCTACCGCGCGCCCCACCCCTCTCAACAGTCCAAATGCTGTGCGAATTGTGAAAAAAAATGCCGGCCGTGGGACTCTTAGATAAAAATGTAATCTAAATAATGAAGCTACAACCAAACGAAAAATACTACCGTAAAGCTGATTAAATAAAAAATGCACCACAGAATATTTAGATCTCTGTAACTCGATAATTAATCGTAATTAAAAAATCAGCAGACCTAATAGTATTATTAAGTACTGTAAGTTTAAAACAAAATGATTAAAATTGCCATAGCCATCTTAATTCCTTCTTTAAATTCAGTGAAATGAGCAAGCATATCTATACCATAGAGTTCCAGCGTGTTTTATCTCTTGGATAAGTTCTTTAGCGTTTTACTGTTGTTAATTGTACCAACGTTGAAATAACTTACAATTCTTTAAGCTTTGAGCTAACTATGATTGTCATAAGAAGACACGGTATTTGGGTCCCATGCTGGATAAAATCAGTAATGCGGAAATTAGAAGAACTAAAGTGACCGACATTGCTCGAAAGATAGCTCAACTAAAGCTGCAGGTGGAATATAATGATTAGAACCTATAGGCGTTGAAGCGGAAAGATTTTTGAATGGCGACCGTGAACCGACATTGGTGCGTTGGTAGGCCCTCACAAAGAAGACCGACGACCTGGTGAAGGTCAAACCGATCGGTAGGATCCTCGGGAAAGGCTTATGGCTAGCAATGGTCGATATTTGGCTGATGACAGTAATTAAAATGCATATTTCCTTATAAAACGCAAATTTGTTTTATTGTGCTATTTCAGTTAAAAATATGTTACGATAATTTTTTTTTCCTCGTGCTAAGTTAGGGCTTGTGTTACGCGTCAATTCGATCCGCTTGAATTAAAGAAATCTCAACCGATAATATACATCTCTCTTATAACAACTAAATTTGATATTGTCGTGATATATCGTATAAAAATTTTTTGTAATTTTTTTGTAAATTATAATAATAACATCAATTAAATATATGCTCTTGTAGTATTTATTACCAAAGACAAAAACACAATAGTTCCTCGGAAGGAACCAAGTATGAATAATTCAACGCCACCTGTAGAAATATAGTTAAACATGTAATTAAAGATTTTCTTGTCATCATCACACAAGTTAGAAAAACAAGATTGAATGGACATGTTAGAAAAAAATATAACATTTGTAAACATGTTTTAGATTTTCTTAAATATTAAATGTGTTCCGATATTTACCAGGAGCGGTGAAGACAGAAGCGGCCAGGAGTAGGACAGTAAACACTATGAAGCCGGTCATGTTGGCTGCAGCAGGTTGACTGTGGCCTCACCACCGAATTCCACCACTTTATAGCCACCCAACGCTATATCCGCCCAATCATTCCAAATTGTTTACGCCAAACTCGCCGATTCGAAGAGTCATCATTTTTTTTACCATCCTCTACGTGATCTGAACAATTCAGCAGTTTTCTACCTCGAAATTGGTGTTCGCTAAAAAAGTGTCTCCGCAGGGATCCGCACGATTAAATACCAATTTTGATTTGTCAGATCTCAGGCAGTGTTCTTACGGCATGGAATTGTTTTTCGGAATACTGTTCACCGAATGCTCGTTTCGCCGAATAATATATTTTTGTTTAGTGATGTTTTTCAAAATTCTTAAATACATTCAGCTTTAAATAAAAACGAACTATGTTTAAATTTAATTAAATATAGTTAGTTTTTTTTTAATAAAGCAACTTATTTTGGGGTCTCTGACGTTTCGGCTCCTTCGACTCACAGGATGATATCCTATGATCCCGGCTCCTGTAAAGGTATGTGTAATGTCCCCGAAAGTGTAAGAACTTAATACAGTTAGGTTAGAACATAGTTTAAATGGTACTTCCTAAAGAGAGACCCACGAGACCAATAGTGGAAGGTTGGCACAACGATAGGTTTAAGCGAAGTATGCCAGTGGCGCTTCAGGATACGTCATTCAAGCGTCTTGAAGCGGGAGCGGAGAGACCCGCACTCGCCGTCACTAGTGGGTAGAGTCAATAAAAGCATTTCTACCGTCAGAAAAAAAGAAAAAGTTTAGAACATAGTTATAAACACTAAGGATCTTTATATATAAAACATGATATATTTATTTAAACCTTAATATACACAAAAAATATGTATCTACAAGTGGCGGAGTTAATGCCAATAGGCATTCTCTACCAGTTCACCGGAGAGTTAGAAACTGATAGCTTTATGGTGGTGCATTGCAAGGGAAAATATAAAATGAGAGCCATAGACTACAATCTACATTAACATACATATGATAATATCATACATGAGATGATATTATCATATATAACATAATATATATCGATACACTAAACCAAAATCGGTACACTAAATTATACATAATCATTCGGCGAAGCGAACTTTCGGCGAAGAAATCTTCAGTAAACAATTTTAAACCCAAGTTCTTAAATGTACAAACATTAGAATTACGTTTGATCTAATATTTGTAAAATAAACCTTAATACGATAAAAATAAGGTTTTAATTTCAAATATCAAAGTTAATATATTTAAAAAATTTACAGTCATCCCTCAGTTCTATGCTATCATGACCTTTTTCTGTTACTGTTATTTCCGCGTGTGTTTTGTTATGGGTTTACACAATTCGGATACTGTGTGAATGGTTCATTTGTGATTTTATTTATAACCTTCACTTTATCCTTCAACAGTTATATTTATTTGTATCCAAATCAGAGCTGTCCGTAGAGCCAGTTTAGTTTATATACAGCGTGTGGCGTAAATAGTGGTCCAAAGCTAAGGGTTCGGCGTACTAGGTATTCAACTATAACATACCACTATTTTTACCCAATTTTACCATTTTGAAATCGGTATTTAGTAGGCATGTTTTAAAGTTTATGGGCACTAAGCGTGTAGTACACATCCATGATAAGTTAAAGTTTGGGTTAAAAATCTTAAAATTTACATCAAAGATAGTATTTTTTTAAGATAGCTAATGTATCCAGCAGTAACAAACAGAAAACGGAATAAGAAAAGAACGTTTATTGTGAAAACTGCATCCATTTTTATGAAAAAGGGTAAAAAAAAATATATAAAAAAAGGTTTAAATGTTTTTCTATAAACCCTTGGGTAAAATTAAGTAAAAATAGTGGTATGTTATAGTTGAATACCTAGTACGCCGAACCCTTAGCTTTGGACCACTATTTACGCCACACCCTGTATATTATAACTTGAAATGTAAGAGGGAGCGACATTAAAATTACTAAGACATTACATAGTTAGATTCTGAATTACAATCCAAAAGTTTGTGTAAACAGAGAATTTAAATAAAATTATCCTTCAACTATGTAGATAACACAAAAATTGAATTAAATAGAAGTTGAATACCTAATATAACTCACGAATTGCAGAGTTTATACTATCGGTTGTTGAGTAATATCATCTTTGAGTACCTAATCCGATATAAATAGTAATACCAGGGACAAAACTATCGAGATCTATTTTATTGACGTACTGTTAGATTCTTAAATAAGTTAAAACGAGTATAATAAATAACCATATGACGCTGGTTTGCGAGAATATCGACGCAACTCAAAATTCTGTCAAATTGAACTAAATATGCAAAACAATCTTAAATCTTTGATATATTATTATTATTATCGTGAACAGAGATGAAAAGCAGATATCGTGCCACCGTTCACCAAAAAGAGATACAATTAAATTTTTTGGTATGCGATAAAAGATTTGATAAGAAATTTGAAAACCTTATTCTATAAAATCAAAAGATTTTAGTTCCGTCCCTATTCTCGCAAACCAGGGATTTGATATACTAGCATATTCAAATATATTTTTCTTTATTTTTTGAATTTCCATTTGTAGATAATGTGCCAGCCCTTTACTAAATATTCAACTAAATGAATTGAATTCAATGACAGCATTTCTTTGTATTTGGATCGATTTTTTGTGAAATGAAAATGATATTTCTGACATTCGCTTTAATTAGCCTAGCCCAAAGTAAGCACTGTAATGTTTGTGTTATGGATACGAGGGTAACAGATAAACATTCATGTAGTATAATACAAAGACATTTAATATTTATATAAATATATATAAATACCCATGACTCCGGTACAAATGCTCGTATTCATCACACTAATATCTGCCCCTTCTGGGATTCGAACCCAGGACCGTCGACGGGGAAAGTAGAATCACTACCATTGCACCAAACGGCAGTCAATATGCATTAGTACATAAACTAGTAAACATATAAATGCTCAACATATAACTTCTAAAAAGTATATATCGTCGATTCTTCAAATATTCTTTCGTGTTATATTTTTACATTTTTAAATCACCAAAAAAAAACTTAAAAATTATTGACTCGGCAATTAACGATTTCAACAATTTTTCGTGTGAAAATATTTAGTTTATTACTTTGGCATTGCCTTAAACTTACTTTTAAAAGCACTATCAAGATACCAAGATTTTACATTTTGAATATTTTTCATTTGCACAATTTGGGGTAGAAATTTCTATGCTGGTAATTTATACAAAAAAACTACTCCCGCCCAATTAGAGTATTTATCATAAAACAACTTTTAAACAGATATTTGCGCATACTTTAGTCATCCTATGATCATGGCTCCTATAAAGGAGTCGGTCAGGATTAAATATAAAGTATGCGCCAATATTCGTTAAAAAGTTATTTCATTTAAAATTAATATGTGCGCGGAAATGTATGAACTAAATAGACTATATTTAATTTCTGAATAATTTACTTATCTATACTACTATATAAATCTGTATTTTTAGACAAATTTTATTATAAGACTCAATGATACCAATCCTACCTATTAATTTTTTGTATATCTGTCTATACATCTGTATGTCCTTCTATAAGTCAAGAACGGGTTTAAATTTGATATATATATATTAAGAACATGTGATTGCTCAAATGATAGGCTATATATCACATGAGTTAACACCATATAGTCTTAGCTAATATTAAAAATACAAAAGTTAGTTTGTTTCATTTTCTAACTACTCAATTGATCATTATGTTATTTTGCATACACTTTGCCAAGAATACAGAGAAGTACAGAGAATACCTTTTATCCAGAAGAAGTACTGTTCCCGAGGGATATAAATGTAACTTTTAATCGGTCGTCTATATTAACGCAAACGAAGCCGCAGCTAAAACTTAGTTCATTACAAAATGATAACACTAATTTGATATAAGTATCTTATGAGACAGAACCCTTTCCAATATATAATTGAAACTTAACAAATTACTACAAATAAATGTACCGATACGCTTTAAAACGACAATAGATGGCGTGTTGTCGGAAAAAATACAACAAGTTAAGGAATTTTAAACTCTATGTTGTACGACATACGTATCCATGTTAGAAATTCACATTACAACAGCACTTCCCAGAAATGAGTAACCCCGCTTTTTGCGGAAAGTTCGATGACCCGTTTTCGCTATGTCCATGGACCTGTCCTTAGGATGTTTTCGTGACATAATAAAATTCACTCAATGTCAGTAACAATTTACTACAAAAAAATTAACTTACTTCGAAAGAAGTCTGTTTATTTTAAAAACTTAAGTTTTTCATAATTTTGCAGTTTTTTTTTATCTCTCCCTTTTTGGTACATGTGGTCTTAAATATAAAATTGGCTAAAGTAAAAAAAAAACTATAGTATAATCTCTATATATTAAAATTTCATGTCACATTGTTTGACCGCGATGAACTCGAAACTACTGAAGCAAATTTTAATGACTTTTTTCGTTTTGCTGGATTTGTTCCAACTTAGGACATAAGATAGGTTTCATTTTAATTTAAAACATAGCAACGCGTGGTCGGGTCAGCTAGTTACGTATTAAGTACGAGTATCATCATATTTATAGTTTCAGGCTATAAACAGGACTACTAGGCAGGACTAGTAGTAGGAACCGCGACGTTTCATCCAGAGGGGTGTGGGTTTGCACTTAACTCGTACCCAATAAAATAGCTGATTATTTACAACGCATCATTATGAACTTAGCTGTAATAAGCTCAAAGTTATTTCGCTTTGTGTAATGAATTTGGGATCTAGATTTTGTTTTCGAGGTTCAATCACCAAAAACTTACTGACCCATGCCTACTTTACTGGGCATCAGGTATAACCAATCACAAACAAATATAGCCTATGTCGCTAAATAATAATGAAGCTTTCTACTGGTGAAAGAATTTTCAAAATCGATCCAGTAGTTCCTGAGATTACTTCCTATAAAAAAACTGCGCAGTAGCATGTCACGTGATTTCAAAACCAGGTTCAACTTATATGCCGGGAACTATAATATCATTTCTGAAATAATTAGTTTGCAAAGCAAAAATTTTTTGTTATAAAGAATATAAAAAACTGTCGAATTTTACCTGTAAAGACTAAATTTGCATGTTTAATGAACTAGAGATAATTATGATAAGTAAATATAATACTAGAAGGGTAATGGAGAATATATTTCAATGAACCATCATATTTCCTAAACTAGCAAACTGTCACGGTAAATGAACTAAATAGTATAAGCTTCCAAATATTTATAACAGGATAGATTTAAAAATTATAATAATACTGGTAAGTATTTAGTACTTTTTTATTTCATTAAAAAAGGATCTAAACACAATAATATTCCAGGAACTTTTAAGCCTAAGATCTTGTTTAAGAGTTTAAACTTTTTTATCGGATTTTACATTAAAGAAAATAAAAGAAGAACTTGCCAACAAACTGTCTTGCAGTTTAGCGAGGAGAGGGGTAATCATCATCTATAAATTTATAATTTATATACATGTGAAGAATAAATAGGTAGAATTTCTTCAGTTAAAATTGCTTTGGCTTGCCTACCAGTTGAGAAAAATTGACACTGCACTAAAAGCGATAACGCGGCTTCACGTTTCATATAAACTATCAAGTCCAAATACTTTAAAATGAGGAAAATGGTTCTTATGCAATGTTATACATTTAAAGAAGACACAGGTTAAAATTTAATATTAAAATTTAAGGTTAAAATTTAATAAGAAAATAACTTTTAATAAGATTATTATATCGAAAAGAACGATTCCAAGACTTCCATAGTAAGAGAAAATAATTAGTATTCATTTTTATATTAAGCCTTTTTATAATGTTTTACACTTACTTTTAATCCTCCTTGAATATATATAAAATTTCATGTGAATTAGTTTCTTTATTTTTAATTATTTGACCTTGAAAAAATGTATGAAATGTGATGTTAACGCTCCAAGTTCTTCGTCGTGTTTGTAATATTTCTCTCTAATACATTTTTTTTATCCACCCTTAAATATAACAAATTATATAATTATACTTGTCTTTACAATATGTACACCCAATCCCCTATTATGTTTTTATCTTTATTTATTCTTTTCACCCAAGCTTGCTTGAAAGAGATTGCTCTTAAGCAACAAGGCCGCCTGTTTATAAACTCTTTTTTTGTAGTTTTGTTCTATATCTTGTATGTGTGTGCAATAAATCGTTATTTAATATTATTTCCTTTTTCAACCAAGTGAAACAATCTAATTTAATTTTAGGGTTAAATCCTATGTATCTAACTCATACTAATATTAATTGGAGCGGAGCGAAGCGAAGCTTCCATGGATCAGCTTCAATGGCGCCATGTCTGTTACGCCATAACTTCCAGAGTTCTTAACCGATTTTAATATTTTTTGTGTGTTATCGAATCAGCAGGTATAGGGCCAGATTGTGACGGAGCCCGAATTTTGAAATTCGAAATAATTACCATCGAAAAAAAAAATTTTTTTTCTTTTTTTTTGGTATTACGCTCCGCTCCAATATATGGTGCTAGCGTAGCTTTATGCTTAGTGACAGCATCGCCTAGTATTTACAGCACTGTAAGGGCCTCCTTCGCCCTAGAGCTTTAAACTTCATCGAAAGGCTTCTCAGAATAATGTCCAATCGCAAATTTAATTATCTGCGGTTTATCAGCTATCTGCGATTTTACTTTAGCCACGGGAATATCCAAGACCTAATTCTTCATCCCATTAGATCCTGGCTTTTGGAAGAAAAGGAAATAACAATTGCAAATAACAAACTTCTTTCTTTCGATTCCTTTTTCAAAGAAATAATAATAGTTTTGTTATTATTTTTTATTAATGACCAACAGAGATTGTTTAAGTTAATAAATAAAGTTTTTAATTTTCGTGATGTACATTTAGTTGTTTCCTTTTCCAAAGAGGAAAAGCTTTTATTCTCATATTTTTTATATTTTGTCTAATTTATGGATGACTTACTAAATGTCCATTAAAATTTGTTTCATTTCATTACAATGTGTTAAAAAATGCTATTTTATTTTTAACGTTTAACGATTTCTTATTCTAAATTATCAACGATCATCCATTTACACTAGGAAATTGAATTCAAATGCCATCTAGTGTCATTTATGTGAATCCATTTGTATCTTAACAGTGTTGATTATTAAAGAATGGTTTTGAATCCGTGTCTTTTGTGAAACCGGACCACAGACCTTAAAATCGTGAGGCAAATTTATCAATTTACATAAATTTCTAACTTCAGAGGGCCTGCAATCTAATAGTCTGCGTGGTGAAGTCCGGAGCAAGGAACAAAATAAAGAAAAAAGAAACACTTTTATAATTGTAAAAAAAAACAAAAGACAACACTGAACATAAAAACAAACGAGCGCGAGGCTAATATGGACCCGAGATAGTAAATAAATAGTAAAGAACTCGAGATAATAAAATTGGTCAGCAATTCATTGACCTGCCTTAGTGAATTTTACTTAACCACTGCATTCATAGTGCGAACACACAGTTGCGCAATCGAGCTCCTTAAGTCAACCTTGACTTTTACCTCTGACGTAACGGTATTCTTTAAAACATCCCGTTTATCAAATAAAAGCTACAGATTTACTAGCATTTTGTTTTTTATTATAAATATGTAAGCGCTTGACCGCTATCTCGCCTAATGGTAAGCGTTGTTGCAATCTAGGATGTGACGCGCTTGCCTAGAAAATACCTATTCACTCGTGACTTGAAAATTGTATTTATCAGGAAACACAAGACTCAGGCAAAGAGTTCCACTCTTAAGCGATACGGATCACAAAGTTGGAACCAAAACGCTTAGTGCGACTCTTTGGTATATCAACCATATAATGGTGGCGCCTATTTGTACGGCTGGTTGTCCGTTAAAAAATGAGGATGGTGGAATAAGGCTGTGAAATTCTGCTGCACACTCTAAAATGTATCCTATAAAAACAGATAGGTTAGCAATCTTGTCTATGCTCAAAGCTTTTGAGGTTATTTAAAAAAAATCATCATTGCCTGTGAGTTTCTTGGCCCATACCTCAATGGAAAACTCTCAAGCGTCTAGAGCCGGTATTGAGCGGAAACTACTGTTACCGTTGCTAGAGAAATAAAGGAAAGCGTTTTATTTCGCAAAATGTTTTTATTTACAAATAATTAAAAAATAGGTGGCAATCACCACAGTAACAATCTATTCTTACATTCGATAATAAACATAGATGTATAAAAAGTAATGAATGACTATTACATCGAATATTACATGTTACAGACGGACAAATTCAATTTTTCACATTACAATTATCCGAATCATGACTTTGATATAATTTCAGTACTGTATGAGCTGACATTAAAGTAGCATTCGCATAATTCTACACGTTACATCTAAATTTTGTATAATTTATACATTTCTCGATAAGTTTCGGTATAAACTGCATCTTTTTCGGTCTATTTAAAAAAATACTATAATTTATTTCTATAAAATATTGCAAATGCAATCCCTGTATGGGAGGTATGATTATCTCATGCTACTAGATTACATGCTAAGTTTAAGCCTTACTTTTTAAATTTATTCAGAGTAATTATTTTATAATTTCAAAACTCTTCTGTTATATACCCATAGGGGTCACATTTGAATGCACCAATATAATAATATTACCCATAAAATTTTCTACAGAAAAACTACAATTTCATGAGTCACTAAAAATTTACTTAATATGCAAAAATATTACGAATTTATCTACACAATGGATGAATTAAAGTTGAAAATCAATTCAAGAAATTGATCATGATGTGTATTTATCAGTAGTGGATTTTCTACAATGTCCTTTGTGGTCACCCATCCTAAAATCTGAATTGAGCAAGCATAAGCTAAACGCTATAGAACTTTAAGAATATTTGTCACTAATTGCCAAACCTCATTGTCTGTCAAACTAACTTAGAATGTACCTAGTACATACTCAAGATGAATTCTAACCAAAAAAATTACAATTTGTTCATCAATCTTATAATTATTATTACGCAGACGACGAAAAAAAAAGGTTTTTATTAAATACTGATTCACTTTAAGCATGTTTACCTAACACTGGATTACCTTGAATAACATGATGTAAAAACAAACTTAAACATATAACATTATTATTTATATCAATCACTGCTCTTTTAAACGCCAGATTAAAATAGAATCGTATTTGAAATAATATTTTTCTCTATCCTTTTCTGTGGGTCTGAAATGTCATTGGGTAGAGCGAGATAGCATGCTGTCCAGCGCAAAAAAAACTCACCCCATCTCTGTCGCATTAGCGTAGCGATGACGTTTCTAAGCGAGAGAAAAGGATACAATATGAACAATTGCGAAACTAATCTAATGCGGGTCAATTATTATAAAAAAATGATGCTAATATAAAAAATAATATCGTCAATTGAATATTTTTTTAAAGAAAAGAGGTTATTTGCTCATTTTATATTGGCACCTCTATATTTCTTTATGCCTGTGTATGCTTTAAAGTGAAGTGACCATTTATAATACATATTATGCTTATAGTGTAGAATGCTTGTTTTTGAGTCATATTAACAGTTGAAAATGAGTTTAAGAATGTGAAACGATCGGATAATTCTCTATGAAATATGTGATATTTTTACTCATTAAGTAGTTTGTTAAACGATTAGAATTATCTCTGTTCACTAATGTATCCGAAGATATTAAAGCCAGTGGTTCAAAATTAAAATTCCGCCATCACTTAGGTATTTGGAAATTCGTAATTTTACAGAAAACACCAAAACGTATTAACGAAGTGTCATTTATTGCGATGTGATTTCCCTTTGATGAATTTTATCACACTTTTGATTTTAAAAACTGGAATGAGATGATTCCCTAAAGAAATAATTACCATTGCAATAAAAACAACTTCGCCTATGCAACAATATCAATATTTTACTTAAAAAAATTAATAGAAAAATTATTTACAATAAAAAATAAAATTCCAGAAGTATTACTTATTACAACTAAGAGGGCAGACTAGTTTATGTGTTCACTATTAAATGAGGGTATTTAGATCATAATATTTTAGTAAATATACAGGTTTAACAAAATTTAAACAATATTATTTACTATAGCTGTAACGGTGTGAAACATGTAGACACAATGCAAACATACTAACGGAAATCAATTTAACCGCTAAAAATAATAATGGCCTTTCATTTATTTAACTATACATATATTAATAATAGAAAAAAAATACTAACAAAGTCCACTAATTTATAAAAACGACACAACGTTACAATAATTGCTTACATATCCCACAAAACCCTCCGTCCATTAGAATCCCTTAGGGGGTCAATAAGAATCTTGTGTCCAGTCGAATATTATGTCAAAACTAAATATAATTTTACGTTCAAAAAAAATTCTATTGAAACAATGAAACGCAAATAATATTCTAGAACTAAATAGCAAAGATTTATTCTGTTTATCAGTAGCAAATCATCAAAAGAATTTTTCCGAGTGCGCCATGTTGAATACATTAGATTAAATAAAAAATGATGACAATAGGCTAGATGACAAAAATTTTTTTTTGCTTTAAAAGAAGCTCATTTCTTTAATAAACAGACAGAAATAATCGGTTTTCGAATAACTTAAAAAACAAGCAAGATATAAGGTATTGAATATTTTGCTCCATCTCTCTCTAGCAGAACGGAAATTTAGATGGAGTTTATATGGCCGTACTAAACAGTGACGTCACTGTTGATGTCTGATCTCTCTGTCTAATCGCTTCCAAATGAACAACTTAAAATGCTTGTATCTAATGTATTTCTAAGCCGATTTTAATTCTGATTTCACACGATTGTATCTTTTTCCACGGTATTTTAATATATTATGACGAGACGTGAAAATTAAAATTCAGTCATCATCCCAATTGTGTCTTAAGACGCTACAATGCTTGAATAAGGTGGCAAAAAATACTAATTATTTCCCCGGGGGATCGGTTTGGACATATAGTCTAAGTGAACCCCTTAAAGATTGTAGCAAGGGATTCTAAGAGAGAGAGGGCTATAGAAAATATAACGTCAAATTCTAAGGAAGCGAATACTCTATAACACCAAATTTTTATAAAGCTTATCTATACCTAAATACACATTGCACACATAATGCACAGTTACCATTCCAAACATATTTTAATTCGTTGACATGTTGATTTCTACTTTTTCACTGTACCATATCTTAATATCATATTGTTGTTAAAATCGAATAATATTAGCTTAAAATGGAAAAAAAATACGCTTTGATTTTGATCCAAATAAAAAAAACATTTAAGATATTTATTGAATAATATTTATTGTATAAGTCTCATTCGTATTATTATTTGCATAATTCGCTATACATTCCATTATAAATTTCAGATTTTTTATGTTGCCATTGTAAATAAATAAATAAAATGCAATAACATTCACATGGTTTTATTTTAAAGTCAATATATAAAAAAAATATAAGTTTCAAATCTCTCCTTAAGAGAGCTTATGACCTTAGCTATCTTAAAACTGAATAATTAAATATTTTGCATGTAATTTCAAACATTATTCTATTATTTAGCGAAAGGAGCTAAGGTCTAATAATTATAATAGTATCTACCAATATAATGGCAAATTAATAATATTCGAATTTTATACTAGAATAATTCATTTAATAAAAAAAAATATCTACGTATGATCAACAATTATACAAAATAATTCACTGTAATGATTCAAATGAAAAACAATATGTTCAATATTTATTGTGTGATTTTAAGTATAATATCATATATTTATATGTACAAGCAAAAGCTTATCAGTATATAAATTTTCTCAATTGAAATCTCTAAGTTGTAAATTGATTGAGAATTTTTTTCATTCTCCCATCGTACTGTAAATTGCACATTTCGAAAAAAAAACTAATAAAATTCACAACAAAGTATTATATATATAAAAAAACTTAGAACTACGAGCCTATTATAAATTTGATTACACGTTTAATTCATCTAAAATATTTACATTATTAATATTCTGTAAAAAAAAACAGATCTAATCTAAAATAATTTCTAATCACTAGCCATGTAATTCGCAATAATCGAAAAAGCGCTGGGTTCGCAATGTTGTACCGGTCTTATGTACGTACTTATGTAATTATTATTTAATAAAATATTAAATCGACTCGACAATTGTAACTAAATTATATTATGTACAAAACTCTTTTAATCATTTTACGTATTGCACACAAGATGGCGTCCTTACACGGAATAGCAAAAACCAAACGCAATTAGGGCGTATAGTCACAGCAATAAAATCTCTACACCGTAGAACCATGTCAAATTACATCAATTATTTATTTCTACTGTTGTCTACTACACTGTTGTCTCTTTGCTTTCGACCGATTTAGTGTGACATGGTTCTACAGTGTAAGAATATCCAGTGGCGCACACATTTAATGTATTTAGGTAAAATACAACTAAATTAAAAAAACTACAACCACCCATTATTATTTTTTGTAAATAATTTAAAATTAAGCT
Organism: Calamotropha paludella; assembly: GCA_927399485.1. Classification (NCBI taxonomy): domain Eukaryota; kingdom Metazoa; phylum Arthropoda; class Insecta; order Lepidoptera; family Crambidae; genus Calamotropha; species Calamotropha paludella. The sequence goes on from OV656804.1 coordinate 28,718,648, forward strand.
ATATAGAAAAGGACAAAACACCTCAATGGCAATAATAGCTTTATTTAAGCAGTTGACATTTTACGAATAACACGGTATAAATATAAAAGCTTTTGAAATATAACTTTGAAGTCAACGTATTATAACAACAAAATTATTTTGTTTTTTTTTGTGGATTGTGTATGGTGACGACGTATTGTATTGTAAATGTCGTTACTTCTGTTAAAGCTGACGAGTTTCTTGCGCCCATTCTTCTTGTCAGTTAAAAGACGTCCTGAATGGGTGGTAGGTAAAAATGTTGGACGATTCAAAACTACTTATTTTTAAGTGCATTTGAATAAAGCTATTTTCATTATAATTTTCATTTTTTCATTTATAAATTAATTCATAATTTTAATGTATAATTATTAAGTAGTAATTATATAAAATTAGCTCGACATTTCAGAGAGCTTTTTGGTGTTTTAATTGTATTTTCATATAAATCTCAATTTATGAGGGCAACACTGGACTGAATGAATGCCTTAAACGACGCATAAAATATTACAAAGAAATATAGTTAAATTTATACTAGAAAGTAATCTTTCACTATCCTTTCAATATTACCATTTTTTTTTCTCGAATTTGCCACATTTAAGACCTTTGCTATTCCGCGCTTCAACACTTGAACAATAAAGCTGTAAAAATACTTAAATAAGACCACTCCAACAGATTCTGAATCCAGCTTATTAATAAAGTCAGTCCCAGAGTATGTGATTATTATGTAAAAGAAAATATTTACAGAAAATTATTATGTGATGTAGAGGCCAGTCAAGTTCGTACTAGACGACTACACGAAGTGAAATTCTTATACACAATTGGTAATATCTAGACTTTATATTAATATGCATAAGGTATATTTTATTATTTTATAAAATTATTATTATATTTTGATGTTTCACCTAATATAAAAACGCTTACACTTTTTTGTAATTCAGAAAAACGTTATGAACAAATAATATTCATAAAACTGGTTTCCATTTAATACTAAAGATTTTGGTTTAAAAAAACTTCTGTTCAACTCAAGGAGCTTAAAGAATAAAATAGTTTCTTTTTAATATTGAGCAGATATAATAACAGTAAGTATAACTAGCATATAAAATGCACAAATACTTTAGAAAATGCAAATAACTGAAGTGACGTCAGTAATTTAGAAATCATTCGTTGATAGTGCCACCTAAATGATAATATTACCCTTAAGTAGAGAAAATACACTTCCATTCAAATTATAATAAGGCTAGGTACAGACCGAAGGGACTGCGCCATTGCCTCACATTCGGCTCCTCATATGTCCTAGAAGTCCATTCAATTTTGGATTCTATGCTAAAAACATAATGTTTACTATCTATCGGCACCAGTTATGCTCAGCAACTTCGCTTATTACTCCATTTATTTGCAAAACAGAGCGTTACACTACAATATGGCGCCCCTTTAAATTTTCATGCTTTGGCTTTGCCGTTAAGTAGCTTTTAAGTGTTCCCATAGATATTTGAGTCACACATAAATTTATAAAACCGCCGATATCAATTTTATTTTTTAAAGATGGCAACACTGACAATGAAAAAGGTAATTCATTAGAACGGTCGCAACATTTCTATTAGTTACCAGTCAACATATATTATTTACCTCACAGACTAAAGTTAATTGATTAAGATTTATTAATTGAAGAATAAAAAAATATTGTGATTTACGTATAGTCAATTGTGATGATAACTCACTTCATTTGCTATCGGGACAAAACAACTTATTATTTTTGTAAAAATAAAGTTCATGTTTCATATAAATTTAATGTTAATTAACTTTTTTTTATTAAAGCTTCAACAAACCAATGTTTTTTTAACTAGTAGTAGTTATCCCGAAAGAATTCTGTTTAATTTAAAAAAAATAACGGTATCTTAACTACAGAGTAAAAAAGAATGAATGGGTGAATTAATATAACCTAAACAGATTATTTGGTCTTGTGATTTTCGATACTAAATTACATGAATTTGATTGTTTTTTTTTTCGCAAATATTAGAATGTAGTTTTATTTTAAGAAATATAAGTTTCTTTAACATACTTGCTATCCAAGGGATAATAATGGTTCGTTTTATTTTATATGAAGTCATCTTATGGTTTTTAAGTCAATGGAAAATAAAAAGTATTTAACGCAAATTGAATTTCGTTATGTTTTAAAAACCATTGTTTTTTTATTCACTTTCACCATCCAAATTGGTTGTCGTTGACAATTTTTATCTTATATCTTGATAATAATATCAAAAGCCGTAAAAGCTACAAAGAGATTACTGAAGCCCAAAACAATTTGTTTTCTCGTAACTTCATCAAAATAAGTGGAATTAGTGTTAATAAATATTACTTCAATTATTTTGATAACTACTGACCAATGTTACCAACAAAAACACATCTAATTTCGAACTTAAATTCAGCACTTGTAATTTCAACCTTAAACATATGCATATAGATTTGTTTTTGTAAGTAGAATTGACTACTGGTCATTTCAATACCATGTCATATTAACCAACTAAAATAAAGATTACTAAAAATGTAAACGACATCACAAATTAATTTAAAAACGCGGTTCCTATAACCTATTTGTCCAAAACACAGTTAAAATCCATAGTTAACAATCCAAATATTTTACTAGAGTAAAAAATATCACTAAATATGTAAACTAATTATAATAAATACGTTATAGGAACCGGCAAGTGGTTAGCTGGTCGAGAAACGAGAACACAACACTATTTTATATTTCGTTTTTTTTTAAATATCTTTATAAACGTTAAGACGTTCGAAGAATAAAAATTACTAATGGTTTACAATTTAATTTGGATTACCGCACCTTAAATAAATGACAAAAGGCGAAAAAATCGCTTGAAACAGTCGAATGGTACTTGTAACGTTATTAAATTAATTATTTGGACAAAACCCAATAAATTTTGTCAATAGAGGATATAACTGACTTTAGACACAAGTTTATTTCAGAAGCCTGGGCTTTATAGATATGTGATGTAACAGTTCTAGAAAAGGTTTTATTTTTTTTAAATAGAAAAGTTTTTATTATAAAAATAATAAACCGGTGAACTCTGTCGACGTTTGGTATAAGCATTGTTTCAGCGAATCTAGGTAGCAGAGCTTGACAACTTTTAATTTTTACTTATTAAAGTAGTTCATACTTTCGTCATACACGACATCGTGAGCTTTGTAATTATAAAAATATAAAAAAAATATACAGCGTATATTACTTCAGAGTCTAGTTCGCTGCGATAGCGTGTACATCTTAAATCAATACGATGATATTGCACTTACGAGTTCGTCACTTCTATCAAAAATTTCTACTACAATTAAATTCCGAACTGTGTGACTGCCCCGACCAGTGAATTAAAAAAACCTTCTTCAGTATCCCTAAGATACTATCTGATTTAAAAATTGTACCTTCGTACTCGAGCTTTTCTAAAAAACTGTCGTTATCTCCATCATGTTCAGAAATGTGACTCATATGTGGTGTGGGTCGGTCAAAGCTGCGTGTCCGATGGGGGGAGGGCATGGTGGAGGGGGGAGGGTGCTGAAGCCGGAAGTAGGGGGGGCTGCCGTGGATCTGCAGGATTCATGTCGATTCGACCCGCCTTACTCCATACCAGCAGGTCCATTATGAACGCTAAGAACATCAGAGCCGCTGACAGACCTGCAGAACAAAAATCACTCATAACAAAAAAAAATAAAAACCTATAAAGATAAGATAAAAAGATAAAACGCTTTTTATTCAATCGTAAATCCTACGGCGGGAGGCCTTGTACCGAAAAAAATTATCATAAATAAATATTTAAAAAAACCACGTTTTTCTCTTGTTACAAATGCACTAAAAAGGGTAAAATAAGTTTTTTTCTCTAGGCTATGTGGATCCGTAAATATGTTTAGTTTAAACTAACTGTAAAATTATACAATTAAAAACGTGGGGCGTGATATGGTGTACTTGGGAATTTTTGAAGAACTTTTAAGTCATGTTGAATGGTTCGTTTTAAAATACGCCCCACGTTTTTAATTGTATAATTTTACAGTTAGTTTAAACTAAACATATTTACGGATCCACATAGCCTAGAGAAAAAAAACTTATTTTACCCTTTTAACCGCCGGTTCCTATATTCAACTGATAGTTATGGTATAAAAGATACTATCCGTTTTTCTATTACCGACTACGAGTCGTAGATACCGTTTCACAATTCACTTTCTATGCCTGCTGTCAACGAGCATCCGTAGATCGTTCAAATACCGAGCCCTCACAGATGTGCGTTTAATTATACGCAAAATATAATTTCAAAATTGCACAAAATTTAAAACATAATGAATTAGATTCACATAATTAAGATTTATTATGTTAATAATTACAATGGTAAAAATATTATTATAATTTTACAATCCGCGTGTTATTTAACCTTTTTCTTACCAAACAGACGTTTGTTTGTGGTTTTATTAGATTGACATCCATCATTTTTTCCAAAATAAAAACCCAGGTTCTTCATCTATAACTGTTATTCTCTAATAATTATTACAAATTTTATAGTGGAAAGTATAATACCGTTTCCAATAGTGTTTTACTTACATCTTTTGCAAAAAAGAAATTACGCCGGTGAGTATCAGATGTTACCTATTTGATCTACTCGTATATCTAGCAAACTTTACCAACGTGTCTACCGCTTAAAATATTGCAATAATTTTGAATTGACAAATCTTCATTCAGGTATATTTCTGTTACAGAAAACAAAGAAGGCTCTATCAAAGAAGCAAGGATGGCGTTGCCCTGCATTTGGATCTCAAACAAAACAATCCATTGATTACAACAAAACTGATCCACATTGCAACAAAAAACTAACCCATTTTAGTGTAAGCTTCTTACAGTTATTGTAAAATAAAACAGTTTAAAAAGTAAAAGAATTTATTATTTTTCCACTTTTTAATTCGTTTTTGATGCAGGCAATTTTTTCTCCTACTCTTGATATAAAAGGCACAAACTGCGACAAACAAACTGGATCTAGGTGGGTCCATAGGTAGGTGTAAACTGAAAAAAAAATATTATTTGCTTTAACCAAATGATCCCATTAGTCCCGTCCAGCACTATCCCCCGGAGTGACATAATGCTTCCCAGATAGTACACGTTTAAAGGCAACGGATGGGACGAATGGTCATCCCTGACATGACAACGAGAATATTTCCCCTCGAGCACCTGTAGGCAGTAGTAAGTAAATGGTCTCATGAGGACAGGACTCAGGATAGTACATGTATGCTCGTACATAATTGGATTATGATTCATAATTCAATGATTACGAGTATAAGCAATACTCACTTATTAAAATATTCTGAGATCAATCCCACAAAGTCTGCTACTGATATGAGCATTGTTCTTAAAGCATAAAACCTTAATGTCAATAATAGCGGATGTAGTGGATATACCCCATGATTCCTGCAAGTTCATCAATAAATTCATGATCATAGGGTTTTCACAGTTATGTTATGAAGGTTATGTCTTAAGGTTAGGTATATTGAGAGTATACAAAGGCCTCCAAAATACTAACCTAGCTCCTGTTACTCCTAAGTGTGAATAAATTTCAGGTAGTTACTGTTCAACAGATTCTTTATCGAGTCAAAATTTCACTTGAAATTTGTACGAATCCGGTGTCGCTATATAATTCGCTCTTTCTTTAGACACTTTATCTTCTCCTAAATCTGTTGCACTGTTTTCCGATATAATATCGAACACTTCTGTATCACTATCTCAACTCGTCATTTCTTCATATTTCTTGCAGGCAGAGCGTGAACAGTGAAATATACATTTTAACCGACTGAAATTGGCAGGTAACCGAATGACATTACGAATAGTAATATTGACAGTCTACTGACGGTTAAAATATTTATAGGAACGGCATAAACTGTCATCTCCGTACAATATGCTTACCACCTCTTACTAGTAGCCCTCCCATCCGTTAGTAGCAAGCCAACGGTAAGTTGCGCTACGAGACGTTTTTTATAGGAACGGTTTTAGCTTACGCTTCGTATAATATACTACTATGCGTAACTAGAACGGATAGTTTTTTGAATATAGAAACTGGCGGTTAGTGCATTTGTAACAAGAGAAAAACGTGGATTTTTAAAATATTTTTTATGATAATTTATTTAACACTTTTTAGTCTTAAACCTTTAAAATATTGTATTGTCATCGTAAGCAAGGCTATATAAAAAATGTCAGCTCAATTGAATGTCTCAAAGTGGTCGCTCAAAAGGTCGATCGCAAGATATGACCCAAACAAACAAGAAAGCAAGTTAAGAAAAACGTGGTAAAAACGTGGTAATAAGACGCAAAAAACTTTTTTTCTCCCTTTAATGTGTTACAAAAGTTTGTATGCCAATAGGGCAAAAACAATTTGGCGATCCATTATATATCGAGGCGGAACCCTCACCCGGAAGTAGTGTCGGAGGCTGTTTGCGAAGACAATGCAGCAGACGGCAATTCGGCTTCTAGGGCTGGTATGTGCAACAGAATTATTGTTTGGAAAAAAAATAGGCAGAAACCTTACCCAGGAAGAAATGCCGGAGGTTGTCGACGTCGTATGACGCAGGCGTCCGTTATGGTATAACCGTATGGTATATAAAGGGCACACGGCTTCTAGGGCTGATATACGAAATAGAACTAATGGGGGAAAAGAACCGGCCGGTTCCTTTCCAAGGAAGAAGAGGCGGAGGTTGTCGCCAAGTGGGCGTTGGCAATGCCGCAGACGGCACTCAGCCTCTAAGACTGGTATGTTGAACATAAATATTGGGTAGAAAAGTACAGGCAGAATCCTCACCAAGGAAGCGGAGGAGGTTGTCACCGTCGTAGGACGCGGGCGTTTGCAATGCCGCACTAGGCACTCGGCTTCTAGGGATAGTATGTGGAAAAGGGGCTAGTAGGGGAAAATAACAGGTAGAATTCTTACCAAGGAAGAAGTGGCGGAGGTTGTCGGCGTCGTAGGATGCGCATGCGCCGACGATGCCGCAGGCGGCATCTCTTAATCGGCACGCTGCGTCCACTGCGGCGCCGAATATTATGGGACACGGCACGTTGCCGAATACGCCGATCGCGAACTGGATCACGCCCATAGCCATCGCCTTGTCTGTACCAAATTTAATAATAATTATTTTAATGCCTAGCCAAAGTAAGCACTGTAAGGCTTGTGTTAGGAATACTAGGTTACATAGAAATACAGTAGACCCCCGGTAATCCGACAAACGTTTTGCAGGGCTGTATCAGACTGCCCAAGATCCCCTATAGTCCGGAATTTTTTGAAACAGAGTACCATGTTATCCAACAAATTACAGATCCAAATAATAAGATTCTATCTGAACTAGTAAACATTACATAGATACTACACGCATACATATTACATAGATATGTAATTAATAGATAAATACCCATGACTCAGATAAAAACGCTCGTGTTCATCGCACAAACATCTGCACCTTCCGGGACTCGTACCCAGGACTAGTAGTACAAAAAGAAGAATCGCTACCTTTGCACAAAACGGCGGTACAAGCATTTACGTAAATAATACAATTATAAGATAAATTATTATAATAAAAAAATACTAGAAAACATCGACTGGGTCACAAGTGAATTCTCAGGCGGGAAACGAACCCGGAACCTTTGGAAATCTGGTCCAATGCTCTCCCAATTGAGACCTTACTTGTGACCCGAGAGAAAACATTTCTAGTATTTTTCTATTATAATAATTTATCTTATAAGATCGCATTGAAAATGCATATAACATATAAAAAATTATGAAAATAAAATTATACTTAAATATTTTTTATAACGTTTAAGTCTTTGCCGACTAACACACAAAACGAATATTATTGATTTTAGAATAACAGACATTAAATAAAAACTAAAAACACGATTAATTACAATAACAAGAAAATCTGGATAACTCACACCAATAATTAAGTTCCGAACTAAGCAAATTGATTGTACTATAAATAATATATTTAATATATAACTAAAATAAATAAATAACTATAACCAACCATGGCTCAGGAACAAACACTTTTGCATGCATGCATACAAATCTATGCACATACCAGGATTCGAACAACATGGGTACCACAAACCGTGTTTATCCGTGCACCGTATGATGAGAAGCACAGCTCCCACCTCGCCACTGGCGTGCACGAACATGATGCAGGCGAAGATCGCCACGAAAAGGTAGATTTTGGTACAGGGGGCGCCACACTCGCCACTGATGGCAATACCACCGGTCGTATACTCATCTGGCCTCAGGATAGACTCATTCAACTTGTATCGAGCGAACCTGGTGAAAAAGAAAATTAATATAGCCATACCTAATACCTTTAGTATCACTAAATTATTGCAGAAAAATACATAAATTTTTGGAGAAGGAAGTTTCTAGAATATGGAAACAGAAATAGTGTTGTCGACTACCAAGGTTATAAGAAAAATACCTGCACCATAGCCTTAAATTATTGAATATAAATGAATTTATATATCTAATTGCCGAAAGCAGCCATATCAGTGAGGATTTTTTTTAGAAATGGATAAAAATCCCGTAAACCAACAGTAACACAGTATACCGGTAATAATAATAGATATTACTTGGTTTAGACACATAGTGACTATCAACGCCAGCATTTAAAGCTGGGTTAAAAAACCATAATAACAAAAATATTTCTTAAGGCCTATGTACATTGCGTTTTTAAACGCAATGCCGATGTGCGTCGGCAGCACATTTTTTTATTTCACAGAGCAGTTATTTTGCATGTCTAACGCGTTCAACCGTGATACTGGATCAATACAGTTATTCAAAAGTAGACCTTAATGGTAATAATTTACTACATAATTCCATAGTCAAGCTGCGTTTCACTCGCGTGAGTACAGCGTTTGTACAAGCGCGCGTCGACGGTGCGTTTAAAAAACGTGGTATGCATAGGCTCTTACATTCACACAAACTGACAAATCTTTCATGTATTATCGCAAAAGTAACAATTTGATTTATTTATTTATTTTTGTGACAAAAACAGTCATTTTTAATGTATACATAGACAATGGGATATGGATAATGACGTTTTCGGGCAAAAAATTGGCAACAGTAAAAATATCACAATACGCCTGAGGAAATAAAGTAGGTAAATAACAAAAATTTCAAACGAGAATTGTTAGCTAGTCGGTACACTTTTGCGTATGTTGATAAATCAGACCCTCATGAAAAAAACAGTGCCATCTAGGGACGCCCGAAAGAAGCTATATAGTATAAAGTGAAAAAGAGATAGAAAGCCACGCCGGTCACGCACACTGACATGAATGAAAGCGAGACAGAAGGCCGAAATCTGACGCTTTCGTGTAACGGTAAAATCTGACGCTTAGAACGGATAGTGGCCGTGTGGTAAGCGTGCACCTGCGAGCGGTCCAAAAGTCTGTATACAAAACAAAAACTTTATTCAGCCGTGGTGAAGTTGTTACTCACGCGTTCAGAGTGGGCGCGCCCTGTAATGACGCGTCCACACACGAGCAGTTGTGGTAGATCCACGTGTTGTTGTCCAACTGTTTGCTGCTAACGCACCCGGCCTGACACGGTGACAAGTACGTGAACGAATCCTGCAATAAGAATGAACAGTTTAAAAAACTAAAAATATGAAAAAGTATACTTAATACTGTAACTGTTTTTGATTTTAAAGAAATTCTACGGATGAGATTTGATCCTACTCTTTATGAGAGCTAAAATTTGTTTTTAATTGACATTTAAAAAACTTATCTTCAGAGTTTTTTGCGCATTAATACTACAAAAAATACTATTCGTAATTAATTATAACTTATGAAAATCCTATATTAATTTATTAGGTATTTATCATTAAAGTAAATATTTCATTTCAATTCTATTTGTTTTGGAATGTTGTGCTGTTTTATTAATAGGTAACTTTAAAAAGTTTCTTAATTTCGAGAGGAAATTAAAAACTACTGGATAGCCACAATTGGCCTTCAAAATTAGATGATAAAAATTGTTATTAACAATTTAGGCCTGAATATATAATTTTTAAGTCATATTTTATATGTTATAGAAATATAGGATTGTGAATACAAACAATAAAACAAATACATTATTATAGCTTCTACCATCTTTATCGAACGTTTAAAATTTGTAACAATATTACTCTCGGTTTTGAAGGTAGTTAACGTTAAACATTGGTGGAACGATACTAGCTCATAGTAGAACATGAAATACGTTTTTAAAACCAAAGCGTCTGCCAGTGTTTCGGTAACTCAGCGGTCAGAGCACTCGCCCGTATAGCAAAAGATTCGAACCCTACCAGAGGGCTCAGAGACTTGGTTGTTTTCTTGCAGGCGTATTTAACATTTCATTGTAGTGTCAGACCGAAAGTTCGGTTTCGATCGGCCTTCGGCAAAAAAACGAGATTTGTTTTCAAAATGCATTAAGTACTGATTACACCTAGTAGAAAATCGATGAAGAAAGGACAATGTCGTTAAAAAACAGCATTTGGCAATTTTTCAAAAAAGTTCATCTGAGTCATCTAAATACAAACGCATAAAAGACAGACTGCATAGCTATGTGATTTAAAGATAAAAAATAAAGACTGGCTGATTATAATAACGTTTTCTTTATTTTTCCCTCATAACATGATCCTTGTCAGGAAATATCGGTTTCGGATTCTGCCGTAAAAACCAGTATCGGTCGGACACTATCTTGTTGTTTTGTTAGTTGGAACCTTGTAATTTGATATAATAAATATTATAATTATTTACACATGAATGTACATATTTTCCTACCTGTCCACAGACTGGGCTGAAGGAGACATTATCGCACCGACAGGCTGCACTACAGGCCATCGACTCATTGTTAGGAGCGCTCAACAACCGGTAGCTTTCTTCTGGACAACTCACGAACATAAGCATTATCATGCCTGCCAACAAAACAATATTTATAATTATTATAATGCAGTTGCCAGATAACCTAAAAGCAGAAACAAACATTAATAAATTTACAAAAAAGTGTTTTTGTCAGATCCGACGTACGAGTTTACTCCTTAATAACGATTGTGTTTGAAGATGCACAAAAAACGTTACGCTGTTATTCGATCAATAAATATATAGTCTAAGAACACAAATTTGTTGTTTGTCTGTCCGCTCTTTTTCCCGCTGTTTTTCCATTGTATCAATTAACGTTACCATAGCAACGCGTTACCGGGTTAGCTAGTCTATAGTCTAAGAACACTAATTTGTTGTTTGTGTTTGTCTGTCCGCTCGTTTTCCCGCTCTTTTCCCATTGTATACGCGTTACCATAGCAACGAGTTACCAGGTCAACTAGTTTTGCTAAATTTCATACTGGGCACTTTGTTAGAAAATCAATTCTTAATCAGTAAACTCTAAAAAGTTATTATTCTATTAGTTTAGTCAAAGAGTCGCATGTAACGCACTTTTTTATTTATATTAATTATTATATAAATATTCACTTAGTGACAACCTCCGTGGTAGCGCCAGTCGTAGGTCCCGGATTCGATTCCCAGCCGAGTTAATATTAAAAATATTTTTTTCTATATTGATTCAGATCTGTGTGTTGCAGTAGTGTCGTTGTTTCTGAATTCCATAACTCAAGTGATTTAGCTAATTAACTTGGGTAAAGAACATATATATGTTATGTTGTCTGATAGCTAATGGAGCTCTAAGGAAGTTAAGCTCGAAATGGTCGGTTATGAGATGGGTGACCAAATAATTCAATATCGAGTAATTAATCTAATATTTATAGTAACTGAAGGTAAACAAGGGGTCGTCCATAAATCATTTGAGGATATTAGATCACTTTTTCATTACTATGAATAGTACTTCGGTCCTGCGCTCGAATCCCTGAAGAGGCAGATGTTTGTGTGATGTATACGAGCATTTGTCCCTGAGTCTTGGTTATTTATATGTTATACTAGCTGACCCGATCAAGTGTTGCTGTGTTATAAATTAAAATGTAACCTATCCTATGTCCTAAGTCGGAATAAATCCAGCAAAATGAAAATTATTATCAAAATTGGTTGAGTCGTTTCAAGTTCATCGTGGTCAAAATCTGTGACGCAGAATTTCTATATATATATAGATGAATATTTCATATATATGTATCATATATGTATGAAATAGGCTATCCCTTACCCTAGTACGTGTAACACAAGCCTTACAGTGCGTACTTGCGGCTAGGCTAATTAGTGGAAATGTATGAAATTTGTTATTGGTCGTTCTTCGCATAGCTCTGGTGTGCACTCTTAGTTACCTGCACTATAGATGGCGGCGGTGGCTGCGGTCCAGGCGGCCACCTGGCGAGCGGAAGGCACCAACTTCAAGATCACCACTCCCGACGTGATGATGCCCAGTCCCATCACCAGGATACCACCAAGGCCTGAAATTAAATGAAAATAAATTAATTTAAATACACTTAAAGAGATTATTTTTAATCGTCCAACATTTTTACCTACCACCTCTTCAGGACGTTTTATAAACTAACAAGAAGAACGGAAAGAAATTTGTCAGCTTTAACAGAAGTAACGATATTTACAATTGGGACCGAGCGCGATGACAGCGCCACTTGACAGGTAGCCATTATGGACGATATTGTCACCGCTGTCAAGCAAGAAGTAAGTAAATGTTGTGAAAACAATTGATGAAATCTTGTGTTATTTTACTATATGAGACAATTTTGGACGATGATAGTCAGTAACATAATTGCCAATAACATTTAAATTATTGTTTTCTGTGAGAAATGAGCCTACTGGTGACTAAAACGGGGTTTCGTGCCATCACACACGAAATCATTTTCCAACCGGAGACGATGAATAAAGGCAAGAAATTGGTGCTAGCTGGGCACGTCCTTGAGGTTGAAGATATTCGCCAAGGAAACATGACTCGTGTTATAAAAGCCCGAGTGGTTCGCCAAACATCTGTCACGGCAACGGCGTACAAGGCAACTTTGTTTGTAAGCAGATTTTTATGTTTCAATGCCGTTCAACAAAAGCTTATTCTGTGTTTAACAAAACAATTTACTTACAGCTAAACACCAATAATTGTCATGTTAGAGTGTATCGTGCGACTGTGTTTATAATACGAGTGGGAAATGCAGCACATTGCAGCACTTATATACTTCATAATGAAAACAGTTTGACGTTTTGGAAATTGGTAAAATTAACAGTCGCTTTTCTTGGTGTTATTACAATTCGCAATAATACATCTTAACTAGGACCATATTAAATTATCTCAAAAACGATTAGAAAATGTTTACTGCAATATGGATTTGACAGCTCAAGTTAGCGACAAAAATGACAATTTTAGCCGTAGCGAGCGCTGTGATTGTTTAAGCTTATTATTATGATTATTTCATTTCACAGTCAAATATTAAGGGTTAAAAAATGCTATTGTTATGCGCAGTGGGGCAACCGCACTGGAGATAAAGGGATGTTTTAAAGCTGAAATCTTTTAACTGTTCGCCTAGATTAGTAGGCTAATGATAAACTTACTGATAACTTCTGTGTTTCATTAACAAAGTAATTAAAGTGTCATGGATCGCACTAATGTGACAAAGAAGTGCATTATGTTAAAGCACTTCTTTGCTTATTCTTATTTTCCAACGTGTGAGCTTTTTACTGTAACTGTTAAAATATCTTTTAATAAATAGTTATTTTGTAATAAATGAATATTTGGAATTGTAGTTAGGGGGGTCGAAAAAATCTCGCCCGGAGCGATGGTAGTGCTAGAATCGGCACTGGTTATGCGCACGCGCATATATAACCCATATATGTAAGCCTAATAGGCATTGGTGCTTGACCAAGTATATACCTCACCCGAGACAAGATTGGCGTCGTGTGTTGGCAGGCGGAATTGCTTCTCCAAATATTTGGGCAGGAAACTGTAGACTCCGCTGATCGGCATCAGATGGAGGACCGAGCTCGCCGTTCGCCACATGAGGATGTCATTTGTCAACTGCCTTTTGATTGTCGCGAAGAAGTCTGTAATAGGTAATTATTTATCAACCTTTGCAAATATTAAAAAGAGGAAAGATTTGTATTTTTGTATGTTTGCAATGAATAAACTCAAAAACTAGTAAGCCGATTTCAAAAATTCTTTCACCATTGGAAAGCTACATTCACGTTTAGTAACAAAGGGTATATTTAAGGCTACAAAAAATTTAAAGAATTTTGTTCACCGTAATAAAGAATACGGTGTACATTTTATGTACACACTTATTACATGAACATGTGTAAATTTGATTCATCATACAAACATCTACAGGGATTCGAACCCAGGACCGTCGCCGTCGGTGCGAAAGGCAGAATCGCTAGCGTTGCACCAAACGGTCGTCGAAAAACTTAGAATCTGCGGATTTTTTAAAACAATGAATAATTTTTGTGTACCCAAATTACTGTTTTGAAAAAAATAATAGCTGTAGGTATCATTATTACTGACATAGGATATGTAAAATTTAAACTAACAAATGAATTTCTAATATGTATAATTAAATATATTATTATTATAAACAACATTGACTGTATTTAGTTCTTACACTTCCGCGCACATTACACATCAGAATAAAACACTTTTTTACGGATTTTTGCGCATGTTTTATTTTATTTTATATTTAATCCTGACGTTTCGACTCCTTTACAGGAGCCGTGATCACAGGATGACTAAGATGATTTGATTTTTTGATGATTTGATTGAGAATTAATTAAATAACTAAATAATGTTTTTAAAATAAATTAAAACAATTTGATTTATATAAAATAATTTAATAATTAGGAACGTGCCCGATTAAAATATTGTGAAGGTAGTAGAAAATACATGACAACCATCATCTTAGTCATCCTGTGATCACGGCTCCTGTAAAGGAGTCGAAACGTCAGGATTAAATATAAAATAAAATAAAACATGCGCAAAAATCCGTAAAAAAGTGTTTTATTCTAACATTGACTGTGTTGTATATTTTGACGAGTTTTTGGAACGGTAGCGATACAACCTTCCGCACCGACGACGGTCCTAGGTTCGAATCCCAGACAGGGGAAAATGATTTGTTTGATGAATGCGAGCATTTGTATCTGAGTAATTGCTATTTATAAATATTACTATAAACATTACATATCTACGTATCATATTTGTATGTTTATCCGTTACCCTAGTATCCATAACACAAGCCTTAGTACTTACTTTGGGCTAGGCTAATTGTTGTGATTGTAACAAATATTATTATTATTTTATTCGAGTCTTACAATATTTGTCACAAACTTCTATCTACTTATTTATTCTAAAAAAAATCAGTGTTTGAAACCGGCGGTTTGTCGATGCCATTATACTTTCAAATCACCTCCATATGAATAGGTTTAAGGCTGAAACGACACTTTTAAATTTTAAATTTAAAAAAGTGGTTTGAGTCCTTGGAATTTATTGTTAACTATCCCATAACAAACGCAGATAAAAACTGTAGCTATGGATAATATCTGTAAAGTGTGTTTTATTATTATTACACTTACAATTAATAGCAATAAATTCCGTGGTCGAGTAAATAGATGAAAAGAAATGAAAAAAACTTTATCCTAATTATATTATGACCATAGAGTTTGTTACCATCTTGCCTCGCTATCCTAACATTGCAAAACTAAACTTGCCCTTCCGTACTCCCGCAAAAACAATACGATAGCGTGTTTCTACGCGCTACAGCGCCATCTAGTTATAATAAACTCAAAATAAGTTATGTTGAATCGTCCTACATTTAGGTAAGTGAGAAAGTGTAACGACATTTATAACATTATATATCGTAAATATACAATCCACGAAAAACAATACTTCGTTTATAACAATAATAGTAGCGTCATGGTTACATTACGTCGTTGATTACAACAAAGTCAACAAGTTTCTGTTTCAAATAAGTACTTAACCATACTTAACATACAGAGTATAAAAGAAAAACAGGTCGGTCTTACAAGGTTCTAACGTCAATTTGCAATCGGGACAGTGTGGAAAAACGTTCAATCTGCTATATTATCTTGATTCTCGGTGGTTTTTTTTTTAATATACTTAGTTATCGTTTTTAAAGGTTTTATTTTTCAGAATAAAACACGTGATAAGAAAATGATGATCACGTGATGTGATCACGGCTCCTGTAAAGGAGTCGAAACGTCAGGATTAAATATAAAATAAAATAAAACATGCGCAAAAATCCGTAAAAAAGTGTTATTCTGATGTGTAATGTGCGCGGAAGTGTAAGAGCTAAATAGGTTTTATTTTTGTATTTCTACAATTTGTGTTGAAAGTCTCATGTTTGCGAGAGGGGTTCATTCCATACATGTTTGGGTGGAGGAGTCTTGGGGGGGAAGAGAATAGAGGGCAGATTACTTAAGATGTGGAAAATAGTATAACAGTAAAGTAAGGAAAGAGAAGTAAGTAAAATAGATTCTGGGTGGTTGTGTTAATAACACTATTTCCACAACCATATTAGCGGTAGCGATCCCACCTTTCGCGCCGACGGTCCCAGGTTTGAATACCGGAAAGGGCAGATGTTTTTCAGACGTCGCACAGTGGAGTATTTACTCAAAAAACCTGGCCATAATTATTATGTGTAATATATTCTGTGGAGCTGCATAAATTAACAACCGGATACTGTTTTTAAATGATTGTTTTATTTAAAAAGGTACATAATCACAAGTAACAGACTTAACCCTACGATTATTATTCATAAAAATCAGATTCTTCGTTTTCATCGGTCTGTTCAACGTCACTGCATTCGATTTCTTTGTTGCCCACTTCAAGTACAAAATTTATAGTATCCGGACAGAAGGGTTTACTTTTCTTAGGAGGTTGGTTTTGGTTGCTACTTAACAATGGATCGGAGGTAAGTAACAATCGGGTTAATATATCCTTATTGCATTTTACTCTATCAAACTTTCGTGAAAATTTAGCCTATAAAGTCTGAAATGCTTGTTACGGGCTTCAGCATCCTCTTCCGACAGCAATCCAATCGGCAATATATATGTATATGCAATGACTGTAGCACCATGAATTAAGATTTTATGTACAGTGGGTGACATCGGATGCCACCCATACAGCTGTACGTACAGGGTAGCGGTTTCAAATGTGTAGGTTTTTGAACTTTATTGTGTCAATCATATGGCCACTACAAATAGTGTCCAGGATTACTTTAAATTTGTATATTAATGTACAGTCTATGCCTGTAATTCGGGCAGTAGCTTCTGGATCAGAAAGGAATCTTTGGGATGTGTTACCATCGTTAGTGTTTCCAATTCCTGCTTTTGGTATATCTACCAAAAGTCCCATTTCTTCACGAAATCCCTTTGGGATCTCCTCCTGTTTCTCTTTTACAATTTTCTTTTCTTTGGCTGCCCATTTTTGCTTTAATTCACTCTTGAAATAACTTAAATAATGTCGTAACTGGCTAACTTTACTATCGGGACACTTAGTCAATTTGCCTACCGGTTATTCCAAAGATAACAGTTTCTATTTTATAATTCGGACATTGTCTGATGAACTCATGTAACTGCTTTTTAGTGATATTCGTACAAGCGTCAGTGGAACCTGTAGATAAAAGAATATTTATTACAAATCACATAGAAAACCAAATTTAATATAGCTGCCTTCAAATATCTGGCAAACAAGATGGCGGAATAAAGCGGTATATTTTTTTATGTGATTCTATTATGAATGCCCTATACTATATAGAAAATAATACAGTGCAGCTCGGACATGCCCGGAACATAAACAAAAACGCTTTTGTTTAAGAAATTTTAACAATAACACCTTATTTTTATATATCAAATTTTAATAATTCATAAAAAATATTTGATATGGAGATAAATTTATTGTAATGTAATTATAATAAAGATAAATACCTTCACTTTTCATATCCATATTGTTTATTTCACCAACCGAACACAAAAAAACTAAAATTGCCTGTGCAATTTGTAGAAAAAACGAGAGCGTCAAGAAAACAATATACCGCACAAGGTGAAGACTAAGTTTCGACTACCTGTGAACCACCTCCTGAGAAGTGAAGGGCGCACGAGGAGTACAATGTTATAAAGCGGTTATTTGGCTGTCAAAAAGAGAGGGTTGCGACAAGTTTTATCATACTTTCCGTTTTCGACTTTTGGCCAGGTTTTTTGGGTAAATACTCCTATGTGCGTCGGTGCGATATCTGACAATTACTGGCATTAGGAAGTTGTACCTTCATAGCTGTACCTTTAAATAATGGCTCCCGCTTTTCCTTGCTCTTCTTTGGCGGTGGCAATGGCGCCAACTCCTGTTTAATCTGGCGTGGGAAGAAGAACATTAACGACGACAGGATCACTATGAAGCCTGCGATGAACACCATGCCTGTAACAGACAAATAAAAAAACATTCATAAGTAAATAATACAAACAGTATAGTTTTTTAAGTTATTTAGATCTATTCACTTATTGAGCGTCATCTTATTTTAAATGCGGTATTGTAACGACGGTAGCGGCTAGTAGACGATAGTGTTGCTGATCGATAGTGGACTATCGATAATCTATCGATAGTCGATAGATAGGAGGATAATCGATCGAAGTATCAAAACTATCGATAGCTTGGAACGTGTCAATACAATTGAAAAATTGCAATACTATCGATAGTATTGTTATTCGTAAATAACAAACTATCGATGGTATTGATAGTATCAGTATTATCTAGATGCTTATTAATAGTACTATTGATAGAATTGAGACTATAGATAGTTTTAGACTATCGATAGTTTATTAATTTTTAAGTATCGATACTAACGATAGTTTTGTTACTAAGAACATAGTATTGATGATAACGATGGTTACTTATTTACTATCAGCAATACTATCTATAGCATCGATAGTATTGTACTCTTTCCATAGTATTGACACGTTTCGAGCTATCGATATTGTCGATAAGCCCATCGATTGTACCTTATTTTTCAGATAAAAAAACTCGAAAGAAATACTATTTTTTGACGACCGTTTGGTGCAATGGTAGCGATCCTGCCTTTCGCACCGACGGTTCGGGTTCGAATCCCGGTAGGGGCAGATGTTTGTATGATAAATACGAGTATTTGTACCTGAGTCATGGATATTTATATATATATTTATATGAATATTACATATCTATGTATTATATATGTATGTTTATCCGTTACCCTAGCATCCATAACACAAGCCTTACAGTGCTTACTTTGGGCTAGGCTAATTGGTGTGAATGTAAAAAATATTTATTATTATTATTATTATTTTCAAATAGTAACTGTTTCAGTGAAACTTTAACTAGCAGATTATAGGTAATTTTTCATGCAAGTAACTGCCTCATAAACAAAAATTGTTATATGACAATCATTACTCAAAGGTAACTAAAGGAAACTAAAAACATTTACTTAAAAAAAACACGAGCTGCATAAAAGATTCTTTGACACGATAAAAAGAAAATAAACCAGCAGGCAACATTTGAGGCGGATATTAAAATAAAATGAAAATAACTTTATTCAAATGAACTTAAAAATAAGTTGTTTTGATTCGTCCAACATTTTTACCTATCACCCATTCATGACGTCTTTTAACGGAAAGAACGGGCGCAAGAAACTCTTCAGCTTTAACAGAAGTAGCGACATTACAATAAAAAATCATACATTAATTCAATAAACCATAGTAAACAAAATTTTATTGAACTTCCTTCCACAGAATAGGACATAAGAACGTGGGTTGTGCAAATTGCAATCTAACAGCAGTATAACTTGAGATCACCGTGTTTAGCGAGCGTACAATAAATCTGAACACAAACATGTTTCTTTGATTGCTACCACCACTAATTAAACCCACAAATAGTCTCATTATTTTGTGCAAATAAAACATTCATATTACAATCGACGAAGCTACAAAAAAAATTGCTAATGAATACACAGACAAAGCAACGGTGAACGATTTGCGAATTACTGTTTGAACATTTTATCAACGACCACTACGTATGGAATCTTTATAATTATGGCTATTATCGCGTCTGCAGTGCGAAATACCTTGGCAATATGTATAATACAGCTCATATGAAGCTTACATCATGTAATGAATTAAATAATTCACGCAAGAAGAAGCCTTCAAGCGTGAAGAATCGCATGAACAACTTGGAGAAGTTAACAATTGGAAAAATATTTTGAAGACGCTCTTGTAAGAGATATATGGAAAATTACTGAATACATATACTCTATAAAACTACTTTACGTCTAATATTAGAGATATGGGAATGCACTCAATTTTTTTGGCTTCAGATCAAGTACTGTATTTTGTTTGTGTGCGTACTTTTATTTGAATTACACTTCGTAATCCATGCATTAAGGATAAAACTACTATGTCATCTATGCTTCGTGTCACACTAAGTAGTCCATTTAAATGCCCTCTCGAATTTCATTTATATTCTAATACGATACTATCCCATACTCCTATTAAATTAATAATATTATATAAAAATCTTATTCATTTTTATGCCAAAAATTTTAATCAGTACAATAATAACGTGTTTGAAAATAGTTTTCAAAGCTGTAATTAAATCGTTATTTAATATTAAAGTACTTAATTGTTACGTGTTTTTAATATAAATTTTAGGGAGAAGCGGGCGTTTTTAAAGTCTTTTGGTGTTTAGATTACATGTCATCCTACCAGGGCTATCTTTCCCATTTACAACCAAATATTATAGGATTAAAGTTTAGGATTAATTATTAGTATATCTCCTTAATTATATCTTTTTGAAGTTACACTACCATAGCTCTAGTTTCCTTATTATCCTCTCTATCCTAAAGTTGTCTGGAAGAGATCGCTCTTAGCGATAAGGCCGCCGATTGTTACACGTTATTCGTAAACAATTAACTGTGTTTATGTATCCCTCTGTTTTTGTAATGTAATCAAAAGTTAAAAATAACCTCACCACATGTATGGATTTTTTTTTTATAATTTTAATTGTTATAAAATAAGTTAGATAGCAAAGCTCGTCATCATGACATGACAACATAACCACGATAAATGGACCAAGTAAACTACGTCGAAATAAATGTGTGTTTTAAACAAATTCATGATAACATTTTGTCCGCGTGGTTAAAAGTACCGTTCGTGTGTCGATTGTACGGGATACAGCTATGTTTTCAAGTTTGTCATCCGATATTTTTATCAATTTGATATCAATATCAGGCGCGAGTTCCCACTACGCCTAAACGTAAACAATTCCAATATATCCAAACAGAAATCATTGTGTGGTTCCAAGGTCGCCCGGTCGAACGCTCAGTCAAGGGCGTTCGCTAGACGCACTACCTACCAAGACACCATATACAATTTTATACTACATTTACCGCACTCGTTATCGGCTGGGAAATCTACTATCATGAAGGAGTTACACGTGTGATGTAACCTTATGAATCGTGGCGTCTTCAGACGCTGAGAAGGCTGCCCCCGTGACATTTGTAACATAGAGCCGTGGAGAAGACGAAGGTCAACTCGGGACCGGTTTAAAAGTAAAAGTGAACAAGACGGCGCGGCGGCCGCGCGTCCACCCACTAAATCCTCATTACGGGCACCGACGACGGCATAATTGTCGGCAGGCGCGCAGCCTTGGCCGTGACCGGTAGATAGAGCGCTTATTTTAGTTGTGGTGACGCGCCGTGATGTAACGACGCCTTATGTAATGTGGAGCGTGCGCCGGCGCAGCGTGACGCTCCGCCGACACCCGCACCGCCCCACGCCGCCAACGCAACACAAAAAAGCGAAAGTCGCATGAAAACTGCAACGCCGCACCAATATTTCTCTGAACGTAAATCGTCCGACACCTGCTTTACGAGAAGATAGCCAAGTGCAGCCAAGCCAAACGAAGACGACCACTCCTTGCCATTAACTATATGCAAATCATCAGATGAAACGGGATACTGCGCAAGATGAATTAACATTATGATGCAACAACTGATTTTTCTCACAACTACCACGTTGAAGAAATCTTTCTGCAATTGACGTGATGATTGAATTTGAATTAATAAAGGTGTAATCAGGGATGTTGCGCGATGCACTTCACATGCTTATTATCTGTTTAGAAACTCTGCTTACGAATTCGCAGGAAGCCAATTTACGCAAATGATACTGGCACAAAAATTAGCGAAGTTACCAATGAAGTAAATAAGACAAAGTTACACCAAACACCGCCATGATTTGAATACTCTCTAAAGAGTTGAGCAGGAATTCTTCGTCTTATTAATATTCAGGACTTCATTCATGAACTTATGGCAGTTGAACAATAAGGAAATACTCGGAAAACATTCAATGAGTATTTGCGAATTCGCTTTATTACCAGTCAAGGCACGCATGTAGCAGTTTTCTACACTTTAACCAATGTTTGGGGAGGCGTTCGAAATTAAGGATCAAAGGATTTTCAGCCTTCGTGTGCTGGTAGTAGAGGGTTTAGTGGAACAGTGCTGGTGTTTGCTGCGGTTGGCAGACACGCACGCATTTGATTGGTACTTAGGTCACGCGCATGCTTTCTTCGTGGATTTTGCGCGCGAATCTGTGCAAGCGCCTCTAACGGTAGATAGTAGTTCCACGATGGAATGCCAAGGAACTACGTTCGTAGCCAACTAGTCGATCCTTTTAACTTAAACGATGACGTATCTATGAAATTATTAATTTGTCGCTTGGTATTTCTTTTGATTTCTTTGATAGTAAAGTAGTCATTACACTAGGTTGAAGTTATTTATGTCTGGAAACAGATTTATGTTTCGTTTAAGAGTCGACAGGCCGGCATACGAACAATTTATGGCGACGTATCTCTCCAACAAATCATTGGCATGGCGAGCTTCGTATATCAATTGCATGCAATCAAGCTGCTATTTAATATAATATTCAATAAAATGGTAAATTGTGAGTTGCTCTTGATATTAACTGTTTTGCACTATAGTACTAAGTTAGTACTAAGCCATTCATTGACGGTATTAATGAATAAAAACCAGGAAAAATAATGAAATATAGTTAATCTAAATACTTATTGCTTTTATTGAAAGAAAACAATAATGGGTTAACCATGGGAAGCATAGATGTTGAAATTTAAAAGCGTTTGGGAAGGTCAAATAATTGATAGAATTATCTTTAATAATAAAGATTAATTCATGATTTTTATATTTTGCAAATTAAAAACTATCTTATTGAACTCTTATTGAAAATTTTTTTTTTTTTTAATAATTATTACTTATAATAAATACTCGTTTATAAATGAATGTTTACTTAGCAGACAGAAGAATTCGTGAAGATAAAAGAATCGTGTTAAATAGCCTCCTGCGATATAATGTCCGACAGACATGCGTTATAAATAATTTTAATAGGAAAATACTGGAAAACATCGTTTCATCTTACAAGTGAATTTTCAGGGAGAGCATTGGATAGGACTACCAAAGTTGCGGGTTCGTTTCCCGCTTGAGAATTCACTTGTATGCCAAGTAGATTTTTTCCACTATTTTTGTATTAAAATAATTTATCTTATAAAATAGCATTGGAAAAATTAAAAAAATATATACAATTATAAGACACGCGTTATGTTAAAGAACTGGTGTTATTTGATATTTGTAGCACTGTAGTAATGTATTATCTATATATTATCCGATATTTCGGCACTGTTGCAAGCGCCATGAGTTGCTCCGTGATCATGGCGCTTGCAACAGTGCCGAAATATCGGATAGTGACTAAAAACAAGGTACATGGTAACAATCCCGTATATAACTTATATTACTATATTGTTAGTGACCATGAAAGTTTAAAACAATATATTTGTAGTACTATTGACGCATTTGCTTTTACACCTGAGAACATATTAGAACACGTCTGATATTATTGTACTGGCGCGCTGGCAATTACTCGAGAAAATTTTGCATGTTGCCAACATCTTAGCTGATTTCACCATAGAAAATAAACGCGATCAATTCGAATTAAACTTAGTTTACGTGCTTAAATGAGTTCCGAGCATATTTTTGGTTTTAACCAATATATATATGTTGGAAATATTTTTTATAGGAAAAATATTAAAAACGTGTGAACATTGTCAACAGTATATTTTGAAGTAACAAATAAAATTCTATGTTTAAATATGTACCTAAAGTCATAAAATAAGTTTTGATTATAAAAAAGATTGTATATCACAACACCTCCCCTTAATCAAAACCTATATGTAAGTACATACAACATCTGAACACAAAAAATTACAGAACATAAAAACTAAGTATAATTTAGGAACAAAAAGAACAAAAATATAAAGGCTTACAACATTACGTTATTCCCATACAAGATATACATTTATGATGGTTAACGTAGGTCAATGGCTTCGTTAACACATCAGCTGACATTTCTGTACTCTTAAGATATTTTAAGCCAATAATATTTTCTAATACCTTCTCTCTAATAAACTGATACTTGGTATCAATATGTTTAGTTCTGTTGTGGTACACGGGATTATTTGCGATATTTTGTGCACTTTGGCTGTCACTGTAAATCGTAACACAATCGTATAATTTACCGCATACCTCATAAATCAAACGACGCAAGTATATGGCTTCTTTAGCGGCGTCTGTAAGTGCCATATACTCTGCTTCCGCTGAAGACAGAGCAACCGTTGGCTGCTTTCGTGAGGCCCACGCTACAGGTCCATTTCCCAGCTTAAAATAATACCCCGTGTATGAGCGTCGATCACGCTTACAATTGGCCCAATCTGCATCCGTATATCCAATCAAAGGACTTTCAGTTTTCCTATAAACAATAGAGTAGTCTATAGTCTGTTTTAAGTATTGTAATATACGTTTTGCAGCTTCCCAATGAGTTTTATTGAAACAAGTGTTAAACTGACTTAAATAGCTCGTAGCATATGCTATATCGGGACGGGTATTAACAGCTAAAAACATCAAAGATCCTATGAGATTTTGGTATGGATAATTGCACTCACCTGCGGTTCCATCATCTAACTTATTGTTTACCAAAGGTGTAGAATAGCCTTTACACGATTCCATATTAAACCTTTTAAGTATTTTTTCAATATATGTCTTTTGATTTATACGTATCTCATCACAATTTTTATTAACATTTATACCTAAATAATATGTCAAATTACCGAGGTCTTTCAAAGTGAAATGTTTTTGTAGATCAGATTTCACAATGTCAAAAAAACTGTCATTCTTATGAAAGACAATAATGTCATCAACGAAAATTGCCAAAATTATTATATCAGAACCAAAAAGTTTTTTATAGATACACGGCTCTGAAGGTAATTTTGTGAAACCAATACTACATAATGTTTCATTCAGTTTTGTATACCATGCACGCGGAGCTTGCTTCAAACCATACAAACTTTTTTGTAATAAGCAAACTTTTCTTTCTTGCCCTTTAACAACAAATCCTTTGGGCTGTTCCATGTACACTTCTTCCGAAAGATCACCATTTAAAAATGCAGTGTCAACATCCAGATGTTGCATTTTTAAATCGTATTCGGCAGCAAGAGCAAAGAGGGTTCGAAGCGATGAATTCCTTACAACAGGAGCAAACGTTTCATGATAGTCAACGCCTTCTATTTGACTATAACCCTTAATGACAAGTCTCGCTTTGTACTTGATAATATTGTTATGTGCATCCGTCTTGACCTTATAAAGCCATCTGCACGGAATAACTTTCTTGTCTGGTTTGCCCACTAGTCTCCATGTTTATAATTTCATAAGAGACTGATATTCACTTTCCATCGCCATCTGCCATTTATCTACATCATCAGATGTAATGGCTTGTGTGTATGTCTGAGGCTCCAACATATCGTTCAGCGCGACACTGTACGAAAAATAGTCAGGCGGCTTACGAACTCTAGAAGGATAACGGCCTTCAGTTTGAGAACTTGCCTCAGGTTCATTCGGCGGTGGAATATCCGATGAAGCGACAGTTTCAATATCTGAAGATTGAATATCTGACGAAGCAACAGCTTCAATATCACTATTACTATCCCCCCTTAGTGGACACAACACAGACTGATCCACATTTTCAGAAGGAGAACAGGATTCGGTAGTTTGGCCCCTAGAGGTACTAGCAGAAGGCTCATTTTCTATTTCTACATTGTTTGTCAATGTCAAAATAGGATTGAAAATATTCACCTGCTCCGAATTCCCGGTTTCCTTTAGACTTTTAAAACAGGTCTCAAAAAATGTAACGTCTCGTGCTTTAATAACTTTTCTTGGGTAATGAGCATTTCTGAAAATATAACTATTCGGATCATCAGTGTACCCAACAAAAATATATTCTTCGGCTTTGAGATCAAATTTCTTCCTTTGACATGACGGTATATGTACTAGTGCACGACAACCAAATACCTTGAGGTGTGATAAATTCGGTTTGTGCCCAAACCATCTTTCAAAAGGTCTCTCAGATACAACTAAAGCACGGTGTGGAGACCGATTTTTTAAGTAAACAGCAGTTTGAATAGCATCTTCCCAAAAGGATATCGAAAGAAAACTACCTGCTAACATAGAGCGAGCTTTCTCAACTATAGACCGAATGGTACGCTCTGCTACCCCATTTTGCTGAGGCGAGTACGGCACTGATGTTTCATGAACGATTCCATTCATCGCAAAATAGTTTTGCAAGTCATCGTTAATAAACTCAGTCCCATTGTCAGATCTGACAGTTTTAATTTTTTGACCAGTTTGCTTCTCTACAAGTAAATGAAAAATCTTAAATTTTTCTTTTACTTCAGATTTCGCATTCAAAAAATATACAAATATTTTGCGCGTATAATCATCGATTAGTAATAAAGCATATCTATTGCCTTGAAAAGAATTGCCAGACATTGGCCCACATACATCACAATGAATCAACTCAAGTGATGATGTTGCCTTTTTGAATGCAACACTTTTAAAGGGCTTACGTGCTTGCTTTCCCTCTACACAAGCAACACAATTAGTTTTATCTACAATGCTATATTCTATACCTACTTTACTATTTCTTAGCAGATTCATCCCAATACGGCATAAATGGCCTAGACGTCTATGCCATAACTGGTATTTATTAGACAGTGATTCAGCCATAGCCACATCTCGAGTTCTATCGCATGGTGTATTTACAGTACAGTTTAACTTGTACAGCCCGTCCACAACAGAACCAAACAGAATAGGACTACCTGAAAAAGAAAAAGTATCAGATTCAAAAAATTTACAGCCTTGCTTATCGAATAAAGAAAGAAGAAAGAAAGAAAGAAAGAGTTTATTGACCCATTATTATACATTAATAAAAGTAAAAATATAAAAATAAAAATAAATTAATAAAAAAAAAAAAACATGGGGGCCAATCAGGACCCTGCCTCAGCATAATGCCATTGCTCTGTGACATGTCACAGTGCAACGGCGCTGATATTCTGGCAAGGCCTGTGAGAGGTACTACATTATAAATAAAAAGACAATTTTACACAAACAAAAAATAGGACACAGTTAAAAAGAAATAAAAATAAAAAACAGTTAAAAAATGAAATAAAATATATATAAGATGGAATCAAATTAACTGCCAGGACTTCGTGGAGTGGTTGGGTCAAGTGTAAAGAATATGCTTAATTAGGATTTTATATTGTAAAAAAATAAAAGCTTTTTTTCGTTTTTTTCGAACTATGACTTCCTTTTTATCACTTTCACTGTCATTTCCTATACTTAATTGTATTTTTCAGTTCACCTATTAACTATAAAATTAACCAAACTATCTTCAATTAAAAGTAGGCATAATTGCGCACAGCTGATCCGCGCGGTACAATGAACCGCAGCGCGGCGATCGCAGCGCGCGCTCCTTTTATTACAACACTTAAAAAAACGTCAACCTTAAGAATTTCCGAATTGCTTCTTCATTTTTTGGTGTAAGGTCTTGGTAGCCGATACACTTACATCACATCACAGCACAAAGAACTTAGTTTATGGTAATATAATATCTTTAATATCTTTCTATCACCTCTGACGGCTCCTGCTTGTTAATATGGTATTATGTACACAAAAACCGATACCGTACCTACCAAGATAATAAGCCTTACTGATATTATAAATTATTACCTTCAGGCGTTCAAAAGTTCATTGCTTTTTTACAAATGTTATTGGATACCGTAAGTATTTTAAATACTTAAAGTTGGAAGTATGTCTTAACAAGTTATCACAAAACATCACAAAATTTGCATTTTCTATCTAGGTTGTTAATACCGTACACAAAATACACTACACGCAGAAATCGAGATAGTATTCCTTTTTCATTTGACACAATTACAAAGTTTTATAATATCAAACTACTATTTTTAAGTCATTCACAGACACAACATTATGGTATGTTATGATTATGATTATTATATTATTTGCACACTGCGTGCGCTAGTGTTGCCATTGCCAGTAGCCGATAGTCAAAACTAACATGAGACGTCTTAAAAATGTAACATCTTATTTAGAAAAAAAAAACTAATACTTAAAACTCGCTAAATTTTACTAGTAGTAAAGAGAATGCAAAACAAAACCAAATTCTACCACTGTGCTGGATGGTACATAGCTTGGACTTGTATTTATTTATTAGCATTCACAATGCCATAATTCTATGAACTAAAATATGACTATAAAAAACAACATCGCCGAGTCCTCAAGTGGATTTCGAACTCACGACCTCTCACTATCCAGGCGACCGCTGAGCTACCGTGACGCTGGTAGACGCGTCGAAATTTACAAGTGCATTTTACAATGAGCCAATTTATAAATTAATATCTGCAAAGACATACACTGCGAGACCTAGTGATATAGTTAGCTCTTTTTGTAGATGATATAAGTAAGATGGAGTTCGGTCCCTCATGTTCAAGTTTCTTTCGCCAGTTATTTTAAGAAGGGCCTCCCAATTGCGGAATTGGTGGTTAACTCATTAGTTTTATAGTAATCGATATAATAAGAAAAATAAAAAATGCAAAACAAATAATTTTTTTTTGTATAAACTTATCAGTTAGACCATTACCTTAGTCATCCTGTAATCACGGCTCCTGTAAAGGAGTCGAAACATGAATATTAAATATTGAAGAAAAAAATTTAAATGCGCAATTAATCTGGTAAAAGTGTTTTTATTTAAATTGTGTAGCTTGTTTTTTTTTCAATTTTAGTAGTTAATTCTTACTTGTTAGTAAAAGTACCATTTAGAATCGTGAAACATAGAAGTAACATGTAACGGTAAAAAATAACTAAAACTGTTCAAAAATTACATTCTGGCAATACTGGCGTATTCACACAAACACACAGTGAGCGGAGAATGACTGAACTTCATGCTGGGTGCGGGACAGAGAGAGCGCTAGATAAAAGATGCCGCAACATGAGATTCTTGGAAACACACACGAGGTTCTCGGAAGCACATACATAAGGCTGACTACACTTTATAAACATAGTCGATTTTTGGATGTTGCTTTTTCACTTCATAGAAACTTAATCTTTAAATATGAATGTAAATTTTACACGCATTCTATGAGTCGAACTCAATTAATTAATTAAAAATAGAGCAAATTATTTAGTTAAATTAGGTGCTGTCATTCAATCAAACTTACATATTCACTTCTTGTATAGTGAGTTGATAGGTGCTTTGTAGATAACTAGCAGTTGTACATAACTAGTAGAGTGTAGGCAACTGAGGTGGTGGTGTTTCCACGATAATTTTCTATAAATATTGGATAGTTCTAAAAACGAATTCTCAACCAATTTGCATTCTTTTTTTTTGCTTAGTGCGAAATTACAATTACGAAAGGAGACTTCTAAAAAAATAAAATTAGTGAAAGTAATATTCCGCAGTTGATCTAAAATAATAAACTCGAATATGATTTGTGTTTCCGAACTCAATTTTACTTGTTTTTATAGTAAAGATAAATCTGTATTTACCTTTTTAAATCAAATCTAATTGAAAATCGAAGCCTAAAAAGACTTATAGTCATATGTTTAATCAACATGTTTTTAAGGTGTAACGACGCCCTAAACAATCACTCAGCCATGCCACAGTAAAGAACAGTAAAATATCTTCATACAAACGTGCCGCTCTCGGTTTGAATATGTGCGTGCGCGCCGCGCGCCGTGTCGGCACGCGATTTCACGCACACGCTAGCATAATATATGGGGGAATAAGGTGGCGGCAGTACGGGCTGTGCCGCGCGACTGTGAGCATGCGCGTACGTCACATGACCGCTCGTGATCGTCAACTCTCGCCGGCCACTTACCATAATATTAATTATTACGAGTATCATGACTTCAAAAAGGGGAAAATAATATTGTAGTGTTTTCGGGTGCCTCAATAACGATTTCGCAAACAAATATTCAATCATAATATGCTTTTTATTACATAAATTTAGATCAAGTGCTGCTTGTTCGAAAATATTAACTAAAAGTAAAAGTGAGAACCCTGGGGATCAACGCAAGAGTAGGCTAATAACTCGGCGGGCGGCCTTAGATAAACTACTGTTCTGTATTTACTGTGGCCATGCTTTACAAGTAGGTATACATCTGTGCTTCAAGCAATAATTTTTCGAATCGCAGTCGCTTTCTAGTCAGCGTCCACGTATTTTGTTGTGTGTTATCGTAAGTGAACCGATGTTAATCATGCTTCGTCATAATAACCAGGAGTCCATGTACTCCTGGAAAAGGTGTTTTGCTACCGTGAATGTAATGAGGTGTTCAGTACTGCCGTAAGACGGCATGAAGAAAGGTTTGAGAGGATAAGAGGTAGCCACAACGCTTTGTATCGATTCCGAAAACATGGCCGCTTCGACCCACCGACCGGTGACCGACGCTGGTAGACCTCGCGGTCCTGCCGCATATGATAGATTACTAATATTACTATTGGCTACCAAGACCTACTCGGAACTCGTAAGTGTTTACTATACAGTATAATAAATTAGATATTTCCAACTTCTTCTTTAATTTCCACGCCAGTGTCATTGAATGTAGTACTTAGAGTTTTGATGGTTTGTTTCTTTGCTTAAACTGCTTACATTTATTATACAAGTATTATTGAACTTGCCTACAATCGAACTATTAGGTACCTAGGTAATCCGCATTCCCAGTATTTTTAAATATTTTAAAATGTATTTTCCTCAATATAGTAATTAAAATTATTTTAAGAATTCATATCTATATATCATCAGAAAACGAACACTCCGCAAGGAGACGGAACAGGACGGTTCATGTTTATTTATTAAAGAATACTATGTCTTACTTCGTGGTTAAATTGCACAAACGATTAGATCATAACTATTGGTGGTTTTCAAAGCTCAATGGCTGCTAACTTAACTGTATTCTATCAAAACGTTCGTGGTTTGAGAACTAAGTGTTCACAATTCAGACATAGTTTAAGATTAAATAATTATGATGTTGTTGTTATAACGGAGTCATGGTTGCAAGACAGTTTCTTCGATGGAGAGGTTTGTGATAGTGGGTATGACGTTTTTCGGAGGGATCGTGATCTTGGTTCGTGCGGTAAGTCAACGGGTGGCGGTGTAATGATTCTAGTTAAGAGTAGTCTCGGGGCACGGCGATACAGCGAACATGAGTCACGCCCGCCCGTTGAAATGCTGACGGTCTTGGTACCAGCACAAGCCTTTAGTTCATCAGCGGCCTTGTTTATTAGCGCAATTTATGTTCCACCTGATTGCAATCGTATTCCACAAGATATTAATTCTATTTTAAACTCAGTAAATAATATTTTAAATTGTAATTCTCAAAACAATTACCTTATCATAGGGGACTTCAATCTACCATTTATTCAATGGAATATGAATAACCCAACTTTCTTAAAAAGAGGACCTGTTTTGGTACAGAACGCCGGCGCTCAATTAATAAACGATTTATCCTTACTCGGTTTTTCACAGTATAATAACTTACTTAATTATTCAGGGAACACCTTAGATCTGGCATTTTGTAATTTGCCACTCACGGTCGAAAGATGCACTTCATTTGTCGGGGAGGATCGCGCCCATCTTTCATTTGGTGTAAAAATATTAGATTTGGCAGTGAGGCCTCTGATCGAATTGAAGAGCTTAAGGCGTAACTATAGACAGGGAGATTATGACAGTCTAAATAAACATTTTGCTGAATTTCACTGGCAGTCTTTACTGGGTTCCGGTACAGTTGACGACGCAACACATTTATTTTATAAAATCGTCAACAATGCGGTTGTAAATTATGTGCCTTTTGCTCGACAACGTAGCGCAAATCGATCATATCCAATCTGGTATAGCAAGTCTTTGATTAAAATAATAAAAGAAAAAACTAAGGCACATTCCCGATGGAAAAAATATAGTAATCTACTCGATTACGACGAATTCTCTATGTTGCGTAGGAGGGAGCGTCGTGTCCAAGATATATGTTATAAAAAATACATAAATAGTGTCGAACGTTCTGTGAAAACCTGTCCCAAGTTATTTTGGTCATATGTTAAATCACTACGCGGGGGCTCTAATTACCCTAGTACTGTCACTCTGGGCTCCAGCTCCTACTCAGATGGGTATTCGATTTGCGAAGCGTTTAGTGAATATTTTAAAAGTGTCTTTGGTGAACCCAACACTGCATCACCATTTCCTATAGAATCCACAAGTAATAACTCAATTTCTACATTTGACGTTCCTGTTAAAGCGGTATGGAAATCTTTAGCCAGTCTTGATTGCTCCAAAGGAGCCGGTTGTGATGGCATCCCTCCCCTCTTTTGGAAAAATTGTGCCGAATCTTTGGCACTCCCACTATCCCTTATTTTTAATCGCTCTTTAGCCGAAGGTACCTTTCCTACCACATGGAAAAATGCCCAAATTATACCCTTACACAAGAAAGGTTCAAGAACACGTGTAGAAAACTATAGGGGTATCTCGATATTAAATACGTTAGGCAAGGTTTTTGAAAGATTCGTATACGAAGCTATATATCCTGTTCTTTATAAAGGCATGTCGGAGCATCAACACGGTTTCCTTCGTTGTCGTTCTTCTGTCACGAACCTCTCATATTTTACAAATTACGTTTTGACGAATATGGATGGTGGCGGGCAGGTTGACGTGGTATATACGGACTTTGAAAAAGCTTTCGACCGGGTAGACCACGTCATTTTGCTCCACAAACTTTACGCACTTGGGATCCACGGAGACTTGCTTCGCTGGATTCAATCATATTTGGAAAATCGTTCTCAGGCGGTCGTGTTGGGTGGGTTTAGATCAGATTTTGTGAAAATACCGACGGGAGTTCCTCAAGGCTCGCATCTCGGGCCTTTATTTTACAATGCATATCTGTATGACATCGGGCAACACGTGAAACACTCCAAACACCTACTGTATGCGGATGATAAAAAAGTTTTTCTTCGCATCAAGGACTACCATGACTGCGAATCTTTGCAATCTGATCTGGACAGTCTTCATAGGTATTACATTAAAAATAAAATTACTGTAAACGTAACCAAGTGTCAGTCTATTATATGTACCCGTAAGCTAAATCCAATTAAATATAAGTATAATTTCAACAATAACCCGATTCCGTCAGGCAATGAAGTTCGCGACCTTGGTATCCTTTTGGATAGTAAACTGTCATTGTCTGCTCATATAGATCGCGTTGTCAATAAGGCTTTCAAAAATTTAGGGTTTGTGCTGCGATCATGTAAGCCTTTCAAAGATATTTCTGCAATTAAAACAGTTTATTTCGCATACGTTCGCAGCGTACTAGAATATGCGAGTCCAATTTGGTCACCTCAATACAAAACGTATAAAGATAGTATTGAGCGCATTCAGAAAAAATTTATTAGTCATCTTGATTATCGTATGCGCATCTCTTCCGATTCTTACTTGAGTAGCTGCCGTCGGCACAACCTTTTGACACTTGAGGAGAGGCGAGACCTGTTGGACCTGTGTCTTCTGTTTGATATTTTAAATGGGCATCTGGACTGTCCAGGTCTGCTGGCGAGTATGGCGTTGTGTACTCCGAAGCGACGTACTCGACGCACTCCCTTGTTGTACACCCCATTTTTCTCCACAAATTACGCGAAGAACAACGTTCTAGCGCGTATCGCAAGCACTTACAATGAGAAATTTAATAAATTGGAACTATTCGGTATTTCAAAACAGATATTTAAAGGCAGAATTGTACATTTTCTCATGGGACGCAAGGAATAAACAACACATATACAACAACACTTATATTGTTCCTTATACTTTACCCTAGTTTAGTAGCTTTAGTAGCTAAAGTTCCTGTATTATTGAGTTCAGTAACAGCGACGACGCCACATCACCCGAGCCAATGTGGAAAGTTTGAGTTCTGCATTGACCATAGCCAGAGATCGAACCCTCGACCCACTCGAGTGGCGTTCCCCGGGGAACTGGTGCTTAAGCCACTCGACCATGAAGGTCGTCAAGATAATAGTTGGACATTGTGTGGCCTTATTTATTTAGCATAGCTTTTTTGTTACATTGTGTTTTTTCGTTTTTTCGTTTCGTTCTCCTTCGTTTTTGATTTTGACTATATTGCACTAAGAGTACCTATATTGAGGGAAATATTGATTCATACAATTGATTAATTAAATACACTAATATAATACGTTTTTAACATGAAAACGGTTAGATACGTACTTTTAGGGTAGAGTATACATCTTTTTCTTGTTTTATTTGTCATTCTTCATTGTAACTTATTGTAATGCACATTGTTATAATTTTTATTTTATTAATGTTAATCACAACTTTGTACTAATTATAAGTTAAGGGAAACCTATAATTAGCCTACTATTGATAAGTACCTTTTGTATGTATACAAGTTATGTAAGCTGTTGGTTTTCTAAATAAATAAATAAATAAATCCGTTATAACTATCATAGTATAGATAATTATTGAAGGAAGCAGCAATTCAGTTTTTAACGTATTTTTAAGTATTGTAATGAAAGGAGCGCGCGCTGCGCTCCCCGCTCTGCGGTTCATTGTACCGCGCGATCAGCTGTGCGTGATTATGCCTACTTTTAATTGGAGATAGTTTGGTTAATTTTATAGTTAATAGGTGAACTGAAAAAAACGATTAAGTATAGGAAATGACAGTGAAAGTGATAAAATGAAGTCATAGTTCGAAAAAAACGAAAAAAAGCTTTTATTTTTTTACAATATAAAATCCTAATTAAGCATATTCCTTACACTTGACCCAACCACTCCACGAAGTCCTGGCAGTTAATTTGATTCCACCTTATATATGTACATAACAACTATTTGACAAATATTTATATCCATAGAGTAATATTCGTCCGCGCCTAGTCTGTGACACAAACAGACATCACTCCATGGATCCATGGACAATTTTGACACTGACATTACACGTGTACAATACAAAGCCAACTCGACAATGTCCCGTCATGAATTGCCACGTCTACAATCATAAAATTATGTATTATCATTATCATATGTTTGGGGATTCATCAAAAAGTACACACAAAACCTTACATTCATTTCACAGTGAAGTTTCATTATGTGTATCCGTCTTGTCCATACGCCTAAGGAATGTGATTAAGCAAACCAAGATAGCGATTTCAAGCCCCGATAACCCGGCGCCATCCACGCGATGTGAAAAACCATACAGTAAGTAAGACAGTTTGGTATCCAAGGAACGGCATTAGGAGTAGAGGCCGCAAACCAAGAAGATGGGAAGATGGAATAATACTGTGAAACCATTTTATACAGCCTTATATACAGATATTAAATTAGTTTTTAAATTAGGGACACATACAACATCAGAAATACTATTTACAGAGGAATTCGTACATAAAGAAATATCGCCTACACCTATACAATCTACTTCATCTCCATTTGCAACAGTTACAGAACCCATATCAAAACGTTTCAAATTTACGAACCAATCTTGCCGGATGTCATGTGTTTCGTCGCCCCGGAATCAATAAACCAATCGTTCATCGAGTTTCCATTACCGATGCCTAATGCAACCAAGGACTTCTCCTCTGTGGATTTCCTTTTCTTCAATGGGCAATCCGGCCTCTTATGTCCAGGCTCCTTACAATCATAACATATGATGGGCTTCTTTTTCTTTGGTTTTTTAGTTT
This sequence comes from Calamotropha paludella, assembly GCA_927399485.1. Lineage (NCBI taxonomy): Eukaryota > Metazoa > Arthropoda > Insecta > Lepidoptera > Crambidae > Calamotropha > Calamotropha paludella. The sequence goes on from OV656804.1 coordinate 28,754,814, forward strand.
GACTTTTGTGACTCTGATCTGTCCGCAAAGCTGACTCAGATTGTGTAGTACTCTTTGACATTTCATTTAACAACTTCGACTTCACTAATTCAGTAGTTACTTGAATATTGCTATTTTCTAATGCCATTATTAGAGGATCATATTTAGATGATAAGCCTCCCAATAAAATAGCAGCAAGTGTAGCATCTTCAATATTTTTGTCTATATCAGCCAAGTCCTGAGCAGTACTTACAACGGCATTAATATATGACTCAATATCATTGAAGCTATCTAACGTATATCGGTACAGTTTCCTCTCTAATGCTAATCTACGTCCCATGCCTTTGTCTTCATAGGCATTTTGAAGGGACTTCCATGCTTCAGAAGCAGTTTTAGAATTTCTAACATGCGTTATAGCGGAGTCTTCTAATGTTAGACATATTTTAGTGAGAGCCTTTCGGTCGTTCCTTACCTTGATCGGATCGGAAGTAATATCACCACTTGGATAACCATCTATTGCATTCCATAGATCTTCATGCATCAAATAATTACGCATCTTGAACTTCCAAAGACTGTAGCCATCTCTGTTACGAAGAGAAAATGATGGAAGTGACGAAGAAAATCCTTTTCCAGAAACATCACCACTACCATTTGCCATTATTATATCTCACTAAAGACTTCAAAAATACTTATTTTCGTGCTGATAACGTGTTGGAAATATTTTTTATAGGAAAAATATTAAAAACGTGTGAACATTGTCAACAGTATATTTTGAAGTAACAAATAAAATTCTATGTTTAAATATGTACCTTAAGTCATTAAATAAGTTTTGATTATAAAAAAGATTGTATATCACAACAATATATAATACAGTTGAATTCAATTTGAACCTAATTCAAATTCAAAACGGTTGATTTTAAGGTTAGACGGTTCCAAGAGCTGTTACTGTCGTTACAGCTATTCACTAACATAAAATCAAATGATTTTATTTTCATTGCATTATAATGAAAAGGGCATTAGCTTTGAACGAAAGTTTCGATGACGAGTATTCTGTTATTCGACTTCCAAGATTGCCCATTTTAGACTAATTCCAGTTTTCGTAAACGCGATCAAAATTGCCACTTGAACTGAGTTATGTTGAACATAGTTTTATTAAACTTAGTATTATAAGCAGATGGTTAAATTAGGCCTTAGCACACCGGCCCTCCCCCTTGCCTGGGAAACCAGTAAAACAAAGTTCATCAAATCTAGTTCAGTTTATCAAATCCTCATCATAACACTATTATTTTCCGATTACTAATAATGTTTAACCCCAATTAGCAGATGGCATCTTATCGAATATCCTCTCGATTCCACGCATAACTGCATAGTTAGCGATTAACTTGATATCAATTATATTCTCACTATAATGAATAAAAAACTTGGCAAAACGTTAAAGACATCTTTAGCAGATTATTTGATGTCATGACGTCACCAGCTAGTAAACAACTTATAGCTATCAAATCACATTACTGTAAAGAAGCAGATGATTTCATTTTAGATTCAGCCAACCCTGCGCATTTTCAATTGCGAAACATTAATTATTTTAATAACGATATGTTATAAAATTTATTTATTTAGGTCTATCTAGGTCTTAATCATCCCATTGCTCGCATATGCACTACGTATAAAGACATCAGCGCAAAATCTGCTAACTTGGATATTTTTGGTGTTTCACAATCGGTCTTTAAAATCATGCTGCTAAAACAGTTTAATAAACAGTTCTAACTTTCATTAATAACTAAGTATTGTCAATTTATGGTGTATGCTAAATATTTTAAACTTAGCCATATTTAAATATGAAATCCTTACTAATATTATAAATCGGAAAGTGAGTTTGTTTGTTTGTTTGTTTGTTCCGCTTTCACGCCGTAACTACTGAACCGATTGCTTTGAAATTTTGCGGACGTAAAGATAAAAGTCCGGATTAAATAATAGGGAACTTTTTATCCTGGAAAAAAAAATTGATATTCCCGAGAAAAACAAAAATATTGTTTGCTTGATGGATGGATTGTAGATGGCGCTGTGTGTCGTTTAAAACAACGTAAAATATTGCAAACGAATATAAACATGTAAATTTAGAAGCTAAATGATACGATAATGAATCCCCGAAAATGAGGAATTCCCGAGGGATGACGTACAATTTGTTTTATCGTCTAAACTGCTTTTTTTACATCTACTTATATGTTGCAAACGAATATGAACATGTAAATTTTGAAGCTAAATGATTCACTAAATGACTCATTCCTCGGATTCCGATTATTCCAACAGACCTCCCATTTCTATTTAAAAGACTACAATTTCCTATAAGGATTTAATTTGCAATGACCATTAATAAAGAACAAGGCCAAACTCTAAGGGTTGCTGGAGTATACTTGGAAAAACATTGTTTTTCGCATGGTCAGCTCTATGTAGCGTGTTCCCCGGGTTTCCAGTGCCCAAAATCTGCATGTTTTTGCTCCACAAGGGAAAACATATAATATAGTGTACCATTCAGTTTTGGTTTAACAACTAATTTTATCCAGCGTTAAATCGCGCTTCTTAGATTTTTCCGTGGGAATGAGAAGTTTTCTTATAGTTGTGCTTTATACCGCAATATAACCGAATTCCACGCGGGCGAAGCCGCGGGCGGAAAGCTAGTAATAATTAATGTAACGTGAATGTTGTGTCAGCTTATAATAGGCCTGCATATATGTATTTTTCAAATTGCCAATTACTATAACTAAACTGTACTTATATGTTATTAAATATAAAATATATATTTTAAATAAATATGTGATCTAAATTAAAAAAAAATACTGAAAACCTAACAACAGTTTGATCTATATTTTGATTGTAGTCGAATAGTCCCTATTAATAGATTTACTCACCGAGCCACCAAGCTCCAACCCATTTTGGATCACTGGACGCGTATCCTGGATCCGAGAGGGGATCCACGTAGACCCTGGTGCAAAGAGCGCCCAACAGGAAACCCAGCGCTGGCCCGATCACTCTGATACCGATCGTTATAGCTGCAGACAAAAAAAATACCATTTAGAAAAACAAAACATAATATAACAACTAGCTAACCCGGCCACGCGTTGCTGGTATAACCCGGCCACGCGTTGCTGGTATAACCCGGCCACGCGTTGCTATGGTAACGTTAATTGATTATTAAAACTGTTATTCTTAGGCTTATGGTAACTATATATGGTAACAAACACACAAAGTCCTTCTTTTATATAGTAGAGATAATGATAAATTCCAGACAGACTTGTCTGAAAAGAATTATTAATCACAAAACAGCAAGCTTGTAATATGGTATTAAATACGTATAGAATATGTAAATACGTATATGGACAACTGAGAAACGGAAACAAATGCTTATACTCATTACAAAAATAAAGGTCCCAACTAAGATTCGAAGATGGGAGCTTTGGCGCAGAAGGTTTGAACGCTATCGTTGCTCCAAGCGGCCGTGATTGTAAATAAGAGTGGCATAGGAGTAACTGTTTGACGGCCTGCGTGGTCAAGTGGCTCACATACTTCGATCCAAGGTCCCGGGTTTAACCCCGTGAAAAACGAACTTTTCTATATTGACATGTTTCTGGGTGTTGTGGTACCGTCGTAACTTAACTTGACTGCCACGGCAATTTTCAGAATTCCGGTCTAAAAAGCCAATGTCATTTAATCATATTATAATATTAAAAACTTTAATGATAGTACATAGTTATCACCAAAAAGAAAAAAAAATGTATTATTTAAAAAAAGGCCCTACGAATTATCTGATATACTACGAGTTTAACTGTAGCTGCACGAATATGACAAGTAAACACACTACGAGATAACTCGTAGTTGGCGTCCTAGCAAAGAACGCAATCTACGAGTTATCTCGTAGTTGGCAGTCAACGTGTTAAGAACAATGTATGTGATGTTGTCTAACTGTAGTTAAAGTGGCTAACGATCTATGGCATAATTGTTAAAATGTTCGGGAAGCGATTCTTTAAACTAAACAACTTTGGCAATGTTTAGTATCTTGAGTTCCTTCGCGTTCTGGACGATAATTTTGGCTGTTGCTTCCGATTGCTTCTGCAACCGTTGGCATTAACAAATCCACACTGAAGCCTAGGCCCTCGTAAATAGTTACGGTCTACTCTCCACACAATGTTTTAAAGCAAGACCTGTACCAGCTGGGGATATAAATACGCCGATAATAATGATGGAAGAAGAAATAGTAAGCAGTCCATTGGCAACAAGAGAGGAATAGAATACCAATCTTTCGGCCCATAGTTCTCGGAACCCTACTCTATGACAGAAGACAGAGTTACCAAAATACCGTGTTATCCAATGGTGGTCTTCTAAAAAGTATTTAATATGAGGCGACATTGGAAGTGGTATCTATCTACACTAATATTATAAAGAGGAAAGATTTGTATTTTTGTATGTTTGCAATGAATAAACACAAAAACTATTAAGCCGATTTTAAAAATTCTTTCAACATTAGAAGCTACATTCACGTTGAGTAACATAGGCTTTATTTAATGCTATTAAAATTTAAAGAACTTTGTCCACCCGTGCGAAGCCGGGACGGGCCGCTAGTCTTATATATAATATAAAATTTGCTGTCCCAGTTTTGACCGCTATGAAATCCGTAACTACTCAACCGATTATGATGATTTTTCTTTTCATTTTGCTGGATTTGTTCCTACTTAGGACATAGGATAGTTTTCATTTAAATTTATAACACATCAACGCGTGAGCGGGTCAGCTCGACCTAATTATATTATGACAAAATGTGTGTGTATTTTACCATATTGTCAGTAAAAGCCTAAGAATAACATTCAAGAAGGCTAAGAACGATTATTTATATGTGTAGTCGTAGAACCGAAACGTTAGCGCGACTCATTTCGGTACAGCGACATCTAGTCTATTTAATAAAAATAAATGTTTGTTCTCTATGCGTCTCGAAACCATATTCAGATTATGATAAAGTTGTTGTATCCATACCAGGGACGGTTAAAGCATTACAAAGTATACCGGGTACAGTTAGTAAAAAAAAAATCTGACCGCTCTGAAATATAATTATCTCGTAAATAAATCAATCACACATTACATAGTCCACTGATTTCACGCAACGTTAACGTTACTTCAGTTTTGTAATAAGAATACAACGCATCTTAAATACGCATCTCTATACCGCGTAATATTCTGTTATACAATTCACGGAAACATTTTAAACCAGCAGTTAATCACATAGAGAATATTATTAGACGCACTATATGAAGGAGGGGACAGTCATTATGCAAATTGAGATGGAATCGGTACTCAATGGTCATCGTTTATCTCAATAAGACTAGGGCTCCGAAGATAATTGTGGGTCGTTGAACCCGATGAATTAGCGTGTGAGGGATAGCCGTATACATGCTTGTTGCAGAAAAGAAACGCGAAAGACCACAGGCGAAGGTAAAATTAAAAATAAACACAGATATACAAATTACTGTAGCAAGAAACATAAAATTAATATACATGGGTAAAAATAAATTTTCAATGAAAAATACTTTTTTTTTAATTATCAACAAACTGAGGCATGGGTCTTAGGTCCCATTATGGCAAGTTTTTATTCGTCTTATTTATTTATTTTAGTATCGCCATATGGTAAACATTAATAAATCCATGTTAGAATTAGTTTAGTGTAGGTAAGTTCCGATGCATGCCATAACGGCGTATTAATATAAGGTGTAATAAAATTTATATAACATTTTCTAATATTGTATAGAAGATAAAAGAAGAAATAATAATAATATTTCTCGCATTCACTAGCAAATCACAAATAGCCTAGCCCGAAGTAAGCACTATATGGCTTGTGTTATGGATACTAGATATGTATCATATATGTATGTCTATTCTTACCCAAGTATCCATAACACAAGCCTTACAGAGCTTACATTGGGCTAGGCTAATTGGTGTGAATGTTAGAAATTTTGACTTTGATTGGCGAACCATTTTACCATTTCTTGTGACAAAATCCAACAATCGTGAAGCTTTTTCAACGATATGTTACAAATGTAAGCTTTTCATCAAAAATTACCCCGAAATCTCTTACAATGTCAGTTTCTATATCATAATTAAAGAAATAAATACAAATTTAATAATAAACGTAATAATAATTGAATTTTACATAACTTTGAATGGATTTTATCAGTAGGTATATATTTTTGATACCCTTGATACAAAATTACTTTGACGACCGTTCGGTGCAAGGTAGCAATCCTGCCTTACACACCGACTGTCCTGGGTTCCAATCCCAGATGAGGCAGATGTTTGTGTGATGAATACGAGCATTTGTACCAAAGTAATGGGTATTTATATACAATGTGTCCCGTGACCAGTGTCGGAGCCTTTAATGGTGTGAAATATGGCATTTTTTATCGACAAATTGCCCCTCAAATTTGGTTTTTCTCAAAAAGCCAATAATTAAAAAATACACAAAAAAGAATCTATTTGATTTTCTTTCATTATTTTTTTCTATGTTTTATTCCATGACATGACAATTGAAACATGATGGCTGTGTAACTGTTGTCTACATGTTTAGCTATCAAATGACACCTTTTTAATGTTGATAGGACATTTACATGAGTAGTGGTGGTCCAATTAGTATTAGAGCCCAGGTCTTGGTTACCAAGAAAACAAAATGGCGGCGATTTTATAACCGTAAGGGAAAAACAAAATTTGAGGGGCAATTTGTCGATATAAAATGCCATATTTCACACCATTAAAGGCTCCGACACTGGTGACGAGACACATTGTATATTTCTATTAATATTACATATCTACGTATCATATATGTATGTCTATCTATTACCCTAGTATCCATAACACAATTATAGTGCTTACTTTGGGCTAGGCTAATTGGTGTGAATGTAAGAAATGTTATTTATTGTTTTAACTTGACAAATTGTCGCTGTAACATAGGTAATTCACTATTCTTCAAGCTCCTATAAAGTATATCCTATTTTATTATTCATATGCGCGTCATTCCTTCTCCCTCATGAGATTCAATAGTTCGAAAGTTTGACGATAGTGAAATATCCGTAACTAGTTATGAATGACAACAATCAAGTATGGCAATCTTTTGTCCAGCACATATAAGTTCGTAGTTAACAAAAGAAAAAGTTTTAAGGAAAAATGAACGAACAAAACAGGATTGATGCAAAACGAGGGCGTTTCTCATTTATCAAAATGAAATTAAAAACTTTTTCGTATAATAACAAAGGTGATTGACCGAAAAACAATCAGATACTTAGTTCCCAAATGTAATGCTTCTCAGAATCGGCCGCATCGCCTGCCAAAAAACGCAAGGCGCGAGCGCCGGACGCGGCATATACACTCCTATTATCTTCATGCACTTTTGTAATAAATGATCGTTCTTTTTTCAAAAAAACATGCCTCGTTTTTTTTTTAAATTCATACCTGCGTTTACCGTTTTATGATGCATTAACATCATTCTTGACTGTTGATAGCTCGCATTAACGTTTAACGATTGTGAAAAAATGACGAAATGTATCATTATAGTATGACGGTAATTAATTTAAAAAACAATAATTTATTAAATAGCTAATAATAATATCATTTTTTTTATGTTCACTATTAACTCTATAGTAAATCTTTATATAAATGACGATTCAATTCCGATCAAAAGTTATCGGGAACAGTACCATTTTTACTGGATGAAAGTTACTCTATACCCTTTTCTGTACCCCTGACAAAATGTTTGCAAAACTTCATGATGATCGGTTGCGTAGTTTAAGCGTTAAAATGAAACAAACGGACAAACTCACTTTCGTATGATATAACGATTTAATGTGTTACTATAATCGAGCGTGTCGCCAAAAGAGTAACCAACATACAGTTGATAGCACGTTAGGATGCACACTATAAAAATAAAATGCTTTCTTACACAATTGCATAAAATAGGTCTGAATACCAAAGTAAATTATCAAATAATGTCTAAAACACAGTCACAGTCACAGCCAGAGCCAACAAAGAAAAGTTAGTTTCATACATTAACCCAAAGATCAAACCCGAGCTTTTGGCCACTCCAAAAGCCCGGGAATCACCATGAAAACCGGTATTCAAGCCACTCAACTACAGAAGTCTTAAAAAAACTAACGTATCTGCAGTACAATAGACTGTTTTTCGTGATCAATGTCAAAGGAATTCAGATTATTCAGCTTGTATTTGCCATAATTAAATCTCATTCATTGGAAATTTACTTATTAACTCCTTTTGATAAGTCAAAAAGTATAAATAATATTACATATATTAAACTATATCTTATCTGTAATTTATTATTATATACCAAAATAATAACCTAAAACCTTGAATAAAAAAAGTTATAAATCCCTTCTTGAGAAGACACATGAAATCTATATTCACCCATGAAAATTTCAAATAAAAATAATGATGTCGTTCTTTACCATATTTTTAATAGAATAAAATACCTCTCAAGAATGTTATATAGACGCTTTTTTTGGTGTTTTATATGCCTAAAAGATTCCATGAGTAACAAATCAAATTATATGTGAAAAGCTTTATTTTTTATTTTAATGTTTTATTTAGTAAATACTGTCGAATCCGGTCTTCCTTGAAGTATAAAGAACTTGCTCTCGACACGTATGCTAATACAAGAATAGAATCACAAAAAAATATACCGCTTAGCACCACCGCACCGTACTTTGGACGAATATTCAAATGAGAAGCAAGAAAATGTACAAATTCACTTTTAACATAAAGTTCAAACGCAGGTTACAGAGCTAGGAGAGATAACCCGTAACATCAGAGGAAGTAAGGTCATCCAGTTTTTAAATCATTACGCCATATTTGATTTAATTAAATCCAATCCAAGTCACGAGTTTAACAAGACGTTATAAATATTAGAATGGGTATAAGCGATCTCGACTGATGGTAAGCTATGATGCGATCTGTGGCATGGATGTGACGCGCTTTCCAGAAAATACCTATTCACTCCTAAATTGTATGTATCAGGAAACACAGAATCAGGCAAAGACTCGGCGCCTTTTTTAAAATAGTAAATAGGTAAGCGTTTGACCGCTATCTCGACTAATGGTAAGCGATGTTGCGATCTAGGATGTGACGGACTTTCCTAGAAAATACCTATTCACTCCCAAATTGTATGTGTCAGGAAACACAGACTCAGGCAAAGCCTTCGACTCTTTAGCGGTACAGATGATAAAATTGAAATCGAAACGCTTAGTGCGACCCTTTGTATATCACAACTACATAAAGGGGAACTCTTGCCGTTTTACTTACAAATCAAATTAATTTTATATTTCAATCATAATAATAATCAAATTAGATCATAACTAGCGGCCCGTCCCGGCTTCGCACGGGTGGACAAAATTCTTTAATTTTTTCTATTATGAAATATTTTCCGTTAGCGCCATCTAGCGTCCGGTAGACGAACTAATTGCGGTTAACGCGTTGCTATGGAAAAAGAGCGGACAGACAAACAACAAATTTGTGATCTTCGCTTACAGATTTGTTTATAAAGTTCGATTAATAGAAATACCTGCCTATAGTTTTAATCTTCACTGTCGCATTTAATGAAATCATACTATTTAATTAAATCCATTTAATTACATTCCATAAAGTACATTTAATTAAATCATAATATAATAACACAATTAATTTACTTATCTACATATCTACATGAATATAAATCAATGTTAATATGTTTGTTCCCTATGAGTCCCGAAACCATTTATTAGATTCTGTTGAAACATTGTCAATCTGTTGTATGTTAGGGAAGGTAGAACGGGTTCGCTCAAGATCCCAATCAACCCCGGGGGCAAAGACAGAATCCACGATGGAGCGAGCTATCCCTATTCACCCTGGCTTTAAAAAGAGACGGGTTATAAGTACTCGGACGCAGGGAGGGAGTTCCACTCCTTTATGTATGCGCATGTAAAGTCAGCAAAAAGGCAAAACATGCCGGGTGCAGCTATACTTTGTCCAATGTAAGATGATACTTTTGACAGGTGTCACCTCCATATTGCTACGTACTACGTTTGTTTCCTTATGTTTGGCTTGACATTGCAATAGCTACTTTATACCCTTTATATAGGTGTCAACTGTCAAAAGTATCATCCTACATTGGACAAACTATAGTACTAAACAAATATTAATACATTAATAACATAAAAGAGAAAAATAGAAAATTTCTTGTTACTCTTTTCGAAATTGAGAACTTGAAACCACTTAGATTCTAGCAACTAGACAAGGGTAACCATCCCTAAATTTGAACCAGAATTGTTAAATGAAAATACGAGGACGTTTTGAACTAAAAAACATGACTCAAAAGAACAGTAGTAACACTATAAAATTAGGGCGAAAGAAACTTAAATACGTATTGACTATATTTATACTTCTTTTATGGGAATACCGATGTTCCTACCGACTTTCCATTAATTAAGAGTCTAGAGTAAAGATTTGAAAAAATAATCGATACTTAAAAGTTTATTTTAGAATAGGTTTTTAAATCTATACTAATATTATAAAGCTGAAAAGTTTGTTTGCTTGAACGCGCTAATCTCAGGACCTACTAGTCCGATTTGAAAAATTCTTTCAGTGTTAGATAGCCCATTTATCGAGAAAGGCTATAGGCTATATATGATTTAACATATAATAGCTGAGCCACAGCAACGCGTGGCCGGGTCAGCTAGTATAAAATATGACTCTGAAAAATTCGACGGATCTATTATGGATTTGGTAGCTCAATGGGAAGAGTATTCGTAGGGGAGTTAGTAGGGGATGTAATCCCACCTGACGATTTGCTGGTTTGCGAGAATAGCGATGGAACTAAGAACTTTTGATGTTATAGAATAGGGTTTTCAAATTACTTATTAAATCTTTTATCGCATACCAAAAAATATATTTCTATCTCTTTCAATTGAACGGTGGCGCGATATCTGCGTTGCGTATCTGTTCACGATAAAATATCAAAGATTTAAGATCCTTTGGCATGTTTAGTTCAATTTGACAGATTTTTGAGTTGCGTCGATATTCTCGCAAACCAGCGAATTGATTGTTTCTTGTAATAAATCCTTTAAATTAAAAATCTTGCAGTAAAACGCTTAATTAACAAAAAAAAAATTAAAATCATGTTATTGTAAAATAAAGTTTTGCAGGAGCAAGTATTTTTTTATAGAATTTTTATTTTAAGAAAATGACGTTCTTAAACATTGAGACACTTATCTTTACAACAGAAGTCAATAATTATATTTCATTGAAATAAAATACGACCGTTTGGTGCAACGGTTGCGATCCTGCCTTTCGCACTGGCGGTCCTGGGTTCGAATCCCGGAAGGGGCAGGTGTTTTTATGATGAATACGAGCATTTGTACCCGAGTCATGGTTGTTTATATATATTTCTATGAATATTACTTATTAATGTATGATATATGTAAGTCTATCCGTTACCCTAGTATCCATAACACAAGCCTTAAAGTGCTTACTTTGGGCTAGGTTAATTGGTGTGAATGTAGAAAATATTTATTTATTATCATTATTTATTTATTAAAATAACTTTACACAATCGTTCAATAACACCGAAGAACCAATTGCATTGCTTTCAAAGCATTCATTTTACGACATCTCTCTATTTCAACTATATTCCATATAAGTTAGTGCTAATTACAAATTTAATTGATCGTAGAGCTTTTGTTCCACCGTTTATTTCATTATTAAATCAAATAAATCAATTTTATTTCGTATTAGAAAATATTTTATTTTATTGGAGGATCCCATGGATCCTTCGTACTAAGTCAAAACAAATTCAGCAAAATGAAAAAAAATCATCAAATCGGTTGAGTCGATTCGGAATTAATCGCGGTCAAATGCTGTGACAGAGAATTTTATATATACATATATATAAGATAATTTCTAATATTTTCGTGATTAGAAACGAAACAATAAGTCAAACACATTGAGTTTCTCTGTAAGAAAAGATTTATTGGTTATTTTATATCAGGTACGTGAAATAGAAGTGTGTATTTACTTAGAACTTAACAAAAACCGACATAACTGTAAGAAAAGAAACGACATTTAAAGTTATTATTAACAAAGTCAGTTTCTAAATCACAATTAGAATACCTTAACAATGGAATTAATATTATAAGTTATTGTTTTTTCTTAACAATCACGATATGCTTATAGGTTATGTTTTCCATTGCTTACAAACTTCATTTGTCATGTCACTGCGCGTTCAATGACGTTTGATGCGCGGGAAAATTCAAATTAAGGAAAATTGCATTTTTTTCTTTACATATATATATATTTTGATTTTATATAGATTTTGATTTTTAAATCAACATATGCCTCATAAGATTCAACTTATCCCTACCAGAAGGGTTACCATGGTAAGGATGTGTACAGTGGGCAATAAACAAAAGTTCTGATCACGACCACAGGATAGTGATCATGTAATGCCATCGTTATTTTGTTATTCTCAATAAGCCTATTAAGCCCTTTACTAGAGCTACAAAACAAATTAAATGAGCTCATATGTTGGGCTTATTTTCCTGCCATTTTTCCGCGGCGGGTCCAATCCATAAAAAAATTCCTCTATGTCAAAAAAAGATTTAATACGTTTCTATCCGTACGTAAATTGTCAGAAATAGCTTAATTGCTAACTACCGCCATTTCGGCAAAGAACATTGAACTTGATTCCAATTTAATGTAACAATTTGCGCGTCTGAAAGATAGGACAATAATCTGCAATTTATCTAATCGCACGTTCGTAATCTAATCCGCGAACGTTGCAACTATGTCGTAACAGCACTGACCTATGTCAACCAGCACTCGTCTACGGCATTCGATAGCGCACTCAAAAAAGTTGCATAAGTGCAACATGCACGGAGATTGTCGCATACTATACCTAACGCGCTTCCATTACCCGCCACGACATTCAGTGGGCGTGAGTTCACTCAATCAAATTTTTTTTTTTTCCTTTTTGTATTTGCAAGAATATGGTACAAACAAAATTACATTAGGTCACCAGCAAATTTTTGTTTATACTTAGTCTGGCCATAAATACTGTTACACTTAAAAATAAAAAAAATATTACATTTGAATTTCGAATCTGTCATTTTTATACGGTTGTTCATTGTGTTTTTTCATTTTGGCGCCAATCCATTTTATAATATTTTGCGATATTAAAATGGAGTGGGGTGATAAAGAGAACCGAATCGCTGTGATTGCATTACACAAAGTAGGTATGGAGCCAAATGCAATTTTTAAAACTCTCCATACCCTTGGTATTAGTAAAATGTTTGTGTACCGGGCTATTAGTAGGTACAATGAGACTTCCTCTGTTTGTGATAGAAAAAGATCTGGCCGTCCACGTAGTGTTCGTACGAAAAAGGTAGTCAAAGCAGAAAGGGAAAGAATTCGAAGAAATCCTGTCCGAAAGCAAAAGATTTTATCTCGGGAAATGAAGATAGCACCTAGAACCATGTCACGTATTTTAAAAGATGACTTAGGACTTGCAGCCTATAAGAGACGCACTGGTCACTTCTTAACTGATAATTTAAAGAAGAATAGGGTGGTAAAATCGAAACAACTACTGAAGCGGTACGCAAAGGGAGGTCACAGAAAAATTTTGTTTACAGATGAGAATTTTTTTACAATAGGGCAACATTTTAACAAACAAAATGACCGTATTTATGCTCATAGCTCTAAGGAAGCTTCCCAATTAGTCGACAGAGTGCAACGTGGACATTATCCGAGTTCAGTGATGGTTTGGTGGGGTGTTAGCTATGAAGGAGTGACTGAGCCATATTTTTGTGAAAAAGGTATCAAAACATCGGCACAAGTATATCAAGATACCATTCTTGAGAAGGTAGTTAAGCCCCTTAACATCACCATGTTCAATAACCAAGTATGGTCCTTCCAGCAAGACTCGGCGCCGGGTCATAAAGCTCGTTCCACGCAGTCTTGGTTAGAAGCGAACGTTTCGGACTTCATCAGAGCTGAAGACTGGCCGTCGTCTAGTCCCGATCTTAATCCACTAGACTATGATTTATGGTCAATTTTAGAGAGAACAGCTTGCTCTAAACGCCATGATAATTTGGAGTCCCTAAAACAGTCTATACGATTGGCAGTGAAGAATTTTCCCATGGAAAGAGTGCGTGCTTCTATTGATAACTGGCCTCAACGTTTAAAGGACTGTATTGCAGCCAATGGAGACCACTTCGAATAAGCTTTATATATTTTTAATTGTTTTATATTTATGTACTAAACTAACATAGTGTAAAAGTAATAAATGTTTTAAGCAGTTAAAAAAAAATGTTTTTTCTATCTTACAATATTTATGGCAAGACTAGGTATTGTCGTTGTTGAAAACTATAGTTTTTTATCACTTTTAAGATATACGCACTGATGACGATGACGTACTTTGTGTCCGCTCTTGTCTATGGCTGGTCCTGTATATGAATGTGGTTGAACTTTTCTGCTTTGATTTTTATGTTTTTATTTTTTTTCTTAGATACAAAAGTGATTTAATTGACTTCCAAACCGATTTGGCTTGGATACGTGATATTACTGTATTAAAAGGTTGTTACATTTACTTAAGGGTTTTCTTAATGTCAAATTAATATATACGATCACTGGGAAACCTCAATAAATAAATATATGGGCAAATTTATCTGTATGTGTCTAGTAATACAGACCTCGTCGCGGACTAAGCCGGATAAAAAGTTCGTCGTCTTCGAAGGCTCTAGCACCCCCTTCAGATAATTTTTGATATCCAAAATAGTTTGCATAAACTCATACTAGACCTACAGTGTTATTTTCTGTACATGAATACAAGCTCGTAATGTCGTGAGTAGTGTTGCCATACGTCTGACTAAAGAAAGACAGTATTAGACTTTTCGACGTTTTGTCTGGCAAAATTTGATTTTCCGTTCGGATTTTATTAAGCTATTTATTTTCTTATTTGAGTGAGTGGCGTAGGGTGAGATTAATTAGACGGAAATTATTATTCTAAAAACTTTTATAAAAAAAAATAAAGTAGTTGCTTTTTGAAAGGGGGTGTTTGTTAAATTGTTAATAAATTAATAAAAAATGAGTTTCATTAGAACTCCTTTATATAAACATAAAAACCTAGTCACAATTCACAGTCTTGAAACACTAAAGCCGGGTTTTTATAGGAGCTAAGTTCGGCTTGATTTTTAGAAATGGTAAATCAAGTCATGAGAAAAATTTTCGTCATACAATTTTTACCTTTTTAAAGGCTGGTTTAACTTTATTAACTTGGTTAATATCACTAGGCCTTATATGGTGATATTGCAAAGGATATCACAAAATTTAGTTAGTAAATTGACGAATCACGGCGACGCATGACTGTTTTCTCTGGAATTGTACAGACACAGCTTTTTCAGTTTTACATAAGTAAAGATACATAATTTAATTACAGACATCGCACACCACATGGCAGTAGCTGTAATGTGACCGAAATAAACTCTTATATCGAGGGAAGGTCAGATAATTGACAATTAGTCGATCAGTAACTGTTAAAATTCCAGTAATAAACAATTACATACCATGGCTTTATGATTGCGTGATTGTTCTTAAGCCATCCTCAGCTAAGCACGAATTGAAGGGTAATTACGATTTTATTTTAATCGGATAATAACATTATTGTGTGGAAATAAAACCCTGATACACCTGGTATCCTGGTGGTAGGGATAAGTGAAAACTCTTCTTAAAAATACAATGCATTTTTAACAATCGTCTTATTTATCATTATCATTATTTGTATTTATTTTTACACAAATTTTGCGTAAACTACGATTAGCTCAAGACAAAAATAAATAGAATACATTTTTACGTTTATTATTTATTTTTTCACACCTCTTGTAGACACTCTAATTCATTCCGATAAAAAAACATAATAAACATGTTGCTGTATTATAAATGAAATCTATCATATGTCCTAAGTCGTCCCTAACATCCCCTAATTTATGAAGGTATATGAATGTCTAATTATAACATTACATTAACATTTAATGTAACGTTACTATAACACAAAAATAACGGTACTGCCACATTTTAAAATTATACCCAGACGACTGTTTTGCTATCCAATGCAATCTGTAACGAGAAAATGCCTTATATTGTACCACAATTGATTCAATTAAGTATTACTCAACTACCGTCGGTTACAATTTAAGAATCGTCCTAATAACCCATATATTAGACGACTTCGAGCGAACGCCACTGATTCACTGCAGGGAAAGTAAGTACAGAAATAACCATGAGTGTGTAAAAAGAAACGCGATAATTTTTTTGGATATTTTAAACCGGCAACATCCAACACAGATTAATAACACTACTGGACTATTTCAAGTTTATTTTGACAGTACAGACTAAAAATATATTAAATCAAATATGTGTTATAATAAATTTAAACAGAAAAATACTAGAAAAAATCGACTCGTCTCACTTTTTACTTTCAGGCGGAACTAACCCGTATTTTTTGGATGTTCGGTCCACTACTCTCCCAGTTGAGCTACCGAGCCTTGTGAGTCGAAATTTTCTAGAACTTTTTCTTCGCTGTAGGTCAACGTGACTTCACCAATAACAGGAAGCTCCTCGCATTCGAAAGAAACATTTTTACAAATGTTTATTACGAGTAAGATGAAACTTTGTTTTTTTTTATATTTTTGCATTTAGTTATATAAAAACTATCAAAAAAATGTCTTTATCAATAATGGCAACAGGTAGACACTTGATATATTCACAAAATACTCAATTGTATTTTTACTTTAATAATAAAATTAAAATAAAATAAATATTTAAGGGGGCTCCCTTAAATATTGGATTCACAAATGTGAATTTTTTACTTAACTAAAAGTTTGTACAGAACCTTTCGTGCGCGAGTCCGACTCGCACTTGGCCGGTTTTTGTATGTCCATTAGTGTCCTATTCTCATAACATTAGTGTTTTCGAAAGAAAAAAAAGCAAATAATAATTAATATTATATTATACAACATAACAGGCATTGTTCTGAACCCAAGTAGCTTTATGGAATTCAGCAAGGACAATATTTCAACACTCAGACTCGTACCAATAGTTCTTTTTCTTCATTTACACGGCCGGGGTTCAAACCCGGGTCTTCGGTGTGGCGTTATCTAGAAATTATATAAGAGAATTACATTTTTTATAGATCACTATTATGTAAAACTCTTTAAAAATTAATATCCAACATTATTTTACTGTCTGAAGCTATAAGAGAAATCACTAATCTTTGAGAAAGAACCTTTTATAGTAGATTTTTGTATACAAATCACGCCTAAATCGACTTTTCTCAAAGGAAACTTTTTCAGCCAAATTGCAGTGACTAGCATAATTTTTACTTCACGGACAAGAAAGGCGAACGGGATTTAGAAGGCAAAAAATATCAAACGACGTGCTACTTTCATCAATTGATTGACTACATCACTACATAGTATAAAACAAAGTCGCTTTCTCTGTCCCTATATCCCTATGTATGCTTAAATCTTTAAAACTACGCAACGGATTTTGATGCGGTTTTTTTTAATAGATAGAGCAATTCAAGAGGAAAAATACATGCATAATATAGTAGAGCATTGCTTCCGTGCGAAGCCGGGGCGGGTCGATAGTTGAATTATATAAAGGACTTTCGGAGATAATGCAGAGAATTCCGGAAGGGGCACGTGTTTGTGTGATGAATACGAGCATTTGAAACTGAGTCATTGGTATTTATATATATTTCTATGAATATTATTGTATCGTATATGAGAATACCTTTATTTTGCCCTAGTATCCATAACACAAGCCTTACAGTGTTTACATTGGCCCAAGCTAATTAGTGTGAAAGTAACAAATATTATTGACGTGGGGCTCGAACACCGGTTTTCATCGCTACGCATCTCCAAGGTCTCGAGTTCTATACCCGGCCGGTTCAATGTAGAAAAACGAACTTTTTAGGGTTCCGTAGCCAAATGGCAAAAAACGGATTATGGATTCGTCATGTCTATCTGTCTGTCCGTCCGTATGTCATAGCTACTTTTTTCCGAAACTATACTGAAACTTGGTAAGTAGATGTATTCTGTGAATCGCATTAAGATATTCACACAAAAATAGAATAAAAAAAAATTAGGGAGTTCCCCATACTTAGAACTGGAACTCATATTTTTTTTTCATCAAACCCACACAGGTTTGTGGATAGGTCTTCAAAAATGATATTGAGGTTTCTAATATCATTTTTTTCTAAACTGAATAGTTTGCGCGAGAGACACTTCCAAATTCCAAAGAGGGAAAATGTGTGTCCCCCCTGTAAATTCTAAAATAAGAGAATGATAAAACTGAAAAAATATATGATGTATATAACCATGCAAACTTCCACCGAAAATTGGTTTAAACGAGATCTAGTACGTAGCTTTTTTTTAAATAACTTAACTAGTTTGTACGGAACCCTTCGTGCGCGAGTCCGACTCACACTTGGCCGGTTTTTTAAATTCGCTCGAGTCTGCGAATTTAAAAACCTTCCTTCTTTCTGAATTCCATAGCACAAGTGCTTTAACTACTTGGATTCAAAACAATGTATGTATGTTATCTAATATTTAATATTATGTTAAATATTTTGCTCTTTTGTATAAATAACTAGCGGGTGGACAAAATTCTTTATATTTTTTCTAGCATTCAATATAGCCTATAACACTCAGCAATAATGTGCCTTTCTAATGGTGAAAGAATTTTTAAAATCGGTTCAGTAGATCCCGAGATTACCCCTTACTATTTAACAAATATAAAAACACACAAACTTTACTTCTTTATATTATTAGTATAGATTAATAATTTAGTAGAATTAGGTCCAGTGTCGTGAATAACAAACTGGCTTACGAAACTAGGAGGACAAAACGAAATTGGTGCAACGTAAAATTAGGGCACACGCAGGGAACAGACACAGTAATATCGACAACGAGCTGAAATTGTCACACCGAGACGTCCCGCCCCAGTGACACAGATGCGCGCGCGCCGCTGAAATAGCCGACTGAATCCGTCGCATCTAATGCAACTCTCCGCGTCAACTCAAATATCTTTACAAGATCTTACACTTCCACGACGTTTTTTTTTTATTTACAATGGGTTTGCTCTTGATCCCAATCAAGCCCGGAAGCCAAGACAGAATCCAGGATGGAACGAGCTAACCCAGAAGGTGCCTAATCACCCTGGCTTTCAAAACAGACTTTATAAGTACTCGGAAATACAGACGCAGGGAGGGAGTTCCATTCTTTTGCTGTGCGCATTATTAAAGAAGTTGAGAAGCGCTTGGTGCGACAGGTAGGAAAAGCAAAAAATAATCAAAAAATTACTTTATTTCATAGGTCCTTGCGGGCATTTAAAATCGACAATTTTACAAAATTAATGAAATATTCTACCAAAATCAAGATAACCCGTGCGCTAGCGGCAAGTACATCCGCGAAGTTGATGCCGCGCATGTAATCGCCACGAGCGACCCGATTCCAAACGTTAGGGGCTAACATGAGAAGAATCGGGCAAGAAACTCATGTGCCAAAACTCTTTTTAAATCGCCAAATGTCTTAGATATAGCAAACAAGAAACCGCGGTAGCCCGCAGTGCGTATGGAAGTCCGATGGAAGAAAGTTGATGGCGGTATGAGCATATGCAGCTCCTGAGCACACTCTCAAAATTACAATCTGTAGAAATCCGACAGACAGGCAACTTTGTTCTTACACTTCCACATTACACATTAAAAAAAACATTTTATTTACGATTTATACGCATAATTTATATTTAATATTGACATTCCGACTCCTTTTCAAGAGCCACGCCTGTCACAAATTTAAAAAAAAATACTTTGACCGGATTAATGACGCATTTAACTTTGTTTCTTTTTCATTTAATCCTGACGTTTCGACTCCTTTACGGAAGCAGTAAGGATTGACTATAAAAAACAAAATTAAATGTGGCAGTGAATCGGTAAAAGAATGTATTTATTCAAAAGCGGGGTAATTTGTTAAAATTATAAATAAAAGTATGTGTTCCTAATTCAATTTTTAATCTTTAAAAAATCAATGGTGTCTATACTGTCTTACTCCTGAAAAGCTCCTGAAAAGGAGTCGAAATAACAAGATTAATAAAAACGTTCACTGTAATAGATTCATACTTATATTGGCGAAGGTGATTTTACCTTCAAGTAACTCACATTACTAATTTATAATCTAAGATCACAGTGGTTTGTGTGTTTGTCTGTCCGCTCTTTTTCCCCGCTCTTTTTCCATTAACGCGTTAACCGCAAGTATGTCGTCTACCGGACGGTAAATAGCGCTAACGGAAAAATATTTAATAATAGAAAAATATAACGAATTTTGTCCACCCGTGCGAAGCCGGGACGGCTTTTTTTAGTTATGTATAATGATATTCTTTATCATTAACTTCAAGTTGTAATGAGTTTTAGCTTACACTATTGTTAACTTTTGCAGGGCTAAACACATCCCGATAAAGCGTTTATTTAACTTAAATGTATTTATTTAATCTGTACTTGATAAACATTGTATTAATGTTTATGAGTCAATAAAAAAATATTTAAATAAAAAACATTAAACCTATACCAACATCTGAAAATAACTAATTGTTTCTGTTAATGTTCTAAAGAGATTAAGCGCGCGAATCATATAATTAATAATTAAAAAAGTACATTATTCCAGGTGAATAGAGTATATATTACAATAAGTTTAAACAGGATAAAATCAGAGTAGGCTATTAGAAAGTAGTGTTAATCTACTATTTTAATAAACAAATGAACATTCATAGTTCGATATTCAACTCGCATTTTATTTCGAACGTAAAGAAAGTTAAACTGCATCCAAACTTTTTACTCAACAAAAAAAAGTTGACAGAGATGAAAAAGAGGTTACACTGTTTTTGCTTTGCCTATTTATATATATAAAAAAAAACTGAAACCGTTGCTTTTTTAAACTTTATAGTGACGATGTAGACGGCTCGTATTACACAGCAGCCATGGCGTGTAATAACCCCACTTTTTACATCACTTCCACTTATAGTAAGAGAAATAAAGAATGTAAGCCGCACTCACATTACATAAAATAAACCGAGTTCTTTGAATACTTGAGTTATTGCACTGCATTTGCTATTAGCAATTTTATAAAAACTACTTATAGCTGACTAGCTTTTGCCCTCTACTGCGTACGCGTGAAGTCTGGACGCGTATTCGGATTGTGTAAAGAAACATACACCTGATTTTAAGCACTGAAATTAAACCTTTAAGCTAAGGAATCGGTGTTTTACCGTACCGCAATATATATCGGAAGGAAATCACTAAACAAATCTATAATCTAAGAACACAAATTTGTTGTTTGTGTGTTTGTCTGTCCGCTCTTTTTCCCGCTCTTTTAACGTTACCATAGCAACGCGTTACCATAGCAGCGCGTTACCGGGTCAGCTAATCTAATTCTAATAAGTTATCGTTATAAAATTAACATATAAAATCTTACATATTCCATTTATATAAAACCATTTTTACAGGATTAATTCCGCATTAAATTTTGTATTTTGTATTTAATCCTGACGCTTCGACTCCAACAGGAGCCGTGATCTCAGGATATCCATGTAAAAGTAGTTTTATTCAAATGTGTAATGCTCGCGGAAGTGTAATAACTCGTGTATTTTTTTATATATATTTCATGTATATTTTTAGACAGTGACATCACTACATAGTATAAAACAAAGTCGCTTTCTCTGTCCCTATATCCCTATGTATGCTTAAATCTTTAAAACTACGCAACGGATTTTGATGCGGTTTTTTTTAATAGATAGAGTAATTCAAGAGGAAGGTTTATATGTATAATACATGCATAATATAGTAGAGCATTGCATCCGTGCGAAGCCGGGGCGGGTCGCTAGTAGTGTTGCCCAAATTCAGTCTTGGTCTTGCAGTCTTGGTCTTGTTCTTGCGTTTTTGCAAGACCAAGACCAAGAACAAGACCGCGTATTTTTAGCAAGACCAAGACCAAGACTGACCGTGCAAGACTTGAGCAAGAACAAGACTAAGCCTGCAAGACTCTTGCGTCTTGCAGCTAGGACTTAGCGCTATTTCACGGAGTAGTTAGGTGTAACAGTTCGGTGTATAGGTACGCTTAGGAATTCTATGAGACGCAAAAAACTGTATCAAAGAATATGAAAAACTGGATCTATGCGCATTACGACTAATACCATAAACATACCTACATAGCGAATAAAAAAATATCCATTAAAATCAAACTGAGTGCATGCATAGTTATGTTTTAACCATCGGCACTTTGATAATGCGGCATCAAAGGTTTTGTACTTACTTCTCAAAGAAATTTGCTGCTTTTCGGAAGCACATGGTTATAATACACGCGCCGGCGGCTTCTTTTGAAATCATATACAACAATCGTTGCCGCCGCGCCGAAATCACAACATTTGACACTATTTGATTGCCGCCACAGGGCGTAGGCGTAGGTATACTCATGCAAAATAATTTCGAATTTTAAGAGTACCTACAGGTGTTCCAAAGAATAAATAAGTTTCAGAGTGCTTATAATGAAAATGAATACATTATACTGATCACGCAAGTAGTATTATGATTAGAATAAAATGGTAAGGATAGGTAGTAGATGTCATAATAATTTATTCTAGTAAGTATATATTATAATATTGATTATATGGTTTTAAACTAATTACTTAGGTACTATTATTGTACATTTAGTCATTATATTTCTTAAGTTTTTACAAGAAAAAATAGCAAAAAAGTGTTCAAATATCACCCGTTTGATAAATATTGTAGCCACTTTTAAATATACTTGAAACGTGTAAAAAAATTCTACATAATTAATAAAATAATATAAAAAGCGTAGGTACTTACCTACTAATAAAATAAAAAGCCTGCGATTTATTATTAGTAAATAATCACGGCAGCCGAGAGTGTGTCTCCACTTTTGAATACATAAATCATAACCAGATCACTAGAGCCACTTCAAAAAAGAAATTTGTAATTCCTAGGGTTCAAAATTATTTTGGTGACAGAACTTTACAGAAGCGTATACCATATCTTCTTAATTCGTTGCCCGAAACTATTAGATGTGAAACGGATAAAAATAAATTTAAAAAAATATTAAAAGATTATCTGATGACTACTATTTAACACAACAATTGTATGTTTTTATTTATTTTTTTGCATTCACAATGCAATATTTCTATAAGATATAAAATACGTGTGTAAAAAACAACCACGCCTCCGAGCCCATCTGAGGGCTCGGAGGCGTGGTTGTTTTTTACACACGTATTTTATATCTTACAACAATTGTATCTTATTATTATCACCGCTAAATTTTCCTTCAGTTTGTTGTAATTCAGTCTAAATCCAATTATTGTGCACTTAACTTTACCTGATACAGTTATAGTTGTATTATATACCTACATAATTATAATTATAAGCTAAGAGACTAAAGATCCCTCAGTCAAACCGACAAGTCGGTTTTGTGGGACTAAATTGTATCTTTGTATTTTTTTTTCTTGTATATGAAATAAATAAATAAAAAAAAATAAATAAAAAAAAAAAAAAAGTATTTACAAGCAGTGCCCGCGACTTCGCCCACGAAGAATAGTAACTTTGGAGGTATAGTGACGTTCAGGATTTATTTATTTATTTTAAAACTTCTGTCATCAAACATACAAACAAACTCTTCAGCTTTATAATATTAGTATAGATTAGTATAGATGTACGCCAAAACATTCACTTATATGTAAAGAATAGTGATTGGCACTAATTCTTTACATATATTTTATTCACGCGTCGCGTCTGTACAAGTAGGTAATAATCTGTGTTTGTACGCCGCACGCGGCATCGTTTGATTTGCGGCGGCATCCTTTTAATAGAGCCGGCACGTGGCGAGGCGGCGCGGTAGAAAGCAAGGAAACGTACTATAAACAAAGGAATTATTTTAATTCCAGTCATTTCCAATTGAGCTGTGCTTCGAGTCTAACTTAATAATTGTTTTTACTAATTCTTGTTGTTTTCTAAAAACGTATCACGTGTACAATTTAATATGAGTGACGAAGATTCAAATTATTCTAGTCCGAGTAACGAGAGTTTGAGTCACAGATCTAAAAGACCCAAAAGCAAATTTGAGGAGTTTTTCGAAATAATTCATGCATCCCAAACTGCCTTGTGTAAATTGTGCCAACATAAAAAGACTGAAATAAAAATGAAAAACAGAAACACTTCAGGCTTAAGGAAACATCTAATATCTTTCCACAAAAAGGAATCACAAATATTTCTTCCTGTTAAACCAAAATTAAGTGGAGATATCACAAGCTTTTTAGTAACCGCTGGAAGAAGTGGACAGGTAAGAATATATTTTTTTTATATGAAAACTCCAGGAACTCAAAAAAGTCTTTTTTGAACAAATGACTTTAAACTGACTTCGGAATATTTTATAGATATTGATAAAATAGTAATACATAGGTACATATTTCGCGTCATTTTTAACAATGGTCGAAATTGTCGCTACGGGAATTTTAACTCCGCGTAGCTGTTCATGCGATACTTTCAAAAACGCCATTAACTTACGTAAGTATTTTTGAGTTAGTGGTGTTTTCATCTAGGGGTGCGACATATTAAGTATGTAATTATCGTCTTAAATATTTTTATAAACACCTATATTTTCATTTGTTTTCATAATCGGCCAGTAACAACTAAGTACTTTATTTTGGTAAATTACAGTACAGTGCAACCTTAATATAACAAATGTCAATTTAACGATTTTCTCGATTTAACAACAACAAACCTCCTCCTCCTAAACGCTCAAACCTAGTATGTTTTAAATAATAACACAAGATTTATTGTTTTATTTCAGTCGGAAAACAGCAGTGACAACATCACGACAGCTACAGTTGATTGGGTAGTGAAAAAATATCTTCCCTTCTCATTTTTCGATGACGAAGCTACACAAGTATATTTTCGACGTATTTGCCCTAATATGGAGTTTCCTAAAAGGTCTACACTTAGAAGGAAAGTCAAAGAGCGATTTGAAGAGCTCCAATTTAATCTCAAGGAACGACTTCAACAATTATCATCTAAAATGTCATTTACCATTGATGGGTGGACGTCAATTGCTGGTAGGAGTTACTACGGGGTTACTATGCATTATATAGACAACGAATGGAAGTATCGATCTGTAGTTCTTGATTTTATACCATCACGCGGTCGACATACTGGGGAAGATATTGCAACGATTTTCCATGAATGTTTATTGGAATATGGCATAATTGATAAAATACAAGGTATCACGGTCGACAACGCAACTGCAAATACCAAATTTATGTATGAACTGGGCAAACAGTTGCCACACTTTGATTCAGACAATCAACATTTCCGGTGCTTTGCTCACATTTTAAACCTTGGTGTACAAGATTTATTAGAGACCTTAGCATTACACTGTGAGTCTGACACTAACGCGCAAGATCAGCAGTATGAAGACTATGCAGACGAAACTGAGGAAGATGAAGAATATGCACCAAATATTGCTGACTCGCGTACATCTGTAACAAAGTTACGCAGTATTTCCAGTAAAATAAAAAGAAGTGAGATAGTGAAGAAGAAGTTTCAGTCTGCTTGTGAAGCAGCTGGCGTGCCATCAAATCTAAATGCCATTCTTGACTGTCCAACAAGATGGAATTCCACACATGATATGATTGGATTTGGTTTAAAAGTGAGAGCGGGCATTAACATATTGTGCAGTTCTGTCACCGAATTGAATGATTTTCAAATCACAGCTAGTGAATGGCAGGTACTCGAAAAATTACATAAATTTCTAATAAACTTTAAACTTTTAAGTACAAAACTTGGTGGAGACAAATATGTTACATTACCGCTAGTCATTGTATCATTCAATCTCTTGCTAGATAAAATTGAATCCATGGTAAAACAGTTAGATGAGAAACCTAATCGATCTGAAGTGGATGAAAGGCTCATTCTAGCTTTCCAAGCAGCTCGAGACAAAATGCTTAAACATTATAAGAAGAGCAACTGGATTTATTGTACTTCTTTAATTTTAGACCCAAGGCATAAGGCTCAGACTTTTGACCTGACAATGTGGGGGAAGCAACTTAAAACAGAAAGTCTGCGCAAGTTCAATGAACTTTATGAAGAATATAAAAGTCTACACTCACTGAACAAATCTCTGGAATTGCCAAGAAAAGAAAATAAAGTATGTGATGAAGATGAAGACATTATAGACTTTGATAAACTCTATGAATGTCCCTCGACGTCATCTGGATCTTGTCTTCAAGGCTTAGTGATAGACGAGTTGGAGGAGTACCTGAGAAAACCAAGAACTGCCAGCTCGGAAGACATTTTAGATTGGTGGAGGACGCATGAGACAGAGTATCCGACTTTATCGAAGATGGCCCGTGATTTTCTCTCAATACCTGCAACTTCAGTACCTGCTGAGAGATTATTTTCTAAAGCATCATTAGTAATTAGAAAACATAGAAATAGGTTAAGTGATGAGTCAGCCAGATGGTTACTTTGTATTAATTCTTGGTCAAAAGAATTGATATAAAGTAACATAACCTAATGATAAAGCTGTTGTGTACTGTTATGTTTGATTTGTGTTGTATTTTATTTTTGATTGAAATAAATGATAAATCATAAAACTCTTTTATTAAATTTCATGCAAGTTGAGGGTTCAATCTCTTTCTAGACAGACATTGTTATTTAAAATACAGTCAAGTTATTGTAATTAATTTGTTTTTTTACATGTTTTAGCAAATGTAAGCTTATAAATCATAAATGTTTATTAAGAAACAGTTACTTCCATGGAAAACGACATATAGGTCAGTTGATTTTTCGACTTTCTTATCAAATCTTCAGTTATTTATTAATCTGATTGATCTTTACTATGGCTATGTTAATTCAAGCTCACAATGTTCCAATTCTAATACGTTTTTCTAAGATTTAAAGTAAACTTTAATAAATAGCAATAGACTAATAGGTAATTGCAAGACTTGCAAGACTCTTGCTGCAAGACCAAGACCAAGACCAAGACTGCAAGCGCAAGACCAAGACCAAGACCAAGACCAGGTGTATTGGCGCAAGACCAAGACCAAGACTGGCTAAGTCTCGTCTTGTTCTTGCATTTGGGCAACACTAGTCGCTAGTATTTCTATAAGATTTAAAACACGCCTTTAATAAACAACCACATCTCCACATCCTACCTGTAGGCTCGGATATGATGTTTTTTTTAGACCTATTTGAAATCTTACACATACCTATTTCATTTTAAAATTTCCAGTTGCTTATTTAAAATTTGTGTGGAATTTCATGCTACTCACTTTAAAAATGACGGAAAAAAACTTCTCTATATCCCTTATTTAAGGGTAGTTTTTTCCAGAAACGACGATCAAACATGGCCGATTTAAAGGAAACGTAAGCTCTACAAGTCTTACTCTAAATAGGCGATAAAGATTTATGCAGATTTGGTATATGTTTACAAAGACTGCTTGGTCCTTGCAATCGCCTAATGTAACCATTCCCAAAGTTCAGCGATTATTGTTTAAGCGACGCCACGTTGCTCGATATATTTTTTTTGTAATATTCTGCTTCAGTAGCTTTTCGAATCCTTCGTTAAGTGGTGTGACTGGCAGCCGCATTAGACACCGAGCAGCCACAGCCACCAAACGTAACCCTACTCTTTGTTTAACTTATGCACCCAAACAGGTATTGTAAACATTATTTTCCTCGAGTGCCTTTTTTACCTCACATAAATCAAACCTGTTCGAAGCTGAACCGACGATTTCAAATTATTTATTACTCAGATTAATGTATACGCGGTATATATCGATTTCACCAACGAGATGCCCAAAAAGAGGTCTATGGTATTCACTTTCTTCGACAAGTAAATATGTAGTTTAAAAATTTCGAAAACAATGTTGTACTTAAGAAAGTTGCATGCGGTATTGAACCGAATCATAAATTATGGAAGCCATCGGAGGGTGTCCGGCAGAATACTCGGTAGGCGGCTCGGTGGGCGTCTGCTGTGATTTATTCCGTTTTACGTATCAAATTTATTGCACACAACAGTCTTACCAATGAACATTATAAAGTTAAATCTTTCATAAACTTTTATACAGTTAATGACGAACGTTTGATGCAACGCTAGCTATCCCGACTTTCGCACCGACAGTCCTGCGTTGGAATCTCGGAAATGGCAGATATTTTTGTGATAAATACATTTCTATTTGAGTATGTAGCATTAATGTACGTCTATCCGTTACCCTAGTATCCATAACACAAGCTTTACAGTGCTTACTTTGTACTAGTCAATATTATTATAGTTGCTGTATCTCATATGAGCCATACCTGTGTGTCTACTATATAGACACGCTCGTGATCAACACAGACTCGACTCTTTTTAAGTAGATAATTGTCATAGTGACAGTTGCATAATGTTATACTGGAAATAAATATGTTTAAACCAATTTAACATCATCATTTCCTTGGTTTTAATTAAGTATTCATATTATTATACAACTTACCCATGTAAAGAGGCGACTGTCTGCTGCCGACGTTGTCGTCTACGTATGGGATCCCAAGCGTGGCTATGCCGGTTTGGCCGACACCCACCACCAAGAGGCAGATAAACAGCCAAGGGATGACAACAGCGGTTATAGAGGAACGATCCTTCGTGCTGCTAATCTGATAGGGGTCGCAGTATGAGGCGTTGGTGCCGTCAGTGTGACAAACTGGCGCTGGTCCGCCTCGGTGCGCGTCTAGATGGACGTCCAGCAACCGCGTGCCGTACAAAACATGGGGCACCACGCAACCGATCACACCCACAGCCAGCACCAGCATCATACAGGCAATCCACCGAGGCCGATGCCCACGACCGGCCAGATATGTCAGGAACAGAGCTGTACATATTTGCCCGATCTCTGTAGCCGCAAGCAGCATCCCCGTAGTCTTAGACTCCACTTTAAATAACTTCTCTATCGTCGTCGTCACGCTCACGAAATATGTGAGAAACATCCCTTGGAGGACCCATCCGGATAAGAACACGAGCATAAACACACGGGTTGAATGAAATGCAGATCGAGGGCCGGCCGCCTGCGCCGGCTGTATCTTGCAGTCAAGGGAGCCATTGTTGTTGCCAGTGGCCAACCGTTCCTGCTCTTCTGGTGTGGCTTCGACACCTTTCATGGCGGTGTCCTCGGCCGGGGGGCTCGTAGGACCCGCCTCGCCACCCGCAGATACTTTAACAACTGCACTCGCCCTGAAACAACACAAAATACGCTTAAAACTTCGCGACTCACTGACGGCCCGTCTACTAGTAGAAAACTCACGTCATAGCGCAGTCGCAACTTATGTCATATGCGAATTACACAACCGGGGATCCTAGACGATTGACAGAGCGGAAAGCGAGCTCACGCGAAGCTCTGATGACTTTAACGCTTCCGGATAACGGAACCGGGTGAGCAATAGAACGTGATCGACGTGAAAATAGGAACGGAATAAGTATGCGGGAAGTGAGTCGCATCGATACTATTTCGGAGAGTCGTTCACCCGTTACGCTCGAAGCGAGGGTGGCTCGGAGGCTGCGTGCACGCACCCGGCCCGGCGCGCAGAGACTGTACCGTGCAATTACCGGCGCGGCGCAATGCACCCGCTTCGCCCGCCCCTCGGCTTCTCCCCACACAGGGTTTTTATTGGCCGTCTATACGTTTTTTCTGAGGCACGCATTTACACACGACGAGCACTGTCGCACACCTCCTCCGAAGAATCCCTCTCGTCTCGATGCCACGGAATGTCTTTGTTCCAATGGAGTTTTTTGTAGAACTACTCATTACACAGGTGTTATGCACAATGCGTATCAAATTTCAGTTTCGTGGAGATTTCATTTTATAAAAAATGCATATATTGACTCTTACTACAAAGAAAAAACACGGGGTTTATCAATAACACTACATGTCACGTTTTCCAATATTAATTTATTATTACATGCTTAGTTCAATATTTTCGTGATCGAGTGGCTAATGCTGTCAAGGAGTCATATGTCACCACTTCCTTGATTCAGAATTCCATTCCCGATACCTTCAATATTTCTATTCACAGGATAAGAAATATCAATGAAAAGTATTAGTTCTTCTCTTGGCATCACAGTCATTTATTTTGTGTTAAAATTATCAATAAAGATACATAACGATGACATAAAACTTACGTATAACAAAAAAGCTTCATACCATGTCATTAATCAGCGTCAAAGCTGACCGCAGAATATAAATAAATATCTCCTATTACTCTTCAACTAACTATACAAAACTAGAACAGGATAACATAGTCTATAAATCAATCAGGTTTCATGCGGGTGCTTTACCCGTATTACCACAAATAAATGAAATTAAGAGTAATAGAGTCTAGAATGACTCGTCGAGTCTAATTACTGTAGTAAACAACAGAAATTGTAAAGTGGACGTTGCAATAACATTGAGACCTTTAAGGCAAAGGACACAGACCATGGAGTTCGCAATAACAGCACAGTAGAATATTAATGTGAGCGAATCATACGGCTAACTGGACTTGCGAAACTCACCACTGCCACTGGGGCCGATGACCACCGCAAACACCGGCCGGCGACGCACTGTTGCGCTACCGACCAGTTCCAAACTGTTGCACTGATAGTTTAACCACGGATAAACAAATGACAGCTATGACCATGACCAAGGGTGACTATGAAGACGAAAATTTTTCACAACGATAAATGCGCTCGTTCGGACAAATGCATTCCGAGATAAGCACACGAGCTTGTGCAACGGCACAACTATCGACGCATCGCTATCGCTGAGCTGATAACACAAGTACACACACAAAAACAGATCGCCCGAAATTGATTGTGTTACGACACTATGTCAAGTATATAGGTCATACATTGGTTTGCGGTAACACATTGAAAATAACTGATTTAACAAAAGCAATCAATGTATTTGATGCAAAAGTAGAACTTTTCTAGTTGATAATTAGTAAAAAGCTGAATGCATATCAATTTTAAATCGAGGCGAATATTATAATGGTAGAAGAAATATATATCGAAGCGAAAATTATTATAGTAGAAGACAGACCATTGAGAATGCCCTGCACGCAATTTTAACGACCACAATGGATGACAATAAATGACGATTTATTTAATCTCATAGCGCGATTGAGTGGCAATGAATCATATGACGCCGACGTCGGGCAATCTATTGACATAAATTGAATAAACTAACTTGTCAACGCGGCATCCATAAAAAGAATATATATTTCAATGAAGCGCTCGTGTAGCCAGAAATCAGATAAAGCACTCCACAGATGGGGAAAAGCAAAAACATATCGATCTCCGATGCACCGCCTTCGGTTATGGCTGGTAATATCACCGTGCAAGGACGCTACAAAACAAACACGACGAAACAACCGAAAAACAATTTTGACGTCAACCTATATCAAATTTAAATTCATCTCTCGACTAAACGTGTAGGTAAAAAAAAAGCTAATCGCACTGTTTCGACAACAACACTTAATTTTTCAGAATGGATACTATAGACCAAAGGATACCAAAATTATAATTCCTGAGTTTAAAAAAGTATGAATACATAAAAACTATACGATACAGTCGATTCAAAACAACATATAAACCGTGTCCTGGCAAGTTCGTGATCAAGGAACATAAGTCATAGATCGTGGAACGGTGGCAGGCAAACACGAGTTGTCTATGATCACTCCATAGGTAAGTGAGAGGACAACGCGCGCGGTCAAGGTAAGTGAGAAGATACCTGTTGCCGATGACACAGCGCACTCGAGATTAATATCCAATTTAAACACATTAATACGCCACAAGGTTCATTTTACATTGCTCAGGACTTTGTTTTTCGAAGAGTAAACAATGCCGTCAGGTAAGATAAAAAATATAGTCTATAGTTCTCTATATAGAGCGAACTCTACCTTTAACTTTACGATAGCTATACTAAACAGCTTCTTGCAGTTGTATTGTATTCAAAACAATATACATTTAGTAAAAACTCATTAAAACAATAATGAATAGAACAATCATGAAAAATATTTGAAAGTGAAGATATGAAATCTCTTTAAAAATATACTAACTTGCGCCCGCTGTTTCACTCGCGTGGTGATCAGTTTGTAACAAAAAGTTTTGTCGCGCTTCCCCTGAGAACTTTTTTTTTTGTTTTTTATCCAATTTCAGCCAGTTTACACTGCAACCTCCTTCATTGCGTTAGGTACTCTCAGTTTATATTTAATTCTACACTTTCACGCACATTACCCATAAAAAAACTTTTTAACGGATATTTGCGCACTTACTATTTAATCTTGACGTTTCGAATCACAGGATGACTGAAATAACAATCGTCAATCATGTAGCACCTTTACAATATTTAAATCAAGCACGTTCCTAACTGTTCTTTATACAAATCCAATCAACAAACGTGTATGTCGACCATTACCTTAGTCATCCTGTGATCACGTCAGGATTTAAAAAAAATGCAACTCCTGGGTTATATTATAGATATGCAGTGTATAAACGGGATATATCCCAATTATACAGGTTACCTATAGGTAACCTTTGCCCGCGACGAGCATTTTAAAGAACCTCATCTATGTATGAAGACTAGTACAACAGAGAAGTCAAGCTGTATATCTGGTTCTACCCAGCAGAATGAGATGAAATGTGGCTAAGATTTTATGTTTGACTCTAAGCTACTAAACTATGAAAGCCGTATGAAAATCTGTTCAGTAGTTTTTGCGTGATGCGCGTACAGACAGACAGACAAATATACCAATTCTGAGAAAAAGTTTTTTAGGCATGTTTACATCACAGTACCAGTGCTTTTTCTGGAATATCTTCAAAGTACAGATACGGCTTTTTTGTAATAGTATAGTTGTGATCGATGTTCCCATTCTATGATGCAATTCCGTCTCATCATCGAATATAACAAACAAAATGTCATCAAACAAAATATTTGTTAAATAAATTATTTAAAGGGATAATGAATACGATAACTATGAACCATACAGACCAACCTCCTTTAACAAAGAAAAAAATTTAAGTAGAGAGTTAATAAGACTACGGAATTAAAAAAAAAATTGTCCCAATATTATGGGTAGGGATGCCACCTGCCACTACATGATTTAGGGGTTACCAACATCAAAAAATTGGCCTCTGTCTTTTTTACGGGAGACAAGTAACATCGTTTTAAGACAAAAACCTTATTTTTTTTATGATTATTAATTGTTAATCGAGACGTTTTAAAAAGAGCTTCGGTTACCCCGTATTTAATTGAACTTATTAAGGATTCCTATAAACTTGTAGCCGAAAAAATGGGGTAAACCCTAAAATGCGGGACATCTGGCAAGCCTAATTATGGGAGATGTTTAAAACCAGAGTAACTCGTATAAATGTTACGCAATAACTACACGATATCTAAAAGCGTGGGAGTACTATGTTTTGTCATTAACGGGTTTAGCTATCGACCTCGATTTGGGACAAAAATACAAAATGGCTACGACAAAGCAGCGAAGTTCCCTAAAAGTAAATAACAATACGTAATGACTTGTTTCATAGCTTAAAAGTTTCGCAATGAAGACCAATTCTACCAAATCAGCCGTCCACAAAGCAAGTATTATTTTTTTAATTTCAACTATACGAGTGACAAAAATTTATTTACTAGCTGCACTGTTCTTTTTTACCTTAAGGTTCCTCTCATTCTATCCATTGTTGAAAACTGCATGAAAATTCGTTCAGTAGTTTTTGAGTTTATTGCGGACAGAAAGACAGACAGACACGACGGAGGAATTTGTTTTATAATATGTAGTGTTTACTAACTGCACCCGGCATGCTTTGCGATGCTTTTTTGGCTCACCTTTTTTTGCTAACTATACGTAAAAATGTAATAAAAAACAGTCTGATCAATGATTTCGGAACCCAGAGGGAACAAATATACAATGATTGCAATTTATAAAGATAGATATATTTAGTTATGCCACATGGTAGATATAAATTAGATTTATATTTCACTAGCGACCCGCCCCGGCTTCGCACGGATGCACTGCTCTACTATATTATGCATGTATCATACATGTAAACCTTCCTCTTGAATTACTATATCTATTAAAAAAAACCGCATCAAAATCCGTTGCGTAGTTTTAAAGATTTAAGCATACATAGGGATATAGGGACCGAGAAAGCGACTTTGTTTTATACTATGTAGTGATGGTGGTCCTCATATGCACCACAGATATGGCGTACATAACATTAATTACATTGCAATATCATCCTTATACAAATATCATAAGGTTACAAATTAAATGTAAAACAGAAAGGAAATAAAAATATAAAATATAATCAGGCGTTATGGAATTCAAATGTCAGTAAAAAAAGTCAGTGAATGAGATAAAATTCTAAAATCGTAATAGAAAAAAGCCCTAAATAATAAAAAAGCATGTGTGCAATTCACACGTGGTAGAAATGAAACCTTAAAAAATAGTACGTACACGTATACAAAATACCTCGGTTGTTGTGATGCCTTCTCTCAAGCTTTGTACTACGTATGTGCACACATTCACATATTAACACACATATACATAATGCTTCCTATCTCATTTTCCCCTACGTTAAATGTGTCTGTCTCTTTTTACTGTCGCTTTTTCGTTTCATCGACTTTCAAATCACAACGATGCTAAAGAAGTTTTCACTTCAAAAAATGTATTAAAAATGTAAGAATCAATATTACTCAATCAATTGATGAGAATAACCTAAAAACAACATGATTTCGAATATAAAGGGAATGTCTTAATTGCGACGTAATTAGCACTAAAAATTAATATTTGTTATTCAACGCAGATTCCTAGAATCAAGTTCCACTTAATTTAAACTTCGCGTGGTCTGTCAGGCATACTAAATGTTAATTAAGAGCTAGTAGTGGTACAGAAATGAACAAACTTTATAAACAAAATTATTAATGAACACAAAATATTTGAATGAGTAAGTAGACAAAAGTTTTATTGAAGTGAAAACTTCTTAAGCATCGTTGTGATTTGAAGTCGATGAAACGAAAAGGCGACAGTAAAAAGAGACAGGCACATAAATTCATAAGATTTAAAGTAGAAAATGAGATAGGAAGCATTATGTATGTGTGTTAATACGTGTTAGTGTGCGCATGCGTAGTACAAAGCTTGAGAGAAGGATGAAACGAAAAAGCGACACTAAAAAGAGACACATAAATTCATAAGATTTAACGTAGGAGAAAATGGGATAGGAAGCATTATGTACGTGTGTTAATACCTGTTTATGTGCACATGCGTTGTACAAAGCTTGAGAAAAGGATGAAACGAAAAAGCGACACTAAAAAGAGACACAGAAATTCATAAGATTTAACGTAGGAGAAAATGAGATGGGAAGCATTATGTACGCGTGTTAATACGTGTTTGTGTGCGCATGCGTAGTACAAAACTTGAGAGAAGGCATCACAACAACCGTGGTATTTTGTATACGTGTACGTATTATTTTTAAGGTACGTATTATTTCTTTATATATCATTGCCGTATTAACATCAAATAAATATATCTCTTCTAATAAAAAAAATCTTTAAATAATATCGACAAATGGTCCCTTTACAAATGACGAAATTAACTAAAGAGTATAAATATGAGTTTCAAAACAAATAATAAAAAACCTGATTTTTTTATTAACTAGAAAAACTTGCTTTTGAAGCTTTTAATGTGTAATATACAACAGAGAGGTACCTGTGTATATTTTACGATTATTATAATGACACTCTAATAAGTTTGCATAAAATTT
Source organism: Calamotropha paludella (assembly GCA_927399485.1). Taxonomy (NCBI): domain Eukaryota; kingdom Metazoa; phylum Arthropoda; class Insecta; order Lepidoptera; family Crambidae; genus Calamotropha; species Calamotropha paludella. The sequence continues at coordinate 28,790,765 of OV656804.1, forward strand.
ATCTTATACTATGCTAGAAATATGGATACTCGTGTTTCTCTCTAGCTTTATATGGTAAAACATTTGCAACACAAATAAATTAAAATCAATAATGTTTAACACAATTCTTAACTATGCAAGAAACAAAAATTTGCAGGTATCGATCACATAAGTCGATTTATCGTCAGTTAAAATCTATATTTACGTAAAAAAAGTTATACTTTTTTAGGCGCGTTATGAAAAAACTATGAGAGTGTAATTTTAAGATGCGCGCGCATCACTGTGTCACAAAATTATCATGTTGAAGTTGGCCGCAAAAGCGCTATAGATTAAACCAGCAGGATGAAGTTGGCCGCTAATTATTAATGTATGTGTGTGTGTGTGATTTTAAATTATATATGGTGGTTAACAATAATTTATATAAAATTATAATAACAATTTTATATTATATAATAACAATATAACAATTTCATTTAAAAGGGGTTTTTATTTTATTAACTTTTTAAAGTGCGTTTATTGATTTGAGTTGAACTGTCGGTATGTATTTTTTTTATTTGTTTATAATATAAATTATTACTATTTTACATTACTATTGGTGAAACAGTTTCTTTTAATGATTTTTGATATATATATATATATATTATTTGATTCGTATACAGATATATAGAAAATTTGTTAATCTTTTGATGCTTCTTACTGATCATTATGTAATTTATAAATTTATCTTTCTTTTCATATACAAAGAATACGAGCACACGGGAGGAAATTTTTAGTTATCTTTGTTTAGTAACGATAAAGAAGTATAACTTCTTACGTGGGTACATAAGTACACACAACAGTTTATTTTATTTGTCAGACAACACCTTTGTCCACTTACCCTTCAGTTATGAACTTTTAGTAAGATATATAAGTTATATCGTTTTTTACACCAATGTGTAGTAGTCAGCGCACACTAGTGCAGCCGTAAAGTTTATTAACACGATCTCTATTAATATCATTTACAAACTCACCTGCATGACTGGATTTACATTTGCAAATCAAATTTAAGTAAATACATGTATTAATTGCCAGCAGCTGCTGCTAAACGTCGTCGATTGAATGATTTATTATACTGATAACTGTAAAACACACTAAGTACTAGAAACCAGTGCTGAGATAAAAGCTGAGATAACTTTTAAGTTACAATCCCGTGTGTTTGGCAGAAAAAAGCGCTTAAGAACGCTTGTAAGCAAAATGGCGATCACTAAGCGATAATAAGCAAAATGGCGGATTGTGTCAGCGCAAGTTAGCAAACGTGTCCTGGCCGAAAGCTGTATATAGTATTGTATTTCAGCGCTGGTAAGCGCTCTCAAGCGCTTTTTTCTGCCAAACATACGGAATGATAGAAAAATACTGACGCTAATCAACAGTATATAATATAGCTTTATTTATAAATATATAAATTCCGGACAACTCACAATTATTTTGACCACCGTTTGGTGTAGCGGTAGCGATCTTGCCAGTCGCATCGACGGTCCTGGGTTCGAATCCCGGAAGGGGAGATGTTTGTGTGAGGAATATGAGCATTTGTACCTGAGTCATAGGTATTTTATATACATTTATATAAATATTACATATCGATGTATCATATATGTATATCTATGTTACCCTAGTTTCAATAACACAAGCCTTGTAGCGCTTACTGTGAACTAGGCTAATTGATGTGAATGTAAGAAATATTATTATTATTGTTTCTTTACTTTCGTTTTTATTCTTTGATTTTGCTTTACGGCAATTAGCTCTTGTTTGATTTTTTCAATCCTATTCTTGCAACATTTATTGACCCGCTTGGTGCAACGATAGCGATCCTACCTTCTGCGACAAAGGTCACGGGTTCGAATAATGGGTTTTTAACCCATGGCTCAGGTTCAAATGTTCGTATTCATCACACAAACATTTGCCTTTTACGGTACTCGAATCCAGGATCATCGGTGAGAAAGGCAGGATCGCTATTGTTGCATCAGCAGATCTTTTTTTAAAATTGTAAATATATTTTAATTGTAATAGGTTGTAACAGATCGATCCTAAAATGAATGTTCTAAAATATACTGCGCCACATAAACCCTGACAAGGGTCACCCTGCGGCGGCATCTCGCTCTCACATTCACGATGGCATACAGCCTGCAACTTATCAACCAACGCTACCTTACCGCAGTGACAGCGAATTCACAAATAATCCAAGTCCATAACATATGACATCAGAATCTGTTGCCTCAGTCACTTTCGTTAATGCACCTTGTGGATCATGCAACGATAGAAGACGACGTCGAGATAACAGTCTCACGAATATTCACGTATGGCAATTTTGTCATGTCCGGTCGTTCTTTGTAGTCACTGAAGAAGCTGAGTGACCAAGCTAACCGATGATTATCGCGTAATAAGAGTCACTTGAGATCGGTTGCCTCGCACACATTAATTCTTAAGTATCCTCAATGCTACTTGAGTAAAATAAAAACGGAAAACAAGATAACAGTCCGTAGCTAAATGGTAGAGCATTGGACGGAAATCCAAAGGTTGCGGATGCGATTCCCACCTGAGAATTTACTTGTGAGCCGAGTGGATATTTTCTAGTATTTTTCTATCAAAATAATTTGTTATATAAGATAGCATTGAAAAATATAAAAATCATAAAACTTATTGGCTGTTTAATCTTAACCGATTGGCCAAACATTTGTAAAAATGTTTCTTTCGAATACGAGAGGATGTTCCTCTCATTGATAATAGAACCCTGGCCTTGAGCGTAAAAAGTAGAAAGGTGCTAGAAACTTTCGACGGTAGTTCACAAGGCTCGGTAGCTCGATCTGACAGGTTCGGGTTGCAGGTTTAAAGGTTCAGGTTCAATCCCGCCTGAGAATTTACTTGTAAACCGAATCGATTTTTCTAGTATTTTTCTATTAAAATAATAAAAAATAAAACATATAAAAACAATAAATAACAGTTACTGTCAAATACAGATTTTACATTATAATAAAAATGTAATAAATTATAATAATAAAATAAAAAAACTCAAACCGGTGTGTCTTATAGACACAAGGCCGCCTACTACAGCTCTAGTACCATCAATTTGACATTGCTCACCTCCATTGAACAAAGTGGAACGTGTAAATGAAGAAACGAAACGATACCCTGTAATCGTTTAACAGTGATGAAACAGATGTCACATTTGAAGGCGATATCAATTCTGACATAAGTAGATTAATAAATGAGTCAATGAACTATCGATCTCCAATATAAGTTACGAATCAGCTAAGTTTGAATTTAGGTAGCCTGTGTTGCTAAGACAATGGTTGACATTCGCTTTTTACAAGCTTCTATTTACTTTCACCTGTCCCGGTGTCTGTAATGAAATCTTGCGAGTTCAATTTGACCCATTTCCCGGTTTCCGATTGAGCTGAAATTTTGCATATATATGTATATCGCGTGACAATGCAATATTATGATGACATGGAGCTGATTTGATGCTGGAACTGGAAGGTGGCCATAGGAACTCCGAAATAATACGACACAACCCCATTGAAATTGGGCTCATTTGATTCGTTTTCTTCAGCTTTTTAGTTCGTTTTATAACCAAGTAAAAGCTTGTTTTAAAAAAAGTTTTTTTTTTATGGAATCTTGTTTAAAATTCAGAAGGTGGCCATAGGAATTCCGAAATAAAACGACACAACCCCATTGAGTGAGTTTAGGCTCATTTTTTTTAGCATCATCTTCATTCGTTCATTCGTTTTAGCTTTTTAGTTTTTATAGGCAGGAAAGGCCTGAGAATTCACTTGTGACCCGAGTCGATTTTTTTCTAGTATTTTTCTATTATAATAATTTATCATATAAGATCGCATTGAAAATGCATAAAATATATAAAACTTTTTAGTTCCTTTTATTAATAAGTAATAATAAAAACGTGTTTTAAAAAAGTTTTTTTTAATGGAAAATTGTTTTATTCCGAAACTACTCCATCGATTTTGATGTTTTTTTTTTATTTTGCTGGATTTATTCAGACTTAGGACATAAGATAGGTTTTTATTTTAATTTATAACACAGCAACGCGTGGCCGAGGCAGCTAGTTTATTTATAAATTTTAAATATTTCTGCAGAATCAATTTACAATACAGAAAAAAATGTATACGTAATATTCCTTAATTTTCCTATATACGTCTGGTTACGGCAGTTGTTGATCCGGTGAGTGCAGTTTAATTTTGTTTGCCCCAGTTCTATATATACGCTTTCGTATTATCTTTGCCGATGGTCATTCATCTCATCACGTCACGATAGAGCGATTTATAAACATTTATTACGTTTTATCTTCAACAAATGAAATCTGTGACAGGGCAGGTCGTGCGTACTCAAGTATCTCTGTTTAGCCAGGTGGTTTCTTGTAAGTAACTACGTATTTAAAATAAGCCGGCAACGTGACCAAAAGTAAGTCATTGACACCAATTCTTTACCTATGATATTCTTTAATAGGAAGTTTTGTATCGCGTTTTGTTAAATAACCTAAAACATTTTCCGGACTAAATTATTTTAGAACTATTATTTAGACGGTCATTTCCTTAACTAACTCGGACTTAACACATTTTTGTTTACCTGCTACCAATCGTTTATTTATTGATTTACCAAAATTTGAGTACATTATTACATTCATAATTAACCACTAAATGCATCAAACAATTATAGGTAAATACCACATGCTCAAGTAGAAATTTAACAATTAATTTAATTAAAAAAATATATATTGACATTAGAAATGTCAAATAATTGTATTGTAAATAATGGAATTGTAACTTTGCTTTAATATATTCAATCATTAATTTAATAACGTTAACATTTCTTTATTTGGGTATAAAAATATTAATTCTCATAAGAACTTATACGTTCGCTTATGATATTACGAATATTAACAGTTATAATAATTTTGCGCGGCGTACATTCATTTTAATATTCACAATAAATAAATAAATATTTCTTACATTCACACCAATTAACCTAGTCCAAAGTAAGCACTTTAAGGCTTGTGTTATGGATACTGGGGTAACGGATATACATACATATATGATACATAAATATGTTATATTCATAGAAATATATATAAACACCCATGGTACAAATGCTTGTATTCATCATACAAACATCTGCCCCTTCCGCGATTCGAATCCAGGACCGTCGGTGGGAAAGGCAGGATCTCTGCCGTTGCACCAAACGGTCGTCTAAAATATACAAACAAAAGACAAAACGAGATCTTTCAAAATTTGATTCGGTTATAACTATTTACAATCATCACCTGTCATTATAGGATGCCTAACTCTGTTTCCGTGTTCATAGAACTTCAAAAAGTCGTCAAAACGCTAGGATTTCAATGTAAAGATGGATGCAAAAGTGTAATAATCCTTGTAAAATATATTTACTTTCGCTCGTATCTCCAACTCGGTGCCGCTAAGTGACTTTCCTGGACGCGCCGTGACTTATTTGTTTGGTTCACAATATTTGCCACGTTTGTTTGGATACGGTGGCGCATTGAGTGGTGGCGCTTCTACATTACTGAGCTTAAGTCAATTCCACATAAAGTGTCATTATTTTAATACATTTAATTTTTGTCGTGTCAATCGTATGCGGTTTTATGTATTTGTTGTCGAATAAAGCTTTATAAAGCCTTATCTAAAATATAATATCCGCCGAAAACCTGACAAGGTAGAAACGTAAAAATATATCATTTCCACCTCAAACTTTTTTACAGTAAATATGCAGGCGCTTGATCACTATCTCGCCTATGCGATCTAGGATGTGACGCGTTTGCCTAGAAGATACCTATTTACTTGTAACTTGAAGATCCCTAAATTATATTTGTCAGGAAACACAGACTCAGGCAAAGAGTTCCACTCCTTAACGGTACGTATCACAAAATTGGAACCAACGATAACGACAAAACCTACTATATTACATTAGTGGAAGAATGCCTACAAACTGCATTAATAGAGCAAAGACGAATTTTAGCATCATTTTTAAGTGTTATATTGACGACATTAAGACTAGTTTTTAGGCCCTATATCTCTATTGCAAATTGTCCGGGTTCAACGACGGTTTGTTTAAAAACATTCAGTGCAAGCAATCACTTGAAGTTCGCCACTAACTTAAAATAGAAAACTTCACAACATTAAACCTAATGCAATAGCAGTCAGGCTAAAACATTTTTTCTAAGAACTTGCCAGTTAGTGACATAATTACGAATGTTTTTCTAGTTTCGAGTATATAACTCTTTAGTACAACTACATGTACGGCGTAGTCAGTACAGTATTTATTAGACTAGAAGAAAATTGAATGTACTTTTTACCTGAAAATGAATTTATCGCGAGAATCTATTCCATCCATGATGTCACGACTTTCGATGTGGTTTTAGTTGACAGTATTATTTTAATGGGTTTCGACCGGCATGTCACGATGAATCCCCATCTCATGCTACTGTACTACTGCTTAAATGAAATAAAGCTTAGGGGTAATAATTTAATTGTTTGCATGATGCCTAAGCTTGCCAGTTGCCCCGTATTCAACAGGTTACCCCGTTCATTCGGGGTAACCGAAGTTCGCTTTTTTTAAAATGCATATTTTTTTAACGTATCAAATTTAATTTTAATTATTATACATTAAAATAAGATTTTGTCATAAAACCAGGGTAAAAAAGACTGAAAGTCGTTTTTTGTGTTTATAAACCTTAAATCACGCAGCTGGCAGGTGGTAACTCTATTGATGTCCTTTGACGACGACAAATGGAAGATAACGTCTGAATCGCGGATGATAGAAGATGAGAAAATAGTGACCACCCAACAAATTTGTGTAAATTGATATTAGTTAAATATACAATGTACATTTAGGCGTTCGAATTTACGGATAAAGCAAAAAAAAGAAGTGGCGACTTCTCTTCGAAAAACAATAAATGCCTAATGCCTTTTTTGTTTTTCGAAAGCTTTTGTTTTTCGAAAGTTTTTGTTTCGATCCGATTTATATGTGACCCACGTATAAGATGTTTGTTGCTCACATACATTACAAGCAGAAAATCTTTGTAAGGGATTTATACTTTTCTTCACTTTACTTCTGATGTAAAAAATGGAAAGAATAATTGTCTCTTTAAATATTGTTTTGAAATATCTTGTCATCTCATGTCATGACATCTCAGAGAAAACGAACAGTGTAAATAAAGGTTGTTGGAAAAAAACAACAGTCAAAAAAGATATAGTGGGTTGATATGCTTTAAACATTTCAGTTGATTTTTTAAGCACGCCATGTTTATATTTTTAATACGTTCATTCGTGTGCATGTATGTCCTGTACATAATTCATTAAATATGTTTTAAATCTGGGTGAATTTTCGCTTAAGCGTTTTGTGCAGTAAATTAAGGTACAGTAGGCTTTCGCCTGTTTACGTATACCAACCAATAACTTTTATATATACTAGCTGCTCAATTATTATAATTTTCATTTTTTTTTTTATTATAAATCAAAATGAAACTTATCCTATGTCCTAGATTAGATTAGATTAATTAGAACAAATCCAGCAAAATGAAAAAAAAAAGACATCAAAATCAGTTGAGTACTTTCGAAGTTCATCGGTCAATGAGACAGAGATTTTATATGTATAAAGCAACTATTACTTACTTTTCGAAGTAAAATTTCTCTACGCATGCTTGACTGGGGGGGAATGCGTGACGAGAGCGTTACGAAAAGTGTGATCGGGCGACGCGAACGGAAGTTGAGAGGAACATATATACATACATATAGACGGAGCTAAAGAAGTTTTACTTCAGTAGTGCGGTCTAAAGCACACTCGTTTTTTGTTTATAACCATTGCGTGCTTTGACGTAAATGCCTGGTGAACCAAGATTTCATCATTGATATTCCCAAGGCAAATTCATCGTGAACATTTTTGTTTTCTTTAAAAACTGCAAAGATGAAAAAAAACGTCTTTAAAAATGCAGGGTCGAATCTCAAGATGTATTATCAAACAAGTTTCGCAAAAGGTAAATCTTCCGCTGAATGTTCAAAAATATGTTATCTTGATCTCCGCTATACTCAGAAAGGACGTTGTGCCGTTGTTGTTGTGAGATCATAGTATCAAAATCATTGTTGTTCAATATTAATAAAAGGATAAACAAGTAGCCACCAAAATAAAAAGATCACCATATACAATGTGTCCCGTCACCAATGTCGGAGCCTTTAATGGTGTGAAATATGGCATTTTTTAACGACAAATTGCCCCTCAAATTTGGTTTTTCTCAAAAAGCCAATAATTAAAAAATACACAAAAAAGAATCTATTTGTTTTTTTTTTTTTTTTTATTGCAGAAAGTTGGCAAACAAGCAAACTGCCCACCTGATGGAAAGTGGTAACAGTCACCTAAAATACATGTGGCTCTTGTGAGATTCGCAGCAAAACTGCAACCCTCACAAGAACCACAGTGTACGTTGCCAATTTGCGACACAAGATGTAAAGTCACTGTACCCAGTAATTTCACTGCCATATCTTACCCTTCAAACCGGAATACAGCAATGCAAGCACTGCTGCTTTGCGGCAGAAATAGGTAAGACGGAGGTACCTAAGCAGACGACCCTGGTACAGAGTCTCCCTCCAGTAAGTTTTTCTTTAATTATTTTTTTCTATTTTTTATTCCATGACAATTGAAACATGATGGCTGTGTAACTGTTGTCTACATGTTTAGCTATTAAATGGCACCTTTTTAATGTTGATATGATATTTACATGAGTAGTGGTATTATTAGTCGAATTAGTATGAGAGCCCAGGTCTTGGTTGCCAAGAAAACAAAATGGCGGCCGTAAGAGAAAAACAAAATTTGAGGGGCAATTTTTCGATTAAAAATGCCATATTTCACACCATTAAAGGCTCCGACATTGGTGACGGGACACATTGTATAATATCCATACTTCATGTGTTGATCAGGTCAAGGATTATCGTGAGTAGACAAAAATGCCAACACTTTCCCGTCTCACGGGTTATCGCAAGGTTCGGCATCGGTTGCCGACATTTCACTGACAAGTTCAATGTCATTTCTATTATTTTTTATATTGTTCAACAACAAGTGATAAAAAAAGAGTTCCGTTTCAAAGGGGACGATCGGTCAAGTATATGATAACATAAACCAAAGGAAAGAGTTGAATACTTATTTTGATTTCAATAATACCGACCATAGACACTACTTCTGAATACAATCGATATCTTTGTACGCCCACTATAAAGAATTATACAGAATGTAGGCAGATACGGCGAAAGTTAGAAAACTGAAGTATGTCATACCTAGCCGGTTACAGTATAAAATATTTTAAAAAAGTTACTAGGCGCTAAGCATAAAGCTACGCTAGCACCATATATTGGAGCGGAGCATAATACCTAAAAAAAGAAATTTCTTTTTTTTCTTTCCATGGGAATTCCTTCTGGTCCTAAACCTGTTGATTTGATTCCACCCAAAAAATATTAAAATCGGTTAAGAACTCGGGAAGTTATGGCATAACAGACATTGCGCCATTGAAGCTGATCCATGGGAGCTTCGCTCGCTCCGCTCCAATAAAATACTCATGAAATTATTATGGCCAAAACCTAATCTAATGTAATCCAAATGGAACGCAGAAAAATACAAAGTCATGGACGTTAAACACTCCAAACTATTTACAGCCTCCGAAATTACTTCATGAGTAACGTTAAAATTTCAATGGCCCTGAACCGAACGCTTTAACCGCCGCATGCAAAACGGAATAAATGAAAAAGTATCAGTTCTAACAGATATCTGTTACTCGACCCACATTTATGGCCTCGTTACTGCGAAATCGCAATGTAATTTCGCGACGTACATTTTTTGGAACACTTTTACTTTGGCACCAAGCGCACGGTCCAGTGGCTCAATGAATGGCCGTTTCGGCGATGACACAAATTTCTCTTTCGATAAATCCCGACCCGGTGCATGTAACTTTACCGATCTCGACAATGATTCACATACGAAGTTCTGTCAACAGCTGCCAGTTAATAAAAACATGAACAAAAGAAAGTCAACTGAGCGGAAGATGCGTTTGAGCGGGGATCCTAAGTCTATTCTATCTTTCGCATTACATAATTTCGACTGCTATTACTCAAAATAGCGTCTTGAAAGCGATCACTGAAAGACCAGACTGTGCAATACAAAGGCACTGGGTGAAGTTAGCCATAAGCTTAATAAAACTAGGTCTGCAATATATGCTGCTATTTGCAAATACTGAGCGAAGCAATTAGATTTTTGAAGGGTGATTATTCCTCGATGGTATGTCCGATTTCAAAACTTTTTTTTGCACATTAGTCACAACCACGATGTGAGTTTTGGCCCCAAATTTCATCAATGTAGTCTCAGCGGTTTGGCTGCGATCAGCTTTTGAATTTTTCTTTCGGTGATTATTCCTCCATGGCAAAGTCTATATTTTATTTACATAGCCTATGTACGTCAGGTTTTAATCATGTATGTTCATGCCAAAATTCGTTCGAATCGGTTGAATCGTTAAGTAGCAGGAGGGAGACAAGCGAAATTTGTGAGTTGCCTAAAAGAGAGCTTCGCTCAATAATGAAATTTGTAATATGTCGATTTACTAACAACATTAACATAGAATAAATTATTTTTGTTAATAATTATGACTAACAAACTATGGACCTTAGTCTGAAATAAATGTTTTTTATTATTATTATAACATCACTTAGCATACCAATCAAAAAGCATAAACTTTTGACGTTAGGTTGATACAAAATAATTATCTATATAAACTTCACTGACAAATGTAAACACTTAAAGCTGAAAGTACTTGCAAGTAAAGTACTAGGGTGCAAAAATCGACGTAGTCACATACTTTGTATTTTACTTTCTAAACCACATAAGGTCCTAATGAATATACTAGGATTTCGTGAGTATTGCAAATTGTGTTTTAAATACCAGTTTTAAAATCTACATTCTAATATATAAAGAGAAAGTGGATTTTGTTAGTTTGTATAGGGTAATCCCCAGAAACTGAATCTATAAGGAAAATGATTTCATCATTTGAAAAGCACATAATATGCAAGAACAAGGCTATAATAATTTACTTAATATTATGTTAATTTATGATCTTTTGCATTTTTAATGCTAACTTATATATTAATTTTTCTATTAAAAAAAAATAGCATACAATATTATATCTCACCCAGGGACGGAGTCAGCCCGATAAAATAAAAACTCTGAAGTTCAATTTATATGATTAAGAGAGGATTTATTTGACATGAGCTAGGTAAGTATAGTTCCCGGCATATAAGTTGAACCTGGTTTTGAAGTTACGTGACATGTTCAGTAGTACCTAAACTTGCTACTGCGCATGTCACGTGATTTCAAAACCAGGTTCAACTTATATGCTACAATTCTTTTCAGTGACAAAGAATTATAGTACTAACTGACATTGCATATTTTAAATCGTCATTTACTACCTTTAACTTAGCATAGCTTTGCTTATTACTTTGCTTTTAAACTTAAATATGAAATACGAATCCCCCTTTATTTTTATATATATTTGATTAAATCAATAAAAACAGGAGCTAGCAAAACATCTTACTTTTAAGAAATGGAAAAGCCTGCTTTTTCATAAGCACCATTTGCAACCAAAAGCACTTTAGAAACCAAGAATATTTTAAAACCAAAAGACACCCGGAGTTCTACAAGAGACTCCAACATACGTCAGCCAAACATTTTAAACGCAAATTTTTGCAAGACGTCATCGCCATATTAATCCATCGTGCGCACGCGCAACAGTAAAGCATCACTTTCTCCCTCAAACGCAATCACAGTTGTTAACATTTCGCATATTCACAGTTTACTGCAGACTTTAATCATAATAAAATAAATATATTTACACATTCCTCGTGTGATTTGACGAGCAGTTTAAATGTTCAAATTAGTTGTACAACTTAAAACGCGTTTGTACCAAGTGTAACACAAATTATATGAAAGATACTCAGAGTAAATAGTGTGCAGTGGTCGAGAGCGAAACTAATACAAACTAGACACTCGGATTACTTTCATCTCTCAGAGGCCGAAAGTAAACTTTTACTTTCGGTACGAAATGATATTATAAGAGAATTGATTCGTTTCTATAGAAGACAAATGATTTTGAAATTCAATTAGGAACTCAATGAAGTATATATTTCACCCAAAAGAAGGTACAGTGAAAGAAAAATCGAAATCTTTTATCTACTTCAAGTCCTCAAAATTGACAATTATAACGAACAAACAATTTCCTAAAACAGACAAGAAGGCACAAATTTAATTCTTAATCTAATTATAAAAGGTGTAATGCACACTGCAAGTTAGAGAAACCAGATCATAGAGGATAACCAGCAACTAAGTTACATGCACATAATTTAAGCGAGAATGGCTGAACGAGACCAGTTAAAGACGTTGATGGAATAATTCGTTATCACTTTAAAGTCTTACGATTGTAATAGGCAGAACCGAGAACAATGACGTTCATTTCAACACAAATATTGAGAGTAAAGAATTTTCTTCATCATTTTAGCGAAATTTAAAAGAAAACAATTCTAAAATTGAAGCAATGAACTAAAAAACGAAAGTTGGAGTATATGAGCTCAAGAAGAATAAACTATGGCAATAAAATTCCTATATGATAAAGTTATTAAAGGCGTTGTGCTTAGAAAAGTTACTGTAGATAGTTATGAAACAATTAAGAAGGAGATAACCGAGTACGGATGTCAGTCAATAACCGATAAGTTCGCAGTTATCTCTCGAGACACGCTCAACCATAACAAAACTCAGAAAAGACATTTTAATGACATTCAAGAAAAAATCGCTATGTTAGGTAGGTAACTTTAAAAACAAGCAATATCACGTAAAGGAGTATTAACTGAATGATTTTCAAAACACTAGGTAATGGACACAAATGATGTTTAAGATTAAATAGTCACTGTGCAATGATAAAAAGTAAACACTCTTTTGTTTCCCACGACCTTGTGAAAGACGCCAAAGGGACACCACATAAGGACCACAGTTGGAATACACCCAAGGATAGAATCCATATTTTTACGGAGCATTTGCCCAATTGACCTCATTAAATGAACGTTACAAAGTTGTCACAAAATGGTCAGACTTCCAAATTCGCTGTTAATAACTAGAATGACATATGGAAACTATTTTAGCTTTTTATACTCAAAATCAGCTGCATTTAAAGAACTTGTTTGAATGTTTTTGTATGAATGACCTAATTGTTCCATTTATTTTTATTTATTTAGTGTAAGCTATTCTAATAAAAGATAAGGCTGATATACCTCATAAGAAGGTAAAAACATCTAAATAAAGGGAAAAAAATCCTTGTCTATTTATGTAATAATCTCTATCTTCTGGTTCTTGTGCTACCATTTTTGATATGCCGGATTCAATTCCTGAATAAAAGAAAGTTTGGCATTCAATTCATGCCTAACTTTCTTTTATTTATTAAGTGATTCGGCACTAAAAACAAAATTTATTAACTCAAGGTTAACACTACCTAGCTTTGCATGTGACACTGCATTAATTACTTCGATATCACAATATGAAAGCAATAACATAAACATTATGAGATTGTCCGAACAAATTTTCTAAAATTATGATTGCCATTTCATTAGCTGTTTTAAAAAGCATCAAATATTTACTAAATACTTATTATTTATATATGAAACAAGAGCAATTATTTCTGAACAATAATACAATCAGAAACCCTAAGGAGAGGTCGACTGTCTGGAGGTCGTCTGTAAGAGAAACGTTACAGGATAACGTTTCTGAGTGTATGAAAAAGAGGAATATTGTTCGCGAAGATATATTTCAGGAATACAGAAGAAATTACATATAATTATAACAAGAAGAAATGTAAAGTAACTAGATTACTTATAATTTAGTTCAAATATAATTCTTTAACGAACACACGCCCTTATCAGTACAAACAGAGCACAAACACAGATCAAATATGAATAAACAGTAAACACAATATTGACACAACACAACTGCAACTACAATATTACTGTATCAGAGATATCGTCGAAGTACAATTATATCAAATAAATATACATTCCGATAACTGTAGCGATGTAAATTACGTATCGGTTACGAATTATAATTAACTTCAACTATGTTTAGAATAATAACGACGTAAGAATCAAATTATACACGTTCGTCCAAAAATAGTTGCCTGATCAAAACATTTACGTTTCTAACTTAAAAACACTCCCTAATAAATAACAAATGTACGCTTAGTGTTCACGTGCACCGATTCCAGGCATCGATATGTTAATTTTATTACACCGGCTTAAATAATAAAAAATATCCCGACCGGTTTTTAAAGAAGAAACGGTCCGAATGTCAAGTAAGTGACACAAAAAAGTGCCTTCACTATCAAAAGAACCAAATTAAATGAGACACCAACAAAACACTGTAACACAGAAAAACCTCACCCATACAAGAAAAAAAATTAATGTTACACGTAACCGAACATTATATGTCGTTAATATCATATCACATTCAAAAACAAGTTGGTATCGAATGCAAAATTAAAAAAAAGTCGGCAATCACTTACGATTATATTCGGCGAGATCGGATCCTTAGCACACACCTGATGCACGGCTAATTTCCGCGATTACGATCAACTCCACGGTTATGGTTAAATCGTGATCGTTTTAGTTGGTAATTTTTTTGAGGTACTTTAGAACCGGCAGTCGATTTGAGGCCTCAGTACTCCGGGGGCATTATTTATGAATGGTGGTTGGCGATTAAGTGCGTCGCCGATGTACGTCGCGTCCCGCGTGCTGGCCGGGTACGGAGTGCGACTGCCGGCGCTGTGCCGCCGTGTAAACAAAGAGCTGGTGGGGGCCCCGCCGAAAAGCCTGCCCGAATAGACCGCTCACTTACGTCACTCCTCAACTCCTTTGACACGCGCCTCCACAATACCATCGACCACCGATGAGTCGTCAAACTAATCGTTAAGTTCACTTTTATATCATAAATCTAATAGTATATCAGTAAACGTTTATTTTTTTAACGACTGCGACTCTACTTCTCTACAAAAATTTAGACAATTCAAACCACAAAATATCCAACTGTAATACGTATTCTTGTTATCTATACATATAAATAAAATTGAAGTGTCTGTTAGTAATATTGAAATACCCGTTTTTTACTACAAGCATATATACGGTACATACACCAAAATAATATTTTTTACAATTTTTGTCTGTCTGTCTGTCTGTTTGTTCCGGCTAATCTCTGAAATGGCTGTACCGATTTTGACGGGACTTTTATTGGCAGGTAGCTGATGTAATAAGGAGTAACTTGGGCTACTTTTATTTTAGAAAAAATCTTTTACTTTAGAAAAATAAAATAACTGTGCCACAGCAACGCGTGGCTGGGTCAGCTAGTCTTTATATATATATATAATTCTTCTGTGAGTGTGTATGTCACTGAACTCCTCCTAAACGGCTGGACCGATTTGAATGAATTTTTTTGTGTGTGTTCAAGGGGATCTGAGAATGGTTTAGATTCACAAATCAGTCCGGCAGATGGCACTGCAGTCGGCACAGCAACGCGTGGCCGGAACAGCTAGTATATTATAAAAATATTCAATCTATACGCCTCATTCACATCTATTTAAATATAGAATCTACGGTTTTAAAATATGTGAATAATTCATAGAGAAGGACACGTCTTATATGCGGAGGACGAAAACAAGATTCGATTTGTTTTTGTTGCTGTAACCTCTATGAGGTTACAGTTAAAGAAATGTTTATCAGATTAATGCTTTCTTGTACCTACCTAAAGTGTGACCGCTGTACGAAAAACAACTTTACAGATAATGTACTTACTACTGATATATTGCTTGCATTTATATACAATTCTTTTATTTTGGACTGTCTAAAAACTTCTAAAGCAAAGTCCATCTATTTCTAACAACTGACTATTCTTTTCAATGGCCGTTCCATATAGAGCCGCAAGATATATGTTTTACAAATATATACATATACATTTATTATGTACAATTTTCTGTACGTACAAAAACGGGATGAATCGATTTCAATGCGATCTTTATTCGAAGCACAAATTTTCTGACGAGGTTTTTATTGCAGCTGTCTCATGAAAATTCTTGACGCTTATCCTAGTTGAGAATTTTACATTTTTACAAAGGTCCTTTTTTTTTAAAAAAGTGGAATCTCATGATTAAAAGCAGTATAGCATTCTTGATCTTATACTACACAGCCTTACTCTTGAACATAACTCTTGAAAAACTCACAGAAGATATCATATTGAGATCATTTTAATTCGTATTTTTTTTTTATATAATTAAAATTCACTTTCAAAGAGATATTTAATGGTATTGGCTAGCGCGTTCGGCCTGCGAGCCGTCAGATTGGTAACAAAAAAATATTAACCTCCCTTGTGCTCGGAAAACATGTTATTAAGCAGTTGATCACTATTGCATCTAGAGATGTTAGTTCCCAATTTTCCGCACAGAACCTACAACGCAGGTTATATATTCCCCATTCCGGCTGCTAGAAAGCCTGTACCCAGCAGTAGGGACATTAATAAATTGATGGTAATGAAAATGTTGACAGGATATCCAACGCACTATACGATTCTTTATGAACATACAGACAGATCTGATTTGTTGACACATTCTAACGATTTGATTCCTAAATTTTAAGCAGTAGTGGCATTACGCTCTAATGGGGCTGCAACCAAGATTTTAATAATGTCGAAGAATATAACACAGTATGCTGTATGTAGTATTTTAAAAGTAAATATTTAATGTTAAGATCGCGGTTCAGATAATATTAAGAACATTACATTTGAAGTTGATAAAAATTACGTATACCTACGACAGACGAACTAATAAGTCCAATTTTTTTTAATAGATCTGTCGACCAATACAGCAGCAGAATTCTAGAAGCTACAAAAATCTTAGCGTCAGTGTATCAAGACGAAGGACTTTATCCAATGTGTGTTGCTAGTGACGACATATGAGAAAGAGACGTAGTCGCTATCTATAAGTCTCATAAGAAGTTACCCAGCGTACAGAGAGATTCTTGATGTTTCCCTGCGTGATAGAAACAGAAATGAGGAGATCTAAGAAAGAACTTAATCTAATCGACATTGCTTGAAGAATTGCTCAACTGAAAAACCGACAGCCGTATGGGCCAAAAGGATAACAATGGCAACCTTATATACGACATTCCGTAGATAAGTTTCCCAAAAGGTAGACTATTTGGTTATGATCGCAGGAAGCCAATCTTTGTGGAGATTTGTGAGTGGAGGCGAATGTTCAGCGGTACGTTGCGTAAGATTGATATGATGAGAAGTGTCAAGCGTTAAACGCCGCAGCGGCGCTAATCACCTTATATACATATATAACTTATTCTAGTTTTATAATTTTTTCGTTGGATAATGGATAAAAAGTAACTAACCATCTTTTTTACGCAACGTTACGATTTTAATTATAATAATATTTCCCACAATCACACCAATTAGTCTAGCTCAAAGTAAGCACCTTAGGGCTTGTGTTATGGATACTAGGGTAACCGATAGACTTAGTTATACGATACATAGATATGTAATATTTATAGAAATATATGTAAATATCCCTGACCCAGGTACAAATGCTCGTATTCACGGTAGGTAGGATTGCTACCATTTGCACCAAACGGTGCATGATATTTTGACTTGACTATGCTCAAATTTTCAAGCTGAAATCTGATATCTAATGGACGATTTCTAAAAAGACAAAGTAATAAATATATAGGTCCTTAAAAAAATTAATTTATATTTTAGTTTTTCTGATATTTTACTCATTAAAATGCTCAATCCGCCCAGCGTTCTAAAACAAACTCATGTCACTATTTAAGCATTTTAGAACCGTTCGAACGCTGATACAAGCACGGACTTGAGCTTATTTTCAACGCGAGCGGTATGGCATTGTTCGGTTTTGTTTTACTAAATGTTTGTCGTCCTAAAGATAGCTACCTAATAATACTTTCCAAGATACATTTTGTTCTATCAAACTGTCTTCAACCGATCAAATGTTAGTGACAAGCTTGTTTAGACACTATAGATCCAAGTCTGGATGAAAAATTAAAATTAATAAACCACCGACACAAAAACGTAAGAACTAGAGGGTGAAAACACGTATTTTTAAATGTGAACATATCTTATTCACTCGTCTTTTGACGTGACAACGTCTTATAAATTGGTTTGCCGGGTGACACTTATGAAAAAGTGTAACGCTCGGTAACGTTACGATGAGTCACCGAACGAGAGAGAGGCCCGCCGAATGCCTTGTTTTCACATTATTATTATTATTATTATTACGTATATATATATATATATATATTAAATATTTAATTTATTAATATAAATTTATATATATTTAAATATTTAATTAATTATATATTAATAATATATTAATAATTATTTAATTTATTATTAAAATTAAAAATATTATATATATTTCAATGATTATAGATTGATTTATAATTTATATTAATTTTTAATATAAATATTATGAATTAGAGTGAGAGAAAATATTAAATATTTAATAATTTATAATAAATATTTTAATATAAAAAAAAAAAAAAATCTATGCAATTTTTATTACTTATAAATAAAAATTATTATAGTTTATATAATTTATTATAAATTTATTTTACATATAAATTTTAGTGTTTAATTTTAATTATTTTAATAATAATTAATTTTAATTAATAGTAATTAATATTAAAAATTTAAGAAATTAAGATTTAGTAATATTTAAATTCATAACTAATTTTGTGCCAGCAGTTGCGGTTATACAAAAATTAAATTAAATTTTATTAATAATTAAGTAATAATTTTATTTTAGTAATTAATTAAATATTAAATTATTGAGTGAAATTTTAATTTAGTTTAATTTAATTTTATATTATGATTTAATAAAATTTAATAATAAACTAGGATTAGATACCCTATTATATAGAATTTAAATAAAAAATATTAAAATAATAAATAAGTATTTATTGAAACTTAAATAATTTGGCGGTATTTTAGTTTATTTAGGGGAATCTGTTTAATAATTGATAATTCACGAATAAATTTACTTAATTAATGATTTTGTATATCGTTGTTAAAAAAATATTTTTAATAAAAAATAATATTTTAAAATTTAAATAAAAATTTAAATCAGATCAAGATGCAGATTATAATTAAGAATATAATGGATTACAATAAATTTATTTAAATGAATTTTAATTTGTAATAATTAAATGAAGGTGGACTTAAATGTAATTTTATTAAGTTTATTATAATGATTAAAAATTAAAATATGTACATATTGCCCGTCGCTTTCATGAATAAATTGGAATAAGTCGTAACAAAGTAGAGGTACTGGAAAGTGTTTCTAGAAATAACAAATTAGAGCTTGAATAAGTATTTCATTTACATTGAAATGATAGTGAAAAATCATTTAATTTGAGTGTAATAATTAATAAATTAAAAATAATTAAAGTCATTTGCAAACAAAATATATTTCTATAGTTAAAATTTGTGCAATTCTTATTTTCATTCAATTCCTTGTTCCTATTGTGCAATTTAATTATATTCATATCAATAAATATTCTACCGAGAAAAAGACGTTGTCACGTAAAATCTTCGCCCGTAAAACCGACTTTACAGGCAACCCAATTTTTTTATAAACGTATGAAAAACACTAAGTAGCTACCAAAGTATACTTTATAAACTTGGTTTTATATAAATTTATAGTTCACACTAAATACAGTCTTGACAAATAAAAGAACAATATTTTTTATAGTAGAGCCAAGTACTTTAATTTACGCACAATTTTTATCAACTAAATTAATAAAATAAGAATAGTTAGCATATGTTATAAAAAAATGTGCTTCGTCTTTTTCAAAACATAATTATACTATACTCAACTATAATTAAATGTTTTATAATTTTTATATATTTTATGCATTGTTCAATGCGATCTTATAAGATAAATTATTATAATAGAAAAATACTAGAAAACATCGACTCGGGCCAGAAGTGAATTCAATTCAAAATGAAATCACTTTTACTATCGGACTTGCATCGCGCTAAGGGATCATAATAAGGCCCCAGGTCTCTTATTTTCCAATCTACTTACAATTACTTATATGGTTAAAAATGGTTACCAAATTGGAATGTTATTAATTCCAATCCACAAAAGAGATCGGTTAACAATCGTTATTTTTTTTTAATAATAACCTTATGATTTGCTTTCAAGAGTACTTCGGTAGACCTCTACATTGTCCGTGTCGTCTTTACTGATTGCAATTTAAAAAAATAAGGTTGATATAAACACAGACATCGAACAAGCTTTCGATCACATGAATTACTTCATTCTGCTCAAAAAACTAGATGCATTAGGGATATAAGGGGACTTTTTGTTCCTGAATAAATAATAAACTCAATGCTCCTGGACAACGTCATACTTATAAATCGTTCGCCGGCAGTTGTGTTTATTTTACATATCTGAATTCATAAATCATATTCAGGTGTTCCTCAGGGCTCCACCCTAGCCCTATTTTATGACGCTTATCTCTGATATCCACTCGTTTCAGTAGTGCCAATTGTGTTTGTACTGTGACAACAAGTGAATAGTTAAATTACATAGAAAAATATGAAAAAAAAACGACACGACTTACAAGTTATTACACAGACTGATCTTAAACCGTTCTGTCCACTGCTCTCCCCAATTGATCTAACGAGCTTTGTGAGCACCCATCGAAATTTTCTAATACGTTTTACTCACTTACATATAATCCGCCTAAGAATATCTTGTGAGCTGGGTTGAATTTTTATAGATTGTATTTAAATAATTTATCACATAAAATAGCATTGTAAATGCAAAAAATATAAAGTAAAACCAAAAAATAATATATAAGTGTATTCAACATATTTTTTATTTCGTAGTACTATTAATAATATTGTATTACTTAAAGATATGAGTGAGGTGCCCAATGGCGTAGTGATTAACGCCTACAGATTGCGGAATTAAAGCAACTTCCCAGGTGGATAACCAACTAAAATCAAATTTGCTCTGCATCTGCAGTAGTTCGCACCTACCAATCTACTCTAAGCCCGCATGATGAGTTATACCCTGATTCTCCCATCAGTGTTTGCGTTCATAGGAAAGTCCGTGTTCCAGCAGTGGTCACATTAATAGGCTGACAAAGATGTTGATGACTTTATAAATAACCAATTCTAAAACATAGTTAACATGCGGATTACGTTATTCTGTCGCTAACAATTTTCATTTGAAATCAATGAAATTATTACTATTGTGATTATGGATGAATGATTTGCCAATATCAGACTGCCTCTGTTAACAACCTGTTAGCAACTGAAACTGTTAAATCTTTCATCCACAATCGCAAAAGTAACAATCATTAAAACATTGATTTCTAATGAGAATTGTCAGCAACAAAGTTAAGTAATTGCCCTGCTGATCCCATTCAAATATCATTATATCAATATTGTGAGTCTAGCTTGTTTCTGAGTTGTCGTTCTCCACTTCACTCTTATAATTGGTTTTGAAAATAGGAAATTTCGTAATTTTCGCTTTATCAAAGCACATTTAAGCCATTGAGTTGTCCATTAGTTCGAAAATAATGTGTAACGTTCAACTGCAACAGTTTAAAATACGCTAGCCAAACTTCGGTTTCTAGTATGCTCTTTTTTGGAGCGGAGCGAGCGAAGCACCCATGGATCAGCTTCAATGGCGCAATGTCTGTTACGCCATAACTTCCAGAGTACTAAACCGATTTTAATATTTTTTGTGTGGAATCGAATCAATAGGTTTAGGACCAGATTGTGACCGAATTTTGAAAATCGCAAAAATTCCCATCACAACAAAGATTTTTTTTTCTTTTTTAGGTATTACGCTCCGCTCCAATATATGGTGCCAGCGTAGCTTTATACTTAGCGACTGCATCGCCCAGTAAATGATACTTTTTATGGGGACAGCAAGAAGTTGAGTTAAGAAAACGGTATAATATGAAGCTACTGTATTATGACGTAGTAGGTACGTGGTCTTGAACAGCTAGGTGGAAAATCTAGCTCTACTATCTAACCACCACATCGCACGTGGCATACTCCACTGTGTAATATGATTGTTAACTGTATATTATAGACTTATGAATATTTGTTAATACAAATAGATATAATGGGGCATTTGACTACAATGATAATATTGATCAAACTATTGTTAAGTTAACCCTTTTAGTGCCAAGGAGCGCCGCCGTCGCGCTGCTCTCACCAGTTGTGAAAAATGCCAGCGTCGCGATAGCGCTCCTTTTGACATTTCACTTTTGGCGCGCGCAGGTGACGGCCGTGTTACCATGTTCGTATTTTTAACAATTATATTCCATTCTAAATATCTTCGATGGCATATTTTTTATATAAACATCTTGTTCAAATAAATTATCTATAAAAATGCACTTTTTATTGGCATTTTTAGTATAAAGGGTTAATAGTATACATCTTTTTTTAAACCAAGTTTTCCTACATATAATTCAAAAACGTATATGATAATTATAAGAAATACACGGAATTGTAAGAATGACGGAGTGACGTCACATGCCTGTTTAAAGTAAATGTCAGTCTAACTTTAACGTATTACGATTTGACAGCGAAAAGTTTTATAACAAGCGAATACGTCATGACATCGAGTAACATGCATGAAAGTGTCTGGTGTTTAGGCGGGTTTTTTGTTAATTTAAACTTTGATGGTGATTTTTATAGAAAATAAATAAATTTACAAAGAATTAATGAAACGGCAAATGTTTTATGCCTAAATATTTTCGTTACACCTGTCAAAGTACCTATTGTATCTTTTGATTATGAATCTATTATAGTCATGAGATGGATTACCAATAAGTATCTCTGGACACCCTGACCTTTCGAATTCAATGATCCATTTTTTTTATAAATTTTTGACTAAAACTATTTTATTCAGGTATCTGTGGTTACTTTTCTGTCAAAAAATAAGCAAATGAAAAAGTGCTCTCTCAAATACAATGAATTTTAAAAAAGAATCGATGAAAGTCAAGTTAAGTTAACACAATAAGTTCTGTAAGTAAAATGACAGGTATTATGACGCACTGTACGATGTTAATATTAATGTAGAATATAAAACAGACGATTTATGTTCTTGTTGTTACATAAAGCGGTGTCCTATGTGCACCTAATCAAACCGCGTTACATCAATACGGGTAATCAGCATACGAGCCATAGAATATGTCAGCAAACGATTTGTTTTTTATTACTGTTTAAATAACGATTAAGTACGGCCCGCCTAAGGACCTATGCACACTGCGTTTTAAAAACGCGCGTTTAGTGCAACACATTAGGGTGAAGTGAAATTATCTTTTTTTATTTTTACTATGGCATACCCGCAAAAAGTTGCGTGATAGGCACAATAAGTAAATGCGATAAACAATTTTGTTTAGGTTTACATTTAAAGGTTAGGACAAAGCTCGTAACTGAAGCTTCAGGTGCTCTATGTGGAGAGGAAAAACGTGATGATTTTATCAGGGCCAGACTGTCATCACGTCAGATGATGCCTTTTTATAATACCAAACGTGAATCTACTTAATTTGCCTATATTATAAAATTTTTTACCAAATATTTCATGAATATGTGTCGTGTTTTTATTGCAAATTTCTTGATTTATTTTTGATTTAAGAGGCTTTAGGGCACCATGAACCCTAAATTTTATATGTTTTTTTATTATTATTACATAAAAATATGTGTTTCAAATAACATGAAAAATACTATATAATATAATAGATTATTAATCTTTTATACATCTTATTGAGGCTGTCAAAAATAGACGAAATAATACTTTTTATCAAAATTATTTTGTGCTGGGGCACCTCAAACCGTTATATGTTAAATTTTATTTAACATACTTCATTTACTTATCCATAGGCAACTTTATACCACTATGCTATTACAAAAATACAAAAAGAAATCTCCATACAGTTTCACTCCACTCTGGTATTTATATACATATATTTGTATGAATGTTATTTATGTTTAAACGCCTGCGGGAATTTTACTTGCAATTATGCAGTAGCCTCACACACACTGCTGTTCGCAAATGTTTTTTTTATATAATTTCGGGTTAAAATTAAATCAATTACAATGTCGATTGACTTCCATCCATGTAGTTTTATTTCCTTTCTTTTTCTTGATAGATTATTTATATTAGTCACAGAGCACATATCTATGAGTGTCTCCCTGGGGGGCGCGCGCGAGGGCGGTGTGCCCGATCGTTGTTCTGTGATATTAGTAAACCTAAATCTGCACAATTTATTTATGTATCATAAAAGTATGTAAATCCGTTACTCCAGTATCCATAACACAAGCCCTACAGTGCTGAATTTGGGCTAGACTAATTGGTGTGAATGTAAGAAATGTTATTATTATTCTTTGTTCCACAGAGCAATTTTTTGCATGTCTAATGCGTTTATATCGATACAAATGCTCGTTATCATCAGTCTATACCGATTCGAGTACGAGACTGAATTTATGAACGGATTCAAAGGCAGAACTTGGAACACTTACATAAACTCATAGTCTGCTGCGTTTGACTCGCGTGAGTGTCGCGTTTGTATCGACACAAGCGCGCGTCGACGTCGCGTTTAAAAGACGTGGTGTGCAAAGGCCTTTAAGCCCACATTTATATCAAAAGCGCGATCGCTGTAGCAACAGAGCACGGGCGCAGGTATAGTTAAGTTTAGGATAGCTTGACGTTCAATGAAATGTTTTGTTTATATTATTTCTTATTGTATCCTTACAGTATTAGGAAGACCGTTAGGTGCACCGGTGGCAATCTCGCCTTTCACACCGACAGTTCTGAGTTCGAGTCCCGGAGGGGGCAGATGTTTGTGTGATAAATACGAGAACTCGTACTTGAGCCATGGGTATTTATTTATCTAGGTGTCGTATATGTATGTCAATCCGTTACCCTAGTATCTGTGACACAAGCCTTACAGTGCTTTCAGGGCTAGGCATATTGGTTTGAATTATTATGTTATTATTTTTATTTCTTATAATATTTATTTCTCAAAAAGTCTTACTCCCCTCGTGACAAGTCTCAAATTATCCTGGCTCCGTGAGTGATTGTTCTTCTTACATGAAAAATATTTAAATTCCGGATTTGAGTTTCGACATTTTTTTTTACATGTGAATTTGCACGTCTGCTATGCAATCCCATAGGCCCCACTTAATTCACTAAATCGAATTATTTTAATAATTTCGCGACTTTTTTAAGGTAACTTTATTATCATTACATGATTTTAATATTATCTTTATAAATCTGCCTAATCGGTTTATTTTATTTTATTGGTTGGACACTACTAATGTATTTTTTTTTTCGTGTTTCACATAAATGCAATAAAAAAATTGAATTAGACCCTTATTGGCACCTTATTAACAATACCACCATACACACTTCGATATCAACTTAAAAATAAAATACATAAGACACAAAATACATGCATTTTTTTTTATACGTTATAAACATAGTAATCTATTTATATCTCAAAAAAATCCATTTCACAGTGTTTGACTGCGATGAATTCCGAAACTTCTCAAAAGAGTTTGATGATTTTATTTTCATTTTTCTGAATTTATTCTGACTTAAAACATAGGATAGGTTATATTTTAATTTATAACACAACAAGGCGTGGCCGGGTCAGCTAGTCTTCTATAAAAATCAAAGAAGTCTCTGTAGGAACAATATTATTTATCAGTGGTGTCGACAACAAACCTTTTTTGTCAACGACGCCCCTGGTTTTTTCTTTCGTAGTTTCGTTAATAATTTAAAAGGTATGATGCAAATTTTAAAGTTGTTTCGGTTCAAACGTTCAGCGGCATTTGAATATAGGTAGCTAAGAATGACATCGCAAAACTTAAACACGTTTGGTTTTTGAAGATGGATATCTTTTAACCTCACCGTGTCCAACTAACGGCATCAAATGATAATCATATCAATGTATTATTTATTGAATGACCTGAAAAGCGAACAAAACTTGTTCATATTTATTTATCCATCCGATGACAGCAAGAGTAGCCGACTTCATTTTCATAAATCTTTTTAAATGTAAATAATACGGGCGAATAAAGAGCAGGACGGTAAATACATAGTGTTATGTAAATGAAAAATGTTAAGTAGGCCAGTGTTTATCGCGCACAGACGAAGAAAAAAGTATAAGTTATGATTATTTATATAGTCTATGGTCGTGGATGTATTTTAGTTTTTAACCTACGGCGTGACTTTTTGGCGGGAATGCGAAGCGTTTTATGTTGTGGTTGATATAAGTGTGTAATAATGGTGGGTTATTAACCACTGAGTGTTTCTGAATATGCATGAGTGTTGACAAGTGAAACAAAACAGGTTGGAAGGTGTCTTTTCGCGCTCTCTCAAGAAGGCCAAGAGGAGGTTTCAGTAAATCCCCACTTATTTACCTACTGAAACCTAGGAAATTACTCAAGCGCTGGCAATTATACTTACTTGACACTGGCTAAATGCACAAATTGTGCAAGCCATAAATAAAGAAAAAAAAAGGCCGACGTAAAGAGGGGTGTTATAAGTTTGACCGCTGTGTGTGTCTGTGGTACCGATATGAATGCGGTTTTTTTTATTTGAAAGCAGGTTTTCTAGTGGTGGTTCTGAGACCTGTTTTATCAAAATTGGTATGGATCTCAGACGGGTCATAGGTATAAATTCACTGACCTTTCTCACTATGTATTGTTGTTATATAAAGGGGCCCCAAGTTTTTAAAATTCCCGTGGGTGCTCCAGCTTTTTTAATGACATACCTAGCTACTTATACTTACCTATTTTTGTTATTTAATAGACACAAGAAAATACAAGATATTTAGAAAAGAAAATTTATTATATAACACAGCAGTTTGACATGTACACCTGTTAATAAATATCTTATTTATCTTAACATTATTTTTTATTCAATGCGAATGTATTTTGACGAACTACTGCTCTATTTATAAATATGTCGGCAATGTTTTCAAGTTCCAAATCATCCGCAATTTCTCTGTTTACATGCACTACCATGTAATTACTAAGTCTTTGCTGAGTCATAGTAGTCCTCAAGTAAGTCTTTATTCTTCGTAATGCTGAAAATGGTCTTTCAGCTGGCGCGCGTATTACGTATATTATTTCGGTACCTATATTATTTAGATTTAGTTAAAAGACGAGAGAGATATTTATTTTAGATATTCATAATAGTGGGTGCTCGGCACCCACTATTTACCTCTCGTCGGTGCTGGAGCACCCGAGCACCCACGGAGTCGGCGCCCCTGGTTATATACAATAATGGACATTATAAAACACATTATATATTTTCGCCTTTTCTGTTTTGCGTTAGGGGTTTTTAAAAGTTTTAATTTAATTTTTAGACTAGTCTAGTCGTAATAAGACAATGATAAAAAGGGAATCTATTTATGCATATATGTCTGTCATCTGGACAGGCACTCTACAATAATGTTCTCTGGTGACAGATAATAAGGACGAAATTTGTTAATCATTGGGTGTGTTTAGCCGACACAACATCTGGGCAGCACTAAAAGAAAAATGGCGATTGCTGAGTAGCATAGGCTGAGGCGGCTGAGAAATGCTAAGTGACAATATTCAGATTGGATAGACACGTGCTAAACGTGTACTTAGTGAGGAACATAACCTTAGAAAGACTGAAGTATTGAATTTTTGTGTTAATAATTAATTTTCAATATTGGAAGACAATTTGAATGATGAAATAATAGATGAAATTCTCGCGGATGAAATAGATATGTTAAGTGATGATGTAGTGAATGTTGCAGAATTGATTGATTAAAGCGCTAGCTGCTAACTTCACTCTCGTCTGAGCTCACCATGATTTCAGCCGATAATTTAGACAGCATAGCTGAATACTGTTCAGCATTTTTGATTTCTGTCCAGTCTTTCTGTCTGCTAAACGCACCCATTGAGCTTTAGTTCCATCACACACCACTTTTCAGTTCATTAATTAGAAAGACCAAACAACTATTTGAATAATCCGATTAATATTGAGATATTAACTTCGATCAGTTGATCGAAGGACATTAATCAATATTTATAGTCGCATTCTTAGTGACCTGTGTTCCAAACTATAAAACTATTGTAAAATTGACGATTTTAAGTGTCCGCGAGGGCCTATGAAATAAAGAAATTTTGATTTTATAGAAGCCAATTCTTTTTACCACATTCTCGGTCATCCAGTGTTTTCCCTTCAAGTGAAAGACGAACGATTTCAGGCTATCTGACAGACGCGTTCCGACACCCTACTCAGATTTTTGTGAATTTCACTTATTAGTATTCTAAAATTCCGGAAACTAAGACTGACTTGATAAATTATTGCCAAAACCAAAATAATATGTGAATAATCTTAAGAGAACCTTAAAAAAGTATGTTATCGAGTTATGGCATGAGTGGAAATAAATATATATTTAATTAATTATAACGGCAACACCAATTACAGTAATTAACAAAGGAAATGATAGTTAAAAAAAGAAATGCATTATGGTAAAGAGATACGACAAGGATGAATTACTAATTGCCGTTACATGCTAAATTATCTGAGTAAAACACAATTGCGTTTAGTTTTTTCCCAAACACAATATTTGTAATAATTTTAACTAAAAATAATTGTTGGTTAAATTTACTTGAATTTTGATTCAATGTTTTGCTTATGTATTGTTTCTTTTACAAGTTACAGGACACCTATAAGTAATGTCATTTTTCCAACAAATAAATAAAAAATATATAAAAATCAATAGAGTTGATATTGCGTTTCTTTGTTACTTTTTAAATTGTCTTAACCATAGACAGCTTCACTACTTTTTTCAATGCTAATGTATTCAAGATAAAATAATGTTGCCATGTTATAGTCATCTGGATATCTTTTAGGTACGATCCGCTCTACAAAATCTAGAGAGCTAGTAATATACTCGATATTATTACTTAATGCAATAGAGTCTGGCTGTCATTCAATTTCTGCGTATTTAATTTATTACGTTCTACGAGTATACGTGTGCAATAAAACCGTAAAGATAATTAATAGTTTATTTACATTATTATATTATTTTACACTACTATAGTTTTTACACTTCCGCGCATTACACATTTAAATAGGACAACTTATTTACGGTACTTATTACAGGATGACTGTGATCACGGCTCCTGCAAAGAAGTAGAAACGACATGATTTAAATATAAATTATGCGCAAAAAACCGTGAATATATTTTTTTTAATTAACTGCTAAATTATTATATCTATACATATTATAACAAGAACAAAATACTTTATTATAATAGAAAAATTGAGTGAATTCACTTGTGACCCGAGTCGATTTTTTATAGTATTTTTCTATTATAATAATTTGTCTTATAAGATCGCATTGAAAATGCATAAAATATATAAAAAAAAATTGGGTTGCCTGTAAAGTCGGTTTTACGGGCGAAGATTTTACGTGACAACGTCTTTTTCTCGGTAGAATATTTATTGATATGAATATAATTAAATTGCACAATAGGAACAAGGAATTGAATGAAAATAAGAATTGCACAAATTTTAACTATAGAAATATATTTTGTTTGCAAATGACTTTAATTATTTTTAATTTATTAATTATTACACTCAAATTAAATGATTTTTCACTATCATTTCAATGTAAATGAAATACTTATTCAAGCTCTAATTTGTTATTTCTAGAAACACTTTCCAGTACCTCTACTTTGTTACGACTTATTCCAATTTATTCATGAAAGCGACGGGCAATATGTACATATTTTAATTTTTAATCATTATAATAAACTTAATAAAATTACATTTAAGTCCACCTTCATTTAATTATTACAAATTAAAATTCATTTAAATAAATTTATTGTAATCCATTATATTCTTAATTATAATCTGCATCTTGATCTGATTTAAATTTTTATTTAAATTTTAAAATATTATTTTTTATTAAAAATATTTTTTTAACAACGATATACAAAATCATTAATTAAGTAAATTTATTCGTGAATTATCAATTATTAAACAGATTCCCCTAAATAAACTAAAATACCGCCAAATTATTTAAGTTTCAATAAATACTTATTTATTATTTTAATATTTTTTATTTAAATTCTATATAATAGGGTATCTAATCCTAGTTTATTATTAAATTTTATTAAATCATAATATAAAATTAAATTAAACTAAATTAAAATTTCACTCAATAATTTAATATTTAATTAATTACTAAAATAAAATTATTACTTAATTATTAATAAAATTTAATTTAATTTTTGTATAACCGCAACTGCTGGCACAAAATTAGTTATGAATTTAAATATTACTAAATCTTAATTTCTTAAATTTTTAATATTAATTACTATTAATTAAAATTAATTATTATTAAAATAATTAAAATTAAACACTAAAATTTATATGTAAAATAAATTTATAATAAATTATATAAACTATAATAATTTTTATTTATAAGTAATAAAAATTGCATAGATTTTTTTTTTTTTTTATATTAAAATATTTATTATAAATTATTAAATATTTAATATTTTCTCTCACTCTAATTCATAATATTTATATTAAAAATTAATATAAATTATAAATCAATCTATAATCATTGAAATATATATAATATTTTTAATTTTAATAATAAATTAAATAATTATTAATATATTATTAATATATAATTAATTAAATATTTAAATATATATAAATTTATATTAATAAATTAAATATTTAATATATATATATATATATATACGTAATAATAATAATAATAATAATGTGAAAACAAGGCATTCGGCGGGCCTCTCTCTCGTTCGGTGACTCATCGTAACGTTACCGAGCGTTACACTTTTTCATAAGTGTCACCCGGCAAACCAATTTATAAGACGTTGTCACGTCAAAAATATATAAAACAAAATACTTGTCTGAAATTTCTGGCGGGATTTGAAACTTATAACAGTATTACATTCGACGTTGTAAGTAGTAATCTAGGACATTAAAGATAGCGCTGGCGTCAACTCAAAAAATACTTGGAATTTATTTTCGTTTTGTAATTTCTTGAAAATTAGCTTTTAATAGGAGCTTTAAGTCCAAGGGATGTAATTTCGGACAATTTCTCTAAAAACAAAACACAAACAACAAAATCGTTAATGGCGATTCCGAGAATTCTAATAATGTTTCGGTTACCTAAACGAAAACAATCCAAACGTTATGATTGAGACAGATTGACATTATACAAATTGTAAATGACAAATCGATCGCCCTGTCCTTTCTTTAAAACTGTCTTTGACTATCCAATCGTGTATATTGATGTTAATTGGTTCTTTTAACCCATCATAGTGACAAGGAGTGACTAGCACTAGAAATCTTCTAGAACAATCAAGATATTCAATTAATAGAGCAACATTACATTTTCTTTAACAAGGGAAATTCAATTTTATTTTGGCAACAATAAAATGATTTTTACACACAATAGTTTCGAGATTTCTTACTGATTATACCTACATATAATATTGATACATAGGTATTGTTAAGTTTACACTAATCAGCTTACCCAAAGTTAGCGTTGTAAGGCTTGAGTTATGGATACTAGGGTAACGGATAGACAAATATGTTTACACAGACATATGTAACATTCATTAAAATATATATAAATATTATATATATACAAACATATATTTTTGACGGAACTCGAACCCAGGGCCATCAGTGCGAAAGGCAGGATCGCTACCATTACCCCAAACGGTTGTCAAATCGTCGTTGTTAATATGAATTATAATTTTCAAAAATCACAATTTCGGTCAATATCGATAAATTAAAAAATAAATAAGAGAATACGTATAGCTTTGGAACGAAGTTCCTTACGGGGCGTTGCGGAGGGGTACCCTAGCCGAAAAAACATCCGTAGCGTTAAACAAAAAGCGTAAGATTTTTATGTATAGACTCTACATGTGGGGTGGCTATACAGTGTCTTATGTATAGTCTACGTGATGACTGTTATGATATATTTTTATAAATCATTGTAAATAAAATAAAGGTGTTAAGATAATTTTGTAAAGTAGTTTCTTTGTTTTTTATCGATAAATAATCATAATAAAAAATGTATACCCATATTATTTTCTTTATACCTCGAATAGAAAATTGATATTTTTATAATAAGGAGCTTCGTTCCTATCCGGTGTCACGTCACCACACGACCTTTTATTTTAATAAATCTCTACATTTTTTTATCAATATGGAATAGAGATATTTTTTAAGTTTTTGCTTTAAATCCACTTTCGATACCTGATAAAACTAGACTCTACAATTTAATTCAGAGACAAAAATCTATCAACAACTTAGTATCTCCCACTTAGAAAGCATGTTTTATTTCTTTATAAGTTGTAACGCACCAGAAGACTTTTAAGTGCATGGACAAGTTTTCGTGAATAAACAGGTTTAGCGTGTTAAGAGCATTCAAATATTATCCGTACAAATAATTTCCCATGGAAGTCATTTACACCATAACCATCAGATAAAACTATATTGAATAAACATACAAATGTCACACACTTCACGCTTTCTGCCTGTAAGAAAGTGAAAAAGTGGTTGCGGAATGAGGTAATATTAGTGTGATAAACTCCGCTCACCTGGGAGCGCTCACTTTCGTTCGGAGACCGGTATCAAGTAGAGCCGACTACACAACTAGTTAAATCAATAAATATTTAATATACACCGTGGGAAAATTTATATACCGACTATATTGGTCTGCTTTTCCGAATGATGTATTTTCCAATGGTGAAAGAAGATTTTAAATATCATAATATTTTATTGCTTAAAACATGGTGCACACAAAAGATGTTGCATTGACAATATTAGTATCACATATTTTACTGTCTCACAGCATGCAATAATTTGGTATAAATTATTTATTAATTTAATTATTTAATTCATAATATTTATCAAATGAGAATTATCAATTTAAACAACCTCCAATAGAATGTCAAGCATAAAACAATATAAGTCAGTATCAAATTAGTAAAATAATGAAAAAAAATTAAAAAGAATAATTAAATTAAATTAAATAACAATACAGAATATATTTTCGATAGATTAAGATAATGACATAAACTTATGTCAGTTTAATTCTTTACAACTCTATCACTGTAAAATCTGTCTTCTATCTAAAAATTCTTGAATAGAATAAAAACATTTTTCTTGTAGCTATTTTTGCAATCGAGCCTTAAATAATGTAATGGGAAGTGATTTTATCTCTTCAGGTATATTGTTAAAAATTTGAACAGACATAACATAGGTACTTTTTTTATAAAAATTACTCTGAAAAGTTGGTTAATGAAATTTGCCAGGGTATCTTGTATTAAAATTACATACTTGTTGTTTAGTGAAGCTCCATATTTGTTTTTGCAAAGACACAAATATCATATATGTACACTACAGTCAAAATACCAAGAGATTTGAATATAGGCCTGCATGTGGTCCATGAATTAGCATCAACAATTGCTCTAACACTGCTTTTGTGCAATCAAAACTCTCCCAATTTTAACTGAGTTGCCCCACACGAGAATACCATACCTAAGGTTAGAAGCTTACGTAGCCATAATAGGCTGTCAAATTATGTCTATTACTGATTTTTGACAGACGCCATAATACATATGAGAATCTATTGAGGTTACTACATAGTCTATCGATGTGAGGTTTCCAGGAACATTTCTCGTCAATCTCTATGCCCAGAAAAATCACACAGTCCACTTCTTTTAACTTCCTATGATTGCATATAACTGTCAAATCATGTTTGGTATTTCCTTTTTTTGTGAATTGTATATATTTTAGGTTTTTTATTATTAATTGTCAAGTTGTTCATATTAATCCATTTAATAACGTCAGCTATTGTATTATTTATTGATTTATTGGCTCCCATGGATCAGCTTCAATGGCGCAATGTCTGTTACGCCATAACTTCCAGAGATCTTAACCGATTTTAATATTTTTTGTGTGCAATCGAATCAACAGGTTTAGAACCAGATTGTGACGGAGCCCGAATTTTGAAATTCGCAAAAAATCCCATCGAATTTTTTTTTTCTTTTTTTAGGTACTACGCTCCGCTCATTATATTATGGTGCTAGCGTAGCTTTATGCTTAGCGACTGCATCGCCTAGTTATCTCATTTGGTTTTTCAGTTATATCATCTGCGTAGAGTACACACATAAAATCTCTAATTTTCGGGAAATCATTGATGTAGAGTAGGAATAACAGAGGTCCCAGGATGCACCAGCTCTATTATATTTCATACTTGTACAAGAACACTCTACGTATGAGTCACTCTTTAGGAATTGAGCTGCAACATATTGTACTCTTTTTGCAGGTAACTTTTGATCCAATCAAGGCAAATACGTTAGTTTCTTTGTCCTGTCGCTGTTTCAGTACCTTTAAATGGGGCAATTCTCTTTGCCTTTTTTATGTGTGGTTAATGTTAGTCGCAGATGACGGGACGGGAGATTTGGGACGGCGAGATCCTTCGATGGACCTGAAGCCGAGTGTAGCGAGCCACCATAGTGGTTTTCTAAATGGACGGCATCTCCCATGAGGGTCTCCAAAATGAACGTCTCCTGTCTACCTGCAATCACCCTTAAGATGCTATTGCCACTGTTTTGTAGATGCTGCCGTAGGGAAGCAACTTCTTTGCGCACTTATAAACGAAGTTGTAAGAGCAAAAACATAACGCTATTGTTTTTGCTTCTAATTA
This sequence comes from Calamotropha paludella, assembly GCA_927399485.1. Taxonomy (NCBI): domain Eukaryota; kingdom Metazoa; phylum Arthropoda; class Insecta; order Lepidoptera; family Crambidae; genus Calamotropha; species Calamotropha paludella. Next base: position 28,825,669 of record OV656804.1, read on the forward strand.
ACACATTTAGTTAATGAGCTTGGCGAGAAATTAAAAAATAATCTCTACATTTTAATTTTGTCGCATTTTGCCGCCACTTGCGTAGTGGATTATTTTAAGATGGAGCTGTTTCAGTTTCGTTCGACTGGTTTTTTACTGTGAATAATGCTGAATACTTATATCCATTATTTAGTTTCTTTCTTTCTTTATTCATCAAGAAAAATACATCAATAACGATCCTCTTAACTAATACACCATGGAACCGTATACAATGATTTTTATACTATTTTGAATGGAAAGGAATGTTCCTGGGTTCGATTTACGGATGGGGCAGAGATATTTGTATGATGAAAACGCACATTTTAACAAGATATTTTTTTTACTTTGAATATACCAACATATCAATATGTCATATTGATATGTTGGTAATAAAAAGCATGTGTGCAATTCACACGCGGTAGAAGTAAAACCTTCAAAAATAATATCTACACGTATACCAAACACCACGGTTGTTGTGATGCCTTCTCTCAAGCTTTGTACTACGCATGCGCACACAAACACGTATTAACTGACGTACATAAAGTTTCCTATCTCATTTTCTCCTAAGTTAAATCTTATGAATTTATGTCTGTCTCTTTTTATTGTCGTTTTTTCGTTTCATCGACTTTCAAATCACAACGATGCTAAAGAAGTTTTCACTTCAAAAACTTTGGGCTATGCTAATTGGTGTTAGAATAAAAATATTATTAAATAGCTAAACGATGAACCTAAATCAACAGTCAACTTTCTACAATCTACTTATATAAAACGAATCAAAAGAAGAACTTTAGATTGGTTATTGGAGCTATAAGTTTGAAAAGTTCATCAAGTAGAAGCAAAGGAAATTCTTTTCATATCGAAAAATAAAACAGGTATAATCTCGACGTAAAGGTAAAATTTCGACGAGTGTTCGCAAGGCTCGGTAGCTCAATTGGGAGAGCATTGGACCGGATTTCCAAAGGTTGCGGGTTCGATTCCCGCCTGAGATTCACTTGTGACCCGAGTCGATTTTTTCTAGTATTTTTCTATTATAATAATTTATCTTATAAGATCGCATTGAAAATGCATATAATATATAAAAATATAAATCTAACATGGCTGTTTCATCTTAATCGATTGACCAAACATTTGTAAAAATGTTTCTTTCGAATACGAGAGGATGTTCCTCTCATTGATGAAACAACGCTGGCCTACAGCGTAAAATCAGGAAGGTGCTAGAAAATTTCGACGAGTGTTCGCAAGGCTCGGTAGCTCAATTGGGAGAGCATTGGACCGGATTTCCAAAGGTTGCGGGTTCGATTCCCGCCTGAGATTCACTTGTGACCCGAGGCGATTTTTTCTAGTATTTTTCTATTATAATAAGGTATAATCTCATTTAATTATTTATAAATAAAGTATCTGACTTCGCGTTGCTGTTATAAATTTAAATAAAACCTATCCTATGTCCTAAGTGGGAACAAATCCAGCAAAATGAAAAATAATCGTCAAAATCTATTGAGTACTTTGGGTCAAACCGGTCAAACACTGCGATAAGGATTTTTATATGTATAGGTTTTTATTTTTTTGGATAATGCTCAAAATTAACATGAATGTAAAATTAGTTTCGTTAAAAATTTGCATGCTACCACTAAGTTAGCTTAACATGTTGAGCTCATAAATGTATGTAAGACCTTTTATACCATGTTAAAAGCAAATAAATTATTATGATTATGATAATGATTATGATAAAACTAGTCTACACTTTAGACTATATTTTTCTCCTTTAGTTGTTTTTTTTATATAAATAATGGAAACTCGGGTCTACGCGTTTGGACCTACACCACAGAATATACAATAGTACTGATGTACGTCGTCTACTTATATAATAATAGGCAGACGACGGGACTTAGGAGCCTTTCCACACCACGTTTTTGAAACGCGCGCCTGTATCGATACAAAGGCAATACTCACGCGCGTGAAACGCAGCTCGACTATGAATTTATGTAGATGTTCAAAGTTCTACCTGCTAGCATAAATTCAATCTCGAACTTGAATCGATATCTGTATCGATATTGTCGATACAAACGCATTAGGCATAAAAAATTGCTATGTAGAATAAATAAAAACGCGCGACGACAGTGCGTTAAAAATGCAATGTGCAAAGGCCCTTAGTCAGATAACTGGGTTGCATTATTTTTATTACTAGGTAAGTGTGTAAGAGTTTATGGTTTGGTGTCTGGCAGACTAGAATAGCACTAACCCTTCACACTTAAAAGTGTCGTAAATGTCGACTAATGATAATGGAGGTAATTACCCAGTGTTGCCACGATGTTACTTTTGTAACAATCTACGTTACTTTTAAGCTTCTCACGTTGCCTCTATAACAGGTAGGGATCCTACAATCCTGGGTTCGAGTCCCGGAAGGGGCAGATGTTTGTGTGATGAACACTAGCATTTGTAACTGTATTTATATATACTTAATATGAAATATCTATGTAACATATATGTATGTCTATTCGTTACCCTAGTATCCATAACACAAGCTTTACAGTGCTTACTTTGGGCTAGGCTTATTGGTGTGAATGGAAGAAATATAAATATTATGGACGCCTCAAAATGTTACATTTAGGTTTCTTTTAGAAATTAATATAAATATTCAAATATTTTGCCTAAAACAACAATAATCCAGAAAGGGAACGCACCAAATTAAGTTTTCGTTTCTGGTATTGGTAAACTTAATTTTGAGCCATCGTCTATTTTATTTCTCATTCCCACTTTCTTCCTTGAAGAAAGAACACACTGTACGAACTTACTTCCATTAAACGACAAAATCATATAATCTGTGATTTGACTGTGATTTTTTGTTTTAGGTAGAGTTAATATACATCAGCGTTACCAGAATGTTACTTTTGTAAAATTGTATGTTACTTTTTACCTTTTCATGTCACCTCCATATTACACGCCTTTAAATGTTACTTTTGCATAACTAGAAAATATTTAAATTTCAATTGGAAGACAAAAATAATTTAAAAACTCCATGCTTAGTACCGACGAGCACAGCCGTAGCATTTGGTTTATTTTGCATTAGTTCGCTACAAGTAAAATTTTGCTTATTTACAATCGTCAACGTCGTACTCTTTATCTATATATGAGACGAACTTCTTTGCATTCTATGGATTCATAGTGCAGATGCCGGGTCTTCGTGTGGCAGAAAGAGAAACTCCGAGTAGATCCTGAGACTTGTGACACGGGTGTAGGTTAGTGCCCCTTTCCGACGTACATCATCACTTACCTTCACTACTCGTGTTTCTCTCCCTGCCCAGCCAAATCTGTATGAACATGCTAATGCAGCTTTAAATGCTCGTTCTAGTATAGAACTTACTGCAGTTCTGGACAAGCCAAGTTCTTTCAACAGGTTATAGAGATATTTTGCTATACCTCTCGCTTCTCCTTTTACAAAGTATAGACTAAGTACAAGATAATGTTACTATTCTCGTGAAAATGTTCCTTTTTGGCTTTCGGCGACTGGCAACACTGTTATCACCGTAAACCTCCCGTAGACCGCAAAATAGGCAGCAGCGTATTCCACAATATGGATTTTCACCGTCTGTCAAGAATATGAGAGAGAGAGAGAGAGAGAGTGAGGAGTGAGAGAGAGAGTGAAAGAGATTATGGCAAAACTCCTATTATTGGGGCAGGTTTCCATCCAGCAGTGAACGTCTTTTGGCTAAAATAATAATGAATCTGAAGAGGTCGAAACTTTGTTGCTTTTGTATATAGCCGAATTCAACATTTCACCATAACTTTCTACTTGTTTGTCATAAAAAATAAGCCTTATTTATATACGGTTAGGAAACTACATCTTTTATTACCTTTGTAGTAGTAAAAATTAAAGCGACTTGATAGCTTTTTTTTAAACTATCTGCAAAAAAGTTATCACAGATTACACAATATAGTTTTTTAACTACTGTATAAGTATATAGATTTATTGAGCGAAGCTCTCTTTTAGACAACTCACAAATTTCGCTTGTCTCCCTCTTGCTACTTAACGGTTCAACGGATTCGAACGAATTTGGTATGAACATACATGATTATAACCTGACGGACATAGGCTATGAAAAAAAAATATAGACTTTACCATGGAGGAATAATCACCGAAAGAAAAAATCAAAAGCTGATCACAGCCGAACCGCTAATACTACATTGATGAAATTTGGCGCCAAAACTCACATCGTGGTCGTGACTAAAGTGCAAAAAAATTTTTGAAATCGGACATCGGACCATCAAGGAATAATCACCCTTCAAAAATCTTATTGCTTCGCTCAGTATTTGCAAACAGCAGCATGTATTTCAGACCTAGTTTAAATATAATAAAAAAATAAATATTTCCTACATTCACACCAATTAACCTAGCCCAAAGTAAGCACTTTTAAGGCTTGTGATATGGATACTAGGGTAACGGATAGACATACATTATTGCAGAAAGTTGGCAAACAAGCAAACTGCCCACCTGATGGAAAGTGGTAACAGTCACCTAAAATACATGTGGCTCTTGTGAGATTCGCAGCAAAACTGCAACCCCCACAAGAACCACAGTGTACGTTGCCAATTTGCGACACAAGATGTAAAGTCACTGTACCCAGTAATTTCACTGCCATATCTTACCCTTCAAACCGGAACACAGCAATGCAAGCACTGCTGCTTTGCGGCAGAAATAGGTAAGACGGAGGTACCTAAGCAGACGACCCTGGTACAGAGTCTCCCTCCAGTAAAATATATACAAAAATCCATGACTCAGGTACAAATACTCGTATTCATCATACAAACATCTGCCCCTTCCGGGATTCGAACCCAGGACCGTCGGTGCGAAAGGCAGGATATATAATATATTCAAATAATTCTTAAAATACTGATAATTTTATAAAGTCTTAATTTCATAAACTCGAACTAGTTTTCTTAGCTCTTTTGATATATTATTGTCTAATAAACGCATGCCCACCTTTATTTTATATATCTAAATTCATCATTATAATGCATGCACTTTATTTATACACACTAAAAATTAAGTAAATTTTATTAAAATTAATAGTAATCCTACAGCTCTCTTTCTGTGGTACCGTTGATGTGACGTAATATATTACTATAATTAGGAGGCAATAGAGATACGTAGTCTCATAGATAATAAACGCATGAACGAAACCTTTTAATCAAATGGGTCATTGGGTCGTGATAGTGATTCTTGAAATACAGTATCTACGCAATCATAGACAAATAATAAAAATATAATCGCCAACGTAGTTATAAACCTTTTTTCTGTGTGCAAAAAATAAAATAAATACATTATTATAGCTGGTTCCAACTAATATTACATACAACAAAATATTACATACGGTGAAGTCAGTTAACTTTCAACTTTGGTGGAACGATACTAGGCTCAAAGTGGTAGTTTAAATACGTTTATTTTCGTTGCGGATCATACCTGAGGGCTCGGAGATGTGGTTGTTTTTTTAAAGGCGCGTTTTAAATCTTATAGATATAAAGCATTGTGAATCCAAAAAATAAAATAAATACATTTTTATCTACATTCTATCGACTAAACTTTAAAGTCAATTCTTTGCAACCTTCTTTACAAGAAAATAACGTCAACAAATAAATTCATTCCTAAATTCACAACATTTCTGGATCAATAGACGTCTTATCTTTATCTTTCAATAAAGTTGCTTGCGTTCACAACACGTGAATGGGCATGTTTCAAGTTTAGAAAGAAATTTGGACTTGGAAAGACACAAAAGCTTTTGAATTGTCTGTAATTCAGGTGAAGAAAAATCAGACCGACTGAATGAGTGGACTCTATTGATAAAGACTAATAAAATAACAGAAATAGGACTAAATCCGTGCTACCACAAAGTTTTAATATATCCTGCCTATAACAGCAGATGTCTCAAGAAGTATTTGCATGCAGCTGATAGCAATGAAAACGAAAAACTACTAAAATCAGGACAATGACCTCTCATTGTCACTACAAGTTTGTCGATACCTACTAAATGAATCGACATTTTTATCAATCAAATTATTTATCAAAAGTACCATCTTTGTAAGATGGTGGTAATTTTTACTCATGATTTTCAATTTTATTCTCTTATCTTGAATACTTAGGTTCTTTTAACTGGAATGCTCTGGTTCTTTATAGTACGACTTCTGACAAGACTAGACTCTATAAATCACCTACGAAAAAAAAAAAGTGAGAGCGTCAGAATGACTGGTAGTCTGTATCGTTTGACGTCAGCCTAACCAAAAATTAAAGACTCATTGCTACACTCGGATCTATCTCGTAACTTAAAAATAAATAAAGCTTATGAAGAACTGGAAAGTTATCCTTTGACTCCAATAAAATAAGGAAATAATTGTTTTATTATCCTTTTTATTGAACCCACTATTGCTTTATTTCAAGAAGCTTAGTCCATTCCCTGTAAATTTCATCAAAGTCTGTCGGTCTTCTACAGATTGTTTTTTGGAGAGTGTGCTCAGGAACTGCATATGGTTATACCGCCATCACCTTTCTTCCATCGGACATCCAGACGCACTGCGGGCTACCACTCTTTCTTGGTTGCTTTTCCTACCTGTCGCACCAAGCGCTTCTCAACTTCTTTTATAATGCGCACAGCAAAGGTGTGGAACTCCCTCCCAGCGTCTGTGTTTCCGAGTACTTATAACCCGTCTGTTTTTAAAGCCAGGGTGAATAGGCACATTCTGGGTTAGCTCGTTCCACCGTGTATTCTGTCTTGGCCCCCGGGCTTGACTAGAATCAAGAGCGAACCCATTCTAAATAATAAAAAAAAAACATAACTTTTTATATTAAAATTATTAATAGTTGTTACGGTAGGTAGCAATCAATTATTGAAATTAAACTAATCACACAAGTTTGAATAGTTCAGATAAACGGAGAATTAATCAGCCAACCTTATATTAGAATGGCTGGGCATTTTAAAGTATCTTTCTTTATTTTGTTTTAAGTTAGTTAGCAAATAACTCACTATAGATAAGTAAAGAGTAGGAACTATGTAACACTTTTTCTTCACCAGCCTGACGAGAAAAAACAGTCACTCACCCATTCTGACGCTCACCAAAATCTTTAACGCATTGTAGGCCCTGGGTATATAAGATTAAAGGGGCACCTATGACTTTGACAGAAGGTTTTTTATTACTAGAATAGACGATGAAAGTAGATAAACAAGGTTTCAGTTTTTTTTTATTGCCAGTCAATTGATGAATAGATAATCGGTAATTTAAATGGTGCGATTCTCACAAATTTTAAATTATCCAAGCATGCTGAAATTCGATAGCCTTATTTTGGGCGAGAGTAGAGTAGCTTCGCGCATGCAAAAGCTAATAAGCAGCTCGATAATATAGTCCCTAAATGAGGTTTGATTTACTCTAATCAAATAAGTTTTTCGGTATAAATGTCGGTTTTGGTTTACTAGGGGACCTATATCGATCGCGGGATCCTGGGCATTTGCCCAGAGTGCCCAGTAGGACGGAGGCTTTGTACAACCCACAACTATATTTTTAATAGAGCCAACATCAATCAAAGTTAAAGAAAATAATTAAGTTTCGAGTTTTCCCCTAACAAAAATATTATTCTATTACTGACTTTATTTTTCGTAAATGTAGACGCATTAGTATCTTAAAGGCCAACTTGAAACAAAATAAAAGAAATAATAGAGATTTAGTCCAAAGATGTTCGAAATATACTGCTGAACTTACAAACCCACTGTAATTTTCATACGCAGCAGACACCTGCTGCCGATAAGAATCTGGCTCTTGTTGCAGCACAGACAAAGAATAATTTGATCAAGAAATGGACATCAATTTAAGGTTTTCTAGCAATTTGGTGACTTCCGAAAATGGAAGTATCCGATTAGCTTTCACTACTACTGTCTAACAGCAATGTTTTCAACAAATATTGGATCAGAATGAGTTTTCCATTAGTTGTTTACATAATCAATAAGCTTAGAATGTTGTTGAGTGTTGATGAAATCAGTTTCCTTACAGTTCAATTACTGAGAAAAAGAGCTTTATAAAAGTTATTTTTATATTCATAACAATTTGCCACTTATATAAATTACAAGAAAAGTTGTTCTGCTTTGTTTAATTTAATCTTTTAATATTTCTTTCGCGATTTATCTGAGAGCAACCAACAAGAAATCATAACATTTTATGCATGGGAAAAAGTTTCTAATTATCTATGCTTTTTTTCTTTTGCCAGTGATATGGCATCCCATCTTCCCCAGACTGATAACAATCTGTTATATTGAGGCCAACCAAGCTATCTTTTGCTTGTACATCTTTACTTAATGTAATGTGCAGATTCAACAGACACTCTTTGTTTTGTTGTCATATGCAAGCATTTATATGATGTATATTTAGCTGCATTTTTTATATCCTGTTCCAAGTGAATTATCTATATCTTAGAGATTTCAAAAAAGAGTAATTTTAAAAATCAGCAGTTATTCACAAGCAAGCATTGATTAAAACTGGCAATATTTAAATTTAACTCTTTAAATATTGTCTGTGTTTTACAATATGAGTGTGTTTCCTAGTGCTAATGATTGTAAATGTAAGAGTGAGTCTCATATAGACTGTTATAGCTATTGTATTGAGTTGAGCAGCTAGCCTAAAAAATGAAGAGTCTAAGAATTTGGTTTTTAGTTTTTATAAGTAGAATACTTTAAGTAAAGCTTATACAATATGTCCCCTCAGATATTGCAATGTTTTAGCCTAATTACCTTATCACTAAATCAGGCTTTACCTTCTAGTAAGAACAATATCTGTCAGAACAGCTAGTTAAAAATTAAAAACAGTCTTCTGACAAACAAACAACAACACAGAATAAATCTTTTGACAAACCCACTTTAACTCACACTTTATTATGCTTTTAAAATATGTGGATAACAGTAAGAGTGATAGATATAATTACTCACATTCTAAAGACAAGGCATATGTGCAACAATGAATTGTAACAGTTGTTGATATAAATGAATATTTGGAATTTGAGAGGGTTCTCTGCTAGTAAGTAATATAATTTATTTACTTAATATGAGTGTTACCTGAGATGGTGGTATACAAAAAACATTTAAATAGATTTAATATAACCAGAGCTCACCCTTCTTAAAGGACAAAACTCATAAAACCTACCTTTCTCTTTATGAGATAAAACTAGAAATATATATATTTTTTTTAAGAGTCAAAACAATTCTCGACTGTTTGAAAATGCAGCAGGTATTATTCACTATGCAATCTTGTAGTCAACTGACCGATTGCTCATTCACAACGACATGACTGTTTCTAGTCCAAAGCTAAACACATGTCTGTTTTCATTTTGTATAAATTACTAATTGGCATCGCTTTTTAAATACAAACGCTATAAACCATACATAGTAAACTAAAATTTGAGTTGAAGAATTGTTCACGAAACCGGAGAATGATTTTATGCAGATGTACAGCTTTTAACTCAACTCTCTTAGGAATAATACACGCCTAAAAATTAATTATAATAAAATTTGTACTTTAAACCTTATTATCATTAGTAAGTACAAAAATAATAAAAATATTACCTTAAAGGACAGAAGTTCCTCCAGATATTTTTCTTTCACTTGTTGTACCTGTTATTTACTGATACTTCATTTATTTACGAAAAATTAAAACAGACACTATAAAAATCACAATAATAACTCCAAAACTAACCCAATAATTACCAATAGTCTCAATAATAAATGAAATTAGATTTAAATTACTAGTCACAACATCACTAACAACTGAGTTATAAATTAATTCATCACCACAACATGAAGTCATTACAACTGAAGAAAATATAATGTTAATATGTAAAATAATTTGTTAAATCCTAATTAATTTTCCTATTTAAAATTTGACCTAAAAATAAAAAACAGGCGACAATGTAAACACCTGCCTGCCTGACATTGACAAGCAACTGACAGAACAGATTACATAACTTGAAAGTGTAAGCGATGACAATTATCTGTGGATAATAAAATGACATATTTTAGGATAAGGACTGTTTTGCATTATTTTTTAGATATTCATAATTATAGTGATAAATTATTGAATAAAGGTGTTTGAACAATATGCCAATATGTAAAAGTGTATGGAAGCTGCAATTCCATGAAAACTATGGATGATCTTTTCACGTTCTATCAAATAGTTCACGTAAGTTCACTAATCCCAGAGTTGACAACACTTTCCTTTTTTATTAATTATTTCGCGAAATAGTAAAATTAATTCCTCATATTCTTTCTTCTTGCTTAAATACATTTTTACTTGTTTAATAATTATCCCAAATTTTGTAGTTTTATCCTTTCTTACTTTGACATGGCATGGCAATGACCATTCTTCTGCCGAACTTTTTCATTTTTTGCAGAGACAAAGGAAGAACAATTATTATTCTGCCGATAAATAAATTTAAATGAAAACAGTACATTTGTAAGCTGATAACATTGTGCTAATCCATTTTCATTAGGTAATTTTTAAAATACATCTATTTTCATATTATATATTTTGAGTATTATTTAAGCGTTTAAAAATTACAAAAAGGCAGGTCTAAAAGCAAGATCACTTTTTTTCTTTGAGTTAAAGAATAAGATCCTGGGTCGGTGTTAGCATTCTGTGATGAGATATAAATTTTAATGAGCAAGAGAGAACAACTTCATTACCTATTTATAGTCGGTAATCGATAATTGTTTTAGGTCTGAAAATATATATTTCATGACAGACTTAAGACACTCTATAATCAGATTCGGATATGTAAGTTGAGTCGATCACAAAATAAGTGATAAGTCCATGAAAACATCGATCCTATTTATGAGTCGTGTACACACTTCCGGGAACACTTTAATAATGATGCTCTATTCCTCTAGGAATAATACCTGTCAACTCTTTAATTTCGTTTTCCTATTGATTAGGTTTTTTCCTTCATATTTAGTTGCAGCAGATGATATACATCAGAAAGTCAGGAAGTTTTGAAATCCAGAGAAACCATCTGATATGGGCAAACTATTTTTATTAAATTCTATTAAAGAACTTTCTACCAGCCCCAATAAATTTTCGAAATACTTATTCCACTCCGTCGCAGACCTCATCTATGGCCTACGACCTTCTCGAACGTTATCAAAGCATTCTCCGGCGAAAAAAACGGGATGCCTTTCAATTGATTTTGTATTTTAGAAAATAAAAAGAAGATACATGGTGCCAGGATTGTACGGACGTCCTAAGACTGACTCGTGTGTTGTCTATGCAGTGTAATATTTATATATTACCATCTGCAATTCTGCACTACGAGTACAGTAAAAGCAGTAAAAATTATTTCATACCTACTTACGCCATAGTAAGGGCTGAATGAAAGAGTTTAAATTCAGACCTTATTTCCAAATCTATCGAAGAAATAGTAACGATAGCATATTTCAACTCACACTCAGCCATCAGGTTGCCTTGTATATTGAATTGAGGCGTGTGAATTATACTCGTATTTTTTATGGTAACAGCAAACTTGTTTAATCATAGGCTTAAAACCGCCATCAGGTCCGTAACGCATTACTTTCGATATATGCGCACGCATTAGCGACCTATATCAGTGACTGATTTAAAAACTTGCTATATTAAAGGGGCTACACACACGACCACCTTTAACTGTCAGTTAAAATTGATAATTTTTTAGTTAAAAGTGATCGTGTGTGGGATGGGAGCTGTCAGTTCACATGATATATTGTGACCACATATTCTTAACTCAAATGACGGAACCGCTCAGTTTAAGGAGTGCGTGTGTAGGCGGTATTGATTGAAATAATTAACGCTAGCTAAAAAGCTGTAATTTCTTCTAATGAGTGATACACTAGATTGAGGTAGGTTTTGTTACTCTTTCTAGGGAATCTGGTAGACGTAGGGATTATCTCAATCCTCTGGCACAAATTTACATGAGAATAAACTTTCCTTTTTTATATTTAGTTCTTACACTTCCGCGCACATTACACATTTGAATAAAACACAGTATACTACTCGTACTGAGTTTACTACCAGTTCTTCTCGGAAGGGCCTCCCAAGTTCCGAACTGGTAGTAGACTCAGCAGGGCTGTAGCTAGAGTCTAATTTGAGGTAGGGCAGCATTAGTTACAGGCAGGGCGGAAGTAGTTTTATCATAATTGATCTGCCCTCGAAGCACGGGCTCCTAAATCAAACACTATGAATATCACTGACCTCTAGGTCAAGCATTGGACCGGATTTCCAAAGTTTGCGGGTTCGATTCATTGATCACTTGTGACCCAAGTCGATTTTTTCTACACTACTGGAAAATATTAAAGAATAAAAAAAAATCAAATTTTTGGGCAATTTTCAATAGGTCGTAACTTCGAGAGAAATGGTCGTACAAGAAACCAATAATAAGTAAATTGTAGCTCCAAGTGTCTAGTTTTTGGATTAGAACTTTAAAATTTTGTTCGCTCTGCGGTTTTTGAGTAATCTTAGAAAAACCAGCAACCAATGCTCGCGCAGAAAGATAAAGGTGGGTTTCAAGAACTTGAATGAATTCTCTTTAACGACTAGCCATTGCTTATCCCAAAAATTTTTTTTTTCTTTTTATCACATGAATTTGAAAATGCAACAAAATAAGGGATCTTGATGGTTTTTTGGAAAATCAAGCGCTGGATCGAAAATATTGAAGAAACTGCTAATGTTAAGTGTGCCTTTTCAGTTCAATATGTCCACAAAACCCTACAAAGAACTAAATTAATCTAGCCAGCCGTTTTTCTGTTTCACTTGATCGAATTTTTGAAAAAATTAAAGGATCACGTGTTTCGATCTGAAAAGCTTATAATTTTTAAAGATAAAAAAAATATGTATTTCCGCGCTTTTTCCACATTTTTGTTTCAAAAAGTTAACTTTCTTTAACTTTCTGTGCGATGATTGGTTGCTGAGATATCGATAATGAAAGACAAAAGGATCCTTTTCCATTTGAAGACCGATATCTCGGCGAGAAGTGGACGTATCAAGGGTTTATAAAAAACTAAATAAAAGCTAAATGAATAAAGTATCCGATCCTTATAGTGGTAAAGCAAAAAAAAATTTTCCACGCCCGTAGACAAAAAATAAAATTTTTAATTGCTGGTTTTTCTAAGATTACTCAAAAACCGCGGAGCGTACAAAATTTTAAAGTTCTAATCCAAAAACTAGACACTTGGAGCTACAATTTACTTTTTATTGATTTCCTGTACGACCATTTCTCTCGAAGTTACAGCCTGTTGAAAATTGCCCAAAAATTTGAAATTTCTTTTTTGATCCCTTAATTTTTTCCAGTAGTATAGTATTTTTCTATTATGATAATTTATCTTATAAGATCGCATTGAAAAATGCATAAAATATATAAAAATTATAAAACATTTTAATTATACGAATTTATCTTAGTTTTTGGTATTTTTGAGGTAGAGCTTTGTGATTTCAAGGTAGGCATTGCCCCACAATGCCCCCCCCTAGCTACGGCCTTGAGACTCAGTAGTATACTATGAAATCGTAGTGAGAAATTAATAACTAAATAAAATGTAAAAATAAAACATTTTGATTTATTTAAAAAAAATACAATTAGGAACGTGCCCGATTAAAATATTGTGAAGGTAGTAGAAAAAACAAGACAACCATTATCTTAGTCACCTTGTGATCACGACTCCTCTAAAGTAGTCGAAACGTCAGGATTAAATATAAAATAAAATATGCGCAAAAAAAAAAGTGTTTCCTTTTTAGTTACTCTATGTTATAATTCCGTTTTTTTTAATAAACCAAATTAGATCAAAGCGCAAGAATAAAAACGTGTCCAGTTAAATAAGTGTGAGCACAAGTGGCATCAGTTTGACTATCCAATAGTCAGTTTTGTTATAACGGTTCGTATGTTAACCCTGTTAATATCGTGGTTTATTAAAACCGGTTTGAAAATTAACATCTTGATCGCTCAGCAGTTAGCACGTTCGGCCTTAGATCGTGAAGGTAAAACAATATTCGCAAGGGCCAATCTAGGGATGGGTGGCCAATCAACTGTCTCGAGTTATGTTACTTACTTTAAGCCGTTGGTCCCGGTAACTGCAGTTTCTAGCAACTTCTAATCCACACTGGTTAATTATAATAGTAAATATATAATGAAACTAGGCGATGCAGTCGCTAAGCATAAAGCTACGCTAGCACCATATATTGGAGCGGAGCGTAATACCTAAAAAAAGAAAAAAAAATTGTTTTTATGGTCCTAAACCTGTTGATTCCGATTCCATACAAATATATTAAAATCTGTTAAAATTCAAGGTCCAAAAAATCCTCAGCGGTAAACCGCTCGGGTTAGAACCGCATTGCGTGTTGAACCTATTTGTCGCAAGTTAGAACTTTTTTGTTATAATAAATAGGTAAATGATTGACCGCTTTCTTCCCTGTTCCTCTCACCATTCAAAGAAGAATTCAAATCATAATTTATATTTTATTAAAAGTTATAAAATTAACGTAATCATTGGAAATTGAGATGTAATTGCTTATTTCTAATATATCTAACTGAACATAGACCAATAGACTTTAAAGAAAACTTACATAAAAATGCAGTGTTACCATTATATTAGTATCTACTCTAACATACTTAAATTATATGAGTGTGGCAGTAGAATCTATGGTTTTTGACAATTATAATAAAATAATGTTTAATACGTGTAAAGAAATTAATGCGAAATAAAGATATAAAGGCTTATACAAACTACGTTTTTTTAACTGGTCATTATTTACTCCCTCCAAAATTTGTATTGTCTATGGAAACACAGTAGAATAATAAAAAAATGAGTAACTCTTTAATCTGTACCATGTGCACTTAAATCACCTATCGCGTAATACAAAATTACTACAGTTATGCAAGTCAAAATAATCAATGTCAATACTTTGATTTAAATTTTATTAGTACAAGTCAGTTATTTTAATGATCAAGTCAGACAGTTAAAACTTAATATTTTACTAGTTATTTTTTTAAACATGAAAGATACACACAAACATAAAAAATTACTTTATGTTAACAAAAGCAATGTAATACTAAATTAATAACTAAACAATGAAATGAACTTTACAATGTAAGTCAATCAACCAACTTTTCATAATTATCATTTACACAGTAATGGAGATGTTGAATTACACACATTCAGAACAATAATAATTTAATAGAAATGACAAAAAGTGATTAATGAAAAGGTTCATGGATGCCTCATAATGCAAAATTAGAAATTCAATAAATATTTATTACATAATCTGTATGTAGTGTAAATTTGATCACTCTTCTTAAAACTAAAAATACTTTTTCTAAAGATTCTCATCCGTAATTGGTCTATGGAGGTAGAAGTCAGAGTCTTTATATCAAAACGTTACAATCTAATCTGTGGAACTATTTTTATAGGAGATCCGGACACTGGTTTCTTAGGACTATGTTTATTAGGCGAATTGATCACCACGTCAACAGCTTGTCTTAATATTCTGTGTTCACTCTTTTTGTATTCCTCAGTTATTTGAGAAAGATCCAGATCTGCATCTAATACCAGCACCTGGAATTAAGACACATTTATTTATTTTCAATTGTGAATAGGTAAGCACTTAGTCGCTATCTCGCCTGATGGTAGGTGATGATGCGATCTAGGAGGTGACGAGCTTGCCTAAAAGATACCTATTCACTCGTGACGAAGAAGAAGATTGTATTTATCGACAAAGAGTTCCACTCTTTAGCGTTACAGAACACAAGTTGGAACCAAAACGCTTAGTGCGACTCTTTGGTGTAACAACTATATAACGGTGGCGTCTATTTGTAAGTCTGGTTGTCCGATGAAAAAATGGGAACAGCTTTTATTATTACTATAAGTAACCAGATAGAGCCTTTGCACGCCACGTTTTATAAAAGCGCCGTCGTTTATATAGATACAAACGCAGGCAAATCCAGACCCACGAACACTTACATAAATTCAGTATCGAGTTTGAAACCAGAACCGTTATGCTAACTCGCGTTATATCGATACAGACGCAAACAAACTTAACTGGGGCACAAGACGCGCGACGTCGCGTTTAAAATACATAGTGTGCATAGGTCCTTACATTCTTTACAATATTAACCATTTTAAAACAGTTTAAAGTAAACCAAAACTGCCTGTATATCAAAGGTTGTTGGTGCAAGCTATACTTATAGAAATCAATAATTTTTTTAAATAAATTTTAAGAATTTATTTCTCTTGTTTTAATTTATTTAAAATAATTTGTATATACCCATACTTTTCACTTTTAATGTTTGTTCAGTTATTATTAATAATAAGACAAATGATTAAAGTTTTATATTATAAGGGAAAATAATGAGAAAGAAGTATCTAGACCTAGTAAATGGTAAGTTTGAGGTTATTTTGTCATATGATAATTATGACAGATTTACCTCAAAGAAAGTTTATATTTTCATATAAAGATGCTTTCACTTCTAACTTCTTTAAACCAGCAGCTTAACACCATTAAGAGAAAGATAAAAACATTTTACAAATACAAACTGCACACTGTCATTTGAAATTAACAGCAGAAAGACTAGCCCAATTACCTTCAAAGTTTTACCAGTGATAATCTAAAAAACATTCCAAATATTACAATAATGCACACCATTATCACTGAAATAATCATATTCTAATAATTTGAAATAACTATGAATATAACTAAATTCACCTTCGCACACATTACACATTTAAATAAATTAACTAATTTAGGGTTTTTTACCCACAATTTCAGTTGGGGATCACAAATTCAAAATATAAGGAGATTTTTTTTATCCTTTGCATTTTAGACAATAATTAAAAAAGTTTAGATGTTTTGAAAAAACAAATTGTCAAGCACAATAATAATATAATTTACCGGTGCAGGGCATTCCCCTAACGTCCTATGTATCAGCCAGTCTTCGTGGAGTTTATGTAAACTCTCTAAATATGCCAGCGGTACACATTGCTCTTCAAATCGAGCCCTTTTCTTTATTCTTTCATAGACAACAGAGGGAGTTGCCTTCAAATAAACTGAAATTTAAGAAAACCACAATAAATATACTCACGGAATATGACAGATATGGAAGCCATAGTTTGATAAATGATACTTATGTATAATAATATACAGTGGACCTTCAGTAAACCGACAAACGTTTTGCAGGGCAGTGTCGGTCTATTGAATTTGTCAGATTATAGAGTTCTGCCTAAGATCCCTATAGCACAGAATTTTTTGAAACGGAGTACCTTGTAATCTGACAAATTACAGATAAAAATGATAAGATTCTATCTGAACTACAAATCATACTACATATAAATATCGAATTTAGTTAATTAAAGAAAATAATACAGAATTAATTCATTATAAAATTAACATCATTAAAGTCATAGAACATACAAATAATAGTAACTACACTTTATATTAGGAAATAATTGTGTGCAAACAAATGTACATACTAAAGAAAAACTATAAATAAAAATCATATGAACCAAAAATTTATGAAACATGAAAATATTTATTGTTCTGTTATCATATGTAATCAAATTCAAACAACATTCAACATCAAAACAACATGCGTCAAGCACAATAGTGTAGTGGTGGCGCGGAAAGGTTGCAACCTGTTTAATCATGCATTACGTACATTTGTGATGATTTGTCAAATAGTTTTGTGTACCTACACTCAACAATGATAGGCATGTCGGATTATAGGGGGGCACCTAATTAGACAGGGGCAGGATTACCGGGGGGGGTCCACTGTATACTTTCCAGTACTTTCAAATTTAAGCATCAAACAACAAAGTGTCAGTATATACTATTAAAAGTATAGAAGAAAAAATTGTATAAATAATTGGTTAAATTATATGATCATTTAAACGCTCACAAACAATCATATGCCTTTTGTATATGTTTGTATTATTTTACAATAATTACTTGTATCAATCAATAATTGTATAAAGCATTTATTTTATTTGTTTATAAGCAAATGTACTACGACAACATCTTAGTCACAAATTATTATAATTATGCTTAAATGTTGTTTATTAATCATACAATGAAATCAATCATTTCTATGTAAAGAGGAGATTAATGTTACATCACATTTATTACACGAGATAAGAATCGCAGAACTAAAGGGGCCATATACAATTCTACCTATGGTTCATTCAATGATACAGCCGATTAGATTAAGTAAGAACTGTTTGTGACGATGAATTGGAATGACAGTTAGCCCATTCATATACAGTCGCCGTCAGATATTTCGTAGCAGACAAGGTGACCAAATACTTCTGAACAATTTAAAATGTCAATAAGTTGTATACGCTACAAGTGACCATTAATATCTGAACATTCATTACTGCATTAATATCTTAGCAGATGCTAGTCATTTACTTCTAAACACACAACTTACCAATAATATCTGAACACTCATTACATCAAATGTGTCTATGCACATAGTGTAGTCTGAATCATCTCAGCAGTTGAGGAAATATTGCAGTTGGAAGACCTTCTAACTTTACTGTAATTACCATTTTAAAAGGAACTCTTTTTATGATTTATACAAAGTGTCCTAGAAGCTGACGTCAATCCGAAAGTGGGTGATAGACTAACTCAGATAAGTTATCAGAAAAATATAAAAAAAATCTGTCATTTATTTAAAAAAAAATGAAGCATTTAAAAAAATCTATAAAATTTACACCCCGTGATGGTTATTAATTATTAATTGTTATTAATAAAAATATATTAAGAATAATTATTTTTATTACAATACAATATCTATTTCATGACATAAGACTTACATTCAAACATAACATATCGCACTAATAAGAGAGTGCAGGTATAATATACGTGTGTAAAAAAACAACTACGTCTCTGACCCCTCAGGTGGGATTCCGGGCGAGTGCTCTGACCGATGAGCTACCGAGACGCTGGCAAATATGTCGAATTTTGCAAACGTATTTCAACTTCTACTATGAGCTAGTGTCGTATAATAAAATAAATAAATTAATTAAATAAAAACAAAAGAGAGCAGGTTTAATTATAGTTTAAAAAAAAAAATAGTTAAGCCCAGTGTTTATCTGCGTAGATACATTTGTTGTGATGAGTGTTCATATATTATTGGTTAGTTGTGTGTTTAGAAATTAATGACTAGCATCTGCTGAGATAGTAATGTCGTAATGAATGTTCAAATATTAATGGTCACTTGTAGCGTATAGAACTTATTGACATTTTAAATTGTTCAGAAGTATTTGGCCGCCTTGTCTGCTACGAAATATCTGACGGTGACTGTACAAGCATTTCATTTTTTAGGTTATATTTTGATCAGAGTGATATATTTCATCAAGTCACTAACGTAATTTCAGAAGTACTGAATATCAGTGCATGTTTTAATAAAATTTTAACATTGATTCTAACAGTATTCATAAATAAAACAAGTAATAATAAGACTTACCTATCAAATCAGCTTCAATAGGAATATGATTATGTATAAATCTAAACCACTCATCTAAAACTGAAAATTGGGCAGGATGCAGAGTTCCACTTCTCATCATTTGCTCCACAAAACAATATCTTGCACTATAAAGGGATCGCTCCATCAATTTCACTGGTGTAGGTGTCTGTTTGCAATGCATGTCCAACATAGTCAAAGACACATATGATTGAAATGTCATAGCCCACCTTTCTGGGTCTTTGTACATTAGGTCCTAAAAAATAGCAAACAAATAAAGGATAATTTAAATTTATATGTTTGATTAGTTTTGGCTCTGAGGATGGAGATAGGTGACTGCATAAAAGATATACGTAATTTCTTTTTAAAAAGATGAAGACAAATTTCAACAATTTTTTATGGAGTAAGGCCATGTTAAACTTGATTTAGAGCTGGAACATGCAATTACCAATAAATTCCATCCCTTAAGGTTGCGCCACTCTTCAACTGGCTCCGTGAGCAGAGTAATGTCTTCAAATCTATCAAAATGTTCCAGAAATGTAGTTTTTCCACTTCCTATATTGCCTTCGACGAACACAGTAAATGGTCGCTTACTCATTTTGAACAATTTTGGAGCTAAAAAAACAGATAAACTGTAAGAACCACCTACTTGTTTATTATGAAGGCACAAATAATTTACCAGATGAGTGACTTTCACTATCTTAACCCCTTTTTCCCGCCTAAAATTACCTAAAAATAAAAAGAAGGCGGGAAGCCGTGTGACAACCAGAACAAACAAATTAAGGTACCTCTATGAATGACACATATAAATCGGTTTATGATCATCGTCATAAATGATTAGATCAATTGTGTTGTAATTACATGTTTGAAATGCAAAAATCGATAATTCAAATTCATTAATTGCGTTTTTTGAATATTTGTTATTAAAAACAATAATAGACAAATAGAAAGATCACCGCACCACAGACCTATTTATTCAGACATTCAGATTTGACTATAGTGATTTGTTTGTTAACTTTTACCCTACGAGAAGGCAAAGGATACAAAGTCAATACAGCCTACACTTCAATAATTTCTTTTTTTAATTAGATCATGCATGATAAATGAAAGATGATTTACAAATGTATGAATTATAGATGATCAATGGATGATGAATAATTAAATATTTTATTTCCCTAGTTTTTGAGAGACCTTAAAAAGACTCCTTTTCTGATATTTTAGACTATAGTTATTAAATTGTCTATTTTTTAAATTTTGAAACGGCTAATTAAAGCTGTGCTTTATAATCAATACTTAATGGACAATATTCCACTTCAAGGATGTTTTTATTGAGCCATTTAATAATGAAGTTAAAATAATGTTAATGGTCTTTGTTGTTTTTTATTATTGCATTTAACATTATTTTTAATTTTTATTGTAAATCCTTAGGCAGTATATTTGTTAATCAGATATGGAGAGCTGTTATTGACATATCAGTGATTTTCTTCTCATTGAGACAATAGAAAAAGTGACTATCTCTACAGATCTACAAATCCTTAAAAAACTCACTAAAACAAGATAATATGCGTAATCCAATTGTTATTATATTTACCAATAAAGACGATAATTGGAAAATTAAACGTAAATTTTTGAACTCCGTAGTTTCCAGTAAAAGTTTCCAGGGGTATTCATTTATTTATTTCGATACACAAACAGGCTACAATAATTACATCAGTTACAGAAAATCAATTACTAGACTCCTAGACATTAAAAAAATCTAAATAAAATCAAAATCGATACAAAGTAACTGTTTAAGGATTAATTTTGAATAAATTTTAATGGAACAGTTAATGTTTGGATGTTCCTAGTAGTTGCCTGCCCGATTGTAATATTAGACGCTTAGGGTCATTACCCTAGTCATCTTAAGAGCACTGCTCTCAGAAAAGGACTCAAACGTCCGGGCTTATGTATTTTAGACATACCTAATTTTTTTTATTTCAATTAATACTTAGATTTATTTATTTATCGCAGCTTTAAATCATATCTAAAAACGAATAAATAACATATACACCACATCTGCTTTTATCAAGAAAATGTGTTGTGGAAGCTTAGTTTCAAAATGATGAACTAAGTTGTGCTTGATCGCTTGCTTCTGAGACATGGGCCAACTTTAAGTGATTTTAAGTCAGTAAAATCTGACATTAATTCGAAGTCGGACCGGATTATCCATTAGGATTTACCGCCCCTCCCCCGAGTCTGCCATACTTTGGCAGATGCGTACGTCCAGAGGCGTAAAAGAAAGCTGGTGTCACCAGAGCTGCGATGACGGAAATTAGGCGATGAGTCTCCCACAGTATAATAAAATCAAGCTTTTACGTCAATGCAAGAAAAAATATGACCAAACATGCAGGTATATATTTTTATTTTACATATTGACATGTTCTTATGAAAGAAATTAATCAAGAACGCAAATAAAGGAACAAGCCTTTATATTAGGTCAAAATATATCATATTTTAATCGCTTCATTTCATATTCTATAAACACATGATGATATGGTTTATCGAGGAATAGAAGAATTTTATCCCACTATAGTTTAATTGAAAGATATATAGGTTGGTCCTAGGCATCAAGTCATCACAGCAGTGTATACTAGGAAACATTTCAGTTGGTGTCACATATATACGTTAAGTATGATCGTCGTGATTATGATACACTTTGTTTAATGTCTTGTATCTTTCAATTATAACTACGCCGATTTGTGCGTTAATGATCCCGTGCGTTCAAATTTTGGCAGCTGCATAATATGTTTGTGTGACCAAAAACCAAATATGTAAACATTATTAACATTTATATAAATAATAATATAGATAATACTAATATAATAATAAAATTAAAAATAATTTATGTGATCACATCACAGCAGGCCTATTGTGTAACTCAATTGACAGCTTGAAATGTTAATCACCGAATCAGATGACTAACTCCAATGTGTCAAACTTGGGTATTCGTAATTTCTAACTATGGTGAACAACTATGAAATGTCAATTTAAGTGTTCTTCACTATGACCTCATTTTGACAGTTGATCTTGTATCGATAACCGTTAATTCGTATTGCGTAAGCGTCAGTGCTCTTGAAAGTGATCTTCACTCATTGGTTAATGTAATTTATTTTTCGAATTGAAAGCAACTATCCAAGACTAGTGTTTTGTAGGTTTTTGGTGATCATCACTGTCAACCGGCTAAAGTAAAAAGGTAAGCATAGTAAATTTAGAGACGAGTTATTTGACAACATTTGAAATTTGTTTGGTTATAATATTATGTATGACGAATAGAAATATGGTTAATAAGACGAAGACTGTTTTTGTTTCAGACTAAGTTAACATGGCTCGTGCTATTTTGTTGGGATATGCTGAAAATAGAAGGAAGCAAGCCATTCTTAGAAGCAGAAAACGAGCACTTAGAGCACGAAGTGATCCTTTACAATTGCCAGAAGAACAGTTCGTAGCAAATTTTAGACTGTCGAAAAGTGTTTATGTGGAATTAGTGGAAGAACTGAGACCATACATGCCAGTAACAAGCCGTATTACGGCTATTCGTAATGAATTGAAAGTAAAATAGCTTTACAACTTATATCCTCAACTAAGTATACCTATAGTGTGAAAGTAACAAATTTCTAAACATTTCTGAAATTGCTTTTGCAGGTCTTAGCAGCCCTATCATTTTATGCACAGGGGTCCTATCAAAAAAGTGTTTGTGCCTCATATTTGTGCAGTATGTCACAACCAACATTTAGTAAATGTTTAAATGAGGTGACAAATGCACTTAATGCTCCTGAGATTTTAAAAAAATACATAAAATTTCCTATGAATCGGCAAACAAGGGAGGTCAACATGAGAAAGTAAGTAATTTGCACCACATGTATAAGTACACTTTATTGGGTTTTACGATTCTATGAGACTGAAATAACAATTATAGGTTATATATTATTATATAAAATATTGTTTGAATTGATTATCTCTTAACAGTGCTCAAGGATGCCTGTGAGTTACAGAAGAATAAACTTTGTTATGTAAAATAGTTTTGACTAGCTATGAAATTTCATTAGGTACTTTGAATACATGAAATGTTATTTAAACATATAATATGAGGTTAGATTTAGTTACCTTTCAATAATCATGTGAATGACAATTATAAGTAATTAAATTTATGTAACAGATAGATAATTATTATATAATTTTTATCATACAATATATTTTCTTATTTCAGATTTATGGAGAAATTTAATTTCCCAGGAGTAATAGGGTGTATTGATGGGACCCATGTTGCAATTGTGAGACCGGTTGATCATGAGGACTCTTATTTTAACCGCAAAAATTACCATTCTTTGAATGTTTTATTGGTAAGCTATATTCAATAAATAATATACACATTAATAAAATTTCTTTAACTCCCTGACAAACTATACCCATCCTAAACAGGAGGGTGAATATAGAAATAATAAGTTCCTTATGTAATGTATGGAAACATTAAGATTATTTTTCTAAAATCATGTCTTATTGAGCTTTAATAGAAGATAGAATTTGTGTGAAACTTTATAACTTTTGAAGCTGGCAAGTTACTTGAATTTAACAACTTATATGTTCTCATTACTTGCAGATATGTGATAGTGATCTAAATATTATGCATATTGATGCATCATATGGTGGCTCATCTCATGATTCCTTTGTCTGGAATCAATCAGAAGTAAAGTCTTATTTAGAGAGACTTTACAATGCTGGGGAACATTGTTGGCTTTTAGGTAAGTACTCCCTTGTTTGAATTAAGTTTGTATGAAAATAATTCTTGTTAATTTACAGACATAAATTATGTATATTTGTTTCCAGGTGATTCTGGGTATGCACAACGTCCTTGGATGATGACCCCAATCCTTGGTGCTGCTCCAGAATCCCGAGAAGAAAACTATACAAACCAACATTGTCGTGTACGCAATACAGTGGAACGGTGCATTGGAGTAATTAAATCACGTTGGCGATGTTTGCTAGCTCATCGGGTGCTTCATTATGAACCAGTGAAAGCTGGTAAAATAGTGAATGCTTGTGCAGTTTTGCACAATATTGCTAATTTGAGAAATACTCCAGCACCTGAACTGTCTGAAGCTGATCTGGAAAGTGACCAACAGCGTCAGTTTCAGACACACACAGCCAGAGTTGAAGAGATATCTGACAGTTCAAGAGATGCTCTTATTAATAGGCTATGGAATTTTAGGAATTAATCATTCTATTCAGTGTTATTGTAAATATTAATTACCAACTCCTGGTTGACTGTAGGTGTTATTTATGCTGAGTAAAATTAAAACATTTCATAACGGAATTATATTAAGACTTACATCATCAATTATATTGTAAAATTTGAATTTTAGAAATAATCACTTCCATAATTTACTATCAGTGTTATTATTAATTATTAACTTTTGGTTATTGTAGGTGTTATTAATGAACAAATAAAATCAAACTATTTCATAAAGAAATTAATAGTAGAAAAAAATTAAATCTCAGGTGTAAGGCTGGACAAGTCCCCATGACATTTAAGACAAGTTGAATTTTTTCTAGTCATAATTTCTTTAGATATAAAAATCTACCAGTTAATACTTGAATAACAAAAATATAGATATATTTTGTGTAAAGTTTTGTTGCTAAGTAGTATAATAGTGATAGCATGTATGATACTAAGTATTCTAATTGGTTATTTTTGCATTGTTTTGCAAGTTTTAGTAGTATGTACGAAATTTACATAATATTCTTTTCACAAGTACTTAGCATAGATTTTTTTATTGTATCCTTCAAAAGTAAAAAAGTTGATTTTGTGAGTTAGTTTATATTTGGTGAGTAATCTCTTAAACCACAATCTATTAAAAAATTCCCAATTTGAAAAGTACTTTATTCCAAATAGGGATAGGTTATTTATTATGTAATGAAAGTCAGTTATTTCTAGTGTGCATAATAATAATATTATTTGTTTGCATATATACTTACTAGATAAGCATATTCTACACTTGCACACTGTGCAAAGGAGTTTAAGATGGGCAGAACTGCTTTTGAGGGGTTTTTAGAGGATCAAAACAGATTTTTTTTTAATAGAATTCTGGGCTTAAAAAATTATGGACTTGTTAGAAGACTATCTAGAGAAATCAATATTTTTTTTTTATATGTCCTTTGTCTGTGTTTAAAATTTATTATTATCACTTTGGGTCACCCCTCATTTTGTTTAAAGTCGAAACAGTAGGCTAGTTTTTAATAAAACAGAATAATAATAACATGAAAAACTAATATATTTAATAAAAAATAAACTAAAACTAAAAATATGATATACAACTCTAATAATATAAATAAGCATAAAAAATTAAATATCTCTCCTTACATATGTAGCTATATCTGCCAGAATATTATGTATATTTTCTAAAGAAGAGGCTATCGATGATACTGCCCTGGCGATCCTGTTCTCAGCCATCACGCGCCTCTCCTCCAGATCCAGTGCCCATCTTGGTACCCCAACTACAGCATAGGATCGTCCTGTATTGCAACAGAGCCGTCATAAACAAAAATATTTTTTTTTATTTGTACATATTCTATAATTTCTTATTTTGTTGTGTTCTTAATTTTAACAATTACAAATAAACTTTGTCATTATATTGTTTGCTTACTACGAGTTCTTTCCCTCGATCTTTGTTGTTGGGGTGATCCTAAAAAATAAATTTTGCATGTTATTATCAATTACAATGAAATTTTCTTGTAATATTAGTAAAATTTAAATATACCTCTATAAATGTTACAGCCTCTTTGTTTGTTTACACATTTTTATAATTTATTTTTCAGATTTTTAATATATTACTGATTAACTGAGATTTTACTTTTTTCATTGATAATACATAATCATAAACTTTGTTTACTTACTATGTTGAGTGCTTTCTCTCAGTATTTGTTGTATAGGCGATCCTTAAAGAAAAGTTTAGATGTTAATTCAATATTGAAATATAATGTAATACTTATTAAAAATATGTAATCATATTGAATATTTTTTTATAATAAGTGAACAGTTTTAGAGATTTACCGCAATCATATATGTAAATTGAGGTGATTGTTTTTTTCTAATATATGTTTTGTAATTATAACTGATAATATTTTTTTATACTTACTTTCCCTTGTTTGCAAGTCTGATTCACAAGCAGTATGTTGTATTGGTGCTTGTATGTCTGCAGCAGTTGATAATCGAGAAAAGGGTGCAGTATCCATTGTATCGTCTAGCCATTCTTCATCCATGACAAGCTCTGGCAAGGGACTTGTGGATTGCGGGATTGAAGGATCCGTTTGGGATGTTGAAGGTTGAGTAAGGGAACTAGTAGGCTCTTTGGAAGTAGATGGCATAGCACCTTGGGAAGTGGAAGGAATAGCCGCTTGGGAAGTAGATGGCGTAGACTCTTCTATCTGAAAGATTTAATTTATTGTAATTTCCCACCTCCATGCATCGGACAATACATTTAGATTTTGGTCACTACTGTATCTGCAGTCATTAACGCCCACCGATCCGCATTGGGCCTGTGTGGTAAATTATTACCCATTCTCTCTATGCTATTATCATCTAGAAGGCCTATGACCCTGTGGAGACATTATTTATAAATTGCCCAGTAATGATAAATATTCAAAAAAGAAACTATAATTAATTTTATATTTTATAGCTTTGTATGAGATAACTAAACTGAAAAAGATGAAAACCAGCCTCACCGCTGCTATTGAAATAGGTGCCCAAAAGTCTGGAGGGCGTTTCCTCGTTTGATAGCTATGCTTAAACCTATAATTAATAGTGTTGAAGATTGGACGCATTAAAATGAACTACATGTAATTACCAATCCAAGTCGTATTCTGTGCGACGCAGGAATCGAACCGGCGCTGCTTTTGGCCGACATATTTTGTTCCTGTCCCCTTTTGAATTTTGTATTTTATCCACTACTTTTTTAATTATCTTAGCTTTATGGTTGAACGATATGCACTTTTAATTTGAATCTCCCAAAATTTAATCGCAATATAATCAGCAGTTCACCAAAACAAAGTAATGATGGCTACAAATCGTTATAAATAGAAAACGGAAACTTACTGGAAAAGGTATGCGTACACCAGGCAATCCTTCTACTGCCACTTTGCCGATAATACTCAGCACCCTTTCCTCGATATCGCTTAATGGGACTAATTTATTTGGCCCACCGCCAGTCGCGGACGCATTTCTACGGCTGTCCGCTGCTTTGGCTTTGGTTTTTGCCTTAAGCTCGATCCAGTACTTGAAAAAAATATATAAGAAATACATATAAGTAATGCGTGAATTACCCATAATTTCAATATCCAACATCATAGACTAGCAAAATATATCCTCTTAAATTATTTAATATTGTGATTAAAACATGATTCTAGCTGAATTTCCTAAATAGGTATTTTATTTATTTAACTTTAAATAAATAAAATACCTATATAAATCTAATACAGCATAACATATATTGCTCCAAATCCAAGGTAAATAATAAAAACATTTATGATATGGACAACAAAGAAAAGTTTTTTTTCTATAGGTATTCAATCAACCGGGAATATAACCCGGCCTCTTGATAAGCGACCCCTCTACCAATATCGGTCGTAAGCATTATTTTTCTCCAATACATTAGTGTCGAAGTTACAAAATGAATTATAAAAAACACTAAATAAAAGTAGTTTAAGTGGTTGGGTTCATTATCACTGGAAAGGAACTTTAAGAGTCAGGGTTTTGTAGTGATAACGAAATGAATTGTGTTGAGCACAAGTGTTTTTGTGTTCAACATACTTATCATTTGTTAGTTAAAATAGTCGTTCTAAAAGATTTTTAAAATATAATGTAACCTAGTAACTTACTCGTCGCCAGTGTTCTGGAGTTTTTGTTGTACCTTCTGGGATAGAATTTAAAGTTAATGACGCCTGCTGCCACGCCCTTTGAGCCATCTGACTGCCTAAAGGTCCCCTAGAACAGCGACCTAAGGCAATGTCCCTATTTTGTTCGACAAAATCTAGCAATAGCTCCATCTGCCTTCCGGACACTTTTCTACTCGCAGGCATCTGAAAGACATAGATTTGTAATAGAACACATTTATTTGCTACTAGCGGCCGCCCGCGGTTTCACCCGCGTAGTTCCCGTTACCGTGGGGATATCGGGATAAAAAGTAGCCTATGTTACTCCCTATAAAATTACCTACCTAACAGTGAAAATCCCGTCAAAATCGGTCCAGCCGTTTCGGAGATATACAGAGTATCTGAGATCGTTACAGAATTTAGTATGTACGACGTGATTTGCCATCAAGAGAGAATGTAAATATTTATAAACAGCTCTTGAATTAATTCTTATATTTACATTTTTTTTAAATAAATGCCAAGCCAAGAAAGTGTATTACACTATGAAAATTTTGCTTATTTAGCCATATATATATATATATATATAGTTTTGTCAGAGATAAGTCCTTATTCCAGTAGTATTTAATTTATTCATAATAGTTCAATGCCTTTTTAGGTACGTACTCCTGTTAAAAACGTTTGTCAACAATCGATTGAATATTTTAAAAATCTATTGCATATCGAGATATAAATAAGTATATAATTTTGAAAATGTTTTTTAACTCTCTAGTCATATTAACTTCAACAGAAAAAAATATATATTTTAATTGTTATTAAAATATATTTAATTCAAAATATTCTTGAAAATCATTAGACTATATATTCTATTAATAATATTCTAAAAATTCACTTACCTTTCTTGGTGTAATGGCACAAGTTGCTTTCAAAACAGTCAAGTTGTAATTAAACATGCCGCCAAAATTTCTTGACATCTCAAGTGGCTAACGTATATAAAACAAACAATTTGAAAAGGAATGCATTGTTAACCTAATAATTTGGTTGCTAAGGTTATTTTATTTAGCCGCATAATACATTCTATATTCACTAGAGTTGTAACATAAAGTTTGCTGAAGTATCGATAGTCACCGAGTTATCCAGTGACTTTTAGGTGTTACGCAATACCAATATTACATTAATCTTGGTTGTTCACCGAGTTCAGTGAACAACCGAGCTCAGTTGTTCACTGAAGCTGTCAAAGTTACAAAATAGGCCTGCTGAAAGTTCACGAATGTGTAGGATGGGAATGCACTTATGTAATCTATGCTCAATGTGCATAGCCAAAACATTTATTTTGGTGGTGGTAATTTTAAATTAGCCAATGGTACAAATCCACGAATCCATTGACAAAATCCGTATTCCACTTGGGTTGACGTGTTTACTTCTCTTGATAGTTGTTCAATTATTACACAAATCGCAGAGAACTCAAAAAGCCGGTATCAATTTTACGTATTATTCTAAGTAGTCACGCTTCGCACAATGCAGTACATTTTAGGTAAATGTTTTAATAACAATAAACTAAGTGTGAAGTGTAATAAAGCGAGTTATCTGAAATATCCGGCACTAATTTTGTTTTCATTTCAGGTGCACTTTTACTTTGTGCTGTTGGATCGTATGGTTTGTACGATTCCTCTTCTGACGTGGTTGAATTAACACCAGGTAATTTTGACAAATTAGTTTTAAATTCTAAAGAAATATGGATTGTCGAATTTTTCGCACCTTGGTGTGGTCATTGCAAAAACCTAGTTCCAGAATATAAAAAAGCAGCTCAAGCGCTAAAGGTAATTATTACATCTGTTATTTTTAATATATGATTTTACTATCACGCTTAGTTTACAGTCAAAATTGCATGGATACTTTTTAACTGGGCAAAGATAAAATCACTACAAAGAGAACGCTTCTAGAATTAAATTTTTTCTTTTCAACTTTGATTTAACTGTGAAATACCTTTTTTATTTGTTTTGAATCATCTGATTAAGCCCAATAATACCCCACCATTTTTCTCAGGGCATTGTCAAAGTCGGAGCTGTGAATGCAGATGAACATAAAAGCCTATCTCAAAAATATGGTGTTACTGGGTTCCCTACAATCAAAATATTCACAGGCAGTAAGCACACCCCTTACCAGGGTCAGAGGAATGCGGAAGCCTTTGTGGATGCAGCTCTTAAAGCCGCCAAAGAAAAGGCATATGAAAACCTTGGGAAAAAAGCTGGTGGATCATCATCATCAGATAAGGTAAAATTTATGAAACAGGTCAATGATGTAATTCAAAAATATTTCAAAAAGACAAATCATAAAACTAAAAAACCTAAGAACAAGGGTTAGGTGTAGATAAATCAACATTAATTTTTTTTATGTTTTTAGCTACTTTATTACTTTTTAAAAAACTGTGATTACAAGTTGTGTAATATTTAAAAGCAAATATTAATATCTACTTAATTAACTGTATAACTACATATGTCAATCATAGTAAGGGGGTATAGGAAAAGGTACACATGTCAATTTCTGCACAAACACTCCATCTGCTGTCACAATACATAGCATTAAAATCATCATTACACATTCTTAAGCCTCTAATGTTCAATTGTAACTATTATAAAAAATAAGACGTCATATAAGACACATTTATGTCAAAAGTAATATATACCTTGTCCTATACTCCAACCTATTTTTTATTACATAATAATAATAAAAACATAACATCAAAAATACAATATCAATATCCTTTCATTCCTTAAAGAGTCATACAAATAAATGCCTTAAGTGTAATCATAGAAAGATATTTTATTATCAAGAAAAAATATATTAAATGCTATGTGTAAGTTAAAAATCTCCAAGAATCACAGAAATTATTTATACATTATTCAAATAGATGGCTTATCAGAGAAGGTTATATGGCCACAGCATTCCATGGAAAAAGGTGAAAACGTCAAATACAATGGAGCAAATTAAACAACCGCACTTAACTTCACCGATTGATCATTCTAAATTTGACAAGTACCAAAAGTATTTGTTCCGTAGAAGATTATATAATGAAGATGAACCTAAAATAATAAAAGCATCTCAATATTTTCCTAAGAAAAAATATAGAAGAAAGTATATTAAATCTTATAAAAGAAATTGACTTGCATTGCATGTAATTTTTATCTAGTTTCCAATATTTACAACCAATATACAGTCTCTTTTTTATTACCGAATGTTATTATTTCTATTATATGAATCCACTATAATCTTGTTACTTTATTAACACGGCCTAGTTGGAAAACAACATTGACAGCAGTAACATAATATAGGTTTTTTGAAACAGTATATGCATATGTATTGCATACTTGGGTACAAAATATTATTGCATATCAAATCAATACACAATATCATTAGTCGCGTGCGCGATTAGAACTATTAACCATTAGTTTCGCAGTCATGGTAACTTGTTAAATCAACCAACAAACATTACAAGTGTTACTTACTTATTTTTAATGTTTGTTACGTCGGCGTATTATTGCCTCAGTACTGGGATACTAAGGGGAATATGAATCTATGTATGCTGGTCTGGTACGAACCGACCATCAATATGTGTCAAAATAACCAGGGCATCAGAATATACTGATATTGAAATTTCTATATAATAGACTTATCAAAATGTCCAGTGCAGCGAAATGAGTGTTGTAAAGGCATGCTTATAATTTTTTAAAGAAAAGTTTAAATAGAAAGTAGGTAGGTAGAGTAGTTTGGTTTTTGTAGCACGTAAATTATAATGAAATCCTCCATGTAGGACTCTTCCCCAACCCTATTGTCTTAAATTTCAATTAGAAGATACTATAGAATAATATAAATTAATTTTTTGTTTAAATAATAACCTTTCCTAAGATTAATAAATCTTACTTAAAAACTGAGTAATGACAAAGCCTTAACATGCCTTCTGAGGAATGAAGGACGGTGATATAATAATTATTTTGGCCATTCGTCTGATCACTGGACCTTGAGGATATTGCGAAACCTTCGCAATCATAAGGCAAACGCGCTAAGCACTGCTCTATTAAGCTCCTTATTTATAATAATTAATGTCTACACATATATAATAGTATACATATTAATTGAATTTTAACAAAAATTGTTTATAACATATAATGAGTTTAATATCGATTTCTAATTTTTTTTTCATGTTGATGAAAGTAGGACAAAATCTGTGTAGGTGGGAGTTACGGATAAGCCTTTGCTTTTGCGCCACCCACCCACATGTATGCGCCTACGCATCCAATCACTCTCTACGGCAAAAAAATATATTGGACCACGTCAGTTCAAAGAGGTGACATCTATTACGTATAGGTCGAAAGCTACGATCAATTCTATTCACACCAACGCTATTCTAGCAGCTATTCCATTTTCTGTTAGCTCTCTTGACTCGTCGCTTTAAATTATTTTATAACTAGCGACCCGCCCCGGCTTTGCACGGATGCAATGCTCTACTATATTGTGCATGTATTATACATATAAACCTTCCTCTTGAATTACTCTATCTATTAAAAAAAAACCGCATCAAAATCCGTTGTGTAGTTTTAAAGATTTAAGCATACAAAGGGATATAGGGACAGAGAAAGCGACTTTGTTTTATACTATGCAGTGATGCGGACAGCAAAGGAGTGGAACTCTCTCCCTGCTAATATATTTCTGAGTAATTATAACCCGTCCTTCTTCAAAGCCAAGGTGAATAGGTAGCTTCTGGGTTAGCGCGCCCAATCGTTAATCGTTGTCTTGGCCCCTGGGCTTGCTTGGAATCATGAGTGAATCCATTCAAGATAAATAAATTTAAGTCTCAAATATGAGCAATATTTTACGAAACAAGCAAACTATTAATGAAAGTGAGGCGGAAAGGGATAAAATGACCTAAATTTCGGTGCCATATGGTCAGATGTAATTCAATTTCGATGTGGTTCAGGGTTTTATTTTATAGTATGGGTGAAATATAGAAGGTGGCGGTCGACATACGCTTATTCCAACCCCTTAGAACCCCAGAGCATGTATACATGCTCGTTACCGATACGTTAAATCCGGTTAGCATTCTAGAATGCTCTAGAACGCGCTTGTTTCATTAGTTTTTCAAAAATACAACTCACAAGGTCCTAAGTTACAACAAAAACAAAAGACGAGCGACTTGTGTACTTCATAAAAAAAAGAAATCCGAATAAACGGTATACTACGAGTTAAGCGTTTTTTATAGAATCTTCGAAATAAAGCTGGCCCAATTTTTATTAATTTTACAGATCACTGTTTTACCCTTACTTCAACTCTTATGTAAATTTCTATTGTATTTTATTACTGTAATGACTAAAAATAACCAGTAAAAGAAAATCTTATCTTTTGGGCGATATTTTTCTGTTAAATAATAGAATCGTCTCTATTGTGTTACTATTGTCTTGGATAGATGAACCTTATCAAATCAGTTATTTATATACACAGGCTAATGTGTTAATACAGATGGTGAAAATTGTATTGTATCGCTATGTCTGGCCATTAACAGGCATACAAATTTTAAAGTAAGTAAAACACCTCATTGAGATTTACTGAAAAACTGCAAAGTGCCATAGAATGTTTCTTTCTGTATAAGTACACATACATATATTTATTTAAACTACAAATTATGAGTAGGAAAAGTGGATGACAATATTTTTACACGATTAATTGCCACTACATTTTGAGAAAAATATATAATTTCTATACTAAGGTTGTGTCCACATCAATTTCTTAAAAAATTCCTATTTTTAGTTGGGTTTTATCTGCAAAGTACTTAGTACTGAATCGTTTCAATAAAAGTCTAAGTGTTATTTTTAGTTTCTTTATTATTATCTGATATAATATAGTTTAGTTCTGAAAAATTATTTACTTACACAGTTGCTTTGCTGAATCAATTTAGCCTTACAATTGACTGGAATTATTATACGTAAAATATATGTAAAAAGATATTATATATGCAACAGTGAATGCATTTTCAATTTAAAAAAAAAAATATCTTTAGGAAGACGTCTGTTATATTTTCATCATGCGTTACATGTCTTTCTGAATAAATTTTTACTAGAAAAAAATCAACTTTCTCATGAATCAGGTCTCGATTACATACCATATTGTAAGCTAGCTAGAAAATAAATATATGATGCTAGTAATTATACTTTGTCCAATGTAGGATGATACTTTTGACAGGTGTCACTTCCTTATTGCTACATACTAAGGTTGCGTTTGTTTCCTTATGTTTGGCTTGACATTGCAATAGCAGCTTTATACCCTCTATATAGGTGTCAACTGTCAAAAGTATCATCTTACATTGGACGAAGTATAGCATTAGAAAAACTTGAAAATAATTTAACAGGGCTTGTCGAGGTATCTAGCTCAATTCGAAGAGGACTCTCTCGGATAGCAAGAGGTTGTAGTTTAAAGTCCCATCTTTAGATGAAAACATAAAGGAGTTACATTCTCAAATAAAATATAATGTCTTTTTATTTTGACGTCAAGATAATTTCCAACTTTATTTCTTTATTAAAGTGTATAATTAATTTAACATTTTGCGTAAACTTTTATTAAAATTTCAGTCGGACGTGATCACGTTGACTGACAGCAACTTCAAAGAATTGGTGCTGGACAGCGAGGACTTGTGGTTGGTGGAGTTCTACGCGCCCTGGTGCGGCCACTGCAAGAACTTGGAGCCTCACTGGGCTAAAGCTGCCACTGAACTTAAAGGCAAGGTTAGTGTATCAAATTATTTTATTTACATAAAAATACGAAAATAAATAGAGGATGTCCTGAAAAGACCAGGTCAAAAGTACTTAATGGTATATAAGTGTAATTAGCAGGGATTTTAGCGGTATCCAAACAGAGTATTCTGAACACTGTTTTTCATTTCTGTTTTTAAAGTTAAACAGAAAGAAACTGTAACACTTTGAAATCTGTTTTAGAGAATACCGGTTCATAAGTGTTAATATCTGTTACAGTCAATAAGGTTCACATTGGCATAACTATGCGACAGCTCACTAATTATTTGGGTACTTTGAAATGCCCATGTTAGTGAACTGTGTACACACATAGATAGTTAAACGTAAAACAGTTTCTAACAGATTGGTAACAGAAAACATTATATCTGTTACACTTTTATAAGTGTTCGACGCAAAACAGGTTCAAAACACCCAAATGAGTGATACAGGAATAATTCTGTAACAGATTCAATGTGTAACCCTTATGAAAGTGTATCCTTATAAAAGTGTTTTTGAATCCCTGGTAATTAGTTTCCCTAACCGACGAACTTGTACGATCAAATGAGAGTCAAACAAGCAAGAGATGTATGTCAGGATCGTGGTATGTGGAAATCTGTGATCTGTATCGATGTATCCCTGTGGGAAAAAGATTATCTTATTATATAAGAAAATATAAGTATATAACAGAACAAGGTTAGTAATATATGACAGTTATATGACATTGGTTCAGTTTAATATTGGAATGAGTTATTTTTTATATACAAATGGGATAGCTTGATAGGCTATTGATGTAAAACATACCCATTGTCAGGAATTAATTGTTTATAAATCCTATAGACAATTTTGTCATCACAATTCTTTTCCATTTGGTCACAGTGACTAAAACAATTAATGTCATATATCATGGCCTACTGGTGACCTCAATAATTGACTGTTTTCATTGTCATATTTACCATTATTAATGTTAGTTAAACGTAAGGTTTTCCTGTCAAATAATAGAAAACAAATTAATGATAATTAAAACAGGATTCCATCGTCATGGAAGAACTGAAGTTTTTTGCGGGTGGATGTTATAGGCAGATGTATAGGTCTACCCTCCGTTTAAGTCTTATTACACTCGATAGCATTGTGTGTATACTTCCGGGACTCGAACCCAGGACCGTCGGTGCTAAAGTCAGGATCGCTATCGTTACACCGAACGGTCGTCATTTGGTTAAGACAACTCAGGGTTACTTCTAAGTTATATGATAAATACAACAGTGAATTTGTTTGTTACCTGTTACCGTACAAGTGTTTTTCGCGAGCAAAGCAGCGGGAAAACCTAATTTTTATATTTAAACTAGCTGACCCGGCCACGTGTCGCTGTGGCTCATTTATTATAATTTTCATAAAAAATATTTTGGCTATAAATAAAAATGAAACCCATCCTATGTCCTAAATTAGAACAAATCCAGCAAAAGGGAAAAAATCGATAAATATCAGTTGAATACTTTCAGAATTCATAGCGGTCAAATACTGTAACAGTGAATCTATAATCTAAGATCACAAATTTGTTGTTTGTCTGTCCGCTCTTTTTCCATTGTATATGCGTTACCATAGCAACGCGTTAACCGCAAGTAGTTCGTCTACCGGACGCTAGATGGCGCTAACGGAAAATATTTAATAATAGAAAAAAATTAAAGAATTTTGTCCACCCGTGCAAAGCCGGGACGGGCCGCTAGTTTATATAGTAATTAAAATAAATCAATATTTAACTTATTTTCGAACAGGTGAAAGTAGGTGCACTCGACGCCACGGTACACACTTCGATGGCATCGCGGTACCAGGTCCAGGGTTATCCAACCATCAAACTATTCTCAGCAGGCAAGAAGAGCAGTGACTCCGTGGAAGATTACAATGGGGGTCGCACTTCCAGTGATATAGTTACCTGGGCACTTGAAAAACTAGCGGAGAATGTTGCCCCACCAGAAATCATTCAGGTAAGTTTCAGCTTTTCTGTAAGGAATTTGAGTATTTTGATAATTTAATATGATTAAACTTCAGATACCAAGTAGCTAAATCACTAACCTAACCTAACCATTATAGGATAGTTAATTTTTTTCATATTGAGCCGACGGGGGTTGGAACTCGTCACCTCGGAGTGGCTTTACCATGAAAATCGTTGAGTGAGCCACGGCCTAAAGATGTGTAACTCATGAGTGATTGATAAAAAGATATTTTTAAAAACAACTCACTTAATATCTTCAACGTTCTCAAATACATCTTTAAATATCCATATCTTTAATAATTAATTGTTCCAATTCATTACATAATTGAATGTACTTTGCCCTACTGCCCTTCCCTGTCTTTCTACATAACTGAATGTATACTTTGCTCTTCAAGAATTGTATCACATACTTAAATTAAATTATATAGAGTTTACTAAATTCATTCAAAACAAGCACGATTTATAAATTTAACCATGTGGAGTTTTGATGTTTTTTTATTTGATTTACTGAATTTGAGATTTAGAGATGTATAAGAGTGATTTAAGCTATTCGAAGGCAAATATTTATAAATTACTATTCTGTAAAAATATTAATTTTGCGTATATCTACTACAGCCGGATTTTAGTCAACCAGCGTCCCGCCACGACTTTTAAACAATTTATACATAATATATTTCTCACGTTTAACAAGAATATTGTACTTTAAAATATATTAGAGATTTTTTGAAATAAGTGAAATAATACCTTAAAATTACGCTTTATGTATATAAAAAAACTTACAAATTCGCGCGTTTTCTTTCAGAAATATTAGTATAAAGTTTAACCATTAAACACTCTTCTAATAACAAGAAATATATGAATTATCACACTAGTTAGGTGTTTAATAATTATGCAAATATTTTAACAGAAATATACTACATAGAATGAATATAGAATGAATGAGCCGAATCGATTTTTTTAGAACTTTTCTATTAAAATAATGTATCATATAAAAAGCATCAAAAAATGCAAAAATATATGAAAAAATCCTAAAATTATGCAATTTCTTAAACTGTATTTGTGAGTTCTTATCCATCTTAGGCACCTGTAAAATAAATTTTAATTATTAACAATTAATACATTCAAACTACTAGTAGTAGACACTTGAAAAAAAATGTCTAGTTTTTTTTAAATAATAGAAATGGGCGTTATGGGTATTTTTTGAAAACCGTTACGTAACGATTTTGGAGTTTCCATAACGTTATTAAAAACCGTTTTCAGTTTTGGTTATCACTACCACGGTTAACAAGATAGTTTGGCTACTGCAAAACGAATGAAAACGCAAACGGTGTCAGCTAACGTAACGCAAGTTTTTGTTTTAGTTTTACGTAATTATGGTTATGACAATATAGGACTTCATGCTTTTACTGGGCTTAGGACTAGTTTGTTAAAACTTAAATGTAACTAGAAATTTTTAATGTAATGTGAATAAATGAGAACTTTTCTGGCGCATTTAAAAATCGTCATATTTACAATAATTTTTGGGTCGATTTTTTTTTTTATAGTATTTCTGATCATTTATATTATTTACAAAATTTTTTGTTTTATAATTGCTTATATCTCTTTTTTGGCGCATTTACCCGTTTGTGGCACCGCGGTTTTCAGTATTGGTTGCATTGCGTTGGTTATGAGAAAAACGGTTTTATGTTTTGCGGTAACGTTACGTTTCTGTATATAACTTAAAACGGTTTTTAGTTACGTTTTTGGTATAACATTCTCATGCCCATTAAATAATAATCTTATAATAAAAACCAATCCAAACACTTACTATAAAGAAATAAAAAATAATTAATTATTAATTTTTTCTACAACTCACTATTTGTTCCTTGATCCAGTAAAGTGAAATGAAGACTGGCGAAACATCATTATACCATAATTAATGTTTGAAACACATTAATTCACATGATTGAATTACGAGTAATGTGTTTGTGTAATTTTTCATCGAATATCAAACCACTGGGAATTATTACACTGTGTTTATAAACTAACCTAAGGACACGGCTAATAAGTTTGTTTTCAAAGTTTAAGTATATATTTTGAAATGGTAGCGAATAATTGGAAAAGCGTTTCAAATCAAATGTGGGTTGCGTTCAGTCGTAAATTTTATCAAGATTTGTTTTACATAAACTTTTACTACAGTCAAGAGGGAAAGTGAATGATAAAATTATATGTGAAGAAGTATTTTTTTAAGTCAATTTATGTTACCTTTATTACCGTATTCCTGAAAAGCTAATATAATAAATTATTTTTAATAGAAAAATAGTATTTTTCTATTAGAACAAGTGCGAGGCGGACTCGCACACCGATGGTTCCGTACAAACTTTTAGTCAAGTAAAGTTCATCACGGGAATAAAAAATCGCGTTTGTTGTATGGAAGCCCCCATTAATATTAATTTTATTTCTATTTAATTATTGTTTTTAAAGTGAATAATATAATTCAATATTTCAAGCGTCTACCTGTTGCCGTTATCAATATTGAGCAAAAACTATAAAAAAAATCAGGTTTGTTGTATGGGAGCCCCTTAAATATTTATTTTATTCTGTTTTTTAGTATTTGTTGGTATAGCGGCAACGGAAATACATCATCTCTAAAAATTTCAACTGTAACTATCACGATTCATAAGATACACCCTGGTGAGAGACGGATGGACAGCTGAGTCTTAGTAATAGGGTCCCGTTTTACTCTTTGTGTACGGAGCACTAAAAATCGACTTTGCTCACAATTAAATTCTCAGGCGAGAATCCTTGATGAGACAAAGCTGACCTATAGCGTGAAAACTAGAAAGTGTGTACTAGACAATGTCAACGAGTGTTCACAGCACTCGGTAGCTCAATTGTGAGAGCATTGGCCCGAACGTTCAAAAGTTTCTGATTCGATACCCGCTTGAGAATTTACCTGTGACCAAAATCGATATTTTCTAGTATTTTTCTATTAAAAATAAATTATCATATAAGGTAGTAATGAAAAATGCAAAAATATATAAAATCGAATAGTTAATATAACATAAATACCTAACATGATTAAAAATATAAAAACATGTCATCAGGTAGGTCAAATCAAGTAATAAAATGGTTTATTTTGTTATCACAATTTGCTTATTTAATTTTCTTAATTTAATTAGTTTTGTAACATAAAACGATAATAAATTTCTAGTACTAATATTGTACTTATAATTTTCTGTAACGTTGTTTTAATTACGATGCGTGACAATTGTTTAAATATTATTTTATTTAACAGTAAATAATTTGTCATTATTTACATTATGACATCAATATATTTTGTTAGCTGTATTGTAACTTAAGCTGACGGGGACCTCTCTCATTATAGTAATTAATGGGTACACGTATTACAAGACGTTTATTCAACACGTTAAAGTAATAAAAATACTTCTTTGTATGGTAACTGGCCTCGTCATGGTCCGCCATTTTGAAAAATATTTAAAATGACGACGAACGATAAAATATATATATATTTTATCGTTCGTCGTCATTTTCAATTTATCCATATGGATAAACCTACATTATGTTACATGACTTTTTTGTTCCACTGTAGGTTTCCAATTGCGCTGTATCCCTAAGCGCGTTAGCCATTTTTTAAAATGTCGACCACGTGATTGAAACATTGACTGGTGTGACGTCACATGCCTGTTTAGAGTAAATGTCGTTACATTTTTGTACGGTGTCGCTGTGTTGTAAATTAAAATTAAACCTATCCTAAGTCCTGTCTTTTTTATACTAAATAGGCAGACGCTTGACCGCTATCTTGTCTGATGGTAAGCGACAAGGCGATCTAGGATGTGACGCGCTTGTCTAGAAAATGGGCTTGTCACCCTCAATTTGAATGCCTGACCTCTGCTACTAACGTAGCACCCCCAGGAGCTATGGAAACCTTACTCACTCACAGGAACACAGCAACACACAAGTGATTGTCGTTTGGCTGCGGTCTTCCGTAAGGTGGAGGTATTTCACCAGCTAGGCTGCTCCAATTTGAGCGAAATAGTTCGCTTTGCCTTACCTCTCTTAAAAACGAACAAATCCAGCAAAATGAAAGAACAAAACGGAGTTCATGGCGGTCATACACCGTGACAGGGAAATTAACAAAGAATAAATCAAATGGCAGATGTATTTAGCTATAACGGACAATTTGAGATATTGTTCGTAAAACCTGTCATATACCCTTTTAATCTTATTATGTGTCCCGTAACTAAGAGCACGTTACGTTGTCAACAGGTTGTGGACGAAGACAGTATGAAGGCGTGCGCCGAAAAGCCGCTTTGTGTGGTATCGGTGTTGCCACACATCTTAGATTGTGATGCTGCGTGTCGGAACGGGTATATCAGCGTGCTCACGCGCCTCGGCGACAAATACAAGAACAAGATGTGGGGGTCCGTATTCTATCATGATTTTCTTTTAACTCATTTTTTGTTTTAATTATATTTTTTACATTCACAATACCATATTTCTATAACATTGGAAATACGCTTATAAAAAAGAACAGCACCTTCCTGAGGGCTCCGAGATGTAATTGTTTTTATAGGTGTATTTTAAATCTCACTTTTTTGTAAAGCTTTTCCATAAGGTAAGGCAAAAGGTACAAAACACATACAGCCTGGTCTTCAGTAATTTATTCTATTAATAGATCTATGAATGATGATTAAAGTTGATTTATGAATGATATATGATCAATGCATGAATGAATAATAAAATAATCCATTTCTCTAGGTAAAAGTGTAAGTTTTCTGTGGACGTCTTGAGACATTTGACATAAAATTTATTTTGATATAAAATCACTAGTATTCTAGTCAAAATCCATAAAGTGATATATTTTCTATCCATTATCAGCCAGCGAGCTATATCGAATTATGCCTTATGTTTAGTATATGTTTTAAATTTATGCAACCCAATAAGGATGCAGGAAGCATTATAAAACTTATCTTGTTACAAAAAATGTATAGTGTGCATGTCACTGACTGGTATGGTATCATTGAGTTACACACATGTGCTTCGGCTATTTTTCTTGGGATAGAATACTTTGTGTGATATTGTCCAATATTGATTTGTTATTTTGATGTGAACGTAGATGGGTGTGGGCGGAAGCAGGTGCCCAGCCCACTCTAGAAGAGGCGTTGGAGTTGGGCGGATTCGGTTACCCAGCGATGGCTGTAGTCAACGCCAAGAAGCTCAAGTTCTCAACATTACGCGGATCCTTCTCGGAGACTGGCATCAACGAGTTCCTTAGGTGAGTTATTATGGGACAAAAATGAAGGTGGCAACACTGGAAAGGCGAGAAAGATTATCTAAGGCTCGATAGTAAAGGGGAGGTCGAGGTGATGCGGCTTTAGGTCTTGCCTGACAAGATGAATTTGAAATTCTTTAGCAAAAAAAATCTAGCAATTTAGTGTTTAAATAACAAAAATATATATAATAAATCGAAATAAACCATAAAATATTTATCTCGAAATTTATTATTGATATATTAATTTATAACACGGTATTCTAATTTTATTTTCGTTTGAAAAATGTGAAAAAACCCGTATCTACACTTGAGCTATAAATCTATACATCATAGAGGTAACAAGAGCATGGTACGAAAACCATTACCTTAGTCATCCTTTGATCACGACTCCTGTAAAGAGTGACATAAAAAAATATAATTAATTGCGCAATTAATCCGGTAAAATGGTTTCATTTCAACATGTGGTACAGGTTTATGATCAAATGTAGTAAATAGTCTTCACTTTGTGATTTGTAGTTTATTCGCACTTTTGTTACACAATATTACTTTTGGCTGTATAAAGTATAATATAGAATATTTTAAGATAATGTGCCTGATAATGTGTTTCTGATTAAACAATAAATAAATATCGTGTGCACTAAATGACGTATACATTACAGGGACCTATCATTCGGTCGTGGACAAACGGCCCCCGTAAAGGGCGCCCAAATGCCGACCATTGCGACCACCGAGCCTTGGGACGGCAAAGACGGGGAACTCCCGCCCGAAGAGGACATTGACCTCTCGGACGTTGACCTCGAGAAGGACGAGCTATAGACTTTAAGTCCGATCTAGTGTTAGAGTCAAACAGCATTTATCGCCTTGAGATCGCGATATGCAGGCGGCAACAGGTCTTTATATATTTTTCTTAGGGCTTATGCACACTGCGTTTCTTTTTATTCCACAGAGCAATTTTTCGCATGTCTAATTAGTTTGTATCGATACAAATGCGCGTAATCATTACGAGTGTATCGAATTTAGACTGAAATAGCTGACCCGGTAACGCGTTGCTATGGTAACGTTAATTAGATACAATGGAAAAAGAGCAGACAGACAAACACACAAACAACAAATTTGTGTTCTTAGATTATAGATTTATGCAGATATTCAACGGTAGGACTTTGAATACTTACATAAATTAAGGGTTAGAGTTTAGTACTTATTTAATTTATTTTTATTAATGGATTATTCTACCTGTTTGCATACTAAATAAATAAAAATTCATAGTTAAGCTGCGTTTGAGTATTGCTTTTAAAATTGTGGTGTGCAAAACCTTTCTTAAGCATAATTTGTCTAAATGGGTTATCTGTGCCAGTGAGGAATAATATATATAATGTATAATAAAAGTCGCCGAACTTCTGATCTGATTTAACGGATCACGTTTGAGTTAAAAATGGATGTTCTGTTAGTCCAAGTGAAAGTGTCAATTCTAATAATCCTTATAGGATTCTTTTAAAGTATAAATTATTTTTATATTATTTATATTATGCATGAATGGACGTATTTCTATGGTAAGGATCCAACCCACAACTTCACTTAAATTGACGTAAGTATACCAAAATGGCCTTAATGTCATATACTTTCACGTCACACAAATAGAAAGTAGCATAAGTAGAAAATGACCCTTCGCTCTGACATTTTGCTACAGCTGTTTTCGTGACGTGAAAGTATATGACATTAAGGCCATTTTGGTATACTTGCGTCA
This sequence comes from Calamotropha paludella, assembly GCA_927399485.1. NCBI lineage: Eukaryota > Metazoa > Arthropoda > Insecta > Lepidoptera > Crambidae > Calamotropha > Calamotropha paludella. The sequence goes on from OV656804.1 coordinate 28,869,871, forward strand.
ATTTCAGTGAAGTTGTGGGTTTGATCCTTACCATGGAAATACGTCCGAATGATCACAATAGTTAATAAATGCCAGTTTTGTACTATTGCTTGAAGTCCAGTGAATGAATTTATTTTTTATGTAAACTATATGCCTTTAACTGAATGTCATTTTTGTAATATTGTTATTATACTTCCACTATGTACCTAATGCATTTATTATATAAACAAGCTAGTTATATATATTTGGATAAAATTTAAAGCTGTGAAAATATCATTGAAACTTAACAGAATAAATCTTTTTCAGTATATTTTGTCATTTTTTTTCTTACACTTTCCAAACTGAACTAAGTTAAAAAAATACCGGCAAGTGCGATTCAGACTCGTCCACCGAGAGTTCTGTACAAATTTTTAGTTAAGTAAACTATGAAATTACCGAACCTATAGGTACGTAAACGGATTGAGGGACTAACTTTGTCGTTTGAAAACTGTTGTCCTCTTACATGGATATAGGTCGCGCTTAGTTAACCAACTGCAAATAAGTTTATAATCGCAATAAAAATATTTTTTTCTGATACAACTACAAATTTATGAATTTTGAATTTTTTCTTTACTTGTGCTACGCGATTGCTTCATGCCAAATTTCATGATTCTAGGTCAACGGAAAATACCCTACAAATTTTGATTCCTTTGAGTATTGAAATATACGTTTTTTACGGTATTAACGGCCATATCTTTTTTTTACGTTAACTTAGAAGTTAGGTTTATTCAGGTTCAAGGGATTTCAGACCCGAGTATATGGGTTTAATTTCAACTTGATACCTTCACGCGAAAAAGGTTTTTTACAGACAAACTGACAACGTGATCGTATTAAGGTTCCGTTTTTTCCCCTTGAGATACGAAACTAAATATCAAAGTACAAAATAATAATGGCTAAAATTAACAAAAACAATCTGAGATGTAAAGGTGCTTAAAAACTATTTTAATCATTCTAAAATATTATTAACGCGATACAAATATAACAGGTCTAAAATAGAATGGATTTTGTAAACCGCTTCGTAACTTGTTTAAAAATACTCTTCTTGAGCTAGACAGCGCTACCTACGCACTCTTGCAGAACTAAATCGCCATGACGATTTATCAAGTTGTTTTTATGAAATATATATTACCTACTTTGATAATCTTTGTATATCCACACCTTGCAATCGTTATAATAAAAAAAAACAACCGGTTGCACTCCGGGAGTGCCGGCAGAAGTGAAAACATGAACATTAATGCATTTTGATATTCTGGTTAGGGAATAATTTCGCACGAATTTCTTTAATTATCAGTATAAAAGTACTATCATTTATGTGGTAAAATACAATATTCATTTATCGCACACAACATGACAACAAACACACGCACACTCGCGCAAGCGCCCTGCGCCGTCTTACGAATTTTCGATCAGGTCACGTGTCCTGACGCGAGTATAAGATTTTTCACCTATTCCAAAAAATGCACAACGCCGCTAAAGAAGTTTTCACTTCAAAAAGTCCATCATTTCAGGCGATAATAACCCATATTGAATATAAAAATAAAGTATAAAATAATGTTTTTGTACTGCGTGTGTAGTAAGTTTCCAAAGCTATAAAAAAACTTTTTAAAATTATTTTGAACATGTGTAGGAGTAGAAATTAAGATTAGACATTTTGTAGATGAGTGATGTGCTGACCTGACTGACAATCAAAATGAATATCAATCGCCCGGCACCAGCGGTAGTATGCTGGTGACTACAGATTCTTTTTTTTAATTAAACATTTTCAAATGTTGCTATTACGATCAAACATTTTTACTGTGACTAAATTTCGATTGTTTGATCTCTTATAAGACACTGCAAGGAATTTAAGAATTTGATAGTGTAAAATTATACACATGCATATGCATACATATGCATGTATAAAAAGTAAGTACCCATATATGAGCTAATATTTGGTTTTGAAGAATACTGATATGCAACATATTCACAGAAGATGAATAATCATTGATTCAAAGGATCTTGGAAACAAGGAAATATACTGTTTCGTTATAGCAAAACTGGGTTCCAAAACATGAGGAAATTCACCTCCACGTAGTCAAACTACATTGTAGTCATGGCGACATTTTAACAGAGAAAAAAAATCTTGTCTATTTATCAGTCTTAAATTAGACTGACAAAATTCTTAATCAAACTGGTGATAAATGGGGCTAAATTAAGTAATTAAGGAGATACGCAAGATAGAACTAAACTGGCTAACATAAACCCAGCCACGCTAGAACTATCACAGACTATACCTCCTAAAAACTATAAGCCCAAGTTTTCAAAGAATTGAATATAAATTGCGTGTATTATAGAAATTTTAGATATGGTACAAGGATTTCAGCAACAAGTATATTAATTAATGTTTTGTTTGCTCCATACAAACTTAACCTAGTTTCATGGATTGGTGTAAATATGTCACGTCAATCATAACCAGAAACAGATTAAATTTAAGAACAACCAACAATAAACTCTTATCAAAGTACTATCAAAAGGCTTAACACAGTAGCGCCACATTTTATCAGTAACTCCATAATTACTTAAACTTTTTATCAGAAATGATTAAAAATACTATCCATCACTGAGTGATCAATAATATTAGAACCCCCTATATATTCATCTATTACAACACTGTCAAGCATATTAATATACTTGAATTATTTATATCTTGGTACTAGCTGTTTCGATTCTTGTTGCACCAAATGAATCAGACATTTAAATTTTCAACCATGTGCAAAAAAATTGGTGTTTAATATATCGCACATTCGCCACTATCCTAATAATATTATGACAATACTTTGTGTGTTTGTTACCATATTGTCAGTAATAAGAATAAATTTAAAAATAGATTTTCCACGCTTTCGCATTTCTATGAAAACAAAACCCTATCCGCAACTGATGTGAGTGGGAAATTAGCATCGGTTGATGCTCCATATCGCATTACGGAGCTCGGGGCGCGCGTGGGGGCTAATCACGTAATAAAAGAGATCTTAATCACATAGGAATACATTTATTTGAGCATAATACATAACTTATCCTAAAGTGTACAACAAAAGTTGTGACAACTACAGTCTCACAATCATAATGATTAAGAATACTGTTTACAACATGCATATAATAACTTAAAATATTGAGACTGCATGTAGATAAGGAAGACTATCATATAACTAAACTTGTTCAGGTGAAAAGGTAACAAACAATACTATCCATTTACTAAGATGTCACTGTTTATCGTAACAATGCGTACTTTAAATAAAATGGCTTTGACAACAATGGGAATAGAGATTGCATTAGTACCAACATTGTCACAAGTCTATGGCACTGTGTTAAGGTAAATGAGAAGTATTGAAATTACCATTTAATACTAAATAAAACTCTTAAGAGACAATAATCCCTGTCTTATAAAGTATTTAAAAAACATCATTTGTATTGGTCCAAAACAGTCTTGTATGTTTATCTCTTGCATACATTTATCAAAACAGCTTATAATTACTGATAAACTCTTATAACTAGCGAGGTGGTAAGACACTCATGATCAATTCCACTACAGGAAGCACTCTTTTATTAAATTTTATATGTAGATATATTTTCTAATACACTGTGTATGAGACACCATGCACAATTTTTTCAACAAAATATAGCTAATGAGAAACTTTACGTTATACAATCACACCTTTACACTTTATATAATCTTTTGTAAAAGATTCCGTTTGATATGTCTAAATAAAGCCATGAGTAAATTTTACAATAAATAAAAATACACTTGTGGAGCCATTTCCATGGTTACAAATAATTTAGATATGCTTTAGATATTCTAATTGTTCTTTACGATATTATGCCACGGTAGGCAACCCAATCATATCATACTTCCTCTGCTTCTTACATATAATAGGATAGCACATTGAAAAGTAGTAAAACCCTGTTCCAGCTAATATCATGGTTATCACAACAGCTATGATGCCCCAAGCTGAGAGGCCTAGTCCTCTTCTAGTAGCATTTTGAGAAGGTATTCCAGATGAAGAACCAATGTAGGTCTTTGGAGCATTTTCCTTACTTGCCTTATTGTTGTTGTACTTCCCTCCACCGCGAGAGCTTCGCAATGCTATGCTGGGCAGGAACAATTGATTTAATACTGAAAAATAACATTTATAGAGATGATTTCAAATTGTAGTAAAGAAATATTGTTTTAAATAAGTTTGTAAGTAATAATACTATTAATTCACTTACCGAGGAAAACAAACAGAAAGCGAAGGATCGTACTCATGTTTAGTTTAGATTTCCTTTTTTGAACACACTTTCTATGAATTTAGAAATAAATTCAGAACATACGTGTTCAGTGTCGTTCTGGAATTTCAATTATGTGTAATCTAAGGAAAACACGCTACTTATAATAAAATTAAACTAGGCCTCAAAAGAGGAAAATAATTAAATTAAATTACCACTGACTGATTTTTTTTTAAGTTTTCATTCATACAGGGAAGCGATACAAGGGATAAAAACTCATACAGCCTAGTCTTCAGTAGATTCTTTTCTTAATTAGATGATGATGATGATCATGAGAGGATTTATGAATGATAGATACTGAAATAATCCCTATTCTAAGGTTCCAGTGAATTAGAGGGGATTTATTGAAACCTCCTCATGGGCATCTTGGAAGAGGCACTTATACGAAGTATATCTTATTTTTACAACAATTTGTGGAAAATCTACCATTATTATACACTAAAATCCACTACAACACATTTTTCAAAGAAAACCAAAACCACTTAAGTGATTTCGTTTTGTTTAGTTTTTTTTTTATTAAAAGGGTACAAATCGCATTTTATGACTGCACAATCGTTATATACTTTTTACCTGTTATTGCGTAGTGTCTGAATGTTGGTATTTCCGCACTGACTACGTGTACATCCGACCGAAAGTCGACAACCTAGGAGAGGACGTTGTCAAACGTCAGAACAGAAGGCCAACAATGCCGGTGATGGCGAAAATACAGTTTTGTATTATATTCACGCTTTACATTGTGTTACAATGTGAATCAATTAACGTCGATAGCATATCTAGTGATGTTAAAATTAAAAATGTTGACAGAACAATTGATCTAACCTCACAACTGGTCAAAATTACATCGAAGATAACCTTGGAGAATAATGGCAAATCGCCGGTAAAGACCTTCCTTTTGGCTGCTGAGGCATCTGCGAAGAGTAACCTAGCTTTTGTAGGTGCCAAAGACATTAGCAATAAAGAACTACGTGTTGTAGAGACTACAGTTAAAGGACATGATAACAAAAAATTTTGGCGTGTTGATCTCAAAGAAACGTTAAATGTTGGGTCCACAGTATCGGTCACTGTCGAAACAGTATTCACTAAAGCTCTACAGCCCTATCCAACTGCTATAACACAGCAAGAAGATCAATTAGTTAAGTATAATGGCAATCTGTATTTGTATTCACCATACCCAGTCACTTCACAAAAAACTAGTGTTCTTATAAATACCAAAAGCGTAGAATCATTTACAAAGATAAAACCGTTCTCACAACAAGATGGTACTATTCAGTATGGTCCTTATTCTAATACTGCTGCATTTACTGAGAAAGAATTAAGTGTACATTATAAAAACAACTCTCCTTTTTTGACCGTTACTCGCATTGAAAGACTTATTGAGGTTTCACACTGGGGAAATATTGCTATAGAGGAATTGATTGAAGTTGAACATACTGGAGCTAAACTGAAGGGTCCTTTCTCTCGCTATGATTATCAACAAGACCACCATAGTGGCCCTGCGAGTGTTCGATCCTATAAGACTTTGTTGCCAGCATCTGCATCTGATGTTTACTACCGTGATACAAATGGAAATATTTCTACTTCAAACATGAAAGTAAAGAAGGACTCGGTTGAATTGGATCTTAGACCTCGATATCCCCTCTTTGGTGGATGGAGAACCCATTACACTTTGGGATACAATGTCCCCAGCTATGAATATTTGTACCATTCTGGCAATGAGTACTTACTGAAAATGAGAGTGATAGATCACATATTTGACGATATGCAAGTTGATGAGTTGGTAACAAAGATTATTTTGCCTGAAGGGTCCACAGGCATCAAGCTTAATATACCATACTCAGTTACCAGACTTGCGGACAGTCTGCACTACACTTATTTGGATACAAAAGGGCGACCTGTTGTAACATTTAAGAAGACAAATCTTGTTGAAAACCACATCCAAGATTTCCAATTAAGATACACATTCCCTCGCTTGCTGATGCTACAGGAACCTTTACTGGTTGTTGGTTTCCTGTACGCACTGTTCTTGTGTGTTATTATTTATGTAAGATTAGATTTTTCTATCCATAAGTCTGAACATCAACATAAGGATTAATGTATAACTGTAATAATTGTATTGATGTATGTTTGTAACTCTCTGGTTTTATTTTGCATTTTTATGTGGCTGTAATAGTTTGTGAGCAGTAATAAAGTTATTTTAATTAACATAGTTTATTCTATCTCTCAACTGGACCAGTCTTTCATGATTGCATATCAGCATTTTAATCAATGACTTTGAAGAAAACAGGTTAGAGAGACAATTCTCGCCTGTTTTCTGCTTATAAAATATTGTTACATATTGAGCATTTCTTAACTCTCCTGTCACCTGTTGTGGGTGATGCTATGTCCTGAGTTTGATTCCTGGAAGGGGCAGGCGTTTGTGTGAGGGTCATTTATGTACATTTCTATAAAAAAAAAATATCTTTATATCATATAACGACTTATCCATAGAATAGTTTGATGTGATCATGATGCAAAAACTAGTTTTTTAAGCAAAAATGAGATAAGGTCTATCTGTTACCCTAGTAACCACAATACAAGCTTTACAGTGCTTACTTTGGGTTAGGCTAATTGGTGTGAATGTAAAGAGTATTACTAAACTATGGACCAGCAGAATAAACCAAAAAATAGAGGCAGCACTGAATATATAAATTTTTATTCTTAAAAAAGTCAGTATTTTAATATACACAACATATTTACTTCTATTTACATCATTTATGGAAAATTACTGTTGAGATACATAACTGAAACTGGAAACAATAAAATATCTGCATATACAGTTTTTAGCTGTACCTCAAAGACAATAATACACCTAAACTCCATATTCAGAGAGTTTAAATCTGAGAACAACAGGTGCACTGGTGCAAGGCAATATGGCAAGTTCAGTGACGACTGCGGTGATGAGACTGGGCGGTGTGACGTCATAGGTAAGGTTCAACGGAGTGAGGTTGGGGTTTGACCGCCAGTCCTTCAGAGGCGAGTTTGCATCCGATTTGTCGATCAGCTCGTCAGGGTCGCCTAAAATTTAATTATTAAAATTAATATAAATTAGGAGAAGTTATTAAAACTTATGCCTACATCAACCTGGATAAAAAATTTTATTTAATAAAATAATTTCATTGTATTTATATTTCGTAGACCGTTTGGTGCAAACGGTAGCGACCCTGCTCCTCGCATTGACGGTCCTAGTCCCGGAAGAGGCAGATGTGTGATGAATACGAGATTTGTACCGGGGTCATGGGTATTTAATACATAATTTTATAAATATAAAATATATGTATATGTATCATATTCATACAGGGTTAGCCAAAAATACCGGAATACCTAAATAACTCTTGAACCATAACCATTTTCAAAAAATTTTATAAACAATAGTTTTTTAGATGTAAAGAAGCTATCGTTTAAAAATATTTTGAAAATAAAGGTGCTCATTTTATTATGAAACCAGTCATTTTTTTAAATACATCAGCCTGTAAATTTTTACATTTTTCAATTCTTAGATTAATTTTAATTATTTTTTGTCTTAATATTTTTTTTATAAAACGCACCATTTTTGAGTTATAAGCAATTAATCAAACTCCTGTTGTATTTAAAAAATTACTGGTTACCCTGTTTCCATAATAAAATAAGCACTCTGTATTTTCAAAATATTTTTAAACGATAGCTTGTTTACATCTAAGAACCTTTTGTTTGAAAATTGTTTTGAAAATGTTTACGGTTCAAGAGTTATTTAGGTGTTCCGGTATTTTTGGCTAAATATATGTATGCCTGTCTGTGACCCTATTACCCATAACACAAGTCCCGTAGCGCTTACTTTGGGCTAGGCTAATTGGTGTGAATATTAAGAAAAGTCTTCTTGCAAATGTGTTATGTGTCGAAGATAATAAGATTTCTACTGTTTAGAAAGAATTCTTTTTTATAAGCCAGAGTGGTATGGGCGCACCTATCTCGTTGTAGACGAATGCGTCGGCCTGCACTCGCTCGCTGAACTTGTGAGTTTCGCATGCCAACAGCGCAGGTACGTTTCGCGCTCGAGCCGCTAACGCTGTCTGCGCTGTACCAGCAGCTCCTACTACCCAACCGTTCACCAGCAATGCGCTGGCGCCCAGGATCACCTTGTCCACCTGCGAACCGAGAATGCTCAAATCAGAACTTACTTCTGTTGCTAGACTGACGACTAGTTAAAAATAAACACGCTTATCTTTTGGCAAGACCATGATTTTTATTTCTAACAAAGACACAGGAATTGTTCCTAAAGATTTCTTTAAAATTATTAAATATGGATAATTTTTTCTCTATATTTTTATATGAATCAATAGTCAATACATATTTTTGACATATACGCGTTTACCCAATTATATATGCTAAAACGAAGCATGAAGTTCATAAAATTCTAACTCGGTATCCAAGTCAATTGTTGTTAAATTATTTCAGGTATGTCATTTTGAATTATTTTAATGAGTTGCGATTTTACAATTAATAACATGATTAGTTCGTTCCACAGAAGAGAAAAAATATCTTAATTGCAATAGCATTAATAGTTCTAAACATTTAAGCATATAGCATAAGGTGTTGCCGACTGCATTATCAAAAATATATAGATTTTACGGCATTTACTATGAAGTGTGATGTTATCTGATTATCCACTATCATTGAGCTCGGTTGCCAACTATCACTACGCAGGGTTTCCAACTACAACTTCTCGCGGTTGCCAACTATCACTACGCAGGGTTTCCAACTACAACTTCTCGCGGTTGTCAACTATCACTACGCGCGGTTAGCCATTATTGTTTTACTCGGCCTCTATAATTGCGCGCAGTTATCAACTACCACTATTCAGGATTGCCAACTATCACTACGCGGGGTTGGTAGCGATTGGCACGGTTACCAACTACAAATTCGCGCGGTTGCCAACTAACACTACTCGGGATTGTCAAATATCACTACGCGGAGTTGCCAACAAACCCCGTAACTGTACTGACCGTGGTCATGACGTAGCTGAGAGCGGTGATATCCGCGTAAGAACAGGGCACGCCAGCAGCAGTCAACCGACGCAGCATGTGGCGGGCGCCTGGTCGGATGCGGTTGCCCACTATCACCGCTCGGAATTCCACGCCCGATGCCCACGCCTCGCGTAGTATACGCTCCACCAGCGAGGAGCTGGTTAAACATTCATATTGAACATTTCATTTTTTTTTAATTATTGTTTGACTATGGTATAATAAGTAGTTTAAGATTGATCACAAATTAATATTTTAAATACTGTTAGTTTAAAGCTTTAATAATTTTTGCATGCCAGAAATCGGCAGAACATTATGAACAATATTGTATACATTACATCTGTATTTATTTTATTTTTTAGTATTCACAATGCTACATTTCTATAAGTTTAAAATACGCCTTTAAAAAACAAGGATAAAAATAAAATAAATACATTATTATAGCTGCTTCATCTTAATCGATTGTTACATTATCATTTTATTTATTTTAGAAATCAAAGTTATTTCAGAAATTTATAAATTATGTTCTTTTTTTTATTTATTTTTTATTGCTGAAAGTTGGCAAACAAGCAAACTGCCCACCTGATGGTAAGTGGTATCAGTCACCTATAATACATGTGGCTCTTGTGAGATTCGCAGCAAAATTGCAACCCCCACAAGAACCACAGTGTACGTTGCCAACTTATGACACAAGATGTAAAGTCACTGTACCCAGTAATTTCACTGCCATATCTTACCCTTCAAACGGGAACACAGCAATGCAAGCACTGCTGCTTTGCGGCAGAAATAGGTAAGACGGAGGTACCTAAGCAGACGACCCTGGTACAGAGTCTCCCTCCAGTGACTTTTGTCGAACCTTCAACATTGATGGAATGATACTAGCTCTATTAAAAGTTGAAACACTTGTAAATTTCGTCGCGTCCACCAGCGTCTCGGTAGCGCAGTAGTCAGAGCACTCAGCCGGATGGCGAAAGGTCGCGGGTTAGTATCCTGAGCGCTCAGAGATGTGATTGTTTTTAAGGCGTATTTTAAATTTTATAAAACCATAAAAAAGGGACTATTACAGATATGTTACACTGTATTATACTGATCCTCTAGGATGTATAAAATGCCTTGAAACAATTGTTCAACTTATTATAGCACAACGCTACGCCCCAGTTTTCAAAACAGTTGTGTCGTTTTTTATATTTTATTTGTATTTTGCAAATTTTACCCATAAACGAATGTCACAAATTGGCGTGAAGTGAATTCCGTACGAGTTTGACACAAGTAAAGTCATCTAGTTCATGACTATTGCACTAAAATGTATAGACAGGTATGTTACCGATACGACACTGACTTACAAGGAGATAAAAAGCGTGTAGTGGAAATTCTTAGGAATTATTTGGTTTGTTACAGTAATATCACACAGGGATATAAAGAGTTAATTTTTTCGTTAATTACTTAATTGTTATATAGAAATTATTTTTTAATTTTTTAGTTTGGTTTACCAAAAAGCGTGTTGTTTATTTTTTTATAAACTACTTTTTTTTAATAAGATTTTTTTTATAACTACGGGAAAGCCTTATTGCTCGAAACTATCTTTATTGCTCTTCATGGCATATTTATTGCGTACCACCGACTTTGTAACTATTAAATCTTTGTCCAAATAAATAAAATTAAGACATCATACCTTCCATATGTTAGTATTTTATCACCATTGGATATCTTATTGCGGACCGCCAGGCTGATAGCTTCGCCGGCCATGTCGATCTGTTCCTTAATGTAACGGTCTATTTCTTCTTGCAAAGTCTTCTTTGCCTGTAACAAAAAAAAATAATTTTATATATTTATTGTAATTTTGGCTATCAATCAATAAAGATCAATGCTAGCTAGAAAAAAATCGACTGGGCCCGCCTGAGAATTCGCTTGGGGGCCGAGTCGTTTTTCTAGTATTTTTCTATTAAAGTAATTTATCTTTAACTAAAAAAATAATAATAGTAATTCATTAAAGTTACAATGATGGCTGGATTGCAGGCATGGAAAGGAGAAATGTAGTCAAGTGTGATTAATTATTAAGCGAGGCGCTAATGATGGAGTAGTGCCGAAGAGGCTATTTGGTTGGCAATTGAAAATAGGCTCTATTACTTTTGCGTACGGTAGAAATTGGCGCCTTGGTTTATTTTTTAAAATATAATAATTGCAATTATAATAATTTAAAATAAAATAATTGGAAGAACGGAACCCTTATAGGATCACTTTGTCCGTCTGTCAAGGCCTTTTTACTCGGGAACGTAGATATGAAATTTAAAATTATAACGAACATTTAAATCTACAGTTATTTGGTGGTGTAAAAAAACCAAGCTTCTAAGTCAACGCAATAAAAAGATACTACCCTTTATCCTGAAAATTTTTACACTCGCAAGGGAATCAAAACCCTAGAATCATGAAAGGACAATGTCGATTTGTGACCGGAAATGGCCAAGAATGAAATTATTACTAATTTAATTTAAAAATAAAAATACAATTTTTAACGTTTACAACTTATCTAAAAGCAGATTACGAATCTAAAAACCAATAAAAAGTTGTGTGTTTACTAAGCACTTCCCTGTGATATTGCTTTACTGCGTCATGGCTTGGGATATCAGCATTTTGGCCGTCCTTTATTTTTGATTGATATATTGACATACTTAAATAAACATTTAAATAAATATATGTGAAATATATGCATATATTAATAGCCTAAATATGTTACTTTTTCCTTTTATAAGGAAATAATATATTATCATTTCACCGTTTGAGACCAAAAGCGCTAAGAGCGAAACATTATTTATTAAAAAAAAAGTGACGTATGGTTAGGGATAGAGCATCGAAACCAAAGTATCGATACTATACTCATGAGTATAAGAAAGGTAATCGATACTGGTATCGTACTTGCATCAAAAGTATTGAGTTACTCAGGTATCGAATACTTTTTGTTTGATATTCAGTATAAATAACAAAACAAACCGACTTCAAAAAGTAAACTAAAAAGCAAAAAATAATTTAATACGTATTTCCATTTAATTAAATAGAAATTATTATATTATTATTTGATAATTTTGAAGTCGGTGTCAAGTAAAACAATAACTGTGTATAGATATTATCAATTTTACTAGTAGTTTTGTAAGCCAGTACTTAGTTAGGTACATGATATTTAAAAAGTTACTTTGATATTTAGTAGGTACCGATTCATATATTTTTCTAATACTTTTACTGTTTTGTAATTGCTTTGATATATTTAATAATATTGTGTGTACTATTGTGAATATATATTAGTGTGAATATATTAATGTGAATATATAGTAGTTATAAATATTGTGTGTACTAGTGTGTAATTTGATATTGTAGTAGGGTTGTTGTAGCATTTACTTGGCACCGACTTCAAAATTATAAATAAAAATATGTAGCTTAGTTCCGCAAAACTCAAGCAGCGTGCACCGAAAGCAAATAAATGCAGAAACCGCAGACACCGGCACCTTCACCAACTACTCTACACGTGTTTCGCCACCACACGGAGCATCATCAGGAGCTCTTAGACCGTGCAATAACGAGTACTACTATACACTTAGTGCACTTAGTGCTCGTTATTGCACGATCCAACAGCTCCTGATGATGCTCCGTGAGAGGGTGAAACATGCGTACAATAGATTTACTATATACAAGGTTATTTTATAAACACCATCCAAATTTTTTCTAGGCATTAGATATCATTCAAACACTTCATTTATGAAAAAAAATTGGTAGGTAAAATTTCCGCAAAAAAAAATTTTGTCCGAGCGAATTATTACAACAGTTGGTTACTGGCAAAATAGGTACTTACAGTTGAACGACCGACCGCCCGAAGCGCCTCACCGAGCTGCGCGCGCAAGTTGTAACTACATCGGCGCAATGAAATCAGTCAGCCGCGGGCTTTCCGCGATGTACAATGTTGCGTTCACGCATTTACGTCGCATAATTATCTACCTAACGAAATGTGTTCACACTTGCAATTGAAATCGAGGGCGAAATTGAACGACGGGTTTATGTGAAGAAGGCCCAAAGCCTCGAGAACTTAATATAAATATAATCCGTGCATTTAACGAAGTGACAAAGTGAAAAAACAAGTAATACAATAAAAGACAATGTTCATAAACGTGCAAGACTGTTTAGAGAGAAATTACCTACACTTTAAGGTAAAGTGATTGTTTTCAAACTTCATGTAAGTGTATTTTTTTTGGATTTTTAATTAATTATTTTGTTGGAGTAAAGCAAAATGTGTGCAGGGCGGCTAAGACTTGTGAAATTTTTCACAAAAATATAGAACTTAATTATACATTTCTTTATCCTATCGTGTAAAATAGACAAAAATAACTTAGGTAGGTAGGTACTAAGGTTTTGGCACTGCATTTGTTTTTGCGATTTTCGAATTGCCTTTGCGATCCCTGTGTTTTTTTAGATTCTGTGGTTAATAAACACCCTTTGCTTTACTCCAACCAATTATTCTACATAAGTTGATTAAATTTAAAAAAATGCGACGTAAGTGCCTAAGGTGTGGTTTACTTTTATGTTCATTTTTTATTTATTAAAAGTGTTATCGATTAATATTGTTATAATCAAAGAACAAATCAACTTATCTCTTCTTCAATTTGACGTTCCTATTTTTTTTCGTTTAAATTTGCAACTTATGAACATCATTGTAATGTATCAATGAAATACGGGAGGGCGGGGCGGGGGTCGTGTAATCATCTGCTACAACACCGTGCGTAGCGTGACTGTGACAGCAATCGGTAGTTTTCCTCGGATAACTTTGTGTAGGCTTAACTTAATATTTTAGTACTGAGTGATATTAAAAGAAAAAAATCTTGTTTCGTTATTTTCTTCAAAGAATATAATATATAAATTTGGATGGTGTTTATAAAATGACCTTGTATATATATATATATATATATATCTGTATAAAGAATAAGTAATGTATTAAAAACCATTAAATTAAACTGTTTTACCAATAATAATGCAAAAATAATAATAATTTATGCCATAGACAAATAAAACGAATATATACCGACAGTTAACCTCAAATCAATAAACGCACTTAAAAAAGCGCCATCACTTTGGTCAAACTTCCCGGAGACTGCCATGCTAGCGACCCGAGATATTTCACCCGATAGTGGGCTACTTCTTCACATTACATTAAGACGGGAGACTGTTTTTTTCACTAACATGCATCCTGTGCATAAACGGCAGTCGGGGATAACTAGATTTAAAAGGTGCCTCGGTAGCTACACGAAACTTGTAGAACCGACTTGCTATCGTAGAGGATTCTGGTATTGCAAGCCTTTACCTTCCGTGCATCTCTGGGGCCTTCTTCATATCATTTGGGATGTCACCAACAGATTTCATAATTAAACTTTACATAGAAACCACAAGCAATGATTATTGGACTAATAAGAACATAAAAAAGTATCGATTCTTACTCAGTATCGTATTAAAAAGTATCGAATACTAAATTACTTGGTATCGTAACCAAAGCATCGAATATACTCAGGTATCGATACTTTTTGTGGATCCCTACGTATGGTTAGCGTCATTTGAAGTGTTTTATACTATTGTTGTTGTATAAGTAATATTGTACTATTACTTTACTAATATTGAAACTATTTGTAGCTAATATAGCTCGCTAACAGAGTGTTTAGATTTACAGTATGTGGAAAATGAACCAACTTGTGTTATCAGTATTAACATTCCATATCAATATAACCTCAAGAACATGAATTCTCTTCTGGCCGAATGGTTAACATTTCAGGTAAATTATCAACTGTTTAGTTACAGATGCTTGCATACACACACACACTATTATGATATAAATATTAAATATATTTCTGTATGTCTTCAAAAATAAAATGTTTTGTCTACTTTGTAAACAGATATCGGATTTGGTTTGTGGTGCCTGTCATGACTTCATTGAAACCAACTCGAAAGAAAGACAATATGGGCATGCCAGTATTTATTTTGGTTGTGGAAGATCTGTTGGTTGTGTTAGAAGACATATTAGAAAAGCAGTCCACAAACATTTGTTGCTTCATACTGGCATCATCGCAGAACTGTAAGTACTGCCTATATCTGCCACTATTATTATTACTTAATCTGCTAATATTATTGTCATAGTTTCTTAAACAGTTGCCATGTGTGAATGTTGCATCTGACCAGAAATCTATGTTATGTAATTTTTCTATGTAATTGACCTGTTTCCTATTTAGTTGTTCATTGACACCTTTCTATGAATGTTCACATTTGTATAATTTACATTTAATTATTCATATATATATAGTGTGATTATTAAAAGAACACAAAATATTGCCACAACTTTAAATAAAACACTTTAATTATTTTACAGGTGAAACCGGCCAACTTTCTTTGTCATGCTTGCTTTGTGAGAACTAATAGAGAAATAGCATGAATATAACTGATTTAAATATTGTGATGGTAGTGGAACATATATCACAACCATTGCCTTAATGATCCTGTCATCATGGCTCCTCTAAAGAAGTTTAAACATCATGGCTCCTGTAAAAGAAGTCGAAACGTCTTGATTAAATATAAATTATGCGCTAAAAACTGTGAAAAAGTTGTTTTATTTACCGCAGGTGTTTTATTTTAAGAACTGCCTAATTTGATTATATCCAATGTGTTGAACCATTTATTCCTAATTGAATATTGGAAACTAAACAACATAAGAGTACTATATATATAGAGAATAAAATATGAGAACTAATAAAATGCAATGTTTTATTAAAAACAGTAAATAATAGCAATTTCCATTTTTGCAATTTAAAGCTAAGTTTATAAAAATCAGATATGTGTATGTATAGTTAAATGTAAAAACAAGTATGTTTTTTCATTGATAAACAGACCCCAGTCTCTGCCTACCCCTTCTACAGGCCGGGCGTGAGCTGTATGTATGCATGTAAGAAGACTTTCAAGTATGTACCTATGGGAGGTTTCCCATAGGTACATACTTGAAAGTCTTCTTACATGCATACTATATCTATATCTTTACATTTTACCGATGCAATGTAATGGTTATTACATTGCATGATGAATAATTATAATGGATAAAAAACTAGGATAGGTATCTTCATAAATATAAATCTATAAACCAGTCATGAGTCATGAAAAGAAGATGTTTATAGTCACATAGTGTTTTATTCGATTCTTTTATATGATTAGTATGAGATAAGAGCGAAATAATAGGCAAAATACTAATTCAAGTATTATAAAATAGGTATTGAAATGTTAGGTTATGTTTTCAGAAAAGTTCGTTTTTCTCCATTACAAATCTGAAAATTAAACTGAAACCAACGAATTCTTAATCTAGAAGGCTTTAGCTACTTATATTTGTTTGTATCGTCTCTGGCCATTTCCGGTCACAAGTCCATACAAAAATCGGCATTGTCCTTTGGCATTAAGTTAGGTATTATAGCATACATATAGGAAAATTGTTAATTTGTCATAACATGACATCAAAAAAATATTTTTTGTAAATGCAATGTATAAAGTTCGAATATTTTAACAAAAAAATTAAGTTTGTTTGTTGGTTTAGAATCAAGAAAACGGTAGATCTATAACATTTTCAAGTTCAACTCGCAGTTATCCAGTTTTCTATGTGTAAGAATGGGTTCCTAAATGATTTGATTCACAACTGTCCACGGTAAGTGAGGCTACGTTCAGACTGAAAATCTGCTCAGTATAGTTTAAATAACATTCTTTTTTTTAACACTCGCTTTAATTTTAAGGCAAAGAATACATTCCATTATGCGCTTTTTCTTATCTTTTGTATGTGTATTTCAAAATAAGGTTAAATGTAAGGACCTATTGAACAACTCAATAAGTATTTTAACAATGGCAAGACCTTATCTAGATAAGACCTCTTGTAATAAGTGCATGTAATTAGAACAAACCGTTCATGCTATTATTTAGTCGAGGGTAATTTGATAAAATGCTCAAGTGTATTGCAACAATATGTAAACTTACAGAGTGGATATTGAAGATGGAAAAAGACTCGAACCTAGTTTTGAAATAACGTGATAAGCGGAGTTATATTTTTTTTTATTTTCCACGAAAATACGTGCATTATAAAATTTACATACTAAAATATAACTTAAAATATATAAACTAAAGCTAGATATTACAAAGGAGGAGGTCAATAAGGCGGGTTTTCGGCCCCTTTCATTTTTGACCTAAAAATTCCAAAATGTTTTTTTTTATCTACTATATGGACTAACAAATCGATTCCACCCCTAACGGAACCACCCCCAACCCCCCTTCCCCCTCCCACTCCCCCAAGAAGCAGAATAATCATATATGACTTAATACATTTTTTTTTTGTGGAGCTACTAAGAGTAGAGAGTTTTGAAAGGTTATATTATTTTTGAGCTAAAAAAAATATTTTTTTAGGTCAAAAATGAAAGGGGCCGAAAACCCGCCTTATTGACCCTCCTCCTTAGTTTGTGTGTTTGTCTGTCCGTTCTTTTTCCATTGTATACGCGTTACCATAGCAACGCATTACCGGGTCAGCTAGTCGAAGTCGAAATTACCTGTCACTGTGTTTGACTGCGATGAACTCCGAAAACTACTCAACCGATTTCATTTATCTGGATTTTTATCTGACTTAGGTCACATGTTAATCTTTTTACCCCGTTTAATTCCGTTTCCGCTTTACGGGTATTTTTGTAACAAGGTGTCTTCCAAAAATATATAAATAAAAATAAAATAATTAAATATTTTACTCACATCGAACTCGTCTACGTTGTTTGGCAGTAGTGAGATGTGACGGCGTAATGCTTTGACGGCGTTCTCCTGTGAAGCAGATGGTTGTCTCAATCGCCACAGCATCTGCAGACTGCTGGCAAGCTGGGCCTCCAGTCCACGAGCAAACTCCGTCTTAGCCGGCAAGGTGTAGTCACGTATCATCTAAAAACACGTTCACTTCGTTATATGTACTTCACTTTATTCTGTTTCATTAATAATAATAAAGTTCGGGGATAAGTGGTGCGTGCTTGAAGGGGATGTTGATGTAAAAAGTTATTATTTGAAATTATCTTTGTATTATTTAATATAAATTTTTAACACAATTTTCTGAATAAAACACTTTTTTACGGTTAAGCGTATATTTTATTTTATATTTAATCCTGACGTTTCGACACCTTTACAGGAGCCGTGATCACAGGATGACTAAGATAATGGTTGTCATGTATTTTCTACTACCTTCACAATATTTTAATTGGGCACGTTCTTAATTGTTCAAATTGTTTTATATATATGAAATTGTTTTATTTTTACATTTTATTTAGTTATTAAATTCTCACTACGATTACATTGTATACTACTGAGTACTACCAGTTCGGAAATTGGGAGGCCCTTCCTAGAAGAACTGGCGAAAGAAACTCTTACTGTTATTATTTGCAAAAAGAGCTATCTAAATCATCGGGTCTTGCAAATTGAAGTGTAAGAACTAAATACACAATTTTCTGTTATAATAAACGTCACTAAAGCTATCATATATATAAAATGTTGAAAAATATTAAATAATATTTCTTAGACTCACATATATTAGCCTAGCCCAAAGTAAGACTTGTGTTATGAATACTAGAGTAATGGATAGACATACATATATCTTACATAAATATGTTATATTTATACAAATATATATAAATAACCATGACTCAAGTTACATATGCTCGTATTCATCACACAAACATCTGCCCATTCTGGGATTCGAAACCAGGACCGTCGGAGCGAAAGACAGGATCGCTACCGTTGCATTAAACGGTGGTTATAATAGAAATGGATTTGAGTAAAACTTCTTTAGGCGCGACTTGAGGGTATAATTAAAATAATTTTCGTTATTTAAAATCTTTACACGCATTTGAAACAAAATATTCTTTGACGTGTATGACACATTATTGAAGCAATTAATCTTAAAAATATATCATAAACGTAAAAAGGGTTTTACTTCAATCGTGCATAAAGATTACAAACTCTTTTTATTTTAAGTATTATATTAATAATTAACTTACAATGAAACTGTTGACATTTAATAGAAAAAGAAGTAGAAAACTAATTTTACTCTATTGAGTTTTTAATATTTAATTCTTACACTTCAGCTTACACACATTTGATTTAAACCATTTTTACTGAATTAATTAACGTTGGGAATAAATATAACAAAACCTAATTTAACTGAGCAACTTATAAGTGGTTTTATTTTAGTTTTTAAGTTGATAATATAAATTTTGACATCTAACATTATAAAGGAAATTTGATATAAATATAAATATTTCTAACATTCACACCAATTAGCCAAGCCCAAAGTAAGCTCTGTAAGACTTGTGTTATGGATACTAGGGTAACGGATAGACATACATATATGATACATAGATGTGTAATACTCATAGAAATATATATAAACATCCATGACTCAGGTACAAATGCTCGAATTCATCATAAAAACATCTGCCCCTTCCGGGATTCGAACCCAGGACCATCGGTGCGAAAGACAGCATCGCTACCGTTGCACCAAACGGTCGTCAATAGTTTTATATACAGATGAAGCAACTATGGAGACGGATCGAATTCTTAATTTGCTATGATGTATATGTATTTTATTTTTTATTTTAACTATGTATGTCACAACTTTAGAACCATATTAAATTTTTAAAGCAATTTTTATGTTGTCTATGGACTGTATTATTATAAGAGTTAGTATAAATAGTGAAAGAACATCTGATTGCATTGATATGAAAGAAAAAAGGAACAAATCCACATAGTTGCTAAGTATCCACATGTCAAATGTGTAAAGTTGAAAATATTACATTTAATAAAATATAAGATCCTAGAAAAATATGCCGTTAAAATAAAATAAAAGCATGGGTGCAATTCACAGTTGGTAGAAGTTAAACCTTTAAAAATGATACATAAACGTATACAAAATACCACGGTTGTTGTGATGCCTTCTCTCAAGCTTTGTACTACGCATGCGCACACAAACACGTATTAACACACGTACACAATGCTTCCTATCTCATTTTCTCCTACGTTAAATATTATGAATTTATGTATCCGTCTCTTTTTACTGTCGCTTTTTCGTTTCAACTTTCAAATCACAACAATGCTTAAGAAGCTTTCACTTCAAAAATAGTGTGATATATTTATTTATTATAAAGGGAAACGAACAGCTACTTTAACACAAATTCAGAGACAATGCATTAGCCAACAAAGTTTCCCACATACCATATTATATAATATATAATATAATATAGTAAATGAAATAAATTTGCCACATATACCTTTTTCAAAGCATCAAGAAGTGCAATACATCTTGCATTTGAACCGGTGATGACTCGTGAAGCTAGCTGAACTCCTAATTTCACAATAGCCGGGTGTATACTAAAAATAATGAATATAACTTTTATTTCTGATATATAGAGTCTATATTTGCATAGCATTTGTGGTTTGTTATAACACTTACTTGGAATTAACAGGAATATTCATCAAGGATTCTTTGTCGTACTGCATGTCTAAATGTTCAAACCAATTAACTCTGTTAACATTTTTTGGTTTAGTTTTTTCAACTGATTTCGCTTTTGGTGTTTTTTCCTGCAACAAAACCAACTATTTATTTAGTTGAAAAACTACACTTAAGAATGTATTTATTTATTTATTTCATTAACAATGCCATATTTCTATAAGACAAAAAAAAAACAACCACATCATCATGAATGCACAAAAATAACTTTTAAAAATGCCAGCGTCGGGATAGCGCTCCTTTTGACAGTTCACTTTGGGGTACGGGCGTAAATGATGGCCGTGTTACCGTGTTCGTATTTTTATTCATTTTATTGCATTCTAACTATCTTCGATAGCATATTTTATATAAACATAGTTCATATAACTCTTGTTTATATAAATTATCTATAAAAATGCACTTTTTAACTGACATTTTTAGCATATATTGGTAAAATATGTATGGCACTAAAAGGCTTAATATAGCTGGCATAGCATACTTTTTATGTCGAAGATAGTTAACATTCAACGTTGATGGAATGATACTAGCTCGTAGTAAAAGTTGAAATTTCGATGCATCTGCTAGTGTTTTGGTAGGTCAAAGCACTCGTCCGGACAGCGTCGTAGGTTCGAATCCTACCTGAAGCACTCAGAGATATGAATTTACATCTTACTTTACTTAAGAGTTTAGTGTGAGACAAAACATACCACTTTAGCTATTTCTGAACTTGGTGGTTTGTTTTTAAGATCTTCTGAAGGTGGTGCTATCGTCTTTTGTTGAGCTGCTGCCTGCTTGGCAGCTCTTTGTGCCTCTTGCTTGGCTCTTCTTTCAGCTCTTAGCTCAGCTTTGCTTTTACTACTTTCTTCAGGTTGAGCCTAAAATAATAAGATTAAATATTAAATATTTGACAGTGAAAATAAAATAAAAGAATATTTGTTAAATCAAATAATTTTTTTATTAAAAATATTAGACATTACATATATGGTTCTGATCCCAAAAGTAGCTAAAGAACAAGAACGGTACCAAAACACTCAGATCAGAGCTTATACAGAAAAGCTTGTTTTTTACAACTATTTGGTGCAATGGTAGCAATATGGTAGCAATCCTGCCTTTCGCACCGATGGTCCTGGGTTCAATGCCGGAAGGGGCAGATGTTTGTGTGATGAATACGAGCATTTGTACCTGAGTCATAAGTATTTATATATATTTCTATAAATATTACTTATTTATGTATGATA
The DNA here is from genome assembly GCA_927399485.1 of Calamotropha paludella. Classification (NCBI taxonomy): domain Eukaryota; kingdom Metazoa; phylum Arthropoda; class Insecta; order Lepidoptera; family Crambidae; genus Calamotropha; species Calamotropha paludella. Next base: position 28,892,028 of record OV656804.1, read on the forward strand.
TATTTGTCTATCCGTTACCACAGTATCCATAACACAAGCCTTTATAATAGTGCTTATTTTGGGCAATGCTAATTGGTATGAATGTAATAAATATTATTATTGTTATTATGGCTGGGTCAGGCTTGGATCAAACCCTGGACCTTGGAGTTGTGTTACCATGAAAATTGGTGTGCGAGAACAGTTATATGTGTTCTCAGAGAAAGAAGATTTGCTCTAGTATTAGTGTAACAGAATGACACTTAAAAATAAAAGTGTTTTAATTTTCAATAATAAAAAAAATGCAACAGTAACAACTTCTTTACAATTGTATAAATTACTCGAGTCACAAAAACCACCTCTTCATGCCACTGTTAAAATGAAGGGCATTAATAGATGTTCAGGGCAAAATAAGCTCTCAAGCATAATGATATTGGACAAATTAGCTTGACAAGCAGCAAGCACCTCTCCAGAAATCTCAGCCTTTGCACTATGCAAAGCTATGGCGAGCCATTTCTATTAATTGCATGTCACCTTTGGCTTTTGTTTCACAATAGCTAAATTTACAATTTTTAACAAAAACCTTCAATGCCAAGATATGTATGTTAAAGATAACTTAAAACACAGTACAGTTATACCTTTTTAGATTCTAAGCTGATAGCTTGCACTTTGGCTGTAACATCTTGTACTTCTTTAGCAACATTAGCAATATCCTTCAACGTCTCAACAACATCTTTAACAGTCATTTCCGTTGCTGCTGGCACATCACCACCCTCTCCCTCCTTTTTCTTCTTAGCTTGTTTCGCAGCTTTCTTTGCTGCTCTTTCTGCTTTTATATCTTCCTTTGATTGGTCTCCTTCTTTAATTACGTCCTCTACTTTTATTATAGCTCTATCTACTTCGTCTTTACTTTTATGTGGTTCTTTATTTACAAAAACAGAGTCACTTTTATTTACAGATATTTCTTTTTTTTTATCATTTGAGTTATTTTTCTGAGTATCAGGTAGTGATTCAATTCTTTCATCAACCGAGGCATTCCCTCCTTTATTTTTGGCTTTTAGTTTAGCTAATTTCTTAGCTTCTCTAGCGGCTATTATTTCATCTCTTGACTTTTTTGCATCACAAGAAGACATTTCTGATTTATTGACTATATTGTTTTTATCACTTCCGATGTGAACACAAGAGGAACTTAGGGGAACAACTTCTGGAAGATTAGCTATTAATGCTTTATTAAGTTCAATATTTGATGAGAAATTACTTCCAAGTACAATTGTATCTTTTCTGCCGTTTTCTGTTCTTCCTTTGCTATTTTTAAAAGCATGCAATTTTTTTCTTCTTAACCTTCTTTTTTTTGAAGAAGTATACTCTAGTTTGTCTACAGATGTCTGGAAAAATTAAAATGGTTGATAAGGAACTAAATTATTTTTTTTAAGTAATCAATTAAACCTCCAACCACGGTCGACATGGCAATAGCATTCTGCTTATTTGGTTTATTTTTGCGGGCCACGCTATATCCGTGTCGCACGTAATTTGTTTAAATGTAAGTGATAAATGCAGCGGGAAACGTTTATTTTACGGCAAACGCAGTAAACGCGTTTCCCGCATATGTATACATTTCGTAAATAAATTTTTCACTGATTCCAATTTTTTTTTTTTTCTTTTTCAAACAAGTCATATTTTCAACTTAAATAATGCATTAAAATTGTCCGCATATTTTGCTAGAAAAAATGAAAATCGGCCCGCGGCTGGAGGGTTAAGTAGTTAAGAGAGTTGAAAGGATAATTGATCATGACTGAACCAGCATAAGGTGAATACATGGACATTGAGCTCTACTCCTTAAGGATATAGATAACAGGTGAAGCAGGCGTAAAAATTGCTTGGTTGAGGTGTGGGAAAGGGGCTGATGCAATCAACAATGGTATTTGTATAACTAAATCATTCAATATCTAAAATTAAACTGGTTTTATACATTTTCCAAATTAATAAACATAACCTGAATACGACGCAAATCGGTGCTATGAATACTTCAAAATAAATTTATTTCTGTGGACATACCTCATCCAATACCATATCGGCTATTCCTGGCAAGCTATGAATTGATATTTTTGTGAAAACGTGTCCATAAATCAATTGAATCAAAATACACAAATTTATATAAACTTACCTTAAATTACCACGGGATTTAATAAAATAGTATTTCTCAAAAGAGATTTAAAATATCAACAGCCTAATTCATTTATTATCTCGTTAAAAATGGGAAATAATGTTACGAAAATAAGAAAAATCTGTGACAACTGAATTTTTTCTGACACTGATATGTCATAATGTCATTGACATTTTAGTGTTGCCTGGAAATCGATTGCCTCTCGATAGACTATTAAGGCGCAACAAATCACTAATAGAATCGTAAGTATTCACCCATTTGACCCTCAGAACAATAACTAAAGCTATAGAAGGAGCGCTAAAATAAAAACCGTATAACAGCTTTCGTATTCACTTAAAGTAATCTAACATACATGGGTAAGAGCGAAATAGACAACAATTGTAAGGTTTTATTTTCACGTCATTGTCACAAACTCTCAAAGTACAAATGTCAAATGGTTGTAATTTGGTTGTATATTATACTACTAAATTAAAAGTACGTTTTTGATGAACGTGGTTTCTGAAGTAAGACCAATTTCAATGCGGTCGTATTACAGTGGCCGAACAGTTTTGTGAGTGGCTAGCGTGAAATTATATTATTTTACAAGGAAGTTCGTGATAAAATAACAGGAAAGTGTGCATATAGACGCTTCAGACATCTTAGAGTCCGCGTCCAGGATGGCTTGTGATGTTCCAAACTGCAAGTCTCATATATCACGAAAAGAAAATACGGATGAGGTGTTATCATTTCATCGGTGAGTTTGGTTTCTAAATTCTCATATTTTGACAATATAACAACGGTATATTCAGAAAATTGTAGTAAATTAATATTACAAATAGATTGCTCCATGAGATTTGGTTTAAATTGTCTTATTTTCATGCCTTCTGTTTTGTATATGATAGTATGATAGTGATGTGTTCTTTGTTATCGATGTCAACATTTTTGGTTTTTACTTTTTGCTTTAGTTTTCCCAAAGATGAACCTATTAGAACTGAATGGATACGCCGTATATCAAGGATCAATTGGATACCGAAAGCGCACAGTCACATTTGTTCGAAACATTTTAGACTACATTCATTTGAGCCACATGAAAACATTTGATTTCGGCGGCTGAAAGCAAATGCTATACCCACATTACATTTACAGAACATGCAATTGCTCCTTTTTTATTCCAAACATTATCTTAGTCTTGCTCTGTCATATAATTATTTCGATCCTACCAATAAATATTTAGATTTTCAATTAACATTTTGGCAGCGTGTATCCCAAATAATAATGATAGCTTATTTACAATAATATTTTTGTGTTTCAGAAACCACTATCGCATTAAGAAGGAATTATGAACCACCAAGTAAACGCCCCAAATCTATGACCACAGTTGAAACAAATACTGATTCCGATATCTCTGAACTGATATCTAATTTACAGAAAATTATAGCAGATTATAAAAAACCAAATTGGAATATTAAAAAAGTGACGTCTTCGCAAAATAAACACTAACAAAGAGAACATTAAGGAGTAACGCAAAGAAATCTCAACTCTATAACATATTGATAGAAAAATTGAAACAAGAATATGTTCAAGCCGAATACCTAGCACTTTTAGAGTGTGTATACAAAAATGACAAAAATTCGCGACGAGAACTGAACTCAATTCCGGAAACAGCGTTTAAAAAATGTTTTGATGATTGGATTAAGTTAGCGTAAGTGTATCGTTTCTGAAGGAGAATACTTTGAAGGTGATAAAATAAATTTGGATGAATAACAAACATTGTGTATATTATTGATCTTTTCCCGGTACTTTCTTGACAGAGTAGTATATAAAAATATAAAAATAATAAGTAAATATGTATAAAAAAAATAGTTGGTTAATTTAATTTAAATGGTCGATTAATTTTCTTTTAAAATTTTTCCTCTTTTTTAATCTATACTTATAAAAAATATAATGTTGAATGCAGTGTTCACTAAGGTACTGCTAGAGGTCTAACTTAAAATAGAAACATGTAGCCTTATATGATATACCTATACAAAGTGCAATTTTTTAACTGTACCTACCTGGTTTCTCTAGATACTGAAGACTGCAAATCTAATAAATAAATTGGTTCGGGTCCAAAATTCTACTCTGAATAATGCATTATAAAATGTTCATATTGCAGATTCTACACGTTTATTATGACACATTACCGTCCGTTCTTGTGTCATAGACATACCAACAGCATATTTTTTTTGACATGTTTTTAATTTTATTTTTATCGATATTGATATCGATGCCGTTACATCATTGACGTAAGGGAAACTAGTGACTACCTTATAAATTACGAAACAAAATTTGTATACTTATTTCTTTCTTACACATTTACAACTGTATAAGTCAAAATAGTACGAACTAACGTATTGTGTTGTTATTTTAGCACTCCTTCTATAGCTTTAGTTATTGTTCTGAGATTTGACCCATACTATCGTTAATTTGACTTATTTGCACGATACTATCGATACGATAGATACTATTAGTGCATTTCTTGTCATGGATATTATCGATTGTACCGTGAGAATAGGTCGATACTATTGATAGTATTGTATGGAATTTCACTATCTATACTGTTGATTTTATATGGGTGATTTTGGGACTTTTTGGCGGGAGCGGGAAGCATCACTGTGGTGGTCTTGTTTTTCTTCTTAAAATTTGTGTTGTGGTTGATATTAGTGTGTAATAATGGTGGGTTATTAACCACTAAGTATTTCTGTATATGCACGAGTGTTTGCAAGTGAAACAAAACAATGGATGGTGTCTTTTCGCTCTCTCAAGAAGTCCACGAGAAATTTTCAGTAAAACCCCACATCTTTACTGAAACCTAGGTTAAGGTATTTCACTTTTTATTCATCATCCATTGATAATCTATCATTCATATCATTCATAAATCAACTCCTTAAACAAGAATGGACATAATATGAAGAAATGGCTCAAAGGTCTTTGTAACCAAGCCAAAACCCCTTATAAAAAAAAATTGAGTGATTTTGAGTGGGAACTATCGATTACCCGATAATCAATTTTTCATTAACACAATGACATTTTGAATCTTAATTACTAAAAGTAGCAGTAGTAGTCAGTCATCCATCAGAGACTTGTACAAACTAATATTATATTACGTACAATTAAATATAGAGAGAGTTTCAATGTTTTGTTGATGTTACTTGATGTTATAAAAAAGGTATTGATTTTCAATATATGCAAATATTTGACAGATGTTTATCGTTTTTCATAATAATTTAGTCTATTCTGCTTAAATCTGAGAAGTTAATATAAGCAAATTTTGTCACATTGCGTCACAGCATTTTTAGCACCGTGTGCCATCTTAAAGGCATATTGTTTCGCTTAGATTAAGCCAATATTGTCAGAATATCACTGATTTTTGACGTCATCGATTAAATGAACGCCGGCTGCACTCATGAAAAAGTATGACTCTTTACGAAGTTTCGTCATTGTCACGTTCCGCCTGAGCCGAGAGTCCAAGCGAGAGCGCGGATCAAGCGGTAGAGAGGCACGATTGGCCTAAGCATTCGGCTTGTAACGCATCTATCTCTCTATCACTCCATCGGCTGATGTATACGAGTAGAAGAGAGATAGCGCACAACCTACACGTGAATTGTTTTGTCAATTGTTTATAAAGTGAAATGAAAGGTTAATGTGGTTTCCATTATTTATTACAGCAACAGTTGCGGCAACAAAGATAATAATTTCTTGCATTTTAAAAATCTCATATATTTGTTCTTTGATTATTAAAAAAGTAGCATCGGTCGACAAGTGCAGTAATAATAGGTTACAATTATGACAAAAAAAATATTATGACTCATATAAACGATCGTACAAAAAGTCAACTGCGGAGGATGTTAAATATGTATATAAATTGTTAATAGCAAATTGTTACTTGTAATTATTCTGTATAATTTAAGAAAAAAAAAAAATTACCGAGTGCAAATAAATGTTAATTAATCGAAAAAATTGTAATTTTCAATTAACTCCTTCTTTGTATTATACAAAACAACGATAATTCAGTGATAATTATTCAATACAATTCATAAAAGTATTAAATTTTTCATTAATGTTTTCTTACGACGTTATCGTGTAAAATTATCGTCCGTAAATCAAATTTTATTTATTTTTTGAGAAGGTGACGTTCAAAAGTTCATAGGAATATTATGATGTTTTCTGTTGCAGCATTCAGTTATCTAAACAATAATCCACCTTTATCTCAAAACCGAAAGCCTCGAGCTTCTTGGCATGAAGTTGTCTTCAGACCTCAACTTCGGCGCCAACATCGAATCCAAGGCTCAAATTGCAGCTAAAAAGCTGGGTGTTCTAAATAAGGTCAAGCGATATTTCACGCCGGGACATCTTTTAACTCTCTATAAAGCTCAAGTCCGATCTTGCGTGCAATATTGCAGCCACCTTTGGGATGGCTCAGCAAAATACCAACTTGCTGCACTGGACACGATTCAGCGCAGAGCTGAGAGGCTCATCGGTGACAACAAATTGGTGAAGAGTAAGCTTTAGAGCTTAGCTCATCGCCGGCGGGTTGCTTTTCTGTCGGTCTTCTACAGACTGTAACTTTGGAGAGTGTGCTCAAGAGCTACATTTCCTCATACCGCCATCTCCTTTTTTCCATCGGACATCCAGACGCACTGCGGGCCACCACCCTTTCTTGGTTGCTATTCCTACCTATCGCACCAAGCGCTTCTTAACATCCTTCATAATGCACACAGCAGAGGAGTGAAACTCCCTTCTTGCGTCTGTATTTCCGAGAACTTATAACCCGACCATTTTCAAAGCCTGGGTGAATAGGCACTTTCTGGGTTAGCTCGTTCAATCGTGGATTCTTGGCCCCCGGGCTTGATTGGGATCAAGAGCGGACCCATCCTAAATGAAAAAACGTGATTAAATTCTTTTTGAACGTCACCTCCTCTTTTATGGTTATGTTGCCACTGCATCATAGCGCTTCGGTGAGATTGTGCGTCACCCAGCGCGAAACTACCCTTTATACGCGTTGTTACTCGTGTAGAAATCTTTTTCCAGATTTCCAGATTCAATCTGTATGATATGCTGAATTTTTTCGTACGTAATTGCCTGGTTTCCTTGAATACAATCTTTCACTACCAGCAAGTGTTCTTCGGTAACGCCGAGGGACGGCCACTCTTTTCGTCACCCCTTAAAGTTAGACAATCATTTAATTCGTTTTACCCACGGTATAACGGTAGATGGTTGATTTAGAAGGGCATTTATCCATTAATGCCATTTGAAGTCAATCAAACGCCGCATAAAAATAAAACGTCATAAATCCTTTAAAAATCACATCGCATCTCTTGAAAATGTTCCCAACACAGATCCCTTTCTCAATTGGACACGATAATAATAATAATAATATTTCTTACATTCACGCCAATTAGCCTAGCCAAAAGTAAGCACTTTATAAAGGCTTGTGTTATGGATACTAGGGTAACGGAGAGACATACATATATGATACATAGATATGTAATATTCATAGAAATATATATAAATATCCATGACTCAGGTACAAATGTTCGTATTCATCACACAAACATCTGCCCCTTCCGGGATTCGAACCCAGGACCATCGGTGCGAAAGGCAAGATCGCTTCCATTGCACCAAAGGGTCGTCAAAATCCTCAAAAATGTGCAGGGAAATTCAAAGTATCGTACTTTTACTTGAAAATATTTTTTTATATAATTTGAATCGGTCAGGCCCTTATAAAAACAGTTTTTCGTAAAACTTTCTTAGTGAAAAGGTACCTGTTGAACAAGTATGTAACTCTCAATAAATAATTGTCGTCAGTCGTTGGTTCTCGATTGTTCCGCGATTAATCTCAAATTTTTATTTATTTATTTATTTGTACATCATTTCACTGCCATTACAGGTGTGTCCCAATGCGACAGTGAAGCAATAATATTTAAATACAAAATACATATACCTCATACAATAAAATTAAATCTTATATCTACTTAAAAACAATATAATTAGTAATTCTTATAACTTATTATAAATAATGCTGCTCGTGAGAATTCACTCAGAGTACAGGTAAATATATCTATATCGCTAGCAATATCCATGTCCAGTGATCCAAAAAGTTCCGTTGATGCTGTTAATAAGTTTTTTGTCAGTGTTGGTGACACATCAACTAGCTCTTTCCGTTCCAATCACGATTATAGATCTGAACTACCTGCGATATCCTCTCGGGACTCTATGGGTCTATTTGCTACTGATGAGTCAGAAATAGACTCTATAATTATGGGTCTCAAGTTAAGCAGTGCTGTTGGATGGGACGTGTTTCATGTTTCATCATGTTTTTAATCTCTGTCTCTCAACCGGAGTATTTCCAAGTGTTTTTAAAAAAGCGATTGTTCACCCAATTTTTAAAAATGGTGATCGGGACAGTGTCTCTAATTATAGACCCATTTCCGTGCTTTCCATATTTTCTAAAATATTGGAAAAAATAATAAACAAAAGATTAATTAGTTTTCTAGACATGAAACAAGTTATTTCATCTAATCAATTTGGCTTTAGAACAAAAAAATCAACCGAGGACGCCGTTCTAGAACTTACTGGGTCTATAGTTAAAAACCTAAACAGAAAGGTAAAGTCGTTATGTCTATTTTTAGACATTTCAAAGGCTTTTGACACTGTCTCCACCCCAATCCTTTTAAATAAGCTTGAATGTTTAGGGATCCGTGGTCAGGCTTTTAGCTTGTTTGAAAGTTATCTGAGCGGCAGAACTCAAAGTGTTACAATAAACGGTACTAAAAGTGATGAGAGAGCTGTCACTTCAGGGGTTCCCCAGGGTAGTGTGCTCGGGCCAACTTTATTTCTTATTTTTATTAACGGACTTTGTCAGTTGTCCCTACCTAATTGTAAAATTGTTACATATGCCGATGATACAGCACTTCTTGTCCATGGGCAGGACTGGAAGGAGGCTTGTACTCATGCTGAACATGATTTGGGAACAGTCAATGCCTGGCTCTCAAGTAATCATTTAGTACTTAATCTTAATAAGACCTGCTACATCACATTTGCTCCTAGACTAAAATCACAACCTGACAACACATTCACTATATCTGCGCATGAAACTCTTTGTCCTTCCGTAGGCAATCTCTCGAGTACTATTTGCAATTGTTTTAAAATCCAACGTCAAAATCATGTGAAATATTTGGGTGTTGTTGTCGACAGTGTTATGTCTTGGCATGAGCATGTCCAATCGATATCTTCTCGTATCAGAAAGCTGATTTTTATTTTTCGAAAACTGCGAGGTAGTGCTGATGAAGGTACATTGAAGATGGCCTACATCACTTTAGCTCAAATAATACTTAATTATTGTATCTCTGTTTGGGGCTCCTCGACAATGACTTATCTCATCCCGCTGGAACGGGCTCAGCGAGCGGTGCTGAAAGTTATGGCATTCAAACCCATCTTCTATCCAACCGCACAACTTTATGAGCTATGGCAGGTTCTTTCCGTGCGTAAGCTTTTCGTTTTATCCGTTGTCCTACGAAAACACAGGTCTTGTTATTTCAATCCTGAGTTAGCTTTGAATACTAGATTGTCAAACAGAATCTTCAAAGTCGAGAAATGTTCTACCAGGCTGACCAGCCGTCATTATTTGTACATTAGCTCAGTCTTATATAATAAAATAAACAATAAATTGCATTTTTACAGCTTACCTCTACACGAGTGTAAGAAAGTTTTGTATGAGTGGCTAGTTAGCATAAGATATGAAGATGTTCAGTCTCTGTTATAACCAATTGAAGACAAACCGAAACACACACACACATACACACACGCACACACACACGCACACACCCACACACACATTCATTTTTTTTAAATTGTATACCGTTTAGATTAAGTCAATTTATTTTCTTTGATGTATAATTGTTGTTAATTGTATAGGTTCGAGGTGGGCGCTAACAATTGCGACAGTCTTTGACTAATGTAGTTGTTAACGTTATTTTGTGTTGTAAACCATTATTATACATAAATAAAATATTATTATTATTATAAATTATAATAAGATTGAGAGTGGTAACGACGCGCGTCAGTGGAGCTTTGTTCAGTAAGTTGGTCCGCCCGCGTGGCACTGCTAGCAGCGCCGGCCGGCGCCGCCGCCACACGTACCTGTCTGGGACCGCCAGAGCAATGCGCTCCAGTATATCCGCGTTATATACCTTACCTCGAATCACCTTGAAAATATACAAAACCAGTGCAAGCTCCCTCCTAACCCTTAATTCCAGATAACCTACCATTCCCAGAACAAATAACGTAGGGTACATCAGTGGATAGAAAGGGTACACCCCATACATCCTTTTGTATAGGTACCTGGTAAATTTGTTTTGCACTCTCTCCAGCATAAGCATATATTTTGCTTCATGTGGAGACCATAATATGACCGAATTAAATTCGAGTTGACTTCTCACTAAAGCGTTATACAGAGCCATAATCGTGTCAATATTCGTAAAGTTCTGAATTCTACGTAAAATGAAACCCAAATTTCTGAATGCTTTTTTACAGATAGTAATGACGTGTTCACGAAATGTCAAGCCTGAGTTAAGTCTAATCCCCAAATCCCTGACGTCTGTGACCCTTACTAACGGTGTCCCTTCTACTTTATAATTATGTTGTACAGGGGACCGTGCACGAGAAAACGTTATATTATAGTAACGCATTTTGAGCTATTAAACTGTAACTTATTTTCTTTGCTCCATGCTACTACTCTGTCAATGTCCCTTTGTAGGTTAACGCAATCTTGATGATTTTTTACTTCATGATATATTTTGAGGTCGTCGGCGAATAATAACCTTTTTGCACTCTGCACAACATTGGGTAAATCATTGATGAATAGAATGAACCCAAGAGGCCCTAAATTACTACCTTGACTCACTCCAGATCTGGTGAAGTAAGGTTCCGATCTATAACCTGAGTATTCAACATACTGCTGCCTGTTTCTCATGTAGCTGGCGAAGAAACCAAGTAATTGGGGAGTAAAACCGACACCGGCTAACTTCATAAGCAGTACGTCGTTGTCTACCAAAACGAATGCTTTTTTAAAGTCGAAATAGGCAGCATCGACTTGACCTCCTCCGTCCACCACCGGTGTGATCTCGGCCATGTAATTGAGAAGGTTGCTGGAGGTACTTTTAGCCGGTCGGAACCCGTGCTGAGTGTCTGAGAGCTGTGCACTTACTTGAGCGAAGATAAGTTTATGTATTGCCGATTCCAATACTTTTGCAGGCGTTGACAGCACTGCAACAGGTCTATACTCGTCCACCTGCATTCTAGATCTTCCCTTCGGTACAGGTACGACACGCGTTAACTTCTACCTTTCCGGAAACACTGAACTTTCCAAACATTTGTTATAAATGTAGCATAGCGGTTCGGCGAATACGGATCTACAATCTTTGAATACATACGGTGGTATACCATCAGGCCCCGCAGATTTCTTTGGTTTCAGCTGTTGCAGCGCGCGGCGTATATCTCCGAGCTGCAGGCACTCCAGGTGCACCCGCGCCGCGCCGCTACCGCCGCCAGCAGCTGCCACGGCCGCACTCACATTTAGCTTCGCTCGCTCTTCACTATATACTGAGTGGAAAAACCTAGCAAACTCATCCGCACATTGCTGACCTGTTAATACCTCCCCGTTCTTTAAAATCTTTTTTGTGTTAGTATTACCTTTTTTCGATTTTACGTAATTCCAAAAAGATTTGGGATCGTCTCGCATATTATATTGTACTTTTTTTTCATATTGTATTTGGGCTAGTTTTTATATATTATTCTGCGTTTTTTGGGGATTTCATTTAGAACTTTGTCACATTTTCTCTACTCGAGAAATCTCTATATATTTGTATTGTTGAACAATATAAAATTATTATTACAACTCAACTATTACAGTCACGACAAGAAAGACATAAATCCTATGGCGATAGTAAAAATTTAGGTCACATAAAAATGATACACGAAAAAACCGGCCCAGTGCGAGCCGATCCGCGTACCAGGGGTTCCGTGCAAACTTTAAGTACAACACGGGAATAAAACGGATTGAGGGACAAACTTAACTTTGCCGTTGGAAAATTATTGTCCCTATACATCTACATAGGTCGCGGTGAGTTTACCAACTGCACCTAAGTTTATAATCGCAAAAAATAATTGTGTAACTACTCATTTAATTTATTCGTATATTTTACTTTACTTGTGCTACATGACATTGCTTCATGCCAAAATTCATGGTTCTAGATCAACGGAAAATACCCTATAAATATTGATTGCCTTGAGTGTCGATATAGGTACGTTTTTTGCGGCAAAAACGGTCGTATCTTTATTTTACGTTAACTTATAACTTTGGTTTTTTCACAGCTTCAAGGGGCCTTCCATTAATCCCGTGATGTTTTTTTGGAATTTTTTAACCCCCCCTCCACCTTGGTGATACATGGTGAGGTTTCAGACAATAATAATGTTTAGAGGTTGCAGGTTGTTTTTGACTGACATAAAAATAATGATAGAAATGCGAAAATCTTTTTTGTAGGTACTAATACATGAACATAATTTAATGTACAGTATTCTACAAGTAAGTAAGTACTATACTAAGTACAGTAGTCAGTTGTTGGCACAGTGCATTGTTGAAGATCAACATCGGTTCCATCCAGCCACTCGGCGTCATCATTTTCGCGCCTTACGCAGAGAATTTCTCTCGATCTACCGTTCGATCGTCGCTTGAGGATGCGGGAAGGATGAACTTTGTGCATCTCTAGACTGTTATAACTCGAATTCAGTTGTTTGTGACAAGAATTCACATGTGCCTTAGCTTTTTTCTTTGTACAGAAGTAGTACCTAAGTCGCTTTCGTTTTGTACGCGTTTCACGTGATTAATGGACAGCCCCCAAGGGACTGTAGACCAGTGTATGTATATGATTTTGATTTCAACTCGATATCTCTACGCGTACCCGGGATAAAGGGTCTTGACAGACAGTCACACGGACGGAGACCAATGTGATTTTATAAGGGTTCCATTTATTCGTTTTGAGGTACAGGTCGCGGCACGTAACGCTAGCGTTGAACGAAACGAAGAGGGGATAGCTGCGCATGGGTACTGCCGCGCACGCAATGAAAAAATGTAAAATGAAATGATATTATTAAATAGTATGTTCAATACCTATTTAAATTAGTATGTACTTTAATTAGGTAATTAATTGATAATATCAAAATAATGTTAATTACATTATTTTAATGTAATGTTAAATAGTAAGTCTAGCGGTGAAAAAATTGGTTGTCTGTAAAGTCAGTTTACGGACGACAATTTTACGTGATATCGTCATAAGAAAACATTGATGAAAAATTGCATACTTTTATGAATTGAATTGAATTATTATCTTTGAATTATCATTATTTTGTATAATACAAAGAAGGAGTTAATTGATTTTTTTTATAAACTAACATTATGTTGTTGTAATAAACAATGGAAACCACATTAACTTTTCACTTCATGAAGTGGAAGAGAGATAGATGCGTGTTCAAGCCCTATTATGCTATAAATAAACAAAAATATATATGTATAATTAGATAGTTATATAAATTATAGATTGTTAATTTAAAGGAAACTAAAATGTGCATACCAACATTAGCTTATTACATTACCAACATTCTTAACTTTGTCGAAAGATGGCGCTGCACGTTTCTAAATCACGCTATCGAGTTTGTTGGCGAAATATGAATAGTGTTGTTTGTATTTAATAGTGGTATCTTCGTTCGAGATACATGCAATTTATGTTCTGCTAGACTTTCATAGAATTTACACCTGTGGACCCAAACTTGTTCAATGCGCCACAAGTCGAACGCTTAGGCCGATCGTGTCTCTCTATCGCTAGTTCCGCGCTCTCGCTTGTACGCTCGGCTCAGGCGGAACGTTACACTTTTTCGTGTATGCAGCCGATCTTCATCGATATATAAGCCGTTATCACGTCAAAAAACAACAACAAAAATTAACAATGACAACAAAACAATTTAGAACGCGAGTGTACACTGGAAGTGCGCAGGGCGCCATATCAGTACGGGGGATGGAGTACAAACGACTGGAGAGCTAATCCACGCAACGCACGCCCGCCCTTCACCCGGTATCCCCCCGAGACATCTTATTTTTTACTTCTGCGCAATATCAGTCAGCACTAGTGTCGTGCATCGACTTGTACGGAATCCTAAAAACGGAAAATCTATTTAAATGCGGACACGTTGTTTAATTCATAATAGGATATATGTACTGATACTTGGATTATATCTACTTTAGATACGGTCAGCTTTAGATAAAAGTAGATTAACGCTTTAGTGTCATATTAAATGCATACACGACTGGTGACCACGAACTGAACCACAACGCAGCGTGGGCAGACCCCCACTAGGTGGACTGATGACTTGATGAAGGTTGCGGGAAGTAGAGATGGGTCGTGAGCGTATTTTTTATCAACGAAACTAGACCGTCGATCGCTAGTCTAGTCGATCAATTAGTTCAATTCGTCGACTAGTTAAGGCGATAACGGCAGACGTTCAATCGACTCAGCGCGGTGTCTACGGGCGCGATGCAACGACAATATCTAAGTCTAGTTCTATCTTCGATTCGACAGTTGAAAAAACTACAAAGTCACTTAACAATTCAAAGAAATTCGATGGAATCCGTTCGTTTTTTAGGCTCAGGATTAGCTGAATAAGTTTACAAAAGATTTTAATATTATCGTATTTCAGGCTTATTAAGAAGATCAACTGATTTTATGTATATGTACATTATTAATTATTTTTATTTTTAATAATTTCTTTGTTTTCCTTTTTTATGGGTTTAATATTGTTTTTTATCAGAAGTCTATTTAAAAAAATAAACAATATCAACTCCTACGCGCTATACTTAACGTTCAAATTGGTTTGCTCGGTGATAGTATTTTAATGGACGCATGAACTTGAGTTAACCGGTTACGTTTACGAGTCTTTGTCGAGTTATCAATAGATACGAACTTTGTGGACTCTCAGTTTAGCCGTCTATGAATTCGACTAAAATGAACTGTAGACCGTCGAAGCATCGATTGAACGTAGACCGTCTATTTAATTAAACTCTTCGTTGATTCAACGCTCATCGCTAGTGGAAGCCGATGGCTGCATATTGCTAACAGGCGCTCCTTGCGGCGCTCTAAAGAGGAGGGTTATGTCCAACAGTGGACTTATAACAGCTGCTGATGATTCGTTATTGTTGTGACATGTTATTGTCTTTACTACCTAAGTAACCTTCAAGATATCGTATCTGGCTTTACCTTAATCCCTCTAGAATAATACTTAATACTTCAAGATAAGTTAAAATCATTAAATAAACACAGTTTTAAAAGTTTCAATACAAACATTTATTGATAAATCAATTTTACATGAATTTCTTTAAGCGTAACGCCTGATCTGAACCTCTGATTTTAGGTAGGTAGTAGTAGTTATAAGTAAATAATAATTATACTATATGCTTAAAATAATAATAAATGCTAGTTAAAATGTTTAACCTTTTTTAGTTTAATATCGACGGCGAAGTGCCAATAACTCGTAACTGCTATATTCGAAATAATACACAATCTGAATAAAACGTTTAATTTCTTGACAAGTAAAAAATTGGTTAAAATTTTTTTTTATTCATTTTTTAACTTGATGCGCTTGCGTCAGAAAATACGCTTAGGAAATTTCATTTCGAATTTTAATTCGAAATGACAAAAAAGTAAATTTCTCGACAAATTTCAGTTAGGTCTTGGCACTTCGCCGTCGATATAACAGTAGATTTAAATTTAAATATATAAATGCAAAACAAACTCTTTTACAATTATTAAATAAATTAAATTAATGTTGGCACCGTTTAATAAAGCACATTATTTATAAATTATGGCACCGTGATTTGGTGTTGTAGCAAATACGTACTTATATGCTAGTATCTTATCTATATTACAATGTTGCACATAAAACTTATCAACGAGCATTTCAATGTATTGTTCGACAAATTCTTTTGGACACAGTGCCACTATACAGCCACCCCATCCTGCGCCAGTTAAACGAGAATGAACATTCATTTCTCTCGATATTTCCACAAGGCGATCTAGGTTTTCATGGGAACACTCATAAAGATCTTTCAAGCTTTCGTGACTCGCAGACATAAGTTCCCCGAGAACGCGAAGGCTGTCGAACGAAGATGAATCACCATTCCCGTTACCGACTACTTCAGAACCGCTATTTCCATTTTTAAAAGTGCTATCTCCATTTAAGAAATGGTCACATAACCGCCGAAAGGATTCGACACGTGATGCTTCTTCGTACACATGTAAAGCTCTTTGCTTCAATTTAAATGCAGTCAAATGGCGCGTGTTTGGTGTTAAATATGCATTATCTAATTCATTTTCCGTTATATTTAATGTGTTGCATATTTCCTTTTTCGTGTAAACATTTTTCGGCAACCTTTCGTTAACCAATGCTATCATTTCTTCCAGGCTCTTTCCCATAAGATTCTGTACTTCACTAAGTGTTATGATATTCGTATCTACAACATTGCCATCGAAAGCGGTAAGGAGTTTAGCAGCTAAACGACATTCTATAACTCTTCTATTAAAATCATTAGTTGCCGCTTTGTTAGCTTCTGCCAAACAGTGAGCAACTACAAAAACAGCATTTTCCGGAAGAGCCACAGGTTGGGCTTTAAGAGGTTTAAATGTTATGTACTGTGCACTATATTTTTCAGCTAAAAAAGCAATTGCTTGGTCCATCCCACCACCTTGAGTGCCAATATACCTTTCGCTCTTTGCACATAAAGACGCGATATCAGTTTTATTCAATGGTGCACCTTGTCCGTGAAGAAAACTGAGTAATGCTGCACTAACCAAAGCGGAGGAACTAGATAACCCAGACGCCGGGGGTATATTGCCTTCAACCAGAAATTGAAATCCACTTAAAGTTCCGTTATTTAAGAATTCCAAAGCCCCTTTGATTCCACAAAGTATATAATTATACCAATAAGGTTTTCCGTTTGCATCCGATTCAATTATAATTTCATCGAAATTTTTTAACGTCATATAATATTTGTTATATTTTTTATCGGTATTTCTGACAAATAATTCATTATTGTTTATTTTCTTTGTTGCTATTAATATATCTTGTTCTAAAGCCAAAGGTAATACTGGATACCCGCAATAATCAATATGTTCACCAATTATATTTACCCGGCCAGGTACTTTAACGACGAAATGCGGTTCACAGCCGAATTCCTCTCGAAAAATATTAATGAGATTAGCAATACGCGTATCATTTGGAATTTCTTTTATAGGAACTTCGTCACTTTTGGTTTTACTGCACATTTTTACGAGACACTTCCTGCAATGGAAACAAACTCACCATAACACAACACTGCTTACAGTAAACTGAGTTGAATACGTGTTGTTTTGTTGTTCTTATCAACAGCGACAGTTTATGTATGTATACACGCTTCACCGAACACAACATACGTATAACTATATTATTCGTTTCATCAAAACCAACCAACCAGTTCTATGGATACTCGGCGTGTAAGTATAATCTGTGACTGTGTGACTATACTCTTTACCTTACACGTACACAGACACAGCACACAATGGCAGATAGCAGAATATTTTTCTCAAGTCTCGGAGCGGACGCATGTTTATCTATCCGCACATCCACCCACTCACATTTACAACGTTAAATGTTTTTACCGCTATTTTATCGTTTACTAGGATTTATTATAATATTTTATTCTGAACAATGATTGAGTCATCAGTACGCGACAACCGTTATCAATTTGATAATGATCTCAAACAAATCTAAAAATAAAATTCTCCACGAGTTCCGCGCACGACACTTCTTTACTGAAATCGTCGTAGCCGGAAAAGTGACTCTATGGTATGGTAATACTAATCGATTTTATGCAGTTTCCGTCAGTCTGAGCTCACGGGCGCGGCGCTGAACAGTTACGCACACATGGACATGGTTAATGATTCAATCTGGTTTTTGAAAACTCGATCCACTATTATGCCTACTTGGTTAGCCCGTAACGGGATATATAATTTATTTATTCGAATACACTCATATCTCTTGTCGATCCATTGATACTAACTAACGGCTTATTACAATAATACGTAAAATAATGTAGGAAAATAGTTTCTTTTTCTAATTTCGTACTTGTGCTCTAAATAATGTATAGATTTAACTATTTAATATTTAATAAACTGTAAAGACAGAAAATCTTAACACAAATTCTTATAATAAAATTCATATTTTTTTTCAATAAGCGCAGAACAGTTTTTTTTTCTCACAGAATTCTCTTCCTTTGTACGTATGCAGTATTTCTCTCTCTTCAGTAAAATCCCGAATAATAGTTTTTCTAAACAAGTAATCTGCTAAAAAATAATCTTAAAAGCATATTACACAAAAGTAAACTTCCTTAATGACACTTGTTTAAATTCAATGGTTATGAGGTCTTAATTATTGATTAATGTTATATAACATTAATAACTTTATTAACATTCTATAGCACAATTTAAATTAATGTCATCATGACAACTAATAGGAATAATATTTATTTTATATAGTCTTTTTATATAATCCTTATATTATCTTAATTGACAATTTCACTTTAATTTCTATAATTATTATTGCATTATTGTATAGGTATCTTGTAAGACCTAACAACATTCTATGTATAATAAAATTACATACATTTCAAAAAAACTTTGATTTGATTTGATTTCTGGAAACTCAACACTGAATGAAGTCTCAGGTAGGTACTAATAGACAGTGGCGGATTTACAAATCAAGGTATAGGCTGTGAAGCTTTTGCCGCTCTTGCCTCCACAATTGTCAAATTGTCATGTCCTAGATTATTTTTACAATTCAACAACTTCGTTGGAATTGCACGTAAAATAATTTTTAGGTATATTTTTGAGCTCATTAAAGCTCAATCATGTAAGATTTGGAAGGCGGGGTAATGCATGCTACTTACACAATTGGTACACGTGAATAAACAGAAAAATCGGTAAAATTATGCACTAAATTCAAATTAAAATCACTAAATTATATACAAACCATGCAGTTCGCAGCCTTCAAAAAATATTAGGACTGGCTGTATGGGTTGACGGTAGGAAAGAAAAATACATTTTCTATAATTTCGCTCTTTACACTCATTCAAAGTGCGGGGAGAGGGCGCATTGGGCGCAAAGACCGATTACAGATTCGCCGCCCCCAACCGATTACTCGTTGGGGGCGGCGAACTAGCTGTTTTACTCTAGAATATGGAAGATTGCTAAACGGATTCACGGAACGTACAATGACAAATGATAAGTGAGAAGGGAAAGTCGTCGGCAAAATTTGTTGCAGACTTCTATCTGTAAAACATCAGAAAACAGAATACAGAAAACCGTCATTCAGAAATCTTTTTGAATTCTGGTAGCAAAAAAAAAAAATCGGTAACCAAATGTGCCGCCCCAAAAATCTGCCGCCCTAGGCTCAAGCCTACTCAGCCTGCTGGTAAATCCGCCACTGCTAATAGATATTAAAATCAATTGAGTTTTTTTGGGACAGTTAAACGTACGTACGTAGCAATTTGCATAAGGCATAACTTCAAATTTCAACTTAGAACGATTTCGAGATGTCCAGTCAAATTAAAGTTAAACTAAAAGTAATGATAAAAAATAGGAATAAAATATTTTTTTTGAGTAAAACTAAAAGTATTCTTAGACTAACGTTAAATTGTTATATGTATTAAAATTTATCTGAAAAGAACCTAATCTATTCTTTTAAGTTGCGCGCCTCGTCCGTGACCCAGAATCGATCACAGAATCAAATATTTAATTTAGAATAAATACTAATAATTTTGAATTATATGTGAAATTTTCTTAAAGATGTAAATGAAACTAATATTTATTTTAAGCCATATTATTTTATTATACTCGGTGGAATAAGTATTTAATTTTTTTTTTTTATTATTTACAGTTTTTGTAAAACGATTGTAAAACTCTGTTTAAAAATTAAAAAAACCTGTCAAATATTTAAGAAGTGAAAACTTCTTTAGCGGCGCTGTGTACTTTTTTGGAATGGGTAAAAATGGCTAAACTCGCGTCAGGACAAGTGACCCTGATCGAAAATTCGTAAGACGGCATAGGGCGCTTGCGCGATGTGCTTATAGTCGTGTCATTTTTAAACTTCATAGTGACAGTTACATTATTATTTTTTTTTAAACTGTCATTATGAAATTTTAAAATGGCAGGTAATGACATGAGAACGCATGCGTTCAACTGATTTTATTCATTGCGCATGTGCAAAATCCTGCACATGCGCACAAAAAATGCAACGAACACGACTTGGTGTGTTTGTTGACATGTTTGTATACGATAGCGCAATAAATGAATATTGTATTTTACCACATAAATGATAGCACTTTTATACTGATCATTAAAGCAATTCGTGCGAAATTATTCCTTAACCATTTCAAAATATCAAAAAAGCACAACGTTAATATTCAAGTTTTCACTTCTGCCGTCACTCCCGCAGTGCAACCCGTCGTTTTTTTTTAAATTAGTTAGTTACTATTTTACACGTTTATAGTACTTAAATTAGAATAGATTTTTGTATGTATGTATGTATAGTAACCGTAAAATTATTTAAATTTTAAATGTAATTTTTTTTTAATACTCATTGTCATTACATCTTAATATTATTATTATTTAAAATAAAACATATTAAATTTAAGTACTTCTTATCTTACATTTATGAAGTAGACGTTTAGAGTTTTTTATTAAGATTTGCTTTAGAGAAATATGGCATTACCTTCTAAATCCAATTCCTAGTTTTAAAATGAAAGACTTACTTTGCAGTTTATCCATAGAATAATGTCAAATTCAAGGTTGATTTATTATTACAGTTTCAAAATTTTAATTATTTGAACATTTTAGAATATTTTTTTTATTGTTATGTGTTTATTAAGGTAACAATAACGTTTGTAATCATCAAAAATGATTTTATACGAGGCAATTTATCTAACAAATGTATATTAAGTAATATAAGCAAGAATTCCTTAATATATAATTGCCTATAAATTAAAACATATAAAAATTACAATCGTGTCGGAAATATGCAGTGCCGGATTCATCATAGAAGCTGAAAAGGACGAAGCGGCAAAATTGGCCCAGAAAATTGGTACAGAAAAAAGTAACACTTATTTAACTATTAGTGCAGTAAAACACAGCTTTGCTTTACTTAGCTTAAAAATATACCCAAAAAGTTGTAAAAATAATCTTGAAACTAGATTATTCCCTAAAACGTGAATTAACATTATTGTGAACAGGGAATCTAATTTTAGAGGTCAGAGGCGGCAAAAATTTTATAGCTTATGGCGGCAAATGTGTAAATTCAGCGTTGGAAATATGGGTACCTTCCGCTAGGATATTCGCGGTTATGGTTAACAGGTTTTTTAACCTATAATATTTACACTCCTACTGAAAAATATTCTTGATTTTAGCATTAAAAATGCGGATTTTTTATCTCCTGGTAAGAGCTTCGGTAGCCTTGGTTACGGCTAGCGTTTCGTTGGCTTTGCCGGAAGACATGGGTCGAAGAGAAAAATGATACATAGGGAATTCTTATCTTTCTCTGATTAATTTTTTTTTTCAAGTTGAGTACCTAATTTGAAAGCAGCCATTTATAGACATCACATATGGCTGCTGTTACGGAGTTTAACTCTTTGGCTCACTATGCCAAGAAAACAAAGAGAAGATACTGAGAATTGATTAAATAAATTTACTAACGCCGATAAATAGCGGCTGATATGGGAGTTAGCTAAAAGATATGAGCTAGTTTGAGACTCAGCAGGACGTGACATTTTCTTGCTTTAGTCGACAAATGATCAATTCTAGAAACTGCTACAAGTCATTTAGTTAAATTGATGGATACCCACCAAAATCAACGTTAAACTAGGTAGGTTTTTGGTTTCACGCACCAAAGGTCTCATGTTTTTTACTTTACCTGTAAACCAGTTCACAACTTCAATAAAATCTGGGGTTATAATAATTTCCGTTTATTAATTACCTCCAAGACGCATTTCATAATAGGCCTATTATTGCCGGCCAGCTGCTAAACCTGGATATATTTGACAAAAGATTGTCCAAATATATCTAAAAAAATTAGCCAAACTCGCTTTTATATTTTTTCCTCATTTAAAAATTTATTTACTACCTACTATTTTAGTTCTTTAAAAATGTTATGACTAATGATTTCAGATGAATTTAATTGATTAAAATTTATAATATTTGTAAAATTATACACCAAAATATTGAATGTTAAAACATTATTGAATTATTTACAATGATGAGTAGGTAGGTATTTCAATATTGTTAGGTGTGCGAAATTATCATCATAAATTGAATTTTATTTGTAACACACCAAAGTCTTATTTAAAACACATGACTTATTTAAAAGTATTTTTATTATCCCTACTAATATTATAAATGTGAATGTAAGTTTGTTTGTTACATTCACATTCAGTAGTTTTTGCGTGAAAGCAAAGTGTGTTGTTTGCTTTCACGCAAAAACTACTGAACCGATCATCATGAAACTTAGTACATATATTCATGGAGGTATTAGAAGTAACATAGGATACTTTTTTTTGAAAAAAATTTAAAATAAATGTGGGCGAAGCCGCGGGTAAAAGCTGGTATGATATACAGTGTGTCTGGTCATGGACTAGCGATATTCTAAAGTCTGTTAGAACAATTATTCTAATACACAAATACACTACATAGTTAAGTCCAAACTTTTTATCAGCTATGTGGCAGCCATTTTGTTTTTTTCTTGAAATATTCTCTACTTGGACACAAAAAAAAAACATTTCTCCCAAAGTGTAAGCGTTAATGGTATAAAAATAGGCTTATTCGAAGCGCAAAACTCTCGTCAATCGTAAACAGGGAGTTGATACGTTCATAATTTGAAAAAATAATTGAATTTCATGTAAAATATTTAAAAAAAAAATGAAAATAAAGTAATTATTGTAAATTACTGCAAAAGTAACCCCGATAACTCATTTATTTATTCCACTACATTGATAGGGATTGATCTAAGCTACAATACAACATTTAATTTACAGCTGTATGTCTACTACTTTAAAAGTTATTGTTGTTTGAACATAGCCTATGCGCAAGCACATAAGGCGCTGGTCAGAACCCTAACCGAAAATTATTAAAACACAACATTCTTATTAACTTTTATTTATTCAATGCTTCTACATTACACTAACAGTTTAATCAAAATCAATAAAAGTCTCACAATAATTGTTTTGGGAGATATGATTTTTTTTGTGTCCAAGTAGAGAACATTTCAAGAAAAAAAAACAAAATGGCTGCCACATAGCTGATAAGTAGTTTGGACTTAACTATGTAGTGTATTTGTGTATTAGAATAGTTGTTCTAAGACTAAAATATCGCTAGTCCATGACCAAACACACTGTATATTTTGTTTTCAGATTGCCAGAATAACTTTGACATTATTCAGAGAAACCTTTTGAAATTTTCTGTCTGAACCAAAGACAAAAAATAATTCTGTGTCTGCCTCTAAATCCTCAAATTAAATCTGTATAATAGTCATTAGGTATTCTAAAGCATACAGGAGCAATTTCAAGAATATTAAGTAGGTAACATAAATCTGCGAAAAATATCTGCTCACGTTCTCTCTAGACGTTTATGGAAGTTACATTTCAGTAAATTATCACACTTTTACCAAAACTTAAAGAAATCGACTTTTCCTTCATAATTCATTTATTAATCTTTCTCATCATAAAACACATAACAGAAATAACCGAAGACGAGGATGTATGTTTTTTCTGCACCCTTTGCGTTCTCAAAAAGAAACGATTTAAAACATAAAATATGCAAAAAGTAAATGTTTTTGTTGAAAAGAATGTTTAAATTCATTAGTTTTTAATTTGTTTCAGTTTCAAAAAGCTTGTATACTAACAATATATAACAACTCAATTGTACAATTATATAAGTTAGTTGAAAATGGAAGCTTCTGCAGATTTTAACAAAATATGTAGGGCCTGTCTCTCTGTTTCTGGCCCTTTTAAAGATCTGTTTTTAGTTTGTACACCAGAAATGTATAAATACTGCACTTCAGTTGAGGTAAGCAAAATCACTAATTTATTACTGAGTAATAAATGTATAATTCTAAAATTATATTCCGTATTTTAATTATAACCCACCTATGTTAATTTCCAGGTGTCCAAAACAGACGAATTACCCAAGCAAATATGCCAGAAATGCCTTGAAATGTTAAATAAATTATTTTTCTTCAAAGAAGTAGCAATCAGATCAAATACTATTTTGCAACAGCAAGCAACAAGTCAGTTGCAGGTATTAGACCAAAAATATTTTGTTATAATTTATTCTTGTAACTTTTAATTACAAGTAACACAAATATGTACTTTTTACCACAATTATGTAGTTTAAATTCAGAAGTTAAAACCACATTTGCTTAAAAACAATATAAATTCCATGACTGTTATATATTTCCTGCATGGTTTTTCAATTGTACTATTTTGTGCTTACGACACTATAGCTTATAGTTATATTCTGTGTCCAACTCTATTTTCTTAGAGTGGTGTTAAAGAAGAAAGCCAAGAACAATGCAAAGAAAAAGTCACTGAAGAAGTTGAAGCACAGACTTCTAGTGATGATAGCAGTGAACACATTAATTCTGTGCCTAGAGAAAACAGGTGAGTTAACTTTGTTTTACATAAAATGGAATATATTAAGACATCTTAAATCTCGAGAAGAGATAGTATAATGAATTATTTAAATAGAAAAACCAGAAAAAAGTAACTCAGTACATATTTTATTATATTTTTCTGTTAAAATAAATTATCATAAAAGACGGCATTAAAAAATGCAGAGAATATAATAAAATCATAAAACAGTATATTAATAGTATGTTATACAATAACTTGTGATGTTACTAGAGAGGAGCTACATCAGATATGAGTTACTTAAACTTTAGTTAATTTTAATGCATAAAAACTTCACACAATCTTTTGCTGAAAGCTTGAATGTTAAATCAATGATGCAGCTTCTTTATGATTTTAAGTACTTACAACAGCAGTAACTAAAATCAACTAATTAAAATTTTACCAGTAGTATCTATATAATGAATTCTATAATTTTTATATATTATCTCCCACCTAAGAATTCCCTTGTGAGCCAAGTTGATTTTTCTATTATAATAATTTATCTATAAAATGAATGTTTAATCATCTGTCATAAGACATTGGTGATTATTGTGTAAGAAAGAAAATTGAAAGATATTACAAATATATTTTACCTTACAGAAGGATACGGACACAAAGAACAAGACCAACGAGGAAGGCCACTAGAATGAAATGTCCTAAATGTGAAAAAACATTTCAGAAGTATGAAAATTTTGAAGCACATATGAGAAATCATTTTGGTAAAAAGGTATTTTGCTTGTTATTATTTCATAACGAACATGTTCACCACAGGTGCCTTATGACAAACCAGACCTGGTCACTATTTACTTTCATTCCATTGTAAGAGTAAGCTTTATAGATCTATTACATAATATTTATTTACTCTACAATTGAAATAAGTAACACACCGTTTTCACACATTTATAAGTGTTTTTAAACTACAAATAACAGCAAAGTTCGTAATAGGGTATTTCACTCCATGTAAGAAAAAATGCAATAATGTATATTTATGATAGATTTCGTTAAAATATAACAAAAAACTGCTGTATTTATTCATAAAAATGCAATTTAAATTTGATAATTCAATTTTTAAAATCATCATTTTTTACCTGCTCTTCAGATGTCTAAAACGCCATTTGCCATCTTGGTTTCCAACGTGACGTAATTCAGTTAGTAAATAAGTGTTTTTTTGTCGTACTCTGAACACAGACTTTAGAGTGTATGTATGTTATAATAGCATAGTGCATTTTATCCTATATTTTTCTTAAATCTCATAATGGAAGACGGGTTTTTGAAAGCAGAAAGTACAAATCTACCAATGATAAATATGTAGATGGCAGTGAATTTTTTTGCATCCAATCCCCATATTTCTGTTCTGCCGAGTTGAGAAATGTTAAAACAGCAATCTAAGTACCTATCCTATGAAGTGCTATCTAACACACATAGGTACATTGTCTAACACGTTATAGCTCATTATTTTCACAAATCTTGTTACTCGATCTGATGCAGTCGTATAGTTTACTCACGAAATGACGTCATGAGCCGTAACGACATGGCAGCTAGCGTTTCCGTGCGAAAATTTGAAATCGTAAATAAAAGCAAGTTTTTATATAATTTCTCGATATTATAAAATTGAAATAAAAATTCTACTGGTTCATTACGACCTCAGGTTTGATTTGAAACAGTTTTCAAAAAGGGGGGGAATACCCTATTGTTTGTAATTATTTGGTTTTGGCATTAAATAATCAAATGAGTTTGTTTATTGTGTTAAAAGTGAGTCCACTTCCGTTGTACATTTGCGAGGATTGTACTCAGTTCACATGGGTCCTGCGATCTCAACCAATGGCCCTTGGAAAAAAAGGCATTACAAAAATTTTATCCAGGATGAATACAAATATGAGTACTAAAAGGTAAAAGAAGTTAACCTTCAACATTGATGGAAATCATACTTGTAAATTTTCGACACTTCCAACAGCGTCTTGGTAATGAAAGGTCGTTGGTTACAAACTAAGGGCTGGCACATGTGGTTGTTTTCAAAGGGTTATTTTAAATCTTATTGAAATATAGCATTAATTTTTATAGCCTTTATCATTTATATGTATATTATATATATATGTGTATATTTTAGCCGGACATCAAATGCGACCATTGCGACAAAACATTCTCGACATTGAAGAACTTGAATAGTCATATTCGGACGCACACAGGTGTACGAAAGTACCAGTGCCGAGCGTGCGGTAAACGGTTCGCTTACCTCAATGTGCTTAAGAACCACGAGCTCATCCATGCCGGAGTTAAGAACTATGCTTGCCACCTCTGTGATGCTAATTTCGTTCAGCATTATAATCTGAAGGTATGTAAGTTTTCAAGGATAGAGATTTTTTGGTATTACAATATAAATAAATAAATAATTGTTACAAATGGCCTATATGTTAATTAATGCAGCATATTATATTATTAAGGACGAATCGACCTCATTATTGAATGATATAGCCATCAGTTCAGATGTTTTCCAGTGCTCTTTACTTGGATGGCTGGTTCTCCATTAATAGCAAAATTTAAATCATTGCCATTTAAATTTTATTACTAAGCTTCAGTGTCTTTCATGAAGATTTAATATTTGCCACCTTATTTTGGAATCTTTGTAAGATCTCTAAATTTGAATTACTAGCTGAGCCTATTTAGAACTATTTAGAATAAATAATTACATTTGATTCCGCTTTTTTGGGGTCCCAATAACGTATGTACAGTTAGTTCTCTCATGGTAGACTGGTGATGCACTGTTGACATTTATATATGTATGACAGTTAAGTAAATGAGTTATAAAATTAAGTACCTACCAATGAACTGAGGGATAACCGAGACAAGTATTCTTTAGATATAAAAATAATAAATTCTGGATAAGTCACAACAATTATTAGTCCCAAAGTAAGCAGAGCTTGCATGGGTACTAAATAACGTATACAGTACATAAATAAGTATATATTTTGTCGATCGTTTGGTTCAACGGTAGCGATCCTGCCTTTCTCACTGACGGTCCTGGGTTCGAACCCCGGAAGGGGCAGATGTTTGTATGATGAATACGAGCATTTGTACCTGAGTCATGGGTGTTTATATATATTTCTATGAATATTACATATCTATGTAACATATATGTATGTCTATCCGTTACCGTAGTATCCATAATGCAAGCCTTACAGTGCTTACTTTGGCCTAGGCTAATTGGTCTGAATGTAAGAAATTTTTATTTATTGTTTATAAACGATCATGACGCGGGAGCAAATGCTTATATTCATTACACAAATATATGCCCTTACCGGATTTGAACCAGGGACCTTTGGCGCAGAAGGTATGATCGCTACCATTGCACCAAGAGTCAGACAGTTAAATGCTTAAAAAACAAAAAAATATAAAAAAAAAAAAATTGGTTGCCTGTAAAGTCGGTATACGGGCGAAAGTTTTACGTGACAACGACTTTGAGTGGTAAAATAATTTAAATGTGAATATTCATTCGTATAGTAGGAAGAAGGATGAAATAATAGTAACAATTTAAAACATTTATTTATACAAAGAATTATATTTAAAACATTAATTTATAGGCACGCGTCCCTTCCACTTTTTATGTCTGTCTCTCTCGCTCTTAGGCGGGCTAACCATGCCCGAGTGGAAGGAATAGAATAGAATAGAATAGAAAGCGTTTATTCAGCACAAAATTACATTACATTACATTATTAATAAACAATTATTTTTATGCCGAAACGGTCACATCTCAGCACATGTCACCGCCTGAGCAGAGACGCTGATTTTCAGATGTAACCTTGGGAAGGTGGTAGATGTCGTAGTATATACATAGATTTTTTAAACATATATTCACTTACACAATATTTATAAAATAGTTTTAATGAACAGCGCAAAATAATAAGATGTATTAATAACAAGTATACTAAAACCAAACTTAATCTCTTACACTGCCAAGTTGTGTATCCAAAAGGTAAGCTTTCACCTTTGTTCTGAAATGAGTGATGGAACTTAGAATTCGGAGAGGTGGAGGAATGTTATTCCAAATTTTAGTGGCAGTGTATTTAAAACAACCCTTGTAAGCTGTAGTATTGTGGAATGGAACAGCAAGATGAGAAGAGCGGGTGCTCAAAGACCAAGTTAGTTTTTCGTAAAGATGAGGAGGTTTACGTTTTTTTATTATGCCAAATAGGAGTGTAGCAAAATGTGCACTTCTTCTTGAATCCATGTTCAATATTTGAGCACGATTAATAAAAGGCGAAACATGACTCCTCGGTGGTATAGAAAAACAGAACCTCATACAGGCATTTTGTACACGTTGTATTAAAGACTTAGTCTTAGTCAGAAGCCTAGGTCCATAGACCGTATCAACGTAATCAAACTTGGAAAGAATCAATGCATCAATGAGTCTAACACGCAACTCAGTACTTAGAAAGTTACGAACTTTGTAGAGCACTTTTAAACGATAGAAACAATTTCGCGCCAGTTCACGAATGTACGTTTCAAATCTTAACTCCGAATCCATTATTAATCCCAAGTTACGAGCCTCCTTTTGTAGTTGGATATTTTCATTACCCAATTTAATTGTCGGCTTTCTAGATGCTATCTCAATAACTTTTTGTTTTGAGCCGAGGATCATAAATGCAGATTTTATGGGATTCAAAACGAGACCATTGTCACTAGACCACTTTGAAATTCTACTTAGATCCTCGTTGACCGAATCAACTGCCGTGTAGATATCTTGAGGATAACAATTAGTGTAAATCTGAAGGTCATCAGCATATAAGTGGTATTTACAATTTTTTATACATCGCACAATGTCAGCAGAATAAATAAGGAAAAGAATGGGGCCCAAAATCGAGCCTTGTGGTACACCTCGCATAACGGCAGATTGTGTAGAATAGGAAAAAGAACCATCACTGTTATCTAACCTGACATACTGTGAACGTCCGGTCAAATAACTGTGAAACCATTTCACAGCTGGTACATCAAAGCCATAGTAAATCAACTTGGAGATTAACAATGATATACTTAGAGTGTCAAATGCACGGGAAATATCAAGAAGAACTAGTAGACTACCCTTACCTATATCTTGAGCCTCCAAAATATTGGAAGTCACCTCCAGTAAAGCTGTTTCAGTACTTCGGTTCTTACGAAAACCAGATTGGGCTTGAGGAAAAATATTATTTCTCTCCAGGTAATCAACTAGTTGGTAATAGACAACCTTTTCCATTATTTTAGATAGGCAGGGCAGAATACTAATAGGTCGAAGGTCTTTATAAGAAGAGGGATGTGGTAATTTTGGTAGGGGCTGCACAATAGCCATTTTCCATAACTCAGGAAAAGAACAAGTAATAATTGACCTGTTAATTAAAGACGTTATTGCGCTTAAAGATTCGGGAAGGGAAAGTAAAATCATATCCAAAGAGATTAAATCTGAACCTTGTGCATTTGACTTAAGGGAGCTGATTATTTTAAGTACTTCTTCTTGATCGACACATTTCAAATGGAAAGAGCAATCGTTGAACCTGTGATCCTCATAGTACCTTAACACAGATAAGTCAAAACCGATACGTCCAGGTAGATCTAAAAAATGCTTATTAATATTCTCAGCAGAACAGAGATGAGATGGAAGTATACAATCTAACTTAGGGGGAAGGATATCTTTTTTCAAATTTTTCCACAACTTTTTAGGATCTTTGGTATGCCGGTTAATATGGTGTTTAAAATAGGCACTTTTCTCAAGGTGAAATGTGGATCGGACCAGATTTTTTAATTGTATATAATAATCTTTATGAGTGTCACTTTTACTTTTAATATACCTCATATGCGCCTTATTTCTAAGTTCCATCATAAACTTAAGATTGTCAGTTATCCATGGATAAGTCTGACATTTTATTGAAATAGTTTTAATAGGAGCGTGCGCATCGAAAAGACATAAAACATAGTTATTAAATAAAGAGACCATATCATTTATGTTAGACATATTAGATACATTATACCAAGGAATAGATCTAAGGTCAGTTTCAAATACACTCCTGTCAATATTCTTTAACGACCTGAAGCTTACTAATTTAGGAGGTATTTTTGGTTTTTTTACATTAAACTCGGTTATAATTAATGCGTGATTAGTCAACTTGCTACCTATTACCTCGAGAGAAACGTTCCTAACCGGTGCATCAGTACAAACAACGTCCAAAAGTGTTTCACTAGATTGTGTAAAGTGTGTTGGGGAAGTCACTATTTGCTGTAAATTAAACAGGTTGATGAAATCTTTAAACTTGGAATAGTTTACGTTATCCGTATTTAAAAGATTAATATTAAAATCACCAAGTAAAATTATACTGTCGCAATGACCCAAAGCGTTTATCGAATCAGTAAGGGCGTTCAGAAATATGTCTACATTAAGTCGAGGAGGGCGATATGCTGTGCCGATTGTAAATTTCACATCATTAATTGAACATTTAATCCACATCTGTTCAACTGATAGAGACACAGGATACTCACAAACCTTAATTCGTATGCTCTTTCTAACATAAAACGCTACCCCTCCACCGCGACCCCCGCGCACCACAGTAGAGCGAGGCATACTCCGCAACGTATAGCCTCTTATAGAAGGCGCCCTACCATCCTCGTTAGGCCGAAGCCAAGTTTCATTGATTGCAACAATGTCCAACGAGTGTCTATTCACAGCCATAATAAGCTCATCGTGATTATTACTCAAAGAACCAGGATTATATAAACCAACATTTAATAGCTTGCTTGTCGCCATCGCTACTAAAAGTCTTTATTATGGTGGAAAAGTAAAATAATCTCAGGGACCTTAAGGGCAACAAACATTTCAGTGGTGTTAACAATGCAATGAAGAATCAATATATTGACTACGTAAAAAATAGGAAGCACAAATATTAATAAAATTCGGAAACAAGCAAACAGATAACAAACTAATGCATGGGCTCTCAATACCAATAATACACAAAAATAAAAACCTAACTTATTATAAATACCGCTGTTTGTAAGATAGCACTCACTGTAAACAATAAGGTAACATGAATATAAAGTGCAAATAAATAAAAAACAGCGTTCATGCCACCTTGAAACATAATTAAACAAATCATACGACACATCATATACCCAAGTTAACAGAATTTCTATTAAATTTTCAATAAAAAACATACTATGAAATATCAAAAAGAAATACATAACATCAAAAAATAAAATATACATTAACTTAATACAAATTACATCACAAATCCACAATAGGGTATGAGTTGTAATAAACCAAATCTGACTAAAAATCTTATCATAACATAAAATACAAAGTCTCAAAAAGAAACACATAAAGTCTAAATATAAAACGTAAATTAATGTCCTTCGCAGTAAATCCCGTAAACTTAACAGGAAGTTAGTTAGGATAAACAGACTTTGACTAAAATTCACAATATAATATTTAAGTGAATTATAAAACCTTAAAAAATAACATTTATAGTTTAAATAAAGAAATATAATAAAGACTGACCCCCTAAGAAACACATCACATAATTTCGTTAACAAACAATTTCCAAATATGATACTTATCAAAAAGATAGCCGATAGAGTCTGAAATAGGAATGTACTCATAATATTCCCCACAACAATAAAATTGCAAAAGAGAACTAACGTTAAGATTGGCCAAAAATTTTTTCTATGTCCGTGTCGCATCGTAAACGGTGACGGAGTGTTCCGTGCTCCTTGCGGGCGAAGATTTTGCCTTCACGAGTCCAAACGTACTTCCAGTTAAAGCGCACTGACTCGCTGCGAGTTTTTTGGAAAAGCGCTCTATTAAATCGAGAAAGCCGTTCGTTGACATAAAACCGACGTTCAGGCGTAGACAGACCAAGTCCAGCAGTAGTGACGCTGCGCCGCACTCGCGCCGCGCTGAGCAACTCGTCGCGAAGCGAGCGCCGCACCAACCGTACCACTAGAGGTCGCGGCCGAGGCGCACCCTCTCCTGAGGTCAAGCGCCACGAAGGGCCCACACGTTCTGCACTGACAATATCCCGCTCGTCCAGAGTGACTCCAAGTTTTACTGCTATCGTGAGAATGAGGTGAACCAAGTTTTCATTTTTCTCTTCTGGTAAACCCGCCATCTCGATGTCATTTAGTAATAAAGCCTGATCCCTGTCATTCAACTCCCGTCTAAGGTCAGCGATAGTTTGCTCAAGGATTGTAGTGCTGTCAGAGTGCGAAGAATTGGTTATTTTATTTTCCATCGCCTCCACTCTCGCGGCAAGCCCATCGATACGATCATTGCAGGCACTTAAAGCGGTCGTAAGACTACATATAGAGTTTCGAAATTCCTGCATCTCAACCCGTGCTGCTTTTGTTTCTTCGCGTAACAAACGAAGTTCTGTAATAAGATCAGACGACATAGCCGCAACACAATCATTCGTAGGGGTAGTATTATTTTTGCTTAATTGACGCCTAGTGACGACACCGGAGGAATCTCCACTGCTAATAGATACAGGGTTCAGACATTTGTCGCATTTCCAATTATTTTTATTTTCATTTCCCATGGTATTATAAAATCGTTTATCGCTTACATTCGCACATACTAAATCATAATGATCGTTGCAATGACAACACTTAAGGTACTCACGAGACTTGATATCTTTTGAACATTTGACACACGAGATGTTTTTATTTTGGACTTGTGGCGCCATCTCTGGAGACTTTTAGTGCTACGTCAAAGTATCGCTAACGAAACAAACACAGGTGCTATAGCAGATGCGATTGATTAGGCCGTGTCACTTCAGCGGGCGGCACACAGATGGCGTTAAATTATAAAGGAGATAATTTTTATGCCGGGTAGACTGGAAATGTTTATGCGTAAATATATTATACAACTGAATAGTATTTGATTTTATCCAAATTAAAAACTGAAACCGAAGATTTTTATTATAATACGAAACTGAGTTATCACTAAATCACTTTGATGTCACTTTAAAGGTCACTAAAACATCAACAATCCAAATATTTGAGCTGAACTTAAAATCATATAAACTCAATTAATATTCGATATTATTATGAGATAACACTCGTGCACAATAATTGCAACTAAAGTCACTGAAATACTTCGAAATTACGGCACAAAATAAGAAAAAAACTATTTAAAGCAATATTAAATACGGAGCCAATGTAAACTATGACAGCAGCGCCATCTAACCTCCAAGTCCCAAGGCACAAGTCCAAGAAGGGACGCGTGCCTCTCACTCGCTCTCATTGTGAGCGCATAACGTGAGCGGAGCGTAACGCAGTTTCTTGAAGTGTCACCCGGCAAACCAATTTATAAGACGTTGTCACGTCAA
The DNA here is from genome assembly GCA_927399485.1 of Calamotropha paludella. Taxonomy (NCBI): domain Eukaryota; kingdom Metazoa; phylum Arthropoda; class Insecta; order Lepidoptera; family Crambidae; genus Calamotropha; species Calamotropha paludella. Next base: position 28,926,325 of record OV656804.1, read on the forward strand.
AATATGTTTTCAGAGGCATTTAGAAACGCATTCGAAGGAGAAAAACTTTGGATGCATACAATGCGGTAAGAAGTTCGCCCAGCCTGGCTACCTCAAGATACACCTGATTCGACACACTGGCATAAAGAACATCGCTTGCTCGCAATGCGATATGAGGTTCTATGTGAAGGTGTGTACTGGTCAATGCAATATTAATGGCTGCTCAGATATTTGCTGTGAATTTTCCGTTATACTGTTATAAAAAAAATAGAATTATTGAGGTAAAAATAGATATAAGTAGAAATTGATAATTAGGTTGGAATACAGCAACGAACTGACTCAAAGCCTTCAACGGACTGTTTCTAAGGCTCGAATGAGGAAACTCATATAACTTTCGTTTGAAATAGTAATGGAACATATCATCAAATGACATATACATATTTCTAAAACAAATCTTACTTAACAAATAACTGTTATTAGTTACAGATATAGAAATCATAGAAAGGCTGATAAAATTAAATTATATAATAACGATAATTATTTTTAAGTATACTAGCGGCCCGTCCCGGCTTCGCACGGGTGGACAAAATTCTTTAATTTTTTTCTGTTATTAAATATTTTTCCGTTAGCGCCATCTAGCGTCCAGTAGACGAACTACTTGCGGTTAACGCGTTGCTATGGTAACGTTATTCATACAATGGAAAAAGAGCGGACAGACAAACACACAAACCACTGTGATCTTAGATTATAGATTGAAATGAAATATTAAAAATTTGTAATGTTTAATTGCTTGGAACAACTCATTTTGATATGTTCCACTGTTTCAGACCGACGATATATTTACAGTAAAAAAAATGGATAAGAGCACGCGTCCGCGCATATCACACGTATAAAAAACTAAAGTGCTACATAAAACAATTTTATTTGTATAAACTAGCTGACTCGGTAACGCGTTGATATGGTAACGTTAATTGATACAATGGAAAAAGAGCGGACAGACAAATACACAAACAACAAATTTGTGTTTTTAGAGTAAATACTCTCAGCCCGTTCCGGCTTCGCACGGTTGGACAAAATTCTTTAAATTTTTTCTATCATTAAATATTTTTCCGTTAGCGCCATCTAGCGTTCGGTAGACAAGCTACTTGCGGTTAACGTGTTGCTATGGTAACGTTATTGATACAATGGAAAAAGAGCGGACACACAAACCACTGTGATCTTAGATTATAGATTGAACAGTAAGGAGCGTGCCCAATCAAAGGTCGAAACGTCAGGGTTAAATCTACAGTATATTATGACAATACTTTGTGTGTTTGTTACCATATTAACCGCAAGTAGCTCGTCTACCGGACGCTAGATGGCGCTAACGGAAAAGTAATAATAATTGAATCACAGCAACGCGTGGCCGGGTCAGCTAATATATTTAAATAAGAAAATTTTATGCACAATTACCCTGGTAAAAGTGGTTTAATTTAAATGAAGTATTAACTTAAATTAACTGATGTCTTCTGATTACAGAGTGATCTGTACAAACATATGAAGTCACACTCGACGGACAGACCGTATGCGTGCCAGTATTGTGACAAGACTTTCAAATGCAAGAGTTTTCAAATTGTACACTCGAGAAGCCATACGGGTAAGACATCATATTTATTATTACTAGCAGACCCGGACACGCGTTGCTGTGCCGACTGCAGCGCCATCTGCCGGGCTGATTTGTGAATCTAAACCATCCAGGGCGCGACCCAAACTGACAGCTTTTACTGACAATATGGTAACCAACACACACAAAGTATTGTCATAATATAATTAGGATGATGACCGGGTTGTGACACGGTAACAAGACTACCCTATAGCACGAAGGCATCGGGTTCGAATCCTGGTAGGGTCCAAAGTATGTGCATGGTTGCTTATACATATATATACTCTAATATATATATATATATATATTATATACAAATAATACTTTTTTACGTATGTTGTTGAATTCCTAAACGGCTGGACCAATTTTGTAAGGGTTCCTGGATGATTTACATATACAATTGGATCCATTAGCTTATTCGCTCTCACTATCTTGCCCATATTTGCAGCTGGATAGTGATGGTCCATTTCTCTATGTCTATGGTTACCCGATACTAGAGGACGAATAATTATTTCTATCTTGATTGACTCAAAAAAGTCAGTTTAGCTAATAAGTGTGCAAGTGGAACATGTTATAAAATTGTTTTAGAATTAATTGTTTGCTAAGTATTATAAAAAATAATAATTTCGGAAATTGATACTATATTTGGTGCAATGGTAGGTAGGGATCCTGCCTTTTTATCATATATGTATGTTTGTGTATCTACCTGTTACCCTAGTATCCATAACCAAGCCTTGTAGTGCTTACTTTGGGATAGGCTAATTGCTATGAATGTAAGAGGATATTATGGTGTATCATAGAATCATTGAAAACAATTTTCAAAATTATTCAAATAGCGTATTACCAAAATATACTTTTTATTATATATATGTAGTTTGTATGTAAAAAAAACCTGAAAACTATTAGATTTGGATCAGGCCATTTTATTTCTAAAAGTCTTAACTTTTAAGCTGAACTGACTTTAAATTGAGTTTATCAAGATAAAAACAAGTCTGGGTTTTTGGGTATCGAGATACTTAGGGAAAGACCCGTTTAATATAAACCATCAGTAGATCTTAAAACGAGTTCCTTCGTAACCTTACAGGCGAACGTCCATACGCGTGCGACGTATGCCCAAAGCGGTTTCGCGCGTGGAAGGATATGCGCAACCATCGAATGATTCACACAGGCGAAAGGCCGTACAAATGCACTTTATGCGCACACGCATTCATACAGAAGTGCGCTCTCAATCGTCATATGAAAGGCCACGAGCGTCAACCACCCGTCGCACCTGAGCCTTTAACCTACGATCGGTGGCCTGCTGACGCTTGAAACACAAAATAGTGCCTGCCTGTCGGTCTTCTACGGACTTTACTTTAGAAATTGTGAGCTGCATGTGCTCATACCGCCATCTTCCTTTCTCCATCGGGCATCCAGACGCACTACGGGCTACCACCCTTTCTTGGTTGCTATTCCTACCTGTAAAAACAAGCGCTTCGCAACATTTTTTATGATGTGCACAGTTAAGGAGTGGAACTCCCTCCCTGCATCTGTATTTCCGAGTACTTATAACCCGTCCGTTTTTAAGAACAGGGTGAATAGGCACCTTCTGAGTTAGCTCGTTCCATCGTAGATTCTGACTTGACCCCCGGGCTTGATTGGGATCAAGAGCGCACCCGAGATTCCTAATCGCACTATTGACCTTAAGCACCCGAGATTCCGAATCGCACTATTGACTTAAGCACCCGAGATTCCGAATCGCACTTTCACTCCAGTGATACTTTATAATATATCTATAAGGAAAAGATATGATTATTTTAATTAAAGTTGAAGATATGAAATCATGTTGACTCTTATTAACTTTCATTATGTGTCATCTAAAATGGTGGCGTTTATATAAAATCATTAAAAGTTGGATTATTATTTAAGTATGAACTACAGTCATATAGATGAAAAACGGCGAACAACAAATGATCGAGCTATTTGAATTTAGCATAGAATTTATGCAGAGAAAAATTAAGCATATTGAGTGCTTTGTTTTTCTCTGCATGATTTTTTTAACAAGATTAAAAAGTTCTATTGCAAACTTCATTTTAATTTCAATTGTATGTGTTCAGTTCAGTTTTTTATTAAGTTCCTATAGCATACAATGCTTGCAATTAACATACACTGTGTTAATTATATAAAATTACTCTTTGTAATTAAAGCGATAGGAACTATTTTTGTTTTTTATTATGTTTGTGAATTATGCTAATCTGTCACATTGGCGATCAAGGCAGAAGAGTTACCATTAAGTCCTTATTTGTGAAATTTTGTCTATTTTTTACCCACCATTGCGCCTATAACTTCTGTAAAGTAAAGGACATTGTCCAATTTTGGCCATTTGTGGACACGATGTTATGAAAAAAACACATTTAACAATATTTTTATTTTAGATAATGTTATTTACCAAAAAGTTAGTGTAAATTCACACTTCAGAAATTAAACATTTTTAAGTATTTAATTTGAATCTTGCAAAAATCTGCTTCGGCAATTTGGTTCTAGTGTTGCTAACATAAAACATCAAAAATCGACCAATTCGTATCGATAGTAGTTGATGCCGCTGTTGTATTACTTGTATTACACAATGTTCAGTATTTTTCCGCAAGATTTTGGATTCAGTGAATGTTATTGATAGATTATACAAATATTTAAATGATTTGATGACTGAATTGGTATATTAACATTTTTTGGAATAACTTGTAAACGTGTAATCTAATAATCGATTTTCAAAATGATCAATTTTTTTTCGACGGCAATAAAAAACAAAAAATGACAATTAAATCGTGTCAAAATGTGAGACGTCATTTGCTTTGTTTTCTGCATTTTAATACATAGAAAAACATCGAAATATCATTTCTGATACAAAGCTAAGCCTAGCTTTGTATCAGAAATTATATTTTATCTTTAATGATGTAAACTATTCAATCTATCACATATGATTAGCTAAATGTTCTGTCCATGAGTAGCCATGGTGTCTATAGAGAGTGGACAATCTCCTTTGGAATACAGGCCTTTTCTAGTACCTTTCTTATTTTACGCTGTAGGCCAGCATTGTTTCATCAATGAGAGGAACATCCTCTCGTATTCGAAAGAAATATTTTTACAAATGTTTGGTCAATCGATTAACATGAAACAGCCATTTTAGTTTTATAATTTTTATATATTTTATGCATTTTCAATGCGATCTTATCAGATAAATTATTATAATTGAAAAATACTAGAAAAAATCGGGAAGGTACTAGAAAATTTCGACGAGTGTTCACAAGGCTCGGTAGCTCAATTGGGAGAGCATTGGACCGGATTTCTAAAGGTTGCGGGTTCGACTCCCGCCTGAGAATTCACTTGTGACCCGAGTCGATTTTTTCTAGTATTTTTCTATTATAATAAATCATCTTATAAGATCGCCATAACCCCATAATTAATAAATTAATACCTACAAAAACACACACTGCAAGACCTGATGATGTAGTTAGCTCTTTTTGCAAATAATTAAACAGTAAGATGGAGGTCGGTCCCCCTGCCCGAGTTTCTTTCGCCAGTTCTTCTCGGAAGGCCCTCCCAATTTCCGAACTGGTAGTAGACTCAGTAGTATACAATGTAAAACGTAGTGAGAATTAATTAAATTAATTAATTAAATAACTAAATAATGTTTTAAAATAAAATAAAACAACTTGATTTATATAAAATAATTTAATAATTAGGAACGTGCCCGATTAAAATATTGTGAAGGTAGTAGAAAATACATGACAACCATCATCTTAGTCATCCTGTGATCACGACTCCTGTAAAGGAGTCGAAACGTCAGGATTAAATATAAAATAAAATAAAACATGCGCAAAAATCCGTAAAAAAGTGTTTTATTCTTATAAGATCGCATTGAAAATGCATAAAATATATAAAAAAATTATAAAAGAAGTGACACCTGTCAAAAGTATCATCCTACATTGGACAAAGTATAAGTTGGAGAAGGTGCAAGGTGTGTCGTCGCTCGTTTTTTGCGTAAAGCTACATATTTTTGTTTTTTTAATGAAGACACTTTTATTACTCAAAAACGACAATTTTGTGTGTAAATTTAATAATATTTACCTATAGATTTTTTGCATTTTATTAATACTAATGGTCGTAATCAGACGGCGATATTCGACAGCAATTACTTTAATTCGAAGGCATGGGAAAAAAAGTACTCCCATTTCAAAGCTTGTCATTAGCTACTTAAAAAAGAAAAATGAGTTGACAAACAGAGAAGTAAAATGTAAAGGAGCACCTATTTTTTAAACTCTTAAGCCCGGTTTGCGAGCGCGTGTCGCGCGCTTTCTCTGTCTAGCGATGCAGGAAATAAAAATAACTGCACACTACTTTCGAACGTTTCAAAAATAGGGCTCCTGATCTGTTTTGTTTTTAAGGCTCACGGGTTTAGTTTTCCTTGAAAGCTTTTTTCGCCATAATTAAAAAAATAACATAAAATAATAAATAAATATAAAATATTTTGGTGAAACTCATTCATGTTTCGATAATTTGTGTGCACTTCTGTTATAGTTAATTGTAAAATATACAATTGACGAATACTCTTAAGTTTTAATTAATTAGTGAATATTTTTGGATTATTCTAATAAATAATGGTCATCAGTGTTTCGAAGACGAATGTATGCGTTCAGCTTCAATGTTTAAAAATTTCATACAAAATCGAATTGCTTACGATTTCAATTTTTTTCATTCGATTAAAAATATAGTACAAATTAAGTTACCCATATTTTTTGTTTTAATTCTTTTATATTTAATGTATTTTATTTTACAGATCATTTGGCAGAATTACTTTATATCCTTTGTGAAACGTCACGTTGAAGTTAATTTCAACTTATTCTGACAGATCTTTTTTACTTCTCAGAAAATGAAGAAGTCATAATATGTCCTTGTGTTTGGCAGAAAAAATAGCTTGTAAACAAAATGGCGATTGTAAGCGGTAAGCGCTGTCAAATGGTAAATAGCTATTTTCCTCTAGGACGCAAACTTAGCGGTCACTTGGCAACATAACCTCAATTAAATATATTTTTATCAAATGCAGTGAAAAGTTTTAAACTGAATAATATTTTGAATAATTTAGCGAATGACAATATTGAAGGGAAGAGTTTACTACTATTATTTTAATGATTGCACAAAACCACCGGTTAACTTAAGTTTGTAAACAAACTTATCTAAGCAAAATGGCGGATTGTGTCAGCGCTACTGAAGTTAGCAAACGTGTCCTTGCCGAAAACTGACAGTTTGTTACTCAGCGCTGGTAATCGCTCGCAAGCGATTTTTTCTGCCAAACACAAGGATTCTGTCTGAAATTTTTTTTTTTCAATTACTATATAAATATTTATTTCTAATGAATTAATAAAAACAGGCTGGTAGAAAATTTCAATGTTTGACCGTTATCACATATTTTGATTGAACTATTCGTTCCTGAAGAAATACAAATAAATTGTTATGATAAAACAGCTGTGCTGGTTTCTCAACTGTTTCAATTGTGATATGATGTTTGAGTACTGTGATAATAAAAGTTATGATGGAATATTTGTGTGTTTCTTCTTTTTTCCTTCGATATACATGAGGGAGGGAGCCTGATGACCTGTAACACAGGCTTTTTTCCTAGCACAGGCATCAGTCTCGCACAAACATTAAATACACCAAGTAATGTATGATACCCTAAATCATGTAAGCTTGTGACGAGAAAGAAATAAATGAATATTATTATTATACATACGTTACACTTATCTAATCAATAAACGGAGTTACATACATTTTTAAATATCGGTCATAAATTTCTTTAAAATGTTTACAAATTGGAGTGTAAATTTAGCGGAGTACTATTTCAGATCAAGAAATCAATTCCGTACTCTAACTAAAAAAAACACGCATAAAACACCTGACGTGTTTAAAGAAAAGATTATAATGTTATTTACATAGTAAATTATAAATATAAAAATATTTTTCAGTTTAAGTTGGTAGCAAAATGTTTGTTTTGTCTAATAATTTTATATAATTATCTAAATAATTTTCTATTGATTTTAGTTGATTTCATTTTACTCATTATTTTTATTAAATTAAAGGCTGGTTTAGTAGGTACTACCGTACTCATTACTTTTTATATAGACCAGCCAAGTATATTCTAGATATCCTGTTCGAGAATTCTCGTACTTCGAGAAATAAAAAGGTCGAGAAACCAGAAACCCCAAACGGAGGATACATTTAAAATTTAGAGGGAATGGGATAAAATGAAGCTCTTTGGAAATATTATCTTGAGCAGAAATTAAGTCAATGGTCAGATGAAAATCGAAATTTCTCTGTCAGAAGTGCTCCTAGTATTGATCCCGTGTGTTTTTCATGATCGTAACGGACGATGTAAGAACGGTAGTAACGGCAGTGAAAGCATATAAGTCCACTGATTCATTGCCGGTTATACTTCTCTGATTAGAACTGGCTATTTGACAATTCTCGGAAAAATATTGTAATTATTGCGTAGGTTTATTAGTTTTTTTCCCTAAAATGCCCTGTTAATTAGGAAAAAGAATATATTATTTAGCCAACAATATAAAATTTGCGCGACAACAGCCGGTCACGTGACATTTGCTGGCTGTGACGTCTCATCATATAAAAATCGCCATAAATGCATCTACTTTAGGCTTTGCACTAGCTTTTGTATAGCCCGACTTTATATTTTCACAAGCACAAATCGAAATATTTTAATTTAGAATTGAAATCGACTTTAACAAAGCTCATTACGATGTTTTGTATGATGTGACGTCATCCGACGCTTAGTCATGGCTGCCCGCGTTTCGATTCTTGCAACCCACTAGATATCTGAGATAAAAACTCAGATAAAAACAAAAAAAAGTGTGTACGAGATGATCCATTCATTGTTAACGACACCACCAATCAATATTTCTAGAGGTGTGGTTGTCAAAAATATTTGTTGATTACACCGCCATAATGTAGGTATAACCAGGGTTGCCACCCGTCCCGATTTTGCCGGGACAGTCCCGATTTCGAAGACATTGTCCCGCGTCCCGACGGCCTTTCGATTTTGTCCCGATTTTTGACAATGGGTGCGTACAGCCGAAGCAATCTCTTGCTAAGTGCAATAGTCTAGTGCACTCTTATACGTATACTAGAATATAGCTATCAAGCGCTGACTTAATGCTATGGTTTAGTATACCGTGAAACATATACTCAGACTATAGCATTTAGTAAGCGATTGCTTCGTCTGTACGCACCCAATATGCGATAGGCTCAATCAATTCATTTATGGGTACCCAACCCAGTTACGCGCCACCGCGCCATCTACCGCGCGCCGCATGTACCGCGTTCCATTGGCGCTTGATGGGAATTTTACAGAACTTTGTGATGCTACTTCAATTATGGGATTCGATTCCGAAGAAGGATTTTCTACAAACAAGTTATTTGAAGACTACAGTGTGGTGAAGAAAATACTACCACAGATCGAGCAAAAGCAAAGCGTTGATAAAAAATGGGTAGAAGTATTTAAAGCCTCAAAGGAGCAGAAGTTGAACGCATTATTTATTGTTGTATCTCCTGCCTTAAGCATACCTCCTTCAACTGCGTATGTTGAGCGCGTATTTTCACTAATGACCATGAAATGGTCTGATGCCAGAAATTGTTGCTCGGTAGATTTGATAAAAGCAGAAATACTTACTAATTTCTTTGAACATAAACATGTCTTGTTCAGACTTCATAAAAAAAAATGATGTAGGATTATTAAAAGCGGCTCGTAACAACAAGAAACACGTATGGAAAAAATAATTATATAAAATAAATACAAATGAAAACACAAAATAAAGTTTCATTTTCCTTAGACTGACTCACATGGGTCATATTTTGATAAGACCAAACTCCGAACGTCTTTGATGGATGCCCGATTGTCCCGATTTTTTTTCCCCTAAAGGTGGCAACCCTGGGTATAACACAATTGCACAGAATAAAAATATAGAGCAGGTGTACACCTCAATACAATTATTTTCATTTTAGTAGCAAATAAAGACGTAAACATATGAGTTTTGATTAATTTGTCAGTTTGGTGATGTTATTCGTTACGAAATTGGCGATGTACCGATATTAAGAAGAAAACAGGTTTGCGTTTGTAAATTTCAGGAATATTGAGTATAGTTTTAGGAAAATAATATTTTAATTTGTTGTTATAATATTTTACCTAATATGAATATACATGTACCCTGATAGATAGTGATGTTCGAAATTCTAACAACAGCGTTTTCGACATGTGCAGGGAGTAGGTAATAGTATTTCCAGACTATCGATAGTATTTCTATCGATTTTCTGAAAAATAATGTGCTATCGATATTGTCGATAGCTCAAAACGTGTCAATACTATTGAAAGAGTGCAATACTATCTATAATATTACTGTAACTAAATAACATCGATAAAAATAACTATCGAAAATATCGATAGTATTGATACAATCTATGTTCTTAGTAACAAAACTATCGTTAGTAGCGATTCTAAAAATATTGACAAACTAAGGATTGTCTAAAACAATCGATAGTATCTATACTATCAGTTCTATAGACAGTATTGTTACCAAGAACCTAGATAATACCGATACTATCGATAGTTTGGTTTTTACGAGCATTAATATTATCGATAGTATTTCAATTTTTTCAATGGTATTGACACGTTGTAAGCTGTCGATAGTTTCGATTTTATCGATAGTCCCGTTATCTAACTCCTATCGATTAATTATCGATATTCCACTATCGATCGGCAAAACTTTTGCCGATTGACAAATGCTCGTATTCATACCAGAAGGGACAGTTGCCACTTCTGGGAATCGAACGCAGGACCTTTGATGAGAAAGGCAGGATCGTTGCCGTTACAACAAACGGTTGTCATTGAACACATCATTAGGACGATGATAGCTAACTTAAATTAACTGAAGAAAACGCATTTTTTATATAAAATGATTTATTGAACACTAAGCGCTGGCATTCTATTATGAACTTTCATGTGTCGTTTTAAAGTCCCTCTTTGTGTGAAGCCCTGTTCACAAATATCACATTTATGTGGTCTCTCTCCCGTATGTATTTTATGGTGATCATCTAATCTTCTCTTTGATAGAAAACTCTTCGAACAGTAACTGCAAATGTATGGCCTCTCACCCGAATGTATCCTTCGGTGTTCGACCAAAGAAGATTGGGTAGTGTAAGACTTATTACATATCTCGCATTTGAATAATTTCTTGCCATCATGAATAAGTAGATGTTTTGCTAAATTGTACTTATCAGTAAAAGGGTAGCTGCACACTTGGCAAATGAATCTCCGATCGGTATGCCTTCTAGATACATGGGATAACAATATGGTGTTCGTATAGAACTTCTTTCCACAATGTTCACAGGTGAACAGCCTCTCTCTGTTCTCTTTATGGGTTTCCAGATGTGCCTGAAATTATATGATTGAGTTAAACTTAAGTAAATTAAGGGAGACTGTGTCCTTGAAATTTTCAAAAAATCAATTTTTTTTATTACGGATTTTTAATCTACATGTAAGTAGAAATAAATCTATCGAAGCGTTTCTCGGATTTCAAACGTTTACGATATTTGAAACGCGTTTGAAGTTGATACCGTCAGCGCGCTCTGCCCGTCTCAGCGGGGCAAAAACGTTTTTAGAAATGGCTGACATTCTCCTGACCGCTGTAATTAACATATCGACCTGAATTTTGGATAGCATACTCAGAAAATATGTCTTCACGGAATGACGGATCGTTTCTAAGATAGATACATTTTTGCATTTATTATTTATCTTTTTATGCAAAAAAAAACGCGAAAATTCGTTTTTTTTATTGCCGCCATTTTTCGAAATTCGTACTAAACGAAAAACCCATCCGTCATTCCATGGCCAAAGGGTCACACATTGATAATATGCTTTGAATTTGTGTTTCATATCAAAAAATATTTCATATCAGGGCAGTGATGTCAGCCACTCACCTCCCGCGATTTGAGGACTTGTTTTCGCGGAGCTGCAAGAGCCGCCATTTTTGTTTTTTTTTTCAAAAAAAATATTTTTTAACTTTCTGTATATCATGAATAAAAGCAAGAAAAAACCCGCAATCAAAAAGCTTAACTAGTTTCCTTTAAAAAAAATAAAACACCTGAAATATGGCACTCCAAGGACAAGCCTCCCTTAACTAGGTAAGTTAAAAAGGGTAAAATGAAATATATAATATAATACATAATACATAAAAAAGTATATAACAAAATATATTAACAAGTATATAAACTCGGCGTCAAAAAAATCGCACCTTATAAAAATCTTATTCAAAAATTCCTAAACCTTATATAGAGGATAGTGTTAGGTATCATTAGAAAGGTAACAAAAAGGAGCATCAAACAACAATTAAGTGCAATCTTTTTTTTAATTAAAATTATACAAAAAGCATAAAAATTTGAAAAATAATAAAAAATCTTAATTAAGTCCTAATTAATAATCGATAATTTACAAAAAAAATGTACAAAAAGTGTCTTAAAATTAACTCAAAATCTAGTGTTACCCCCCCTTGCCCTGATGACGGCTTCCATACGGTCCCTCATAGACCTCACCAACTTCAGGAGCTCTTCTTGAGGGATAAGACCCCATTCTTCAATCACCGCGGTTTGGAGTTCCTCTAGAGTCGAAGGAGCCGGATCCCGAGATCGAACCTTACGTTTAAGATGGTCCCAGAGGTGCTCTATCGGATTCAGATCAGGACTTCTCGCTGGCCACTGCATCACAGGAATTTGGGACCTCCGCAGGAAGTCGTTCACGATGGCTGCAGTGTGTGCGCGAGCGTTGTCGTGCATTAATGTGAACCCCTCGCCAAAAGATTCGGCAAAAGGGACCACATGCACATCCAGGATCTCTGTGATATAGCGGCGCGCAGTCAGCGACCCTTGTCCGCGAGCACCTCCGGTCCGGGAGACGCAGACCAGGTCGGTTTTGCCGGCAGCCGACATACCGCCCCAGAACATGCAGGATCCGCCTCCATATTCCACCGTCTCCTGGATGCAGGCTTGAGCGAAACGTTCACCCTGCCTCCGGTATACTCTTCTTCGTCGGTCGTTGCAGAAAAGACACACTCGTGTCTCGTCTGAGAAGAGAACAGCTCCCCACTGCTCAATGGTCCAATCGACGTGGTCGCGAGCAAACTGCAAGCGGGCTCGTCGGTGCGCTGCAGTCAATTTTGGACCTGTAGCAGCTCTGCGGGCTGCTATGTTCTTCTCCTTCAGTCTTCTTCTAACCGTGGATACACTCACGGTGCGTCTGCGAACTGCCTGGAGCTCCTGTTGCAGCTGAACAGCGTTTGAGAAGCGATTTCTCAAAGAGTACGACACAACGAACCGGTCGTCTCTTTCCGAAGTGCAGCGACGTCTACCGGACCCATGTCGCCGGATATAGCCACCGGTCTCTAAAAAGCGCTGGTAGACTCTACGAACCGAAAAACGGCTCAGATTCAGTTGCCGGGCGACATCACACTGCCGCACCCCTGCTTGCAGTAGTGCAACCACTTGAGCGGCCTCATCAGCTGTAGTGTCCATTTTCCAGATGTTCTTTCTTCAGTAAAATCAGTGCGTGTGTCCCCTTCAACGGTTTAATAGCGAATGACCCACATTGAACCCGTGTTGACCTCTTTATACCCACAAAGTTAGCGCAACTCGCGACTCTCCCGAGCAGCAAAATTTCCTTAGAATTTTTGTGACCCTTTATTTGTTGCTTTAGGTTTTATTTGATAATGAAAAATAATGTTTTTTTATTAAGTTAATTAAGTAACCTTTTAAATAAAATTATAATTAATACGACTGCATGTGCATATCCAGAGTTAATGCCATTTGAACGTGATTTTCTTAGAGGTGCGATTTTTTTGACGCCGAGTGTATAACAACCATGACTGGAACAAACACTTATGTTCATCAGACAAACATGACCAGTTGTTGATAAACCCTTTCCGTGCCAGCTACGAAAATACAATTTAAACACTTAACATGTATTTTTATATTTAGTTCTTACACTTCCGCGCACATTACACATCAGAATAAAACACTTTTTTACGGATTTTTGCGCATGTTTTATTTTATTTTAAATTTAATCCTGACGTTTCGACTCCTTTACAGGAGCCGTGATCACAGGATGACTAAGATGATGGTTGTCATGTATTTTCTACTACCTTCACAATATTTTAATCGGGCACGTTCCTAATTATTAAATTATTTTATATAAATCAAGTTGTTTTATTTTATATTAAAACATTATTTAGTTATTTAATTAATTCTCACTACGATTACATTGTATACTACTGAGTCTACTACCAGTTCGGAAATTGGGAGGGCCTTCCGAGAAGAACTGGCGAAAGAAACTCGGGCAGGGGGACCGACCTCCATCTTACTGTTTAATTATTTGCAAAAAGAGCTAACTACATCATCAGGTCTTGCAGTGTGTGTTTTTGTAGGTATTAATTTATTAATTATGGGGTCCCAAGCAGGTGGAACGCTCCAACCTTCGTCTCTATTGAAATTAGGATGTTTCTTAATTTCAATAGCCTCGCGTAGCATCCTAGGAACAAATCTTTGTTCTCTAGCGAGAATTTGTGGTTTATCAAAACGAATATAGTGGTTTGGCCCCTCAAAAGCATGCTCACACACTGCAGACCTATTATCGCGCCTATGTTTCATGTCAGCTACGTGTTCTTTAATGCGCGTCCCTATACTTCTCTTTGTTTGCCCGATGTATGAGAGCCCACAGTCACAATCGATTTTGTAGACACCCGCTGCCTGAAGGGGTATATTACACTTGACCGATCGTAAGAATTGGTCAATCTTCCTGGCTGGTTTAAAGTAAGTTTTAATAGAAACCCGCTTCAGAATATTCCCAATCTTGTCAGTGACCCCCTTCATGTAGGGAAGGACAGCAGGTTGGCGCTCTACTGTGGCTGGTTTGGCGCGGCTTCTGTGACGCAGTCTTGGTACTCGCAACTTGTTATCTTGTAGTACTTGCTTGACATGCTGAAGTTCAGCAGTCAGATGTTGTTGGTCACAGATGCCGCGAGCTCTCTGAAACAAAGATTTCCCTACGGTAGCTAACTGTATAGGATGGTGGTGAGAGTCACCATTTAAATATCTATCGGTATGAGTTGCCTTTCTGTACACTGTATGACTAAGGGTTTGATTTGGATTCCTGCTGATTTGAATATCTAGGAAGGCTATTTTATTGTCTGTCTCTAATTCCATAGTAAATTGTATGTTGGGATGAACGGAATTAAGGTGACTTAAAAAGACAGAAACCATATCTCTTGGTAATATAGCAAATGTGTCATCTACATACCTTTTGTAAAAGCGTGGACACACCGGTGCCGTCGCTAGGGCCCTTTCCTCAAAGTCCTCCATGAATATGTCGGCGACTATGGGTGATACAGGAGAGCCCATTGCTACACCATCCACTTGTAGGTAGAATTCATCATTCCACAAGAGATAGCCCGATGTTAGGCAGTGTTCCAGTAATTTTGAATATTCACTTGGTATATTGTGTTTCTCTAGTCTCTTCCTAGTGACATCAATGCAATCTTGAACAGGTAAGCTTGTGAATAAAGATTGGACATCGAAGCTAACCATAGTTTCATCATCAGTGAGACGTAGGTGTTGTATCTCACTAACAAAATGGTAGGAATCCTTTACATAGGCAGTTGTTTTACCCCTTAGTGGTGATAGTATTTTAGCTACGTGTTTAGCCAAACGGTAGGTTGGTGAGTCAATTTGGCTAACGATGGGACGTAGCGGTACATCTTGTTTGTGTATTTTCGGCAACCCATACAACTTCGGCGGTTTAGGGCAGGAAGGAATAAGATAGTTGACGTCAAGATCTAATACCTCGGAATGCGTCTTGATGAGTTCACTGGTTTTCTTCAGTACCTTAGAAGTTTGGTCGTTTTTAACTTTTTTGTATGTGTTCTCATCCGACAAGAGCTGGAGCATTTTATCATTATAATCTGACGTATCCATTACTACCGTGGCATTGCCTTTGTCTGCTCGGAGGATTGTAAGATCAGATTTATTTCGCAGGTTTTTTAATGCGTTATATTCATTATAAGAGAGGTTAGGTTTCGGCGGTTTACTACGTCGTAGAACAGATGAAATGTCTTGACGGATTGCCTCCATATCCTCCTTTTTGAAGTTATTTTTAACCAAACAATCCTCAACGTTACATATAATGTCCCCCTCATGACATTTCATCTGTTCTACGACGTAGTAAACCGCCGAAACCTAACCTCTCTTATAATGAATATAACGCATTAAAAAACCTGCGAAATAAATCTGATCTTACAATCCTCCGAGCAGACAAAGGCAATGCCACGGTAGTAATGGATACGTCAGATTATAATGATAAAATGCTCCAGCTCTTGTCGGATGAGAACACATACAAAAAAGTTAAAAACGACCAAACTTCTAAGGTACTGAAGAAAACCAGTGAACTCATCAAGACGCATTCCGAGGTATTAGATCTTGACGTCAACTATCTTATTCCTTCCTGCCCTAAACCGCCGAAGTTGTATGGGTTGCCGAAAATACACAAACAAGATGTACCGCTACGTCCCATCGTTAGCCAAATTGACTCACCAACCTACCGTTTGGCTAAACACGTAGCTAAAATACTATCACCACTAAGGGGTAAAACAACTGCCTATGTAAAGGATTCCTACCATTTTGTTAGTGAGATACAACACCTACGTCTCACTGATGATGAAACTATGGTTAGCTTCGATGTCCAATCTTTATTCACAAGCTTACCTGTTCAAGATTGCATTGATGTCACTAGGAAGAGACTAGAGAAACACAATATACCAAGTGAATATTCAAAATTACTGGAACACTGCCTAACATCGGGCTATCTCTTGTGGAATGATGAATTCTACCTACAAGTGGATGGTGTAGCAATGGGCTCTCCTGTATCACCCATAGTCGCCGACATATTCATGGAGGACTTTGAGGAAAGGGCCCTAGCGACGGCACCGGTGTGTCCACGCTTTTACAAAAGGTATGTAGATGACACATTTGCTATATTACCAAGAGATATGGTTTCTGTCTTTTTAAGTCACCTTAATTCCGTTCATCCCAACATACAATTTACTATGGAATTAGAGACAGACAATAAAATAGCCTTCCTAGATATTCAAATCAGCAGGAATCCAAATCAAACCCTTAGTCATACAGTGTACAGAAAGGCAACTCATACCGATAGATATTTAAATGGTGACTCTCACCACCATCCTATACAGTTAGCTACCGTAGGGAAATCTTTGTTTCAGAGAGCTCGCGGCATCTGTGACCAACAACATCTGACTGCTGAACTTCAGCATGTCAAGCAAGTACTACAAGATAACAAGTTGCGAGTACCAAGACTGCGTCACAGAAGCCGCGCCAAACCAGCCACAGTAGAGCGCCAACCTGCTGTCCTTCCCTACATGAAGGGGGTCACTGACAAGATTGGGAATATTCTGAAGCGGGTTTCTATTAAAACTTACTTTAAACCAGCCAGGAAGATTGACCAATTCTTACGATCGGTCAAGTGTAATATACCCCTTCAGGCAGCGGGTGTCTACAAAATCGATTGTGACTGTGGGCTCTCATACATCGGGCAAACAAAGAGAAGTATAGGGACGCGCATTAAAGAACACGTAGCTGACATGAAACATAGGCGCGATAATAGGTCTGCAGTGTGTGAGCATGCTTTTGAGGGGCCAAACCACTATATTCGTTTTGATAAACCACAAATTCTCGCTAGAGAACAAAGATTTGTTCCTAGGATGCTACGCGAGGCTATTGAAATTAAGAAACATCCTAATTTCAATAGAGACGAAGGTTGGAGCGTTCCACCTGCTTGGGACCCCATAATTAATAAATTAATACCTACAAAAACACACACTGCAAGACCTGATGATGTAGTTAGCTCTTTTTGCAAATAATTAAACAGTAAGATGGAGGTCGGTCCCCCTGCCCGAGTTTCTTTCGCCAGTTCTTCTCGGAAGGCCCTCCCAATTTCCGAACTGGTAGTAGACTCAGTAGTATACAATGTAATCGTAGTGAGAATTAATTAAATAACTAAATAATGTTTTAATATAAAATAAAACAACTTGATTTATATAAAATAATTTAATAATTAGGAACGTGCCCGATTAAAATATTGTGAAGGTAGTAGAAAATACATGACAACCATCATCTTAGTCATCCTGTGATCACGGCTCCTGTAAAGGAGTCGAAACGTCAGGATTAAATTTAAAATAAAATAAAACATGCGCAAAAATCCGTAAAAAAGTGTTTTATTCTGATATGTATTTTTATTCCTAATGCCAAACTCTAAAAAACCGATCTTACTTGTAATGCCAAGAAATATTTTTTTGTATAGGATGCCCAAAAAATCCACGAGCATACTCGTAGTCGGCACCATGTTACAGTAACATACTACGAGTATACTCGTAGCTGGCACGGAAAGGGTTAAGTGTATAAAAAAACAGGTTAGCTATTATAGCAGAACCTAATACAGTTGTTAAAAAAAGATAAGTTTATAGTCGCTGAAAACAAAATATTCCAGCGTATTCTTGCCTTCAAATTGAATGTCGTTGTGAATCCTTTTCCACACACATCACAGACATACATTTTTCTCTCCCCATGAGTTTTATGATGCATCTTGAGTGTCCGTTGAGTTTTGCAAATCTTTCCACATATGTTGCACTTGAGTTTTTCCAGACGCACTAAAGTATGCTCACTCTCATTGTGTCGCCGGAGTCCACTCCATGTCATAAAGGTCTTGTTGCATGGTAGACAATGGATTAAGACCTAATAACAGCAAAGATCATATTTTTAATTTTTGCATGATACAAACTAAACACAATATCTATACATATAAATAAAATTAAGGTGTCTGTTTGTAATATTGAAATAACCGTTTTTAACTACATGCATATGAATTTTTATGCGGTACATACACCAAAATAACATTTTTTAAAATTTTTGTCTGTCTGTCTGTCTGTTGGTTCCGGCTAATCTCTGAATTGGCTGGACCGATTTTGACGGGACTTTTATTGGCAGGTAGCTGACGTAATAAAGAGAAACTTAAACTACTTTTATTTTAGAAAAAATATTTTATTATAAGTGAGCCACGGCAACGTGTGGCCGGGTCAGCTAGTGTATCATAAAAATAAATTAATAGATGCTCTACATTTTAGTTTGAAACAGAAGTGGAACTGGGCAGGACATTTGTCAAAATACAAAGATAAGAGATGGACTTACCAAACAATTAAATAGTAGGGCCCAAATGGCAAAAGAAATGTGGGAAGACAGAAGAAGAGATGGGCCAATGACAAAATAAACACAGCAGAAAAAAGTTGGACGCATATGGCCAAAGACAGGAAAAAGTGGAAAAAAAATGGAGAAGGCTTTTACCAACTAAGGAACCACATAACAAAGAAATGGAAAACGATTATAATAACATTAAGTTAAGTGAAAACAAATCTGTAATAATAATAATAATATATTGCGTTCAGTTTTGAAATAAGTGATGTAAGCAAAATACAAAGAATTAGACCGAATTCTTTGTATTTTGCTTACATCGCTAATAAGCTAATAAGCTTAGGGTACAAACAGTAAGAAGTTGTTGAAATGTGAGTGGAAAGTGCAACGTCTTTGTAAAGTGTTAATGTTCGATGGCTTGTCTCATTAAACCTTTAGGTAGTTGTGACTGATATCCTGGCAACCCCTTCTGTATACACATTTTTTTATATGATATAAAATATCTATAGAATATTTATATCTTATAGGAATACGGCATTGTGAATGCAAAAAATAATTTTAAAATCATCTATTATATACCTTAAATAAATAAAATATATTTTTCTTATCACATATTAAGTTACCAAACACATTACAGTTGCACTTTTTGTTTGTGTCAGATTTATACCTGAGCTAGATATATAATATCTGTGTTACAGGTCATCAGGCACCCGCTGCCTGGAATGAGTTAATGAACTACAGTCACTGTTATTGAGCGAAGCTCTGAAAGAGTGAAGCTCTCTTTTAGGCAACTCACAAATTTCGCTTGTCTTCCTCCTGCTACTTAACGGTTCAACCGATTTGAACGAATTTTGGCATGAACATACATGATTATAACCTGACGGACAAAGGCTACGTAATAAAAATATAGACTTTACCATGAAGGAATAATCACCGAAAGAAAAATTCAAAAGCTGATCACAGCCAAGCCGCTGATACTACATTGATGAAATTTGGCGCCAAAACTCACATCGTGGTCGTGACTAATGTGCAAAAAAAGTTTTGAAATCGGACATACCATGGCGGAATAATCACCGAAAGAAAAATTCAAAAGCTGATCACAGCCAAACAGCTGATACTACATTGATGAAATTTGGCGCCAAAACTCACATCGTGGTCGTGACTAATGTGCAAAAAAAGTTTTGAAATCGGACTAACCATGGAGGAATAATCACCGAAAGAAAAATTCAAAAGCTGATCACAGCCAAACAGCTGATACTACATTGATGAAATTTGGCGCCAAAACTCACATCGTGGTCGTGACTAATGTGCAAAAAAAAGTTTTGAAATCGGACATACCATAGAGGAATAATCACCCTTCAAAAATCTAATTGCTTCGCTCAGTATTTGCAAACAGCAGCATGTATTGCAGACCTAGTTAACAACTTTCAATAAAAATATGATAGCTAAGTAATTAAATGTGGGATGTGCGTGTGTGAGTGGGTATAGTATGTAATATGTATCAGTGGACAGCTGTGTTTAACTCATAACCAGAAATAAGTCTTCTGTTTCGGTATGGTTAAGTTTTAGTAACCAGGTTGTAAGTTCCCTTTTGCCTTTCTAGTCTATGAAAACAAACAGAGCATAGAGTTTAACCTCTTAAATTAATAAATAATAGAAATAACGAAATAAGACTAATATTCACTGTTAAATATTATATAAATATAATACACAGTATTGTTTAATAAGGATTATTAACACTATGCCCAACAGTGATCGTCATATGTTATATGATGAAATTACTAAAATGATAAGAAAGCATAGTAAAGCAGACAGGATTCAACCCACGTAATTCTTGTGGTGAATATTTAATATGGTAAAATCTCAATTTGACTTAAGTCGTGGGCTGAATACTGTTTGCAATTAATAGTTGGTACAATGCTATACATTTTCCAATGGAGGATGATACTTTTGACAGGTGTCACTTCCTTATTGCTACGTACTAAGGTTGCGTTCGTTTCCTTATGTTTGGCTTGACATTGCAATAGCAACTTTATACCCTCAATATAGGTGTCAACTGTCAAAAGTATCATCCTACATTGGACAAAGTATAGTGATCCTGTCTATGCATCAAAGTTCCTGGGTTTGATGCACCTAGCAGATCGACATAAACAAGATTGAAATAAATTAAATTATTAAATGTCACAATAACTGTTTTTACAGTATACAATGTCGAAAATTAGATTTGTAAATTTTATTTGTTATCTACTATAAATACAGGGTGTCCAGGTAAGGTAGGTGGCGTGAGAAACCAAAATAAAAAAAAATGACTAATATTGTACAAAACGTTTATTATTATTATGAAAGATAAATAAATGGAAAATTATTTTGTAAAGATTATGTTGTTCAAATGTCTTCCCTCCCGCTGCAAACACTCCTCCGAACGTTCACGTAAATTATTCAGAACTCGCTGACACGGAATAGCGGTCATTTCTGCGATGATGTTCTGCTCCAATTGAAGCAAAGTTGTGGGTTTATTGTGGTGAACAACACTTTTTAAGTATCCCCACAAAAAATAATAATACTAGATTTAAAAATCGCATCTTTACAAATACTCTCAACATCTATGCATAACGTACATCTCATTACATCTCCATAAGTAATATGCGCCCCCACGTTTTGAGTGGCCCCTCGCTTGGCCCCGCCGGGTTATTTTATTCTTTTTTGGTCACTGAAAAACGTGGGATATTTAGATTTTTAAATCTAGTATTATTATTTTATTCTTTTTAATTTTCTTGCGTTATTATTATTTTATTCTTTTTAATTTATTAATTAATCGCAGCAAACCATGAGTCGCTATGAAAGTGAAATTTCGTAAAATTTGGCCTGAAAGTTTCCGTAGAAAGTTAAAAGCTTTTTTAGGATGCATTGTCATCGGGTTCTGACTTGCTCCAAAAATTTCAGCTCGCTAGGTGGCCGGGAAGTGCCTCAAAATTGAGTTGCAAGAATCCAACTGCACAGACAGACAGACAGACAAACAAGAAAGCGACCTGAGAAAAACGTGGGAATAATCCAAAGGACTTAAATCTGGACACCTGGGAGGCCAGTTTATGCTCCCTCTTCGAGAAATGACCTTATTTGGGAACACTTACGTCACGGTCGCAATTAATTGGTCAGATGTATGGCTAGTGGCGCCATTTTGCTGGAACCAAGTTCTCTAATTGTAACCGTTAAATTGTTGCAACCGTGGGACCAAAAAACTTCTTATCATTTCACAATAACGATCGCTATTGACAGTCAATGCTCGTTCTCTTGCATCTTCGAAAAAGTACGGGCCAATAATGCCGTTAGAGAAAAAAGCGGCCCATACGACAAATTTGGGGCCGTTTAATGGCCTTTGGTGCTTCAGTTGAGGATTCTCGAAAGACCAAAAATGACAGTGCTGTTTATTCACATTGTCGTGAAGGGAGAAAATATAAAGACGGAAGATCAGAGTAAAGTTACAGTTTATATATTTACAAAACAATTTAAAGAACAAAAAAAAATTGGAGGTAAGAAGAGTGAGGGCGGTGGTTGTGGGTCGTCGGCGATCTTCTATATAGGTGGCTTGAGGCCCGGGGCTTTAGGGCCCAGATGCGGTGACACCGTCGGATGAAGGGTGGCGCTGCCGGTAGACAGGAGGCGGGGCAGACGTCGGCCGGAGCTGCTGGCAGACGGGCAGCGCTGCTGGTAGGTCGGGAGGCGTGACAAGTAGGTTGGGCGGCGCTGTTAGTGGACGGCCTGCACCGATTTTCTGCCGGCGCTGCTGGTAGACGGGCGGCGCTGCTGGTAGGTCGGGCGGCGTAGCAGGTAGGATGGGCGGCGCTGCAGATGGATGGCCTGCACCGCTGGTGGTCCGGCAACGTTAGTGGTAGAGAGTGGCTAAGTTAAGTGTAGGTTCTTGAGCCAAAAGTTTGCCTTACGGCGTTGAGGACTTTTCTTGAGTCAAGGCCTTTAAGAATTTTAAAGAGCTCGGTAGCGAGCTATAGATGTTACCGTGGCAACTTTCGCCGAAGAACTGAATGACTTGGCAGGTCAGCTCGGTCTTTTATAGGCCCAGAGCCATTTAAATTTAGATTGTCTTCGAGAAGACATAAAAAGAATAAAATCTGGTTTTCTTTGGAGGTTGAATACCATAAATGAAAGGTCGTGTCATGGGTAGCCATGGCAACGGAGAAAAACTTATATGTCAATAATTTAAATAAATACAGTTTTAGTAATAAAATGAAAAATAATAACGGAATAGATTAAACAAAAAGACAGGTTAAAATAATAAGGAAAGCCGGTAAGTGTGTAGCATTCTGAATAGAAGTTTTGAGTGGTTGCGAAGCTCTATATGAAAATTCAGTGTTTCTTTTCAGCAATGAAGAAATTATTGAGTAAAATATTATTGTATATATATATATATTTACAGAGATCAAAACGTTTACAAATGACGATGCAAAATGGAATGATAAAATATACAATTTAACGAATGTTATGAATGAAAATCGGAGATTATAAAGGTACATATTAGTATACATTACAACATGGCCATTAAATGAAAGTTGGCCTCATCAGTGAAAAGGATGTTTCCAAAATCCTGAAGCGATTCATCATCTCTTGCACAAACTCAATTCCTTTTATGAAGTCAGTGTCCTTCAATTCTTGCACTAATTGGATTTTGTAAGCCTTCAGATACAAGTCCTTCTTTAGAGGTCGACTTTTTAATTTGAAGCTGTTGAGAGTGCTTCCTTATTGAAAATGATGGATTGTGACGTA
Source organism: Calamotropha paludella (assembly GCA_927399485.1). Classification (NCBI taxonomy): domain Eukaryota; kingdom Metazoa; phylum Arthropoda; class Insecta; order Lepidoptera; family Crambidae; genus Calamotropha; species Calamotropha paludella. The sequence goes on from OV656804.1 coordinate 28,950,071, forward strand.
CCGACTGTCTCACTTGTTCTACAGTTTCTTTATTTCTAACTGTTCGTAAATGGCTCCTGTTTGGGATCTGAACCACTGAACCAGTATTCTCAAACATTTCTATCCATATTCTGATTGTGTCCCTCACTTGGAGCACTGCGTGTTCGATATTCTACTCGAAATAAATGGTGAGCAGCAACTACAGAATTGTTGTTTTGATAACATGCGCGCACGCAAAAAGCGCGATACAGTCCCGAGTACGGATTCATTGCTACTAATAAGTAGTTGTCCGCGTCTCTACCCCCTCCCCGCGCTTACACACCGCACCGTTGCAAAGTAATAACCAGATCATATCCTCCCTACCTCGCCTGGACATCCTGTAGTACAGCAAGGATAAAAATTTACAGCCAAAGTGCCCTACACATCTGTCCATTTGATCAAAGGTAACTTTAAGTTAATGTACACTAGATACTCTTTCAATAATACATGCAAACAATTAAAAGTGCTTCTTTTTGATGGATCACACCCCTGACCTTAATAACATTAAATATAATATAAAAAAATATTTCCCACCACCCAAAGTTTGACTGATAGATATCGCTTTAAGCGATAAGACTGCATATTGTAGCACTTCTTATCATTCTCTATTTTTCAAGCTATATGTGTGCATGTGTAATAATATTTTCCATTCATTCATAATACTCACTTTTGTTTAGCATTTTTGTTGTGAACTTGCTTTTCCCCTTGACTAAACATGCTTTGTTTAGTTTGGGACTAAACATCTGTTGTAAAATTATATAAAAACTAGCTGGTGCCCGCGACTTCGTCTGCGCAGGATTAGTATTTCGAACAATATGTTTATAAATTGTAGCCTATGTGTTATTCTGATGTATAAGCTATATTGTGGTAAAGTTTCATTCAAATCCATTCAGTAGTTTTTACGTGAAAGAGTAACAAACATCCATACATCCATACTTACAAACTTTCGCCTTTATAATAGTAGTAGGATAACAACTGAATGTAATTGAGAGTTTAGTTGACTTACTTCTTTCCCTTCATGTTCCAATTTATGGGCTTCAAATCTTTCCAAGTAATTGAACTTTTTATTGCATATCTCACATGTAAAACTAAAGTGTTTTCTTGTAATTTTAAGCTTTGCCTTTTTGTGTCCCGTCTTATGTTCCAATTTCTTAACTTTCCTTACAAAGAAATTTAAACATTAACATAAAATTTAATGATACATACAAAAATAGGTATATAGCTTAAAAACCTTTTCTTAATTGTCTTTTTACCCAAGCCATATGAATTTTCACAAAAATCCATAGCTTCATAGAGGTCTGAAACAACAAAAAAATAAAAATTATTTTGGGTTGACCATTCCTGTGTCAGACTACTACATACATACAACAAAAACAATAACTAATACTCTTATATTGCTAGTGATCTAGAAAAGATAATGACCTAACATTGCAGACATATATATGTCTGTCTCCCTCATTTAAACATGTACATGTTTGAGAGATGAGGGCTTTCCCCACTACTGTCGCAACCAGTGTTGCCAGTATGATTTCCCAAAAAGGACGGTTGGCTTTCTGAAAAGGTACGGTTTTTAACTACAAGGTACAGTTGGGTCGGGATACTTCTGCAAAAACTAGATCAGTTTTTATTTTGCTTCGCGTTGGATCACTATCGCTTTTTTTCCAACCTATTGTCACAGACAGCTAAATCAAAGAAAAAAAAATCTGATCTAGTTCTTGCAGAAGTATCCCGACCTGTATGGTTTTGCTAAAATGTTGAAAAATACTATAGTCTACTCATGTTCTACTACAGCAAAAACAAGTTGTTTGTCAAAAAAATTATGAAAATAATGTTTTAGGAACTAACAAAATTCCATCAAAGTAATTTGAAGCTATCATATATATAATTGAAGTTATCATTTGTGGATCAAACGATTTCAGAATGTTGAGAAAAACAGAAGGCGATTTTTTTTGTATTGTACCCTTTGTAGTTTATAGTGAAAAATAAATCACATATTTTTTTTTTTTTTACTTTACTTTTTGGTACGGTATGGCAACGCTGGTCGCAACACATGGGCATAACCCATCAAGTATCGGCAACACTGCCACTTACAGGGACTAGCAATATAGGAGTATTAGGTATATGAATAAAAACTTACCACTGCCAAAATTGTCAGTTATATCTTCCACTTTTAAAGCAAAAACATTTTGATCTGATACATCTTCTGTCTTCACAGTGACTGACGGATCATTATTTGTTATACTACATATAACATCAGTGTCATATTGCCCAATATTTTTCATATTATATAGAGTATTATGTGATTGAATGCAAGTTCTTTTAAACTCAGAATATTTTGTTACGTGTTCATAGCATAAATCACACAATGTTTTCGGTAAATTATCTTGGAATACCTGAATATCAAAAAAAATATTAATTTAAACTTTACTTTTAGTTGATTATTCAAGTCAAAAAAATTAAACTTTTAAGATTACCTCAATTGTCGTGCAAAATGAATACATATCTTTTGAAACATTTTCACCTAAGACATACTTATAATATCTTCCCCTGGACAAACATGCTCTACATAATTGAGTATCAGACATTGTTTACTAGTAATCTTTCTTGCTGTTCTATAAGTTTAAAATCATCAGACACTCTGTAGGCATGTTTTTATTACAAATATAGTGCTTTTTCTATTATTATGGCAAGAAACTGTGTTAGTACCTATCTACTACTATTCAAAGAGAAGAGAATCACTATGTTTTACAGCTATTTAATTTAAATACTTTATTATTAATTTAAACCACAACCTACAGCTACAGCATATAAAACAGACACAGATTGACAGACTTAGTTTTGCTTGTCAATGTCAACAGTAGGTTGCTAGATACAAAATTTTAAATCGGTGCAGTAACTCAGAAACGCGTATTAACAACAAAAACATTTTATTTTGTAACATTTTAAGTTACTTTTGACGTTACCTCCAATTTCGAAGTTACACGTAATACGACTATAAAAGATCATTTTAAGTAAGTAGTAAAAAATATTAAAGAGAATAAACAAATTAATTATACGAACTTTAATTTGAAGACAAAAATCTGTAATTTAACCTGGTGAAGTTTATTAACATATTTGGTATGTTTCGTTTAAAATCGTTAGTTTGTTTTGTGTGGAATTATTGGTAATTAGTATTTTATAAGCATGAGAACGTTATACCAAAACGTAACTGAAAAACCGTTTTGTAATACTATTTTAAGAATGCATTAAGGGAATAAGTAATTAAAAAAAAAAAAAAAAAATTTAAAAACCCCCGACACTAAAGACATAAGCTACCTTTAAAAAGTAAAAAATAATAAAAGAAAATTAATCCTAAAGTACCTATATGTATAAGTATGTATTAATATTTAAAAAAAAACTTCGCGTTTGGGGACAGCATGTGACACTAATTAATTAGGAGCGGTCCCTTGGTCCCTTATTTTTTACTTTTTAAAGGTAGCTTATGTCTTTTGTGTCGGGGGTTTTTAAAATTTTTAATTATTTTTTTTTATTTTATACTCTTTAAAGGTAAACATACTTATAATATCCCTGGTTAAGTTGTAAATACATAGGTTCTTGTCGATTTCAAATTCATTTGAGACCCCACTTGAGCATATTTGCAGACATTCAGTTTTTCTTCCCCACTTTACCCCCCCATAACTTTTAAACGGCTCAATCGATTTTCATCAAACATGTCTAAGAACACTCGCCCGTAAAACACCTGTAATACAAAAAAAAACTAAATTGAAATCGGTGCATTCGTTCGGGAGCTATGATGCCACAGGCAGACAGACAGACAGACAGACAGACAGACAGACACGTCAAACTTATAAAACCCCTCTTTTTGCGTCGGGGGTTAAAAAGAAAGTCCAAGCTAAGAATCGGCCAGCATAGATGTGGAATTTTGATTTTGTTTTGCGTTCTCGCCGCTACAAATTAAATGTAGCGTGGTTAACAGCATAGAATCGTTTTCTATATAAAATTAGATGTTACTTTTGGGGCTGTCTCATGTCATATTTACTATCTGGTACTGGCAAGATAGTTACATATTTTAGGTAAAAATATATTTCGCGTACCTACGGTTTGTTTTTGTTTATAATAGTCTTGGGCATAGTAGTTCGCAAGTGAGATCGCTCAGTTTCAGCGTTGCCAACATAACGGATGTCCCGTCATATCTAGCGGATTAGGTAGGTATGAAGGTACGGAACAAATAATATTTTGCCGGCTAACGGTTTATTTAGCCGAATTTGAAAAAGATTTATTGTTATGTGTTGATTCGAGAGTTTGGTGTAGAATTCAGACACACAAAAATTTTATGTTCTTACGCTTTTTTGTTAAAAGTGATTTAATGGATTGTTGCACTTAATTTTTATTAAACTTGAATAATTATTTTATTTCACTTTTTTATGGTAATACGACGGATTTTACTGACGAGAAAATTGCAATATTTAACAGATTGCTAACGGAATTTCGTAAAAAAGTTGACGGGATTTCAAAATTATTATTGGCAACACTGCTCAATGATGTCGCCGCCCCTCGGAACAATAACTAACCGCCCCTGGGAAGACAGCTTGGCGCCACCGCAGCGACCGGTCGTGTGCGCTCCGTGAATAATCGCGTCGAGCCCCGATCGGCTCCCGTCGTGCGTTCTCGCTTGTCCTCACCGCGCTCCGCGTGTGCAGTGCCACCTTCCAAATAATTAGACAGTGATTGAGGTAAGCGGCTTAGAGACCAACCGCTCATATGCACATGCGGTGGCGGCCCCATCAACAGCTGCTTCGTCGCAACAGCGTGCCAGTAGCTCACCTACGCAGCCACCTCGTATCAAGGGCTACCCACCAATAGTGGTGGAATGTCTGCCCAGTTGGTCATCTCCACCTCCAGGCGCTAAAGAGCGCCTTAGGACACACGCCCAACGCGCGCCCCTTCGGTAAGGGGGTGCGCTTTATACCCAAGACGCCCGAGGAATTTCGTATAACACAACGTTACTGAACCGAGGCGAGTGAACGTGTCTCAAACATAACCTGGTTCTGTTACGCGCCAGACGACGAGAGGTCTACCAAAGTTGCTATCCGTGGCATCCTCGCGGACACAGACCCCGAGCAGATCAAGTCGGACCTGGAGAAGATGGACTTCACCGTCATCCTGGTCCGCGGCATCCGCGGAAAGAGAGGCAGACCAGGCTGCATCTTTCATGCACAACTCTCCCATCTCGACACGGAGGAGCAGGCCCGCTTTTTTGCAACAGACGAGCTCTTAGGCATGCCGGGAGTCGTCATTGAGGCATGGAAGCCCAGAGCCAGCCCGGCACAGTGCCATAGGTGCCAGGGCTTCGGCCACAATTCGGCCAACTGCCACCGGCCGAAGAAGTGTGTCCGCTGTGCGCCAACCACTCAGCTGCGGACTGTCCACGCGACCGCGCCGAACCGCCTACTTGCGCCAACTGCGGCCTAGCACGCCCGGCAAATGACCGCCGATGTAAGGCGTTCCTGAGTGCAGCTCGCCGCGCCGGGGCCCGCATTCCTCCACCCATACCGGGTGGTACCAACGCCGCCGCGCTGCCTGCGCGGCAGACTCCACTACCGCAACCGCGTTGCGCAGACATGCGCGACGCGCAACAAGGAGCCACTCTGGCTCCCCCCGTCAACCCTCCCACTGCACGGGGGGCAACAGCGCCAACGAGACGTCGTAGACGCCGTCGCGGCAGAGCCGCACCTCCCGCTGCCCCACGGGCTGCCTCAACACCGGCCCCCATTCCCATCCCCCCTCCCGCACCACAGTCGGGTTTTCCCCAAGGGGGGGCACCACATCCACCTCATCCCCAACACCCCCTGCCAGCACGGAGCACCCACGTTACTCCCCAGGTGCCCCCCCCTCTCCCACCTCAACAACGCCCATGGGCCCCTCGTCCAGATCCACGTCTAGTTCGCGACCATTCGACCCCCGAAACACACATACCGCTTTCGGCTTTCAAGCCGCTTCCCCAACGCCCTCCGCGCCGACCCAGCGCTCAGTGGAGCCAACCCCAACTCCATCCGGGCAATATCCCGGCACCATTCATCACACTTCTCATCAGCCTGTTCCAGATCATCCTGAACGACATAGCCCGATGATGCGACCCATGCGCCGCGATCGTGAGCGCTATGAACTGGGTCACACAGGGAGCCACCCAAGGCTACTACGAATCGCATACTGGAACCCAGGGGGTGTAAGGGTCCGCCTCAGCGTACTACGCCTCCTCACACAAACGCAAGACCTGCACATCATCCTCCTGGGTGAGACATTTTTAACACCTAGTGCTCGCCTAATCATCCCCAATTACCATGTCTACCGTAGGGATGAGGTCTCCCCAGAAGGCAGACCCTACCGAGGCACAGCAGTCCTTGTGAGAAGAGGAATCATCCACACCGAGCTCCCCTGGGCAGAGTTCGACTCGGTTCGAACGACGGGCGTACAACTGGAGGCGGGCGGAGCGGAACTAAGGGTCTACGCCGCCTACAGACCACCAGGTGACCGCATTGACTCCCAGGACCTAGATCGGCTGTTCAATGACATGACTCCAACTATTGTGGCGGACGACCTCAACGCCAAACACACGGAGTGGGGGTCCCTCGGAGGCGACTATTAGATGCTCTTTCTGTTCGCGATATTGAAGCCGTGGGGCCCACGGAGCCTACCCATATACCTACGAATACAAACCACCGCCCAGATGTTATAGATATTGTACTATACAAAAACATCCTCGCCTCGGTAAATGTTGAAGTAATCTACGAGACGAGCACTCAACATTTACCGATACTCATATCAACAGAGCTGGCATCTAGCGCCACGTGTAGACAGCTGCCCCACCAATCAACAGACTGGTCGGCGTACAGACGGGAGTTAGTTAACTTTCCCCCCACCGGCCCTCTCACCTCACCCGCGGAGATCGAAGCTTCGGTGAAACTGCTCACAGATACAATGATCCAGGCCCTACGCAAACACACTACAAAGAAGCCGACGTACAAACGAGCACCCCTCCCGATCTATATACAAGGTCTAATTAAGAGGAAGCGGTCCTTGTTAAAACTTTGGTCACACGTAAGGTGCCCTCGGACGAAAGCCGAGATTAACAAATTGACCGCTGAGATTGGAAAGAGGGTTCAATCATGGAGGGGTGACTCCTGGAGCTCCGTACTGGATAAGGCGAAGGATCATTCCGCCCAACTCCACCAGCTAATTAGGCGAAACACCAAAACGCCCTCCGCCCCTTGCCCACTGCTGGATGATTTGGGTCGACGACGCTACGCGGCCCAAGATCGTGCTGCTCTTCTTGTCGCCCACTTGAGGCACCAATTTACTCCTCACCCTCCGGAGCCCACAGCCGCTGAACATCGTCGCTGGGTCGAAGAGGAAGTAAACAAGCTACTGGACACACCACCCGCCCCCCTTCCGGGTGACGCCTTTATCTCGCTCGCGGAAGTGCGGTGGGTGGCAATCCGCCTTAAAAGGAAGAAAGCGCCACCACAAGCGAAAGCCTGTCACCGGCGGCCCTCAGCGAACTCCCTCGCCGGGCCGTTGCCTCCTGGGCAACTGCGTGGAAGCAGGGCAAAATCATTGTTATTCCGAAGGAGGGGAAGGATCGCCGACATGCTTCCAGCTACAGACCCATCACCTTACTGAAACATATAGCCAAACTGTTCGAGAGACTGCTTTAGCATCGATTCACTCCACACTACCATCCGCGTGACGAACAGTTTGGCTTCCGCAGTGGACATTCAACGCCATTACAATTAACGAGGATGATTCATCAACTCGCCATGGCCCTAAATAAAAACCACTGCATCAGCGGATGTGAGCCTCTTAAAATCCGCATCCGCGGGTGTGAAAAAAATTGCATCCGCAACATCCCTACTCTAGACCTATGGTTTTATTGTTCATTTCATACCCCAAAAATGATTCATGTATCTGATCCATAGGACTTTTATACAGCCGGCTCTCGGACTATAACATGAACATGTATATATGATTCCAAAGCTCTCCTGGTCCCATCCCAATTCCGGTATCCTTGTTATATTTTGTAAATTAGCCTTTTCCGTTTCCCTAATTTTTATTTTATACTTGACATAGCAAAATACACAAATCGTGCAAACCATAATGAAAGGACAAAAAAAGCCTACGTACGGTTTGTTTTTGTTTAGAAGTGCTTGATGAAGTGGTACTTATTGCTAACAATTATTGTGATGCATAGGGATATGGTATCGAAACCAAAGTATCGAAACTATACTCATGAGTACAATAGCAAGAAAGGTAATCGATACTGGTATCGTACTTGCATTAAAAGTATCGAGTTACTCAGGTATCGAATACTTTTTGTTTGATATTCAGTATAAATAACAAAAAAACCGACTTAAAAAAGTAAACTAAAAAGCAAAAAATAATTTACTTCGCACAAAGTAATACGTATTTTCAGTTAATTAAATAGAAATTACTATGTAATTATTTGATAATTTTGAAGTCGGTGCCAAGTAAAACAATAACTGTGTTTAGATATTATCAATCTTACTAGTAGTTTTGTAAGCCAGTACTTAGGTACATAATATTTAAAAAGTTACTTTGATATTTAGTAGGTACCGATTCATAAATTTTTCTAATACTGTTACTGTTTTGTAATTGCTTTGATGAATTTAATAATATTGTGTGTACTCATGTGAATATATATTAGTGTGAATATTTTAATGTGAATATATAGTGGTTATAAATATTGTGTGTACTAGTGTGTAATTTGATATTGTAGTAGGGTTGTTGTAGCATTTACTTGGCACCGACTTCAAAATTATAAATAAAAATATGTAGCTTAGTTCCGCAAAACTCAAGCAGCGTGCATCGCCCGCCCGCCCGCAAATAAATGCAGAAACCGCAGACACCGGCACCTTCACCAACTAGTCTACACGTGTTTCGCCTCCACACGGAGCATCATCAGGAGCTCTTAGACCGTGCAATAACGAGCACTACTACACACTTAGTGCACTTAGTGCTCGTTATTGCACGATCTAACAGCCCCTGATGATGCTCCGTGTGGGGGTGAAACATGCGTACAATAGATTTACTATATATATATCTGTATAAAGAATAAGTAATATATCAAAAACCAATAAATTAAACTGTTTTACCAATAATAATGTAAAATAATAATAATTTATACCATAGACAAATAAAACGAATACATACCGACAGTTAACCTCAAATCAATAAACGCACTTAAAAAAGCGCCATTACTTTGGTCAAAACTTCCTGGAGACTGCCGTGCTAGCGACCCGAGATATTTCACCCGACAGTGGGCTACTCCTTCACATTACATTAAGACGGGAGGCTGTTTTTTCCTCTACCATGCATCCTGTGCATAAACGGCAGTCGGGGATAACTAGATTTAAAAGGTGCCTCGGTAGCTACACAAAACTTGTAGAACCGACTTGCTATCGTAGAGGATTCTGGTATTGCAATCTTTTACCTTCCGTGCATCTCTGGGGCCTTCTTCATATCATTTGGGATGTCACCAACAGATTTTATAATTAAACTTTACATAGAAACCACAAGCAATGATTATTTGACTAATAAGAACATAAAAAGTATCGAGTACCATGAAAAGTATCGATTCTTACTCAGTATCGTATTAAAAAGTATCGAATACTAAATTACTTGGTATCGTTACCAAAGCATCGAGTATACTCAGGTATCGATACTTTTAGCGGATCCCTAGTGATGCAGCATTACTCGTCATCGGCTAGCATTAGACATGCGCCAAACAGTACGTTAGAACGTACTGCCATATGACATGACATTTCGTATCGCGTAATATGACATTAGATCAGTACGCAGTACTCCATATAACTTCGAATGACGCGCTATACGAACGGCCCGCTATTACTTACTGTACTAGATATGCCCTCCCGAACAGTCGCTATGTTCCATTGCACGCTATACAGTTCACTTAAGTCTGTCATCGCAGTTCACCTGATTTATGTTCTAAATTCAAAAGTATTTGCACACATTTTTTCTATTGGTATTGTTTGTACTGAGTGTAATGGAAAAGCGATAGGTTGTTATTGTTAGCTAGACCCTTTATTAAAACAGATCATATTACGTTCTTCATAACACATGTGATTACATCGCATCACGATTTGCGACATGACATGATAAAGGAAGTCCGATCATCGCCATGCCGAATTTAAACAAATAAAGTTATTAACTTACACACACTAGCACTACTGTTTCTATTTATTTACAGTTTACACATAACAATTTTACACATAATTTACTATTAACCTTTTTTATCTGTATTGCATACAATAAACCTTGATCGTGTAATTGTTAAATTGAGTGAAAACTATGCATGCACTTTTACAAATCAAAAACAATTATACGAAAAAAGCTCGCAAGGTTTATGACCTACGTTCTACACGACACTGGGCGGTGCAACAGAAATATGATCCTTACCGCGAACGCAATACTGTTCAAATATTTTTTTTTCCAAATAACATGGCATGACAGAGACAAACTGTCCGGCCGAACGACTAGCCGTGCAGAGAGCATGTCATGTCATAGTTAGAGCTGTAAAAGTAACGAAATAAAGTGTACCCGTATGTATTCGTTACTATGACAATTAGTACTCGTTACTTTCGTATCGTTACTCGTTACTTCAGTTACCTTATAACATGCTATGTTATGTATATTAGAAAACGTACGCGTACAGTATGACGTCGCGACGTCGCAACATTCGTGATTTGTAGAAAACATACTTATACATTACATACCAAGATGCATCAGATAATTTTTTCACTTTTCTGTATTTTGAACCAGACTTTTGGTACCTAATTAACAGCTTTTGTTAACCAAGAAACAATTAAATCTTATTAGAGCTCATTTAGACACATCTCTTTTAAGATAAGAACAAAAAGACCATGAAAATACGCAATAATAAAAAAACACATATTTCTAATTTGTAAAAAGTTTTTCCTACCTTGTTTCTGTTACAATCTCAATCTTTGTATACACTCACAATACCTTTAATAAACAGTAAAAAACTTGGACTACGAATTTCCAAATTATACTTTACTTAATAAACAAACATCGTTCTTTGTAACGTACGTTTATAAATTCACTGAATAAGCGCGCGAATACGTAAAACATACGATCAGCAAAGTCTAATTATACGCATCAACGGTACTTGTGTAAACTGAAATAGTGTAGGTACTCATAATACGAAACATGCGAGTAACGAAATGCATTCGTGTGTAACGTTTCGTTACTCGGTACTAGATGGCGCACCCGTTACTTAGTAACGAATACATACGGTTTGTTACAGCTCTAGTCATAGTATAACGCGATCACAGAACGCGACACTGTTCGACAGGCGCTAGACTCTCAGGTACTGTGACATGACGTGTCATGCATAGACCTGTGTCAATCGTTCATTTGGCGTAACCCGGGTCGATCATGACCCACTCGTGTGGTGATCCGGTTAAAATGATTCGGTCTTTTCGGTCATTTCGGTCACAGTTCGTTTGTTTAGTTTGTACGACAGAGTAGGTTGTCGTGCGAGCAGCGAGCCACGAGTCACGAGTCACAAACCCGTTCATCGAGAAAGAATAGGAACGAACGTGGTTTAAAATATAAGTAAACGAGAGAGATGGAAAATTTTATTTATTACGTCTCATTGCGTGATTGAATGCACGACTGGGTCATTTGTACAAGCTAATGAAGCAAGCAATTAGTTACTATTATAGTATGGGAATACAGTGCAATTTCGTTTGTTTTGTTACCGGATCAATTATGACCGAATCTTTTAAAGATCTGTGATTCGGTCAGTCGTTCTCAGGTTGCGAACGAATCTAAACGATTCGGTCAATCGCGAACGACACAGGTCTAGTCATGCAAAATTTTGCCAGGTAATACGTACTGTTTCAGTACGCGCTCGGGTTATATATCGCGTAATACATTACTCACAGTACTTACACACCTCTAGCTAGCATCAGTGATGGCATCTCATCTCTAGTGTTGCTTATACTTATAATGTGATGATATTTTGTTGGGTATAACTGCAATTTGAATTTTACCGAACTGAAGTATATTTACGCAGGCATCATAATATTTATTGTAGACAATATGAATACTTGTAGCCTTTGTCTCGAAATAGAAACATCTGTATCAAAATTAGGCGATTCAGAAGCATCTAAGCATCTTCAAGAAATACTAAGCAAACATGGATTTGAGGTAAGTTCTTTTGTTTTAATTATTAAACGGTCGAATGTTGATATATTAAAATATATTTATTTGTATTTTCATGACATTACAGACACTTCTAATAAATGAATAATTTTCTTCTTTATTTTAAATGCAATAGACAGTTAGGTATATGTCAATTAGAAACGCGAGTGTGTAAAGCCTCTTTCTAACATTTTGTCTAATTTAATGTGTTTAAGTAATGATGATATTAACCGTCCTAACTTATACGTGTGGTATATTAGCTATTTGATTTGTAACTTCAGTGCAAACTATTAACAAAATAACTCCATACAATACACCTGCCAGTTGTACTGCTATTGAAAGATAGAAAAAATTCTATAGAAGGAAATCGTCTAGGCTCACAAATTGTTTTCTGGCGGGATTTTGACGAGTGTTCTCAAGGCTCAAAATAGTTCGATTGCTCCAGTTGCCGGTTCTTGTCCTGCCTTAGGACAAGAAGTTGTATGCCGTGTTGATTTTTTTAGTATTTTTCTATTAAAATATATCATATAAGATAACATTGGAAATGTAAAATATTAAACAGTGCTTATTTCTAATCTATATGGGTATTAAAATTCCCTATCACAGTGTTTGACTGTGATGATCTCTAAAACTAAGTACCTACTCATCTGATTTTGAAGATTTTTTTGCTGGATTTGTTTTGACTTATGACAGGTTACATTTTAATTTATAACACAGCAACACGTGGCGGGGTTAGCCAATGTTTAAAAGCATTCTATATTGTTATTTCAAATTGCTCTTAATGTTATTTACAGACATTGGACGAAAATAGCGACATTTGTTACTTGTGTAAACATCTTCTGAATAAGTATTTCTCATTCATCAAAAGGATATTAAGGGCACAAGTTGTCTTGAAAAATGTTTTGAATAAGGGAAGCAAAAAGGTAAATCATTACCTACTTGATGTTGGTATTGCTCAGTAAAAGTCATGTAGTCAAAAAGTCATGGATCTTTCATATATATTTCTATAAATATTACATATCTATGTATTAAATGTGTATGTAAATGTTGCCTACTTTGCTTTGCTTACAATTGCTTACTTTGGGCATTGCTACTTATTTTGTATGTAGGAATTGTTATAATAATAATATCTGGGAAAAGTTGTTTTGTTTAATTGTGAGATAAGTGTGGAAGTGTATAAACTAGATAATGAAATGACCCAAAATACTATGTGAAAATGCAGCTTAAAGTGATTTTTTGTCAATAATATATATTTAACAATAATTATTAATCTTTCAGATATCATATGCCAGATTGAAATTCTTTGATAGAGCTAAGTTAAAACTGAATCATAATTTAAGTGTACACAATGTGGAATGTTTTAACCAGAAAATACAAGATGATAATATTTTTTATCAAAAAGAAGAAAAAGTTAGTGAAGTTTGTTCAAAAGATATCAAAGAAGAAATTAAAGACAACTCTTCAGAACCAGATCTTGAATTAGGCTTTGCTGATTTTAATGAAATCAATAATGAATCAGATATAAAGTACGAGTTAACATTTGTCAAATATGAAAAGAAAGAGACAGTAAAGCCCACCAAAAAAAGGGATCGTAGATATATACCAAGGCCAATAGAACTAATGCCAACAAAATTGAGATCAAAAACAAAACAAACAAACCGTAAAAAGTCTTGGGTAGAAAGTGACCAGTCTGATAATGAAAATGCAGATGATGAATATATTCCTGTTCATATAGAGAGTAAATCTGAGAGCTCAGATACAGAAGTATTGTATGATGACAATGGAAAACGTATGAAAAAGGACAATAAAGAAAATTACCCAATGGAATGTGCAGAAGTATGCTTAAATTTACACAATATTGTTACATGCTAGGGTTCGATGGATTCAGAGAGAAAGACCTGCTGACTCTTTTGAAGACTTTATTCACTAAGCACTAGATCCAACACAAAGCACTAGGTCCAAACACTAAGCACTAACGATGTCCTAGGTCGTAGCCAAGTCGTAGATTTCGGTGGTATCTCTCTTGATCACTAGTTTTCACTTCGAAGTCACCTCAAAGGTAGCTCAAACTGAACTGACTCGCTCGCCTATCTGCGGCTATTTATATGGGCCGAGACGAGTCTCAGACCATTCCAGTAAGTTCCTTTCTGGAACGTACCTGACTTGCGCGAACGTGATCGCCCGTGTCTGGAAAGTTCGCGCATGTACCCGGTTTTCGAGACTATAGTTGTATATAGTTCCGCGCTAGTTTCTTTGCGCTTTGTGTGTTCGTAACAATTTTATAGTACTTTCCATTAAAATACCTAGTAGTAAAAATTCCCAACTTGTACTATCTTTGTTTTGTCTGAAAAACCTTTTAATTTAATGATAAAAACAATTGAAATAATCGCAGTGCGTGCTAGAGTTGGTAATATAAATTTATGAATGTTTGGTTAAAGATTCCATTTTGAATACCTTATAATCATACATGTGATGTCACATAACCTTATGGCCCCTGCTACATTGTTACACAATGTGGTCACAATGAACCTCCTTATCTGCCTTTTCATGCGAAGAAGTCAATTTATGGATGACTCTTTATAACAAATCTTGCGTGCTGATTAATTTTATATATATATATATATTTCAGTGTGACGCTGAAATAGTATCACGAAAAGAACATTATCGCCACTATGTTAATTACCATAAAGACAAGAAGTATCCTTTTATGCAAGAACATAAATTTGTATGTCCACATTGCGGTGTTACAAGAAGCGTAAGTATTAACAGTTCAGTCTGGATTTCCTGTAAATGTATTCAATGAGGTCAGTTGGTCTGATATTCTTTTGACCCTGCAAACAAACAGGGATTCTATGTTACTCTCTATTGTAGTTTATCAGTCCATAAAAGCTTTATTATGCAAACTCTTTCTTGTAAAAGGTTTCAATTAATGAAATCTCAATGCTGTTTTTGGCACATTGATTTTTCTTCTAGTAAGGTTGACGGAGACGCTTTTTTGTCCACAGAAGAAAGAACATCTGCACCGACATGAGCTTACCCATGGCAAAAGAACAGTAGAGTGTGTTGAATGTGGAAAGAAATTTTTTTCTTTGTATGACATGAAGAGACATGCACGCACACATCGCAAGGAGCATTCGTATATCTGTGATTATTGCAACAAAGGATTTCATTTTAAGTCAGATTTAGGAATACATATAAGGGTAAGTTGGCAAAAAAGAGAGACCCTTTGCATCGTAAAGAATAATTTGGGATTACAGTTTGATTGCCTTTTGATTATTTCTCTCATAAGACATACTTGAGGAATTGTTCCTCAGTGCTGCCTCTGAATACAAATGCCAAAGACCCTACATATTGACTGTGACCTACATATCCATGGAAAATATGGTGATTACCTTCAGTCGCATTTTGGACACCCTTAAGTGTCAAATGGTCGGTGCTACTGCTCTGCTGAACACTATATATCACGATGTAGTATTAAATACCATTTCCACCGTTATTTGTATACTATCTTCTAAGCTTTGCACTAACTACAGCAACTAAGTTTTTATTTAATTTTTTGCATTCACAATGCAATATTTCTATAAGATATAAAATACGTGTGTAAAAAACAACCACGCCTCCGAGCCCTCAGATGGGATTCGAACCCACGACCTTTCGCAATCCGGGCGACTGCTCTGACCGCTGAGCTACCGAGACGCTGGCAAACGTGTCGAATTTTACAAACGTATTCCAACTTCTACTATGAGCTAGTATCGTTCCACCAATGTTGAACGCTAACTACCTTCAACATTGAAAGTAATATTTTTACAAATATTAAACAATCAATTAAGATGGAACCAGCTATAATTATGTTTTTATTTAATTTTTTAAAAAATTGAAGGCTGAGGGCTCGGAGGCGTGGTTGTTTTTTACACACGTATTTTATATCTTACAGCAACTAACGCTGACTGTATGATATAATATCTCTAGCCATGCGGCATTAACAAGTGCTAAAGGAATCTGTTATTGATTAACTCAACCCTTTTCTTATGAACTTTGTAGAGGGGTGAACAGTCTGTCTGTTCAGTGACCAGTGCCGAATTCACACATTTGCCGCCCCAAAGCTATAAAATTTTTGCCGCCCCTACTGACCTTTAAAATTAGAATCACTGTTCACAATAACGTTAATTCCTTTTTTAGGGAATAATCTAGTTCCAAGATTAGTTTTACAACTTTTTGGGTATATTTTTAAGCTAATAAAAGCAAAGATTTGTTTTTACTGCACTATTACTTACTTTTTTCTGTACCAATTTGCAAACCCCCTAATTTTGCCGCCCTAAGCTTCAGCTTTTTCAGCTTCTATGGTAAATCCGGCACTGGACAGAACTACAGTTCTCAAGTATAGATCAGACGAGACAGTTATACACACAAATAATTTTGAGCATATCCAAACTCCCTAAAGTTGAGCCGCATAAATCCTTAAACCCCTAGGGCGTATGTATGTTGTCTATATAAATAATGAACTTTATTTTATTACTAATTACAACATCCAAGTCAGGAATTGTATCAACTTCCCTTACCCTTTGGTTACACAATAAGATGAGAAATGCGTTAACTTTTTTCTTTGAAAATAGGACAAATAGCATTTATTGGGGTTCAATTTGAATAGATTATCCCAATACCAAATGGCAAATCCATCAACATCTTGTACCATCTGAACATCGATAGTACTGTTAATATGCTTCACACTTTCAGATAATCTGCATATAAGTAGCATTGGAAATGTTAAAAATAAGTAGAGATGTCATTGATCACTTGATCACACAAGTAATTTACATTTTTACACTTCACAGACACACACGGGAGAAAAGCCATTCAAATGCCACATATGTGGCGCTGGTTTTGCACACAAAGGAAATATCGGTGTCCACATCCGCAACATTCATCAGAAATATCCAGCAGCATTAAAGAAATCGAAATCAAAATCTGAAACTAGTTATAAGAATACTTCTAAGAAAGGGAAAAGGAAGGGAACGAAACTATAATAGTGGAAGTCTTTTTTCTGTGAATTAAATGTTGATTAAAAATATTTTTACCTCTAAACGCCTTTTTCTGGATCCACATTTACGAAGTAACTTTATATTTATTGCAAATTTTCTGTTCAAATTAATGCATAAATTGATAATTAGTCAGTTCGGCAGCTTCTAAATGTTCCACTGAGTTACAAAATTACTTCCCATTATTTTTATATGTTTCAATCTACTGAGTTACGTTATGGCCATATGCCTAATGTACTCCCTATTTTGCTATTCCCTGTAAGTGGCAGCGTTGCATTGCCGAGCAAGAGAGACAGTCGTTTATACTTGACTAGTTATGCGCATGCGTTGCGACAGTAGTGCGGAAAGTCCTCATCCTCATCAACATGTACGTGGGTGCCGGCAGGGAGGTGCACTTGCACCCCTTGGGAATCTCGGGATCAACAAGAATTAGTAAAATAAAAAGCCGTCTGTTGGAAATAATTTTTTTATTCACAATAATTAGTAGGCAGTAATCACACAATTCTCATTTAAAAAGCAACTGCAGCCGGCGGGGTTTTTGACCGAACTTATTATTAATGACGTTATCTATAAAGTTATCTTTATTGTCCTTGGTTATCTTGCCTCGGTGGATTAGCCAAGCATAATCCAGACAGTCGCTCGTCACCTGTTGACAGTCGTTTATACTTGACTAACTGTTATGCGCATGCGTTGCGACAGTAGTGCGAAAGCCCTCATCTCTCAACATGTACGTACATGACATCTCTTAAACATGTACGTACAATCGGGGTCTCTCGTGCCTTACCACTTTGTAGAAATATTCGTTTGAACTGATCGCATCGGACACGCCCACACGACCCATAATTGGACCCATTTTTGCAAACAAGAACCAACCCACAGCAAGCTGGTTTCGAGAAATCGAGACATTTGTAAACAGAACGTGCAAAATGCATACATAGTATATTAATTAATGAATACTTGTTAACCTCATGTGGAATACTGTAGCCTATCTAGGAATATCAGATTTATAAATGTTATAAATAATAAATGTTTAGTTACCATGTTGTATAGTTCTCAAACTGTGGGTTGGTTCTTGTTTGCAAATATGGGTCCAATTATCCCTAATTGCTTTCGTCTTTTACTACGATTTATACTACGGCCAATCATAAACTACTTTTAAAATCGCCCTTGATGTCAGTACTGTCAACTGTCAATCTATGTCTCTAATACTCACTTGCTTGTTTGCGCACGCGCGCCATTGTTGAATGAATGGAGCGGGGCGCGGCCTGAAGCGATAGGCATCGTGCAGTGTGCAAGCGACTTTCGACTTAGGACTGATTAGGCGCCAGAGGCTTAAATAGACTGATAGGCGATAGTACATGACTTTGAAGGAGGGAGGCAGACGGGCAATTCTCACAAGGGCCCATTTTTCGTGCCTTTAGCCTAAGAAGATACTTAAATAGAAGATTTTAAATCTTCTTTAGTTAGTTATAATGATCGTTTATAGTGGCCTCTATGCATAATACTGCTATTTTATATGTATATTTATTTAATTATACGGATTTAAAACCTCATTATTACATTTATCTGGCGCGTCCAAACTCTGTTTTGTAATAGTTAAATACATAATTTCACACTTTACCGGAAGATTAATGATAAGTACCTAGTTAATGTAATTCTATATTTTAAAGTCATATCCAGGATAAACCTATGTTACAAATATAATTCATTAATACAATTGGTAAAAAAAAAGTTTCAAAAATGTCCCACACCTTTTTTCTAATTCTTCTGGCGCACTGCTTCGTTAGTCGGCGTTCGGTTATGATGGTACATTGAGTCCTGTGAAACCATTACTGATGAAGCAAAAGAAGCGGCATACTTTTCAATCTTGGCTGACGAGACAGCGGATATAAGCGGGACTGATCAGCTTTCAATGGGCATAAGATACGTCAAGTTTGACCAAACGAAACACAGTTACGTAATACTTGAAGAATTTTTGGGGTATAGACCACTTCAAAAATTAGATGCTGCATCGATTTCTGAAGTTAAAATATCTTTTTTGACATCATGTGGTTTATATGATTAGATCTCAACAAAATGGTTGGGCAAGGTTATGATGGTTGCTCCACAATGGCTAGACATGTTGGTGAAGTTCAGAAAATAATTAATGATAAATATCCCAAAGCAAAGTATTTCCACTGTGCTAGTCACATATTAAATCTTGTTGTCAATGATTTAAATAATTTGAGTAAAATAAGAAATACTGCTGGAATGATTAAGGAAACAATAACTTTTTTCAGAGAGAGCAAATTTCTCCAAAATTGTAGAAGCATTACAAGACCTCTTAGAAGATCAAGCCACTAATTCGAGGACAAAGGTTAGAGCTTACCAACTGCGCACTGCTTTGACAACCACAAATTTTATTGTGGCATTGCATATTATTGCTACCGGCAAAGCTTGAGCCTGTCTGCAACCAGCTTCAACAAGTGGATTTTGACATTAATTCAGTGAATGACCACATTTGCAAACTCACTAAAATAATAGAGGGTCACAGACAAAACACATCGCAGGAATTTACTGCTATATTTGGAGAAGCTAAACATAGTTGCGAAGCGACTGTCTGGATTATGCTTGTTAAGTGTCCACCGAGGCAAGATAACCAAGGACAATACAGATAACTTTATAGAATACGTCATTAATAGTAATAAGTTCGGTCAAAAACCCCGCCGGCTGCAGTTGCTTTTTAAATGAGAATTGTGTGATTACTGTCTACTAATTATTGTGAATAAAAAAATTATTCCCAACAGACGGCTTGTTATTTCAATAATTCTTGTTGATCCCGAGATTCCCTAGGGGTGCAAGGGGTACACCCCATGGCATGTGGATCCAGAAAAAGGCGTTTAGAAGTAAAAATATTTATTGAATAAATATTTAATTCACAAAAAAAGACTCTTCGACTATTATAGTTTCGGTCCCTTCCTTTTTCCTTTCTTAGAAGTATTCTTATAACTAGTTTCAGATTTTGATTTCGATTTCTTTGATGCTGCTGGATATTTCTGATGAATGTTGCGGATGTGGACACCGATATTTCCTTTGTGTGCAAAACCAGCGCCACATATGTGGCATTTGAATGGCTTTTCTCCCGTGTGTATCTGTGAAGTGTAAAAACATAAATTACTTGTGTGATCAACTGATCAATGACATCCCTACTTATTTTTATCATTCTCAATGCTACTTATATGCAGATGATCTGCCATTTGGTGTCGAGACAATCTATTCAAATTGAACCCCAATAAATGCTTTTTGTCCTATTTTCAAAGAAAAAAGTTACCGCATTTTTCATCTTATTGTGTAACCAAACGGTAAGGGAGGTTGATACAATTCGTGACTTGGATGTTGTAATTAGTAACAAAATAAAGTTCATTATTTATATAGACAACATACAGACGCCCTAGGACTTTAAGGATGCTTGGATTTATGCGGCTCAACTTTGGGGAGTTTGGATATTATTTATGTGTACCTACTCTACAAAGTTCACAAGAAAAGGGTTGAGTTAATAATCAATAACAAATTCCTTTATTACTTGTTAATGCCGTATGGCTAGATATTATATCATACAGTCAGCGTTAGTTGCTGTAGTTATTTTCAAATTCAAAGCTTAGAAGATTGTTGACAAATAATGGTATTTATTACTACATGGTGATATGTAGTGTTCAGCAGAGTAGTAGCACCGACCATTTGACACTTAAGGGTGTCCAAAATGCGACTGAAGGTAATCACCATATTTTCCATGGATATGTAGGTCACAGTCAATATGTAGGGTCTTTGGCATTTGAATTCAGAGCACTGAGGAATAATTCCTCTAGTATGTCATTATGAGAGAAATAATCAAAAAGGCAATAAAAATTTGAGAGAGCACTTCAAAGTGTAATATCAAATTATTCTTTACGATGCAAATGGGTCTCTCTTCCCTACCAACTTACCCTTATATGTAACCACAAATCTGACCTAAAATGAAATCCTTTGTTGCAATAATCACAGATATACGAATGCTCCTTGCGATGTGTGAGTGCATGTGTCTTCACGTCGTAAAGAGAGAAAAATTTCTTTCCACATTCAACACACTCTACTGTTCTTTTGCCATGGGTAAGCTCGTGTAGGTTAAGATGTTGTTTCCTCTGTGGACAATAGGCGTCTCCGTCAACCTTACTGGAAGTAAAATCAATGTGCCAAAAATAGCATTGAGATTTCATGAATTGAAACCTTTTACAAGAAATAGTTTGCTTAATTAAGCTCTTATGGAATACATAAACCATAATAAAGAGTAGCATAGACTCCATCGGACCAACTAACCTCATTTAACACATTTAATTACTTTTTAATGAATAGATATCATACTATATGAAATCTCAGACTGAATTGTTTATACTTACATACCGTTTTTATTACACCGCAATGTGGACATACGAATTTTTGTTCTTGCCTAAAAGGATACTTCTTGTCTTTATGGTAATTAACATAGTGGTGATAATGTTCCTTCCGTGATTGTATCTCAGCGTTACACTGAAATATATATTAAATGAATTAGCACGCTAGATTTTTTATAAAGGTCCATCCAGAAATTCATTCCGTCACAAGGAAAGGGTGGGGAGGGAGTTCATCGACCCCTCGTGAACATGTAGAACGTTTTCTATTTAGACAAAATTGTCGACACTGTGTTGCGCTGTGTCGACCATACTATAGCAAAAACCTAATATCAACTTAGTTGGCACACACACACACACACACACAAAAAGTTGACACAGTGCAACACAGTGTCGACTATTTTTTCTAAATGGAAAACGCTCGTAGTGAAACAAGGGGGGAAACACTTTAGGGGTAACAAACTTGGTGCTTTAGCTGGCCGTTTTTACAGTATTTTAATGGTAAGTACTATAACAAAAAAAATTAAACATACTTCTTCACATTCCATCGGATAATTTTCATTAATGTCCTTTTTTATACGTTTTCCATTGTCATCATACAATTCTTCTGGATCTGAGCTCTCAGATTCACTTTCGGCATGAACAGGAATGTATTCATCATCTCTTGCTTTTACAGTATTTTCATTATCAGATGGGTCACTTTCTACCCATGACTTTTTAGGGTTGGGCTGTTTTGTTTTGCATCTCAATTTTGTGGGCATTATTTCTACTGGCCTGGGTATGTATGTACGATCCTTTTTTTTGATGGGATTTTTTTTCCCTTCAGATTTTACTAATTGAAACTCATACTCTATCTTTGATTGGTTTTGAATTTCCTTTAGATCAGCCAAGCTTAATTCGAATTCTGATTCATAAGAGACGTGTTCAGATTCTTCTTTGATTTTCACTGAACAAGCTTCAGTTACTTCCTCTTCTGTTTCACTTAATATATCATTATATATGTTATGGCTAAAACATTCCTCATTGTGGTGGCTCAAATTGGGATTCACATTTGACTTTGTATTATCCAAGGGTTGCAAACTGGCATATGTATTCTGAAAGATTGATTCACAGATAAAGTTAATTAAAAATTTAAAGTTAAAAGTGAGTTAAAATGAACTTATAACCCAGTATTTTGGCCCTTGCGCTATATATTGTCCTTTAAATAGTATACAGGTTAGTGAATTGGACCGCATAATATTATTCTTTGCCTAATTTTATAACTTTAGTTTAGTAAAGTAGTCGAATTTGTTGAAAAGACGAAATTTCTGGGTATTACATTAGATTCACGACTACAATGGGACCCTCACATTGAGGCCTTGTCAAGTAGACTCAGTTCTGCGGCATATGCTGTAAAAAAAATAAGGCTTTTAACTAATATTGAAACGGCAAGGTTAGTTATTTTCATAGTCTAATGGGTTGTTGTTGTGGGGCTCAGCTGCTAATATTGAAAGCATTTTTGTATTACAGAAAAGAGCTGTCCGCGCAATATACTGCCTTCGGCCTCGGTATTCTCTCAGAGACTTTTTTAAGCAAATTAATATTCTTACTGTGACGGGACAGTACATTTATGAGAATATAATTTATGTACGAAAACACTACAATACTTTTCTCAAACATAGCGACGTACATTGCTTTAACACCAGAAATAAAAATAGACTTGCCGTTCCAAGATTTAGACTTCAAAAGGCAGGAGGCTCATTCTTGGGGAAAGGTATAGCCCTGTTTAATAAAGTTCCACAAAGTATTTAGCTTATCATAAATTTAAAACGTATTTAAAAAATAGGCACATGTCCAAAGGTTATTACAAGGTCAACGACTATTTAATAGATCGCGATGCATGGAGGTAATATGTGTCGTTTCAACATGACACTCAATGACAAACATGACGCTTAATTGGGAGAGCATTGGACCGGATTTCCAAAGGTTGCGGGTTCGATTCCCGCCTGAGAATTCACTTGTGACCCGAGTCGATTTTTTCTAGTATTTTTCTATTATAATAATTTATCTTATAAGATCGCATTGAAAATGCATAAAATATATAAAACTTAAATGGCTGTTTCATCTTAATCGATTGACCAAACATTTGTAAAAATGTTTCTTTCGAATACGAGAGGATGTTCCTCTCATTGATGAAACAACGCTGGCCGACAGCGTAAAATCAGGAAGGTATTAGAAAATTTCGACGAGTGTTCGCAAGGCTCGGTAGCTCAATTGGGAGAGCATTGGACCGGATTTCCAAAGGTTGCGGTTTCGATTCCCGCCTGAGAATTCACTTGTGACCCGAGTCGATTTTTTCTAGTATTTTTCTATTATAATAATTTATGACACTATTTATTACCGGTTGTGTTATACAAAATTAGCATTTGTTAATTTTTAAAACTAATTTATCACTGGTAGTTAGAGTATGACATGCTCTCTTAATACATTTCTTGGGTGGTGGCATGTGGTATGGGTTGTTGCGTTCCCTAAGATATGGTTGAGCGAAGCGATGGCTATATCATGCGTCATGCTCGTGAACGTGTGCTTTATTGAGTTTTTCGATAGAGGAGGTCTTACTCAACTCAACTCAACTATCATTGCTATTAGGCAGTTGAGGAAAAATACCTGTTATTTTTTTAGCAAGCATGTACAGTAAATATGTTTCTAACATTGACATTATTTCTCAATAATTTAAACAACACATTATGATAACACTGACAAAGACTATTTTTTGCTCATTACTTTAGAAAATTATGAGTCAACAAACTACTAATAGTAACAACAATTCTTTGCACCCATTTTCTACCAAAATTTAAATATTTGTTGGATTTTCTTCATACTATTTTATGGAAATAATGTATATTTATTTTGGTTATTAATATATTATATGTAAGTTCTATTAATAAATTTAAAACATACTTCTTCACATTCCAAGGGGTCCTTTTCTTTGTCATCCATCTTCATATGTTGTCCATAGTCATCATGCAAAACTTGTGAATCTGACCTCTCGGTATCACTTTCTACATGAACAGGAATATATTCATCATTGTTGTCTTCATTTGTCTTCCTTTTATCACATATTGATTTTTCTGTACTATCATTATTAAAGCCGCCACATTCTGGAATTTTATTTGAGTCTGTTTGTTTTGTTTTGCATTTTAATGCCATTATTTCTAGGGGCTTTGGTATGTATCTAGGTTTACTATTTTCACAGTGATTTTCTGCCTCTTTGTTTTTAGAATTTACTGTTGGAAACTTATTGCCAATCTTAGATTCATTCCAAGTTTTATTTAAATCAGTCAAATTTATTTCCAGATTTGATACATAACAGGTTTTTTTCGATAGTTTTTTGATATTTCCTGAACAACTCACACTTACTTTTCCTTCTGTTTGACTAAATATATCTTCTTCTAATTTATAGTTGAAATGTTCCACTTTGTGGACACTTAAATTATGATTTAGATTGAACTTAGCTCTATCCAAGAATTTCAAACTGCCACATGTTCTCTGAAAGATTCACAAATATTTAAAATATTTATAAAAGGAAAGTCACTTCTTAATTGCATTTTAACACAGTATTTTAGGCCTTGGGCAACATATTTAATTACCTTATACATTACATATATAATTTCAATCTCCATCATCGATTCATAATGTACCCACTGACACCAGTACCCACTGACATCAGGTAAGTAAAACATTTTGGCTAAAAAAATTTTATTTGAGAGATTTTTAGGTTTACCTTTATGCTTCTTTTATTAGAAACGGCTTTCAAGACAGCTTGAGCCCTTAATATCCTTTTAATGAATAAGAAATACTTAACAAGAAGATATTTACATAAGAAACAAATGTTGCTATTTTTGTCCAATGTCTGTAAAAAATAAATAGAAATGTACATTAAGATAGAATGCTGCTAATCCAATTTGAGCATTAACAAAGCATTCATTGACAGTCAACAACTAAGCCATGGCTACATAAGTACCTTGTACTGAGAAGCCTCATGGAAATTGGGAATGACTGCTTGTTCTCTTTTTTAAATAGCTATATCATACAGAAATTTACAAATTAAGTATACTTTTTCTAGCTCTATAAAGGCAAATGATGAAAAATTACAGTAGCAGTAGAGTGAAGACCATCAACTCCACTCAGTTTTGTCTCTTTAATAATCTTCAGTTCTGTTATAAGCTAAGTATGCCATCAGCACATAAGGGTATTTTAACAATTATTACTTACATTCTCTTAAGCTGTTCAGAAACTAAAACAGCTACACAGTTTTGTTTGTAATCTTACAGTTGCATTACACCAGGCGGGTGTATTGTACAGGTATGTTTTTTTGTTTACATTTTGCACGGAAAATATCAAATATATAAAATACCTGAATTTAAGACAGTTTATATCATATTACCCAAACATTAGGCTAAACAAAAGAACTAACCTTAAAACCATGTTTGCTTATTATTTCTTGAAGATGCTTCGATGCTTCTGAATTGCCTAATTTAGATACAGATGTGTCTACTTCGAGACAAAGGCTGCAAGTATTCATATCGTCTGAAATTAATTCCAAGATGCCTGCCTTCAGAAGAAACACAATACAATCACATTATACAAAAACAAAGCGCACAATAATTTCCGTACGTATACCCAGAGTCCCAGACGAAATATAAGAGATATAAGATATCTATATACAACTCGGTTACAATATCTGACTATCTGTGCACCACTGAGCAAGGAATCACTACACAGAGTAGGGATGGCGATTCTTTCCGAAAAAGATCGATTTTTAAATCGTTCTGAATCGTAAGCAGATGAATCGATTCACAAAAAAATCAAGGCCAAAAAGATCGATTTCCAAAATATCGATTTTTTTCCAAGTTGACATTCATAATTTAAATATAAATCCATTTTATGAATAACAAGAAACATACCATAATAAATTATCTCTTACCTGTAAATTTAGTTTTTTTTAGTTCAGGGAATTCGATAAATACAATTATTTGTAACAGGTATGAAAGAAGATATTTATTTTCAAAATGTATTTATTTCATGAAAAAGTTTAAATTCCCAATGCTTTAAATCTAAACTTTTTAAAAATAACAGTTTGTCCAGTCTTTTCGGATCCAAGCGGTTCCGCTCATCACTTCTAATGTTTCCGGCAATTGAAAAAAGGCGCTCACAAGGAGCAGATGATCCCACGATACTTATATACAACATGGTTATTGAGTGAATGTGAGCCACACAGCCATCCAGCGAGTTTTTAAGTAATTAACCCTTTAACCGGCAAAACCGCAATATTACGGGTACATTCAACTATGTAATTGTAAATAATTTTATGGTTTTTACCAAAATAAAAAAATCGAACGCCGATTTTCAAGGGTGAAATATCGATTCACCGGATCGATTCAGTACTGCATATCGATTTAAAAAATCGATCTATTCGACCTGAAAAATCGATTCTCCGATTAATCGATCTCAGATCGCCATCCCTAACACAGAGTACATTATAGTTGTGGTGCACTTTGTTTGTGTTTAATGTGAGGGTATTGTGTTTCAGTGAGAATTGAATTCAAAGAGTATAATTATCTAGGGAAAAAGAGAGCCCTCTCTAGGAATTTTAATGCCAACTCTTTGACAGTAGCGCCTCTAGCGACCTGATCCCGAAGTAACTCTCTAGGTAGGGATATATATATATAGATACGATACTAATTACTATTTTGCTTTAGTAGACTCCTGCAACATTGTCAGTTGTAACACGAATAGATAATATTTTGTAATATTCTGACAATGTTACAATAAGTCTAATAGAACAAAATAGCTGATATTTGAACATAAACCATACCTTAAGGAATAGTTTATTAAAACTTCAACATTCTGGAATTATAGTCATATTTATTTTATTTAAAAATTTTGATTATTTTCTATTTTTATAATGTTTGAATTTATTATAATAAGTTTGGGCCGATTTCTTAACTTCATCGTCATCACTGTAAGTTAATTTTCCAGCTAAAATTCTATTGACTGACCTAGTCCAGCTATATAAAATTACATTTATTGTAATATTTAAAAAATATATTTTTAAGTCATCCTTGTGTGTTATACAATTAAAAGGGCATTCTATCAATAAATTTTGATATAACAGAATTGACTGTTTTACATTTTTTTTGGGCACATCTTTTTTTAGCACAGAGACTGCTCGATTGTGGATCGCCTTAAAATATAATTCACATTCTTTACTAGGGTAACAGAGCCATCTTTTGTTATTATATTCTTTACTGCGAATGTAATCATTATTTTTATTTATATTATTTTCTAACAAGTTAAGTCTGCAATCCTCACATTTTTTTACTATATTTTTTAAACATTTTCTTATCACCCAGCCACAAACATAATTGCTTTGACCAGCGTCATTTGTTGACTGGTCCAAGCAAATTTCTTTTTCAAAATTTATTTCAAAATCTTCAGGAGCTTCAGGACTATTTTTACTATTTTCTTTTAAATAAAAATCTAAATTTTGCAAGCATTAATTTGAATCCTCCTCACAATTTGCTCGTCTTGAATGAGGAGAATTCATGTTGGTGACCATTAAGGCTTTGAAGGCCCCTTCAAAACAAACTGTATTCGGGGCAGTATTGCGCGCTCCGTAACTCCTGATACTCCCAAAGAAGTTTTCGACGGGGTCCTGATTTAAATTTCTAGTGAGGATTGCATCTACTCGATACTTTCTATGTAATATATTGCAAAGTGACCCTATACCCTCAATTGTTTTTAATAGATTTAATACAGATGGAACTACACATTCAGACAATAGAACATTACTACGTTTAATGAATTTGACGGTTCTTAAAATTCTTTTAGCTTTTTGCCACAATTCGTGATGAGGAGAATTAAATTTAACAGGCCCTTTAAATATTTTACCATTGGGTATATCTAGAGTGCTACTATTTAAAGAATCAAATATATTATCTAATAATAAGGTTATGTCTATTATCTGACAGCATTCTTCAGGCAGCGCTCCTCTCGCCGCCAAATGGCTTGTTACAACAGCAACACTATGGCTAAACAATTGTGTTGCTGATTTCACACGCATTTTATTTATTTTTTCTTTATTTATGTGCTCTTCGTTCAATTTATTTAGAAGTCTCAATTCTCCTTGTGCTTTATCAGCCTCGTACACTAGCTGAAAGTGTTCCATTTTACCAATTTTTGATTCCCATCAATTACATATGACAAATCTTTATTCAGCAAATTGTTTCTGATTCCTTTTTGTGAGATGTGGTGGATCGTATAGGGGTATTATTTTTTGTCCATTTATTATAAAGAAATCTTCACGCCATTCTTTTCCTTTGCGTAAATGATGTGCTTTACAATCCTCCACCAAATCTGTGATTGCGCCAACATTCACTGCGCTTTGATCGCAAACTGTTGCAACAACAATGAGACCAGTTTTCATGACCTGTTCCATAACGGTTTTGATTGTCTTTTAAATCTTTTTTCTTTAGCCCATTTGTAAAATAAAAAGCCACAGGCTGTTTGAAATGTCGCTTAACTCCCTTTACCATAAATACGAGAGCATGATCAGCAAACGCTGTTTTCTGATTGTAGGCGAACCCACTAAAGCTATCACATGCAGCGTTATAAAAAATTTGAGGAGTAATCGACATCTCGTCGAATATTAACGTGCATAGCCGTTGGGACACATCTTGATCACGTAACCCATGTTCAATCTTTTCAAAAATTACTTTGTTTATACCTTCGCCAATCTTGATTTTAGCCAGTAATCGTGTCATCGCCCTACTCGATGGCAATGTAAAATATTTCGATAACATCTTGTAACATTTAGGGCTCTTTTTGAAAAGTGATAAACACAAAATTTTTTCGTCAATAGAAAAACGTCTCCCTTTAGATCTTTTTTTAACCTGTTTCTGCATTTGTATGAATAACTTAGCAGGCTTCTTCATGTCTCTAGTTAGACGCTGGAATGCGGCATCACTTGATAACCGTTGTGCTTCAGCCAGGCGTTGCTTAAGTGTGAGTGATTTTTTTCGTAAACGACATACCTCCGATTGAAGCATTCTTTGTTTCATTCGGCATGCTTTTACTTCACTGTCCTTATATGCTCCTATAACAGAAAGAGAAAGATAAATATATTACAGTAATTACATTTTTTTATTTAAGCTAGATGCTATACTTTATATATTAAGAAATTGTTACTAGAAATATTATCTCGGGTGTCAGGCGGGATTCGATCCCACATCCTTTCACTATCCGGGCAGGTATACTTTAAATTTAGTTACCGAGACCATTACAGACTTGTCGAATTTTTCTTACTATATTACGTAAAGCTTAATATAATTTTTGTGTAATTAAGTCAAACCATAGATAAATTATAATAACATAACCTGCTCTCTCGTTGTAAAATGGATAGTAGTTTATAAAATTATACTATAACATAAAATAGAACTGACAACTTTCAGGGGAAGACATACTACAATTATTTCTCGATCATCTTTTGTTCTATAACATATGTATTACTCTCGTTAATGAACACTACAAAAAATCGCTGACACAGTCGCATTTCAGCTAATATAGTAATGTCATATAACATATCTAGTAAATATGGGGTAACGGCGACCAAAAGATTTACACGGCTAATTTTAAAGTATACGCGAACTATTTTTATATTTTGTATTTTCAATGCTATCCTACATTACAAATTTTAATATGTATCATGTTAGTAATCTACAGTAACATTAATTAACTATGGTTTTACCTATTAAAAATCTGTAGGTCACTTTAAATACAGAAACATATTTATAAGAATAAAATGCATAAACATATGTTTACCTATGCTAGGAATTCACCCAATATACCTGACCAAACAGTCCTTTATCCAAAATTCGAATAGATTTTTTTATGTATACCGATACACATAACTTTAAATTTGTTGCACTGATTAAAATATAACAGTTTAAAGTGAATAGACTGTACATTATTAAATTATCATTCTTATTTCAACTACAATTTGGTTGTTTCTTTGAAATTATAATTGCTAGTCATTTCTTGATTTCCACTTATACAACTAACAACGATCACCTGAAACACTTTTATAATTACCTTTGATTGATGGTTTTAGCTTTGATCTAGTAATACAACTGTAGTTGTGTTCCAATAAAACAGATGGTGATGTAGTGTAGTTCGAGTCATATCATAAGTTTAACATGCCTTCCTAGGCACCGGGTGCTCTAGATCGTAAATTTTTGGTCGCTTAACCAATTACCAGCCATTATAATAGGCCGTACCTGCTAGTCACGGCACCAGCGAGCTTTTACAATCACCACTTTAATAACTACCAGCATATTTAAATAACTACCAGTTAAAAGTTTAAGGTACATTATGAATATATATTGTACACAAAATTCAATTATAATTGAGATTGTGCATTCTGATTCTAAACAAATTAATTTGATGAAACAGTTTAACATGTGACAATAAATATAATTATTCAAACAAATACCTGATGTACAGTGAGCAGTAGATGAGTCATTGGATAGGGTTGACTGATTGGCTGCTACAGAATGCCTAGGATCAGTAGACAAATTGATGAGAGTTGTTGGTTCATCTGAAACCATTTAAAATGTCTTACAAAGAGGCATACTAGTTCCTGTATCTGAAATTCATGACTAATTAGTATTTTTTGAACACGAACTCATGTGATTTACAGGTTTTGTAAGAAACGATCTATGTCGCCGAATAAGAAGTGCACTAGTATAGTTAAATTGGAACTAATTATAACTTGCAACTGTTGTAAATGTGACTTAAGATTTAATATTATAATTGATGCATTGATAGTGCATCAAAGACAAAATAAGTGTAATTTAAGACACAAAATATTACCACTCTATTTGAATTGACATAAGAAATAACGATTAACATCTTTTGATAATCAAATTATAACAATTACAGTATCCATACTCTATATATTTGTGTGTAAAAGTGTTTGTAATCAAAGATTATAATAAAATACTTCCTACACATCTATTTTGCTCCAGTTGTTTAGATTGTTCCTTCCAAAGCCTTTTTTTATCACCATAAATTATTTAATTTGTAAATATTGTAAATCATAATATAAGTAAGTCATGATATCTATGTATCTACTAAAACAAATATTTTTTAAAGTTTCAACTATGGGGATGAATGATGATTTAACCTGTGCTTTGATAGACAAGTTAATCACCTTTACTTTTTATATACATAAGTAAACAAAGTCAAAAAATACCTGATTGTTCAGGAGAAGGGATTACAGTGTTTGCAATAGCTTGAGTATCCTGGAAAGACCCTTGTTGATTCTCATGTGAACCTGAAAAGTAATGAGAAACCAATTTTAATAAGCACTACATCAAAAACAGTTAATCCAGCCCATCATATGGATGATTTTATATTTTTTTTACTCCTATCTACTTGTTAATATTTACTATTACTTAGTTCCAAAGCTACTCTATTACAGTTTAATCCTACAATCTATCATACATTTTCTTTTCATACTTCATTAAGGAACTATATTAATAATAAAGCAACAACAATAATTAATAAAGTTAAGCATCTTTCATAACTAAAATTTGTTATCTCGAGCTTTTTGATTCTTTGAAAGGGATGATAATCCATTCGACCTGGCTGCATCTGCAGTCATTAGCAGCTACCAATTCACATTAAGCCCAAATATTTTCCTAGGTGTTTTCCAACATAAGGAAATGCTCCAGCTCTCCTTATGCTCCAGCATCAGGGACATTAATTTATTTTATTTTATTTAATTTTGAATTTATTTTATTTAATTTTGCTAATTTTAAGTGTCATATACCTATATAGCGTTAATTTTAATTATAATAAAATTATTTGATTTTAAATTTGTAATGAAATAATAAATTCTATGATTGATGTATTTATATGGATGTTGTCTGCAATAAACATATTTTATTTTATTTTATTATTAATAGATGAATTATTAGCTGATTACCAATAACAAGTCTAAAATAAAGGTACTAAAATAAAATCAAGAAGTAGTGCAAATTATGTGTTTGTCTTTATTGGAGAATAATCAAACCAAACATTTAAAAAAATCTAATTATATTTATTTATGTCATTTAAACATTAAAGTTATTATTTTTATGATCTTTCTAGAAATTCTTTCATAATTAGAAAGGACCTTTATCCCAGATAGGATGAGGCTTAATACTGTGTACTTCGGGCAATCTTGGACAAACTCAGTGTAATAAAATGGAACTTACCTGGCAAATAAAGAGTGGGAATAGCTATTGCGCTTAGACGATGACAGCTAGTTTTATGTTCATCTTTGAAATGAATATCGCATATCCTCTTGTTTTTATAAAATTCATATTCTGATGAGTTTTCCAATTTTCCACCAACACTATAAACCCACTCTCTAAAACGCTCAGGAAATTTGGTTGGATTTGGAAAAACATGCACTGGTGTACCTGAAAAATAATAATAATATTAGACTGTTGTTTATAAGAAATAAAAGAATATGCCTGGGCTTATGTTGCTGGCTTTGAATCTTTTGAATTGGTTGTATATAAACTTATTTATATATTATATTTGTTATTTAAAAGGAGACTAATGACCATACACCTTCTGTAGATCACAAAATGGTCAGAAGTGTTTTAAATTATGGTCTTTTACTGCAAACTCCACCTGCCTGCCTAGGGTGGAGATTATGGAAAACATTAACTTTGGAGAAGGCTACCCTCCAGCAATAGACGTTTTACTTCTATGATGATGAATAAGTAACTAAACAGATATATTATAGTTGTATTACTGTTATTATTTAATGAAAGTATAATTAAGTATAATACTGGTGTAAAAGTTAACATTGGATAATAATCAGCTGTGATCTGTAATGGGATTTATTGTAGTGCTGCAGTCATTATATTAAAAACTTTATTGCCCCACTACCAACCTCATACAAAATAAGATAGCATTTTTTATTAAAAAATGCAGGGCAATTACAAGTCTAAGTCGTGTGCCGATACATCCGTTCTATTTCTTTATAAGATTACTTAAAATTATCGATTTTGCATTTTTCACTTGCAAATTTTATTATGTAGCAAGCAACTAGCGGTAACGATTAATGTATGAATTAGCTGCGTATTAGTATATGAAGTAGTATTGATAGCTGACATTATCTTATTGCAATACGTTTGAGGTGGGTAACTTATAAAAACTTACCAGTCCCATATCCACGGCCACATAACATACAACGTTGGCCCGGCATAATGAAATATTATTCACTTAACTAATAGCGTCCGTATCGCAATCACAGATTCACTCACTTCTAGAACGGAGGAGAATAAAACTCAACTACACGTCTGTTTGTAGGTTTAGAATCTAAAACACACAAGTTTGGTGAAATTCGACAAGCACATGCGCAAGCGATGTAGGCCACCAAATTTGTAAAGCAGTAAACACGCCATTTTGGTTTTACATTCGACGGAACAAAATAAACATACGGGTGGCGACATCTATTGACGTTTGAGAGAGTTAATAAGAATAATAGATTGGGATCATGTCGCTAGGTAGCTCTGCCTTCTTTTAAGAGTTTTCCAATGTTCAGAGTGTCATCCCCCTGATTGAATTTTAGATAATTTCAGAGAATATGAATACTTGCAGCCTTTGTCTCGAAGTAGACACATCTGTATCTAAATTAGGCAATTCAGAAGCATCGAAGCATCTTCAAGAAATAATAAGCAAACATGGCTTTAAGGTTAGTTCTTTTGTTTAGCCTAATGTTTGGGTAATATGATATAAACTGTCTTAAATTCAGGTATTTTATATATTTGATATTTTCCGTGCAAAATGTAAACAAAAAAACATACCTGTACAATACACCCGCCTGGTGTAATGCAACTGTAAGATTACAAACAAAACTGTGTAGCTGTTTTAGTTTCTGAACAGCTTAAGAGAATGTAAGTAATAATTGTTAAAATACCCTTATGTGCAGATGGCATACTTAGCTTATAACAGAACTGAAGATTATTAAAGAGACAAAACTGAGTGGAGTTGATGGTCTTCACTCTACTGCTACTGTAATTTTTCATCATTTGCCTTTATAGAGCTAGAAAAAGTATACTTAATTTGTAAATTTCTGTAGGATATAGCTATTTAAAAAAGAGAACAAGCAGTCATTCCCAATTTCCATGTGGCTTCTCAGTACAAGGTACTTATGTAGCGATGGCTTAGTTGTTGACTGTCAATGAATGCTTTGTTAATGCTCAAATTGGATTAAGCAGGGATGTTAAGGATATGAAATTTCGGATCTGGATAGGGATACTGATATATAAATAATATTATATCGGTTTCGGATATGGTTAAGGATATGAAATAATTTCGGATAATCCGTTAGTTTCGGATAGTTTCGGTTAGGGTTATTAGTTTTTATGGTATTTCAAAAGAAAATACAAATAAGTAATTTTTGATTTTAATTTTATTGATAGGTTATGAAAATGAAAATAACTTTATTCAAATGCACTTAAAAATAAGTAGTTTTGAATCGTCCAACATTTTTTCCTACCACCCATTCAGGACGTCTTTTAACTGACAAGAAGATTGGGCGCAAGAAACTCGTCAGCTTTAACAGAAGTAACAACATTTACAATATAATACGTTGTCACCATACACAATCCACAATCCATCATTTGGTACTACAATTAGTCTCATAAGAAATTATTATCTTTTATATAATGTATGATTATTCAATATTTTTATAATAATAATTACAATATATCAATCAGTCTTCTTAAGAGACATTGCATATTAAAGACTAAAATTAAAATTATAATTTACATAGTACACATTAACGATTTTTTAAAGAATCTTTTATTGTCATCTGTTTTTACAATCTTGTAAAGATGTGAGCTGTTGTGGTTTTTGTGGTTTTTCTTAAATGTCTTTTTCTAATAACAGTTCTTCATATTTATTAATATGTTTGGATTTAAGATAAAGTTTCAGCGAAGTAGTGCCACCTCCTTTCCGTGAAAAGTTTTTATCACACTTTTGACATTTTGCGAAATAAACATTAACTTGATTAAATGTGTCCAAATTACGCTAGAGTTAGGACGCACTTTTCCTTAATATAAACAATTATTAGTATATATATATATAATAGAGATGTGCCGACTACCATCGTCCGGCCACTATCGTAGTCGGCGACTGGTCGGAGACTATTCGGCATAGAACGCCGACTATCCGGCTTTTTACTTTGTGTGTATTTATTAATAAAATGTATGTATGTAATAGTCCTTCTGCTTGGATTTGCGACTGGTCGAACATTTTATCGCAGAACCTAACTGACGTAGGTATCAGGGTTGGATGTCAGTATTTAATATGGTGGTTCATACTTGTAGTATTTGCCTTTTTTTCCCTGCTCACCACAAGAAATTATCATTTTTCATTGGTTACACTTAAATTTACAGAAATCATTGTCCAATTGTTAAAAAGAAAAATCTACACGAGACTTTATTTTTTAAATTATTAAATTTTAATTGAGCTCTGTCACTTTTACTCAAAAATATGTTTTTATACAAAAGCACCGATCTGACTCGTACAAAACAATGCGAAGTAAACTAAACAGCTGTAAACGAAGCGTCACGGAATCCCCCGAAACCGTAATCAGCTTGGCCGACTAGTCGGCCGATTAGTCGGCCACTTTACAACCGACTAATCGGGTAGTCGGCTAGTCGGCCAAAGTCACAATTGGCATATCTCTAATATATAAACAATAATTAGTCATTTACTCAACACTTTTCATATAAGTATAGGGGAGGGGAGAACAAAACTTGTCATAACATGTATTATTTAATTTATTCCAGCAAGCGTTTAGACTCTGCCCCTATCCGAAACTTTTATATCAGATTCGGTTATGGTTACGGATAATTTTTTATTTCGGATATCCGAAAGGAGCTCCGTCACATCCCTGATTAAAAGCATACTATCCTAATATACATTTCTATTTATTTTTTACAGACATTGGACAAAAATAGCAACATTTGTTTCTTATGTAAATATCTTCTTGTTAAGTATTTCTCATTCATTAAAAGGATATTAAGGGCTCAAGCTGTCTTGAAAGCCGTTTCTAATAAAAGAAGCATAAAGGTAAACCTAAAAATCTCTCAAATAATTTTTTTTTAGCTAAAATCTTTTACTTACCTGAGTGGGTACTGGTGAGTTCAGTCATGTAAACATTATGAATCTATGGTGGAGATTGAAATTATATATGTAATGTATTAGGTAATTAAATATGTTGCCCAAGGCCTAAAATACTGTGTTAAAATGCAATTGAGAAGTGACTGTCCTTTTACAAATATTTTAAATATTTGTGAATCTTTCAGAGAACATGTGGCAGTTTGAAATTCTTGGATAGAGCTAAGTTCAATCTAAATCATAATTTAAGTGTCCACAAAGTGGAACATTTCAACTATAAATTTGAAGAAGATATATTTAGTCAAACAGAAGGAAAAGTAAGTGTGAGTTGTTCAGGAAATATCAAAAATCTATCGAAAAACAACCGTTATGTATCAAATCTTGAAATAAATTTGACTGATTTAAATAAAACTTGGAATGAATCTAAGATTGGCAATCAGTTTCCAACAGTAAATTCTAAAAACAAAGAGGCAGAAAATCACTGTGAAAATAGTAAACCTAGATACATACCAAAGCCCCTAGAAATAATGACATTGAAATGCAAAACAAAACAAACAGACTCAAATAAAATTCCAGAATGTGGCGGCTTTAATAATGATAGTACAGAAAAATCAATATGTGATAAAAGGAAGACAAATGAAGACAACAATGATGAATATATTCCTGTTCATGTAGAAAGTGATACTGAGAGGTCAGATTCACAAGTTTTGCATGATGACTATGGACAACATATGAAGATGGATGACAAAGAAAAGGACCCCTTGGAATGTGAAGAAGTAAGTTTTAAGTTTATTAATAGAACTCTCATATAATATATTAAACACCACAATAAATATACATTATTTCCATAAAAATAGTATGAAGAAAATCCAATTGGTAAAAAAAAGTGCAAAGAATTGTAACTATTAGTTTGTTTACTCATAATTATTTTTTATTTTTATTTATTTAGGACAACCAACAACTGATCAAAGAGATTACATACAAACAATAACGTCACTAGATTATTTTAGTAGTTGAACAGTCAACAACGTTATCCGCAAATATTTACATGAAGTTAACCTTTAACATACAATTTTAAAAACATTTAGTTCTGTTTTTAGTCATTCCTATTTAATTCTTTAATTATGAAGAATACGCAAGATATTTTTTTTTTAAATATTTGAGGACGTATCATACATGATATCTAGATCGTAAGATAGTTCGTTATATGCATGCATAAGACGCCTCAAAGGAGCTCGCTTGCCTGCATTAGTTTTAGAAGTTCGCGGGGAGAAGAAATGGTATGTTTTGATGTTAGCCTTACGGGGAAGTCTTTTGGGTACTTTAAAGTATATCTGACTAAGTAGATCAATACAATAGTATTTATTATGGCAAATATTGTATAAGATTGTCAGGTCAGGAAGTAATCTTCTTTTTTCAAAAGATAAAAGTGAATATTTGTGTAAAGAATGTTCATAAGATCGTTTTGCGCGAAAACATCTGTAATTTACTAATCGGAGAAATTTTCGTTGAACCCGTTCAATGCGATCACTGTATTTAGCATAAAAGGGATTCCAAATCACAGAACTGTATTCCAGGTGTGATTTAATAAGAGACTTAAAAAGCAACAAATAACTTTCAAATCTCTCAAATGGTTTACAAGTTCGTGCCACAAAACCGTACATTTGAAATGCCTTATTAGTAATTTCTTCTATGTGTGTATCGAAATGCAACTTCGAGTCAATCAGTAAGTCTAAATCTCTGACCATTGATACGCGCTCTATCATGAGTAACAGGGTTATTTTTCTTAGTAAAAGTAATCACCTTACATTTATTTATATTAAGTTGTAATTTATTTTCAGT
The DNA here is from genome assembly GCA_927399485.1 of Calamotropha paludella. NCBI lineage: Eukaryota > Metazoa > Arthropoda > Insecta > Lepidoptera > Crambidae > Calamotropha > Calamotropha paludella. The sequence goes on from OV656804.1 coordinate 28,988,862, forward strand.
GCAGTAGGCAGAAAGACGGTCCAAATCACTTTGAAGTTTTAAACAATCATCAGATGTATTAATATTCATATAAATTTTTAGATCATCGGCATACAAAAGAAATTCACTATATTTAAAACAATTGTTTATGTTATTTATGAATAAAACAAATAGCAATGGGCCAAGAATTGAGCCTTGAGGTACGCCCGATGTAATATTTATTACACTAGATGAGAAACCATTAACTACCACCTTTTGTGTTCGATTTTCAACATATGACTGAAACCATCTTAAAATGTTTCCTTTTATACCATTATACGCAAGTTTTCTGAGTAAAATAAAGTGATCCACCTTATCAAAGGCCTTGCGAAAATCAGTATATATAGAATCAATTTGTTTGCGATCGTCAATACTCTCAAAAAGATAGTTAGTGTAAAGTAAGAGATTGGTTACAGTCGATCGGTTCGTCACAAAACCATGTTGTTCAGGTATAATAATATTATGTAGTGTTGGATAGATAAAGTCATGTATTATTCTCTCCAAAATCTTTTATAATGTATCTAGTAGGGAAATTGGACGATAATTGGTTACATCATCTTTAGGACCGCTTTTATGAATTGGAGTTATAATGGCCAATTTCCAAATTTGAGGGAGCAAGCCTTCTTAAAGACATTTATTGAATAGAATCGCAACAGGGTTGCTAATAGTGCTCGCACAATATTTAAGAAAAATGGGTGGAAGACCATCAGGTCCTCCCCCTTTAGCAATATCTAGACGTTTCAGCTCCTTTGCAACACGATCAGAAGTGACATTTAAATCAGATAAACATTCAGAGGCGCGGGATTTAGGTGGAAGATCTTTAATATCAAAATTATTTGGCTGACTCCGTTCAAAGACAGAACTAAAGAAACTTGAAAAGTAGTTGCTTATCTTCTCCGGATCGTTAGACACTCTATCTTCATAACTCATGGTGTTAGGTATACCAGATGTCTGTTTACGACTATTAACAAAAGCCCAAAAACCCCTCATATCCTTACGCAAACTTTCTTCAATAGAATTAATATATTTGGAATAGCATTCATGGTTTAAAGTTTTAAATCTATATCGAAGTACTGAGAAATTATTATAATCCAATTTATTATTATATTTTTTCCATTTAAGCCAATATTTTTTCTTTTCCTTAAATATGTGTATCAGAGGACGAGAAAACCAAACAGGGAAATCCTGTGATTTCACCGGTTTTTTAGAAATATGTCTATTAATAATCTTAAATATTCTTTCATAGAAATAAGCAACAGACTGTTCGGTAGATAAATCTTTTAAACAAGCGTTCCATTCTATATCATTAATATCTTTATTTATTGCCGTGTAATCCCCTTCTCTAAAACAATGCCTAAGACATGGACAACGACCCAAAAATTTATTCGCTAAATTAAAACAAATATTTACATTAAAAGCAGGATGAAGGCTGTCAACAGGCACGAGTGGAGTTAAGCTTAGCATACAGTTATATTTTTCTAAATTTGTAACGAAAAGATCCAACATACGATTCATACTGTTCAGGTTGTTATTGCATTGAACAGCACTAATTATGGAAATAAAACTTAAAAAATATTTACCCGTTAAACTATATTCAGTTTTCAATAAAACATCCTGGAATCTATTTTTGGGATTCCAGTCCAGGTTAGGTAGATTAAAGTCGCCCATAATACAGTACTTGTCAATTCTGCCGTATAACATTCTGTCTGCAACGCATCTAAAAGAGGTTTATATACATCAAGTGGTTGGCCTGGGGGTATATACAATCCACACAATAAGTGGTACTTTCCACTATTATTGGACTTTATTTTAAGTGCAATATAATCAATAATAGGCGGTATAGACGCATGACTAGTGTCACCGTACGATTGTGAAGCGTTTAAAGATAAACACAATGTCTGTATATCACGGCGCACAGCTATCAAAACTCCACCTCCGTCCGAACGCCCAGTAAGAAGACGATTCCTGTCACAGCGGTAAACTTGATAACGCGCGTCGATTATTTATTATTATTGATTATTCTAAAGTAATAAGCAAAAATAGTCTTTGTCAGTGTTATCATAACGTGTTGTTTGAAATTATTGAGAGATAATGTCAAAGTTAGAAATGTTTACTGTACTTGCTTGTTAAAAAAAAACAGTATTTTTCTTAAACTGCCTAATAGCAACGATAGTTGAGTAAGGAGTAAGACCTCCTCTACCATAAAACCTGATACCCACTTGAAGTCAGCCAAACTTATAAAATTAGGCAAAGAATAATATTATGCTGTCCAATTCACTAACCTGTATGCTATTTAAAGCAAAATATATAGTGGAAGGGCCAAAATACTGGGTTAAAAGTTCATTTTAACTCACTTTTAACTTCAAATTTTTAATAAACATTATCTGTGAATCAATCTTTCAGAATATATATGCCAGTTTGAAACCCTTGGATAATGCAAAGTCAAATGTAAATCTTAATTTGAGGCACCACAATGAGGAATGTTTAAGCCATAACATATATAATGATATATTTAGTGAAACAGAAGAGGAAGTAACTGAAGCTTGTTCAGTGAAAATCAAAGAAGAATCTGAACACGACTCTTATGAATCAGAATTCGAATTAAGCTTGGCTGATCTAAAGGAAATTCAAAACCAATCAAAGATAGAGTACGAGTTTCAATTAGTCAAATCTGAAGGGAAAGAAAACCCCATCAAGAAAAAGGATTTTACATACATACCCAGGCCAGTAGAAATAATGCCAACAAAATTGAGATGCAAAACAAAACAGACTAACCTTAAAAGGTCATGGGTAGAAAGTGACCCATCTGATGATGAAAATACTGTAAAAGCAAGAGATAATGAATACATTCCTGTTCATACTGAAAGTGAATCTGAGAGCTCAGATCCAGAAGAATTGTATGATGACGATGGAAAACGTATGAAAAAGGACATTAATGAAAATTATCCGATGGAATGTGAAGAAGTATGTTTATTTTTTTTTGTTATAGTACTTACCATTAAAATACTGTAAAAACGGCCAGCTAAAGCACCAAGTTTGTTACCCCTAAAGTGTTCCCCCCTTGTTTCACTACGAGCGTTTTCCATTTAGAAAAAATAGTCGACACTGTGTTGCACTGTGTCAACTTTTTGTATGTGTGTGTGTGCCAACTAAGTTGACATTAGGTTTTTGCTATAGTATGGTCGACACAGCGCAACACAGTGTCGACAATTTTGTCTAAATAGAAAACGTTCTACATGTTCACGAGGGGTCGATGAACTCCCTCCCCACCCTTTCCTTGTGACGGAATGAATTTCTGGATGGACCTTTATAAAAAATCTAGCGTGCTAATTCATTTAATATATATTTCAGTGTAACGCTGAGATACAATCACGGAAGGAACATTATCACCACTATGTTAATTACCATAAAGACAAGAAGTATCCTTTTAGGCAAGAACAAAAATTCGTATGTCCACATTGCGGTGTAATAAAAACGGTATGTAAGTATAAACAATTCAGTCTGAGATTTCATATAGTATGATATCTATTCATTAAAAAGTAATTAAATGTGTTAAATGAGGTTAGTTGGTCCGATGGAGTCTATGCTACTCTTTATTATGGTTTATGTATTCCATAAGAGCTTAATTAAGCAAACTATTTCTTGAAAAAGGTTTCAATTAATGAAATCTCAATGCTATTTTTGGCACATTGATTTAACTTCCAGTAAGGTTGACGGAGACGGCTTTTTGTCCGCAGACTAAATATCAACTGCAGCAACATGAGCTTAGGCATGGCATAAGAACAGTAGAGTGTGTTGAATGTGGAAAGAAATTTTTCTCTCTTTACGACGTGAAGACACATGCACTCACACATCGCAAGGAGCATTCGTATATCTGTGATTATTGCAACAAAGGATTTCATTTTAAGTCAGATTTGAGGTTACATATAAGGGTAAGTTTATACAGAGCAGGACTGTTATGGATTAGAGATGTTGCGGATGCATTTTTTTTTCAAATCCGCAGATGCGGATCTGTACAAAAAACTTAAGTGTTGGTTTGGTAGGGTAAAAAAACACAGTAATATCCTTATTATCCTTACTTTATTTAATAATAAAATAGTAAGTGAATTACTATTACTGATTAATTATTTTAGTAATTAAATTTAAATATTGGATCATTATATTTAATGAAAAGTAGAATGACCGCCTTTTCGGACTCCAGTCTGTTTCGTAAGGGTTCGTATATTAATCTTGCGTTACTAAATAACTGTTCATTTGGAACACTGGCTGATAAGAATTTGCGTACTATTTTAGATAACAGTTTGAACTCGCTTTGATTAACACTCCACCATTTAAGAGGACTCTCATTTAAATTAATTCGCTTTATATTATGGAAAGTAAGTAATTCCTTCTTGAGAATTGCGTCAGGGCTGACAATTTCTGGTGTTTCCTGACTCTCCTCATCGTCACTTGATGAAACGATCATCATGGCGATGCTGCACATCCGCATCCGCATCAGCTTCGCATCAATTTATACGGATGCAGATGCAGATGAGGATGTTTAAATCGATGCGGATGTTCCGCATATGCGGGTGCGAATATTCGCAACATCCCTATTATGGATATTCGTATTCGCATCAAAAAATGCGAAATATTCACATTAGTTAGGACATCTTCGTCCGAACTCTCGTCAATTTTTTTCTCTTTGAATGAGGATTCATAATTATTTGCAATATGCAACTACATGTAAAGAACGTGACGCGTGTTGCGCGCAATGTGACCACCACAGTTTTGTTAATAAGAAAACAAACCTGATTACTCTCCCCTCACTATTCATAATCATATGGCGTATACACCTGAGTTCACCGCCGCAAAGTTGCCTGTCTGTTGGTCTTCTACAGATTGTATTTTGGAAAGTGTGTTGAGGAGCTGCATGTGCTCATACCCCCATCTCCCTTCTTCCATCGGACATCCAGACGCATTGCGGTCTACCACCCTTTCTTGGTTGCTATTCCTACCTATCACACCATCTTTCATAATCAATCAATCAATTGTTATTTTCAGATATTACAATCCATATATTTTGTTAGTAACAATTAATCGTCTTATATCCTATATTTGTAAGTACTGGGACAAAACAAACAGTGGAAAATCAATCAATACCAATATATACAAAGAACACCCGCACCATCCTATGGACAGTGTCTACAACGCTACCCAATCAGGGTACGAATAAAGACCCTCATAATACCAGAGTCAAACTTATCGGCTATGACTTTTAGGATGCTGTTACTGCTACTACGTATTCTATTGAGTAATGATGCCACCCGCTTCCGTATTATCGCATGAAAGCCATCAACCCTCGCCTCTATGAACATCGTTGATGCACTACAGAAGCGGGGCAACCCCAACAGCATCCTAAACCCATTGTTATACTGCACTCGTAGGGCGTTAAGCGATCTTTTTGTACACGAAAACCACAAGCTGCTCGTATAAAAGGATTGGCAGTATGCTTTAAACAATGTGATGTTGACTTCGTTACTACAGCGAGCAAATCTGCGCGCAAGCATATTGCAGCGGACCGCCAACGCCCTACGCTCCCTGTCAACATCTATTTGGTCATCAAGTTCCTCAGTAACATAATGGCCAAGATACTTAAACTGTTGAACCCGCTTTAATTCAATTCCATTCTACTTTATAGCGGGTACAGTTAACGGCAACTTACCCTGAGCCTTGAAAACCAAATATTCGCTTTTCATGGCGTTATAAGTAAGACCGTGATTTCGAGCGTACTTTTCACAAATACTTAGCAAGGATCTCATAGCGTTTACAGGACTCAGTAGCACCATTTCATCCGCATAACTGAAATTGTTCATACAAATGTTGTCTATGGAGCATCCGAATAGTGATCCACTGAGCTCAACCAAAAGCTCGTTCACGTACAGATTAAAGAGCTTTGGCGAACTTAACCCACCTTGACTAATTCATTGTCTGGTTAGCATACCAGTAATGGAACAATCGTTGTATTTGAGTATGTACGCTTGTTTTCCTGAACTTTTCCCACAGCAAGTCATATGAAACTAAGTCAAAAGCTTTTGATAGTTCACGAAAACAAGCATACACCGGCGTACTTCTCTCTGTGTAGTACTGAACGGTGTGGTTAAGGCTTAATATTGCGCTTTCAGTGGATAATCCAGTTCTGAAACCGAATTGCGGCTAACTAATATTCAAATGTTTTTCAAGCTCCGAGTCAAGCACACCGTCCAATACCTTAGCTATTACGGTGGCAAGAGATATCGGGCGGTAATTACTTTTGGCTGAGAGATCGCCAGTTTTATTTTTGATAACAGAACAGGAAGGTACGAATGATTTAGGCAAAGTGTGAAAAACATCGACAACACTCGCGCCAAATGGGGCCTCTCAAATTTTAAATGCTCTATGCTGAGTCCGTCATGACTAGGGGTCTTGCCACTAGACATATTGTATATAATATCTTAATGTATAAAAATCCAGTGTCACAATGTATGTTCCCAGTGAACTCTTCACCAACTCAACCGATATTGATGAAAGTTGGTAATTTGGTCCAACTGAAGAGTAAAGATAGTTTTTTTTTTAATTCAAAACAGCAACGCGTGCGTGGATCAGCTAGTCATTTATATGTTGGGCAGATACAGTAAATCATGCGCACAGCAAAGGAGTGGAACTACCTGCGTCTGTATTTCCCAGTACTTATAACCCGTCTGTTTTTAAAGGGTGAATAAGCACCTTCTGGGTTCGCTTGTTCCATCGGGGGTCCTGTCTCGGCCCCCGGGCTTGATTTGGTTAAAATATTCAGATTAAATAATTTTGAACCGTTGACATGCAGCTCAACGACAAAACAAACAGCTCACGGCTCACTAGGTTAGGTATATTCACCCACAGTCACAGACACGCGAGTATTATCGGCGAACGAACCGCGATCTGCGAAGGAACCGCGCACGGCGAAACGAAACGTTTAGATTTAGGTACTGATCTGTGAACCGGTTCGCAGGTCCCTCACATATGTGGACCGTGATCTGATCTGCGGCTCTCAGTTTTCTGTTGAGTTCGTGTCTACGTATCTTTACTAAAATAGACTAAACGAGAAATCCCCTGACATAGAGAAAATGTTGCCAGTTCAGTAAAATAACTACCTATCGAATAAATAAAATAATCATAAAAAAGTGGAGGTCGGTCACCCTGCCCGAATTCCTTTCGCCAGTTCTTCTCGGAAGGGCGTTACAATTTCCCAACTGGTAGTAGACTCAGTAGTATACAATATAATCGTAGTGAGGATTTAATAACAAAATAAAATGTAAAAATAAAACAATTTGATTTATATAAAAAAATTAACAATTAGGAATGTGCCGGATTAAAATATTGTGAAGGTAATAGATAATATATGACGACCATTATCTTAGTATCCCGTGAAACGTCAGGATTAAATATAAAATAAATTAAGCGCAAATTCCGTAAAGAAGTGTTTTATTAAAATAAATAAGTCATATTAAAATTAAATCAATTTTAATTTATTTATGTACTCTAATGGAAATATCTTTAGAAAATGCTGAAATCGGCATGGTTCTACTGTGTATACAACTTATTGCTTATGACTATACAAACCTAATAGCTAAAGGTGGAACGTTTTTTGTTAAATGTCGCATAATGTGATGGCGCCTGGCTACAGACTCCTTGTGTTTGTCAGAAAAAATCGCTTATAAGGGATTGTAAACAAAATGGCGATCGTAAGCGGTAAGCGCTGTCAAATCGTAAATAGCTATTTTCTTCTAGGACGCAAACTTAGCAGTCACTGGGGAACATAACCTCAATTAAATATATTTTTATCAAATGCAGTGAAAAGTTTTAAACTATGTATTGAAGAAGACGAGTTTACTACTATTATTTTAATGATTGCACAAAACCACCGGTTAACTTAAGTTTGTAAACAAACTTATCTAAGCAAAATGGCGAATTGTGTCAGCGCTACTGAAGTTAGCAAACGTGTCCTTGCCGAAAACTGATAATTTGTTACTCAGCGCTGGTAATCATTCGCAAGCGATTTTTTCTGCCAAACACAAGGACTGTTTCTATTACCGTCAAAATCGGGCGACTATGCCACTTAAATATTTGGAAACAACTGCGAAATTGGCCATAAATAATTTGTTTTTACACTTCACAGATACACACGGGAGAAAAGCCATTCAAATGCCACATATGTGGAGCTGCTTTTGCGCACAAAGGAAATATCGGTGTCCACATCCGCAACATTCATCAGAAATATCCAGCAGCATTAAAGAAATCAAAATTGAAATTTAAAACAACTTATAAGAATACCTCTAAGAAAGAGAAAAGAAATAAAATAAAGGGAACGAAACTAAAATAGTGGAAGAGGCTTTTCTATTATTCTGTTAATTATGTATTGATTAAAAATATTTTTACTTCTAAACGTCTTTTTCTTGCTTGCTTGCTTTCACGAATAAACTTTTATATGTATTGCAAATTTTCTGTTAAAATTAATGCATAAAAAATTGTCAATATGGGAGTTTCTAAATTTTGCACTGAGTTACAAAATTACTTCTTATTATTTTTATATGTTTCAATCTACTAAGTAACGTTTTGGCCATATTGTTGTTGTTTTTGCTTATCTATGGGAAAATTTAATTAAAAACCTTTCTGTTAAGAGCTATTCAATTAAATAATAGACATGACTTATGCTGTAAAAAAATTTAAAAACCCCCGACTCAAAAAACATAAGCTACCTTTAAAAAGTAAAAAATAATAAAAGAAAATTAATCCTAAAGTACCTATATGTATAAGTATGTATTAATATTTAAAAAAATACTTCGCGTTCGGGGACAGCATGTGACTATAAATTAATTAGGAGCGGTCCCCGGACGCGAAGTTTTTTTTTTTAAATATTAATACATACTTATACATATAGGTACTTTAGGATTAATTTTCTTTTATTATTTTTTACTTTTTAAAGGTAGCTTATGTTTTTTGTGTCGGGGGTTTTTAAAATTTTTAATTTAATTTTTTATTTTATACTTTTTAAAGTTAAACATACTTATAATATCTCTGCTTAAGTTGTAAATACATAGGTTCTTGTCGATTTCAAATTCATTTGAGACCCCACTTGAGCATATTTGCAGACATTCGGTTTTTCTTCCCCACTTTAACCCCCCATAACTTTTAAACGGCTCAATCGATTTTCATCAAACATGTCTAAGAACACTCGCCCGCAACAAAACTAAATTGAAATCGGTTCCTTCGTTCGGGAGCTATGATGCCACAGACAGACAGACAGACACGTCAAACTTATAACACCCCTCTTTTTGCATCGGGGGTTAAAAATATAAATTTTATCGACATTTAATGATAACCACTAAGCGGATTACTGGAATCTCTCATGTGGACATTTAAAACTGAATGTACATTCAAACAAAAACGTAAAACATAGCTTACGAATACGAGTCATATGTTACAAATTTCATTAATAAATTACTCTCGCTCAGCTGCAGAAACGATACTTACATCTATTACATATTACGTGCAACTGTCTCTTTATAGATTTTCAACTTTTTGGCGGTTGAGGGAACCGTCACTTTAGAGCATAGAGCGTTGCCAGAATATTACTTTTGTAACATTTTACATTACTTTGACCTCACGTTATCTGCATGTTACACGACTCTTAATGTTGCTTTTACATAACTAAATAAACAACATGAACTACGATTTGAAGACCAAAATAATTGAAAAATTCAAAATCAGCGAAGTTTACCATATTTATTTTCTATATAACATAAAATGTGTCAATTTTTATCCTAAAATGAAAATGTTACTTTTTGAGCCGTTTCATCTAATGTTACTTTTGAATATCGGCTCCTAGCAAGAATGCTTTAGAAATTTGTTTTTTTTTGTTAATATTGTTGAGTTAATTATTAATGTGTAGTGGAATACTGGTGTAATTTTAACCACTAAGTGTTTGTAAACATACACCAGGGTTGACAAGTGAATCTAAGCAGCGAGAGTTGTCTTTTCCTGCTCTCTCAAGAAGTCCACGTGGAGGTTTCAGTAAACCCCGCGTCGTTACTGTAACTAGAGAAAGGGGTATTTCATAGAACATTCACTGATTATCAATCATTCATAGATCCTACTCTCTTTATCATTTATTTAAGAAAATAATTTATTGAGATTTTGTTCCGAAATACACATCAGTATACTGGTCAGTAGTAATGACTTCATGAATCGACACCATGCTGTTGATTTGTTTTACAATCACACTTTCTCCACTTTGACCAGTACAAAATGGTGTCATCACAATTGGCCACTATACTGATGTGTATTTCGGATCACAGTCTGAGTATGAAAGCATGGCTGAAAAGATACGCATCCAGGCCATTAAATCTTATTGAAAAAGTACCACTCAGCTGATACCTCAGAACAATAATTAACTCTATTTATTATATTTGATTAGTTAATAACAAAACAATACAATATGCTAGTTCATTTAATTTTTTACTTAAGTAGGTACTCACGAAAAAAAAAGCGCGGGAATCTTCGGTTGATCGGGTGTTTTTTTTTCGTTGCAAATTTTAAAATAATTTTTTTCCTTGTAATTATCGATTTAGTAAGTTTGTAAACTGTAAATATTTAAAGTATATGTGTATAATTCATATTTATTGTAGAGTAGCTGTGCAGTAGGTGAGTTATTAGATATGTTTTATGTTGAAGCTGTCAGGAGGGTTGTATGAACGACCCGCCTTTAAATAAAGCGGGGGATTTGGACATTGATCCAAATCCCCCTGCTATAGCTAGCTATGTGACGATATCGGCTCATGATATGAGCGGAGTAGAAACAGATGTGAGTACAGACAATTCAAGTAAATGGACTGGTGTTTCATCTCGCAAACGTAGGCATAATAAATTATGCAAAAACTGTAACAAACGTAAAAAAGTTAGGAAGGGCATCGTTTTAGAAAAAGAATGTAATGAAAATGAATGTAGTTGTGTAATAAATTCAACTTTGAATGCTCCTAATTCTACATTTACTGTTCCTCGAACACCTCAACCTTCAGTATCGGTATCAGCTACTTCCCAAATTCAGTTAAATTTCGAACCAATTGGAAGGAAGGAGTACCTTCCCACAGATGTGGCCCCTTTCATTGTACATGTACAAAAAATTACAGATACGGAAAATAGTGGAACCACCATGCATCCCATTACATTTGGAAATTTTTTGAAGTGCAATAATTACCAAAATATTATTCCAGGTAGTGTTAAAAAAATAGGCCGGAATAAATGTGCGGTTGCGTTTTCCAATTATACTGATGCCAATTCATTCCTAACCAGCTCTTCCCTACAGATGAACAAATTCAAAGCGTTCTTACCTACATTCAATGTTACTCGAATGGGCCTTGTTCGTGGAGTCCCGGAAGATTGGACTCTTGAACAAGTTCTAGAAAATATATCTACTCCAATTGGTTGTGGGCGTATTATTAAAGCAAGACGATTTAATTATAAGGTTAATGGTTCGTGGAAACCCTCCCAGACGATGGTACTAACCTTTGATGGCCAAGTCCTTCCAAAAAGAATATTTATTTGCTATAATGCATTAGCAGTTGATATTTACATGTATCCTACCATTCAATGTTTCCGGTGTTGTAGATATGGCCATACAAAGGCTCAGTGCCGAGCATCTCTACCTAGGTGTTTTAAATGTGGGGACAATCATTCAGGGGAGTCATGTTCAGTAGAAGAGGATTCTGCATTTTGTGTTGTGTGCTCTGGATCTCATTATGTAACTAATAAAAGTTGTCCTGAATTTATTAGACAAAAGGAAATAAAACACACTATGGCTCACTCTTGTGTCTCATATAATGAAGCCAGTAAAGTTCATCCGCCTGTTGCAAAGTCTTATGCTCATGCTCTCACTTCTGTCACAACCTCAAATCAACCTAAGCATACATGCAGTCCGACATTTTCTCAACTCTCATCAAAGCCATCCACCTCTCATAAAAAAACAGTTTTCCTAAAGCAACGTTCTCCTTCTAAACGACTTCAAGGTTATGATAAACAGGCCCATGAAAGAATAATTCGTGATTTTGAAATTCCATCTCCAGCGGATGGTTGTGCATATCCCTTAAATTCAGAGAGTACTCGTCAGTCGGATGATAGTAGTGAAATCCTGAAAGTTGTTATGAATTTAATTAACTTGCTGGTAGTTAAAAATGTAGTTAAACCGTCCAACGTTGACAATATATATGAATTAGCTAATAACAAATACAACAATGGATAATATAATTCAATGGAACTGTAGATCTGTGGTTCCTAAAAAAACTGATTTGATTTATCTTGTAAATAGGTTCAAGCCAATTTTAATATCTTTGTCTGAAATTTGGTTACAAAAAGGTCAAATATTTGGCATTTTAGGTTACACTTGTGTAAGATCTGACAGAATAGACGTAATTTAATTAATTTTTCATGACCATGGATACAAGGTCCTTCAGTCGAACAGAATAGACGGATACGGTGTAGTCGTGTGTCGTAGGTATGGGCGTTAATAACGTCAGTTTCAGTAACAGGTTACGCAGCCTGTAACTGATTCACTAGTTACGGCTCAAACAGTAAACCTGTGATTTTTCGTAACTAGTTATAAGTAGCAACCTGCTTTATGCGTAGAGAGCAAAACGCCGATAGGTGACGACGACTACCGACCCGATATGACAGGCCGCGACCGCCTCCATCTCGCGTTATTTACATCTCGCTCGTACAACAAATTAAGTAATGTAAAACGTACTCTATTTGTATTATTATTTGTAGTAATGTATAAATATCTCAAATCATTGTATAGAATGAAATTTTAAATACGCCTGCACATAATTATTCTACCTACCATTAGTTAATGCAGTCAGTCCTAAGCCTGGATAAAGTATGAAGGAAAGTTCGTTTAATCATAGCTAGCAAAAATTATATAAAATTTGTTAAAATTTTGTGACTAAGTCCCGATAACTAAATAACTGTAGCTAGCTACAGGAGTGCCATATTTACGTTGATAGGCGCAGACTTTAAAAATAAGTTTATTGTATTACTATTTGAACAAATAACTGGTTACGAAAAATCACTCGTTTCAAAACAGGTGACGATGTAGAAATAACTGGTTACGTTACGTTTCTTAAAATTCACGTAACGACTCATACCTAGTGTGTCGTTCGCGAAAGAATGCTTCAATTGAAGTACTTCAGTTTCGTTTAGTTCTTGCTTCACTAGTCCAGTCCCAATACAAACATATCTGTAGTTCATCTAGTCCACCGCAAACACTAAAACGTAGTGATTACATACTCTTTGGCAAACACAACGAACTGAGTCGAACCGAACGTTGCCGAACGGTGCGAGGCGGGCAACAACGACGTAAGTACCTAACGCCACCGCCGAAGCGAGTGAGCAACAGAGAAAGATATCTATTTTACTCGGACTTTCTCGTACTTAGATTGAAAGCATTAAGGAATTGAGCTTTAAGACAAGGCATTAATAGACATTTTGGTATATTTGTTAACGCCATTTTGACACTGCTTTCTTTCATTGGCAAAAGTACCTACTAAATGAATAATGTAAACAAACAGTTCGCGACAAAATTGTAATATTTGTTTGCTGTGCGTTTTGATTTTGTTTTGTTTTAAGAATAGTTTATTGAGATAATTACTGATGTAAATATATATAAACAGTAATTTTGTATATAAATAGTGTTCATAAACATTGGTGTTGTACCAACCCAATGCAATATTATGAGGACACACCATGTCCTCATAATATTGCATTGTCACGCGATTTACACATGTATGCAAAATTTCAGCTCAATCGGGAAGTGGAACAAATTTAATTTGCAACATTTGATGACAAACATCGGACAGGTGAAACTAAACAAAAGCTAGTGATAATAACAATATTTACAAAGATATTTTGCAGCCAAGACAAAATTTCGTTTACATTTCGCAGCAATCGAAAACACAAAACACTGTACTGTTCGATGAACTAACGAACTAAAACCAATGATGAAATATAAACTGAACGATTGGACTAAATGAACTACTGAACTAAAAGAGTGATATACTTCACTACGGTCAAAAGATATGTTCATATCTTTTCAATTCAGTGACACATTCTGCGCATTGCTAATACGGTGGTGTTGCCATCCTAGTAAGGAATGATCTCCCTTTTTCACGCATTATTTTTGACAACTTAGTTCATGTAGATATGGTAGGTGTTACATTAAATAATATTGTATTCGTTTCGGTTTATATACCTCGTGCTTCTAATGCAGCTCTTGCAGAATTTAATAAAGTTATTACTACTTTGAACAGACCCTTTTTGGTCATGGGTGATTTTAATTGTCACCATCGATCTTGGGGGAGTGGTTCAACTAGAACTGAAGGTGTAAAGTTAATGGATATCTTAGATGATCATAATTTGTGTGTTTTAAATACAGGAACCCCAACTCGACGTACATCTCCGTCTGAAGGTGATAGTGCTGTTGACCTATCAATTTGCACACCAATTTTAGCCACTTCTTTGACTTGGTCTGTTTTTTCTACATCAACTTTCGGTAGTGATCATTTTCCTATTACGATTTCTTTTCCATTCAAAAGCCCAGTAGTTAACAAAAGAGCTCCTCGTCTAAAATACAAACTAAATGACGTAGATTGGGATAGGTTTAAAACGTTAGTTGATCAAAAGCTAAAAAAATTATCACAAGTCCGTAATGGAAATGAAGATGAGTGTATCAATGCCTTATCTAAAATCCTTATTGCAGTAGCCGATCAAACATTTCCACTTAAAAATATTGCGTCAGATAGGATTCCGATGCCACCTTGGTGGGATCGAGAATGTACAAATGCCATTAAAAAACGAAAACAAGCTGAGCGTAAATATGCTAATGACATGTCTGAGGAAAATTTAGATTTTCTTACCAAAGTCATAAAAGAAACTCGTGTCTTTCTTAAAGATAAAAAACGCCAAGGATGGCGAGATTTTTGCGCTTCTCTTTCTCCTAATACTTGTTCTTCGGAAGTTTGGCGTAGCATCAAAAGGTTCAGATCGGCATTTAATGATCAACTATCTGTTACACAATTATCCCCTTCTTTAACAGATAAGTTTCTTGATAAGCTAGCGCCCCCATCAGTTCAAGAGAACCTTGAAATATGTATGTTTCCCTCTGATTCCCCTCAAATGGATTCCACTATTTATTCCTTGTCTTCACCATTTACTTTATCTGAACTAAAGGGTGTACTTTCGACAGTTAAGGATTCTGCCCCAGGAGAGGATGGAATTCCCTATTCTTTTTTTACTCATTTGAGTGATGATGCGTTATTGTACTATTTAGATTTAATCAATTCTTCTTTAATGTCTGGCAACATACCTAATTCATGGCGTTCTCAGGAGATCATTCCCATTTTAAAACCGAGTAAAGCATCGAATGAAGTGTCATCATTTAGACCTGTTGCACTTTCTTCTGCCCCTGCTAAAATTGCTGAACACTTAATTAAAAATCGATTAGAATGGCATATAGAACATAATAAACTTTTAGCCAGAAGTCAGTTTGGATTCCGAAAGCGGATGAGCACAATTATTAACATGTTGTATATTCGTCTCATAACTGTTATTGCTAATGATGGTGCTAAACTAACTCGAACCGTTGTGAAAGGATTACCTCAGGGTTCGGTGCTCAGCCCCTTGCTGTATAATATTTATTCTTATGATTTAGAATCTTCACTGAACGGATTAGTTAGAGTTCTACAGTATGCAGATGATTTATTGTTATATTCAGTAGATAATTCAATTAGTAAGGCTTGTGATACATTATCGTCATCCCTTACGTTACTAAAGACTTGGTTGGATCGCAATGGATTAAACTTATCTGTTGATAAAAGCTCAGTAGTAGTTTTTACTAGGAAAAATATTTTTCCAGATCCTGTAGTACGTTTTGATAACTTATTGCTGACTGTGAATGATCACGCAAAGTTTTTAGGTGTCATATTGGACAGAAAATTAACCGGCAAACAGCATTTTCAATATATTGTTGAAAAGAGTGATCGGCTATTAAATATTATGAGATGCCTCTCAGGTGTATGGTGGGGAGCTCATCCTTCAACACTAAAATTAATATATAACGCTATCATTCGGAGTGTGCTTGATTACGGCACTTTCTTGTTGGAGGGAGGTAACAAGAAAGGTTTTAAAAAATTAGATCTCATCCAATCTAAAGCCCTTAGAATTTTATCTGGTGCGATGAAATCTACTCCTGTGAATGCATTACAAGTAGAATGTAACGAGCCTCCTCTTCATCTCAGGCGCCAGTATTTATCGGATAGGTTTTTAATGAAAGCAATGCAATTTAGCAATCACTTGTTGCACAATAATCTTTTTTTGCTAAATGAGTTAATATATAGTGGTAGGTTTTGGAGACGGTCGAATGTGCCGTGTTTAATAAAAAGCCTCAATAAATATCTTTTGATCCAATCCAATATTCATCGTGCACCTACTTTACCTTTATATGCGGTTGATTATGGATCCTTGGTATTATCTCCTATGGTTATCTACGATGCAGGAATTGAAAAAGCTGATGTTGGAGCTAGGTTTAAGTTCAATTCTATTGTAGATGAAAATTGGCAATCATATCATTACATATTTACAGACTCGTCAAAAAATGGCAATAGTTGTGTAGGTGTTGGTGTTTGGCATGTTCAATATGATATTGTCCAGAAAATCAAGCTTCCTTCAGAAGCGTCTGTGTTTACGGGAGAATGTTTTAGTCTCTTTAAAGCATTAGAATATGTTTTATTAATGAAGCTAACTAAGGTTGTTATTTTTTCTGACTCTAAAAGTGCCCTTCAAACTATTACAAAATTTCCTTTCTCTATGAAACCGTACTATCCTATTATCTTTAAAATTAGGAAACTTCTCCTGCAATGTGAATATAATAAATATTCTATTATTTTTGTTTGGATCCCCAGCCATTGTGGGATAGCTGGAAATGAAAAGGTTGATCAACTTGCAAAGGATGCGGTGCATAGTGGTGACATTTTTCCGTATATAAATTTTAGCCATGATCTTGTTCAATTGTCTAGAGTTGATCTCAAGGATACTTGGAATCGGCTTTGGCGAGAATCGGGCAAAGTTAAGGGTAAATCTTATTGTAGTATTCAGCCTGAAATAGCTGTAAAACCCTGGTTTGCTAAAGTTAACTGTTCTAAACTTGTGACAAGTATGTTGATTAGAATGCGCATAGGGCATGTATGTACTCCTTCCCATCTTTATAGACTGAAGATTGTGGAAACAGATTTGTGTGAGTGTGGTACTGGTGTTGGTGATATTGATCATATTTTCTTTTCCTGTCCTCGTTATGATCGCTCTTCCTTCCTTTGTTCGTTAATAGCAATGAAAGTTCCGTTTCCTACACGAATGTCCTATATTCTTATGTATCCTATAATATATTATTCTGTTATTGATGAATTTGTATTGTGTAATAATATCAAATTATAATAAATTTATACTATTAATTTATTATTATGTATTCTTAAGTCTATTTTACATGTTAAAGTATTTTCTATTTTGAAAATAAACTTACTAATCCTTCCAAATTCCAAATTACGCTATTCCTTTCCATTTCCCTATTAAATTCAGTTTCCCTACCTTTTACCTGACACTGGCACAAAGCAACACTAGTGCCATTATATATAAAAAAAAAAACAATACAATGCTAAATTTAATTATATAAGCACACTGTTAGGACTTTCTTTGCTGTTATGTAAATAGGTATCTTATATTTCGTTGGTGTACGCAGCGTTGCCAGACCTACGGATTTGTCCGTAGATCTACGGACTTTAGGTCTTGTCTACGGACATACGGATTTTAGTCACAAATCTACGGATTCTCCCGACCCAAACAATAGTATAAATATTCAAATTAAATAAAATTTGCGTCAAACGAAACGTAACACCGAAAAAGAGGCAAACTACGTTTCGTTCTTTATTATTTTGTCTGTAATACAATAACACAGACTATTTAGGTTGTTTGATTAGTAGCGACTAACGTAATACGGAATTCGTTAGATCGTCGGCTGAAAGCCTAGAAGCCAGGGCCGGTTAAATAAATTGAAAAAAAAAAAAAAATTCGTTGGATTGTTGGTTTGGTTGGCGGCATTAACAACTTAATTTAGGTTAGTTAAATATTTTGTTTTGGTTAATTTGACGAGTACTGTGATATTATCTTGTATTATAAAATTTTTCAAACAATTGTTCTAGTGCATTATTTTTAATAAGAATGCAATTAAAATAAATTAATAATTGATGTAAAAATATTATATGCAATGAAAATTATGTAAACGTGTTCTTGATTTTTTTAAATATATCTGTATTTTTTTTAATTGCTAAAATCCTTGAATTGAGGACGTGCGTTTGCTAAGAAAGAAAATTCACATCAAAAATGTCCGTAGATCTATGGATTTTTGTAGAAGCAATCTACGGACTTCTACGGATTTTTCAACGTAGCCCTACGGATTTTTAAAAATTGGATCTGGCAACACTGACTCTATTATTTATTATATTTTGATTAGTTGATAACAAAACAATACAATGCTAAACTTAATTATATAAGGACACTGTGAGGACTTTCTTTGCTGTTATGTTATGAAATTATTGCGCTTTGTTTATGAGTGATGGTATTGTGTTGTTTCAGTGAGAAGTGAATTTTACCGACCTGAAGAATATCCTGCCAGGCATCTTAGAATTAATTCCAGACAAAATGAATACTTGCAGCCTTTGTCTAGAAGTAGACACATCTGTATCAAAATTAGGCAATTCAGAAGCATCTAAGCATTTTCTAGAAATAATAAGCAAACATGGCTTTAAGGTTAGTTCTTTTCTTTACCGTAATCTGTTTGCGTTATATGATATAATAAACTGTCTTAAATTCAGGTATATTATCAATTTGATATTTTCCGTGCAAAATGTGCAATGTGTGTGCAATTGCGAGATTATAAAACAAAACATTAGTGTTTTAGTTTCTGAACTGCTTTAGGAGAAATAAATGTTAAAAAACACTTATTAAAGAGACAAAAAATGAGTGTAGTTAGTGGTCTTCACCCTACTGCTAATTAAAATTATGTAAAGTAATTTTTTATTGTTTGCCTTTATAGCGCTAGAAAAATCTCCTTAATTTGCAAAATTCTGTAAGACATATTTAAAAGGAGAAAAAGCATTCCTTTCCGTTTTTCTTGTGGCTTCTCGGGACAAGATCATAGTACTTATGCAGCCATGGCTTAGTTGTTGACTGTCAATTAATGCATTGTTAATGCTAATATTGGATAAAAGGCATTCTGTCTTAACATAATTTCTCTTTATTTTTTACAGACATTGGACAAAAATAGCAACATTTGTTTCTTGTGTAAATATCTTCTTAATAAGTATTTCTCATTCATTAAAAGGATATTAAGGGCTCAAGTTGTCTTAAAAGACGTTTTGAATAAAAGAAGCATAAAGGTAAACCTAATTTTCTCTCAAATATTTTTTTTTAGCCAAAATGTTTTACTTACCTGAGTGGGTACTGGTGAGTTCAGTCATGTAAACATTATGAATCTATGGTGGAGATTGAAATTATATATGTAATGTATTAGGTAATTAAATATGTTGCCCAAGGCCTAAAATACTGTGTTAAAATGCAATTAAGAAGTGACTTTCCTTTTATAAATATTTAAATATTTGTGAATCTTTCAGAGAACATGTGGCAGTTTGAAATTCTTGGATAGAGCTAAGTTCAATCTAAATCATAATTTAAGTGTCCACAAAGTGGAACATTTCAACTATCAATTCGAAGAAGATATATTTAGTCAAACAGAAGGAAAAGTAAGTGTGAGTTGTTCAGGAAATATCAAAAAACTATCGAAAAAAAACCGTTATGTATCAAATCTTGAAATAAATTTGACTGATTTAAATAAAACTTGGAATGAATCTAAGATTGGCAATAAGTTTCCAACAGTAAATTCTAAAAACCAAGAGGCAGAAAATCACTGTGAAAATAGTAAACCTAGATACATACCAAAGCCCCTAGAAATAATGACATTAAAATGCAAAACAAAACAAACAGACTCAAATAAAATTCCAGAATGTGGCAGCTTTAATAATGATAGTACAGAAAAATCAATATGTGATAAAAGGAAAAAAACTGAAGACAACAATGATGAATATATTCCTGTTCATGTAGAAAGTGATACTGAGAGGTCAGATTCACAAGTTTTGCATGATGACTATGGACAACATATGAAGATGGATGACAAAGAAAAGGACCCCTTGGAATGTGAAGAAGTATGTTTTAAATTTATTAATAGAACTCACATATAATATATTAATAACCACAACTAGATCTGCAATGCTGCTGCTGTTTGCAAATACTGAGCGAAGCACTACCTTACCTAACCTCACCTAAATTTCATCAATGTAGTCTCAGCGGTTTGGCTGTGATCAGCTTTTGAATTTTTCTTTAGGTGATTTTTCCTCCACGGTATGTCCGATTTCAAAACCTTTTTTGCACATCAGTCACGACCACGATGTGAGTTTTGGCGCCAAATTTCATCAATGTGGTATTAGCGGTTTGGCTGTGATCAGCTTTTGAATTTTTCTTTCGGTGATTATTCCTCCATGGTAAAGTCTATATTTTTTTTACATAGCCTATGTCCGTCAGGTTATTATCATGTATGTTCATGCCAAAATTCGTTCAATCGGTTGAACTGTTAAGTAGCAGGAGGGAGACAAGCGAAATTTGTGAGTTGCCTAAAAGAGAGCGTCGCTCAATAAATATCAATAATATAAATCAATAATATTTCCATTAAAATAGTATGAAGAAAATCCAACAAATATTTAAATTTTGGTAAAAAAAGGTGCGAAGAATTGTTACTATTAGTAGTTTGTTTACGCATAATTTACTAAAGTAATGAGCGAAAAATAGTCTTTGTCAGTGTTATCATAATATGTTGTTTAAATTTTTGAGAAATAATGTCAATGTTAGAAACATATTTACTGTACTTGCTTGCTAAAACGACCGTTTGGTGCAACGGTAGCGATCCTGCCTTTCGCCCCGATGGTCCTGGGTTCGAATGACGGAAGGGGCAGATGTTTTTATGATGAATTCAAGCATTTGTACCTGAGTCATGGGTGTTTATATAATTATTTCTATGAGTATTACATATCTATGTATCATATATGTATGTCTATCCGTTACCCTAGTATCCATAACACAAGCCTTACGGAGCTTACTTTAGGCTAGGCTAATTGGTGTGAATGTTAGAAATATTTTATTTTATTTATTTATTTATTTGCTAAAATAATAACAGTATTTTTCTTAAATTGCCTAATAACAACGATAGTTGAGTAAGGAGTAAGATCTCCTCTACCATAAAACCTGATACGCACTTGATGTCAGAAGTTATAAAATTAGGCAGGGAATAATATTATGCTGTCCAATTCACTAAACTGTATACTATTTAAAGGAAAATATATAGTGCAAGGGCCAAAATACACAATTAAAATTCATTGAAACTCACTTTTTATCATTAATTAACATTATTCATCAATCTTTTAGAATACATATGCCAGTTTGCAACCCTTGGATAATGCAAAGTCAAATGTGAATCTTAATTTGAGCCACCACAATGAGGAATGTTTTAGCCATAACATATATAATAATATATTTAGTGAAACAGTAGAGGAAGTAACTAAAGCTTGTTCAGTGAAAATCAAAGAAGAATCTGAACACGTCTCTTATGAATCAGAATTCGAATTAAGCTTGGCTGATCTAAAAGAAATTCAAAACCAATCAAAGATAGAGTATGAGTTTCAATTAGTGAAATCTGAAGGGAAAGAAAATCCCATCAAGAAAAAGGATCGTACATACATACCCAGGCCAGTAGAAATAATGCCCACTAAATTGAGATGCAAAACAAAACAGAAAATCCCTAAAAAGTTGTGGGTAGAAAGTGACCCATCTGATGATGAAAATACTGTAAAAGCAAGAGACGATGAATACATTCCTGTTGATACTGACAGTGAATCTGAGAGCTCAGATCCAGAAGTATTGTATGACGACAATGGAAAACGTATGAAAAAGGACATTAATGAAAATTATCCGATGGAATGTGAAGAAGTATGTTTAAATTTTTTTTATTATAGTACTTACCATTTAAATACTGTAAAAACGGCCAGCTAAAGCACCAAGTTTGGGTTCAAATTTCCATTAGTTGTCATTGATATTTGGGCTCATTTTTTTTTTACGTAAAGAGCTCTTGATTAAGAACTTATGTATGTAATTTCGTCACTCGGAACTAAATAAAACTCGACTTATTAATTATTCAAAATTATTGATTTTGTAGGTTAACCACTGACTATTTACTAGTTTTGACAGCAATTTTAAGCATTGTTGCTCACATTTCAAAGCCAAAACATTTCCGTTATATTGGTAGCATTGTTAAATTGACATAAAGTTTTAAGGTTAGAATAGCGCTATTTAGTTTTAACCGTACCTAAACCAATAACTATAGGACCGATTCGGTTCTGGCACTTCGCCGGCCGCTGCCGCGGCACGCTCGCTTCGCTCGCTCGGCTCGTGCGTTGTGGTCACAGTTCTAACCTAACCTAACCAAACCAATATTAATGTATATAATACTGATTATTATTGTAGTATTGTGTATGTATACATAATATAATGTATATAAAAATAATCAGTATCATCATTATAATAAGTATCAGCCAGAACCGAATCGGTCCTATAGTTAATGGTTTAGGTGCTGTTAAAACTAAAATGAAAAAATGAAAATGAAAATAACTTTATTCAAATGCACTTAAAAATAAGTAGTTTTGAATCGTCCAACATTTTTTCCTACCACCCATTCAGGACGTCTTTTAACTGACAAGAAGAATGGGCGCAAGAAACTCGTCAGCTTTAACAGAAGTAACGACATTTACAATATAATACGTCGTCACCATATACAATCCACAAAAAAAAAAAACAAAATTATTTTGTTATGACAATACTAATAGTGTTATGATATCATTATTTCGTTGTTTCGTTGATTACAACAAAGTCAACAAGTATCTGTACTTACTTAAAGTAAGTATCCCTAAACATTGCAATAACATACAGGGAATAAACGACAAATTTAAGAAAACAACAAGATTTATGTTTAGTTTTAGCCAATACTGAATACTGAAGGTTAGAGCAGACCCATTTCCCAAGGCAGCACCCGTTCACGAGCATGACGCATGATACAGCCATCGCTTCGCTCAACCATATCTTAGGGAACGTAACGATCCGCACCACATGCCACCACCCAAGAAATGTATTAAGAGAGCATGTCATACTCTTATCTACCAGTAATAAATTAGTTTTAAAAAATTAAAAAATGCTAATGCTGTATGTTACAACCTGTAATAAATAGTGTCATGTTGAAATGACACATATTACTTCCATGCATCGCGATCTATTAAATAGTCGTTGACCTTGTAATAACCTTTGGACATGAGCTTATTTTTAACATACATTTTAAACTTATGATAAGGCAAATCTACTATACTTTGTGGAACTTTATTAAACAGTGCTATACCTTTCCCCAAGAAAGAGCCTCCTGTCTTTTGAATTCTAAATCTTGGAACGGCAAGTCTATTCTAACCTTAAAACTTTATGTCAATTTAACAATGCTACCAATATAACGGAAATGTTTTGGCTTTGAAATGTTGGCAACTATGCTTAAAATTGCTGTCAAAACTAGTAAATAGTCAGTGGTTAACCTACAAAATCAATAATTTTGAATAATTAATAAGTCGAGTTTTATTTAGTTCCGAGTGACGAAATTACGTACATAAGTTCTTAATCAAGAGCTCTTTACGTAAAAAAAAAATGAGCCCAAATATCAATGACAACTAATGGAAATATGAGCCCAAGTTTGTTATCAATAAAGTGTTTCCCCCCTTGTTACACTAACATGTTCACGAGGGGTCGATGAACTCCCTCCTCACCCTTTCCTTGTGAGGGACTGAATTTCTGGATGGACCTTTATAAAATTCTAGCGTGCTAATTCATTTTATATATATTTCAGTGTAACGCTGAGATACAATCACGGAAAGAACATTATCGCCACTATGTTTATTACCATAAAGACAAGAAGTATCCTTTTAGACAAGAACAAAAATTCGTATGTCCACATTGCGGTGTCACAAGAACGGTAAGTATTAAAAATTTAGTCTGGATTTCATATATGTTATCTATTCATTGAAAAGTAAAGAAATGTCTTTAATGAGGTAAGTTGGTCTGATACTCTTTGACCCTATAAACTAAATAGTAGTCTATGATACTATCTATTATGGTTTATGTATTCTGTAAGAGCTTAATTAAACAAACTTTTTCTTGTTAAAGGTTTCAATTAATGAAATCTCAATGCTATTTTGGCACATTGATTTTTTTCCCAGTATGGTTAACTGAGCTTTTTGCGTTTTTGTCCTCAGAGTATACATCATCTTCACCGACATGAGGCTATTCATGGCAAAAGAACAGTAGAATGCGGTGAATGTGGAAAGAAATTTTTTTCTTTGTATGACATGAAGAAACATGCACGCACACATCGCAAGGAGCATTCGTATATCTGTGATTATTGCAACAAAGGATTTCATTTTAAGTCAGATTTGAGGTTACATATAAGGGTAAGTTTATACAGAGCAGGACTGTTATGGATTAGAGATGTTGCGGATGCATTTTTTTTTTTCAAATCAATTTAATAATAAAATAGTAAGTAAGTTACTATTACTGATTAATTTTTTTAGTAATTAAATTTAAATATTGGAGCATTATATTTAATGAAAAGTAGAATGACCGCCTTTTCGGACTCCAGTCTGTTTCGTAAGGGTTCGTATATTAATCTTGCGTTACTAAATAACTGTTCATTTGGAACACTGGCTGATAAGAATTTGCGTACTATTTTAGATAACAGTTTGAACTCGCTTTGATTAACACTCCACCATTTAAGAGGACTCTCATTTAAATTAATTCGCTTTATATTGCGGAAAGTAAGTAATTCCTTCTTGAGAATTGCGTCAGGGCTGACAATTTCTGGTGTTTCCTGACTCTCCTCATCGTCACTTGATGAATCGATCATCATGGCGATGCTGCGCATCCGCATCCGCATCAGCTCCGCATCAATTTATACGGATGCAGATGCAGATGCGGATGTTTAAATCGATGCGGATGTTCCGAATATGTGGATGCGAATATTCGCAACATCCCGATTATGGATATTCGTATCCGCATCAAAAAATGCGAAATATTCACATTAGTTAGGACATCTTCGTCCGAACTCTCATCAATTTTTTTTTCTCTTTGAATGAGGATTCATAATTATTTGCAATATGCAACTACATGTAAAGAACGTGACGCGTGTTGCGCGCAATGTGACCACCACAGTTATGTTAATAAGAAAACAACCCTGATTACTCTCCCCTCACTATTCATAATCATATGGCGTTTACACCTGAGCTCACCGCCGCAAAGTTGCCTCTCTGTTGGTCTTCTACAGATTGTATTTTGGAAAGTGTGTTGAGGAGCTGCATGTGCTCATACCCCCATCTCCCTTCTTCCATCGGACATCCAGACGCATTGCGGTCTACCACCCTTTCTTGGTTGCTATTCCTACATGTCGCACCAGGCGTATCTCAACATCTTTCATAATCAATCAATCAATCGTTATTTTCAGATATTACAATCCATATATTTTCAACCGACTTCAAAAAAGGAGTTGTCAATTCGACCCGTATGTTTTTTTTCTATGTTTGTTACGCGATAACTCCGCCAATTATGAACCGATTTGAACAAATCTTTTTTCGGCGTATAGGTAATACCTCAAGGGTGTTCCCATTTAAATTTAATAATAAAAAAAACAAACCCCCAAGGGTGGAAAATTGGGAATGAACTTTTTTTTTTTTTTTTTTTAAACCAATTTGAACGAACGGCGCTGTCTCGTTAGAGCTGCGCGTTTAGTAGGCCTACCCATATTAAATGCACAAAGGGTATCTATCTACAAAAAAGTAACGCTAAAAATTTTAAAATAAAATAATTTACTTTTAAAAAAAAAAAAACCGACTTCAAATGCGTGAACACAAAAAAAAACTAAAAAAATATTCCTAATATCTATTACCTAATACTATAATTTTCCTAAACTATGTCAAAGTAATTAAAGTTAAACCAGCTAAATATCTTACAATAGTTATACTTATATACCTATTGTTTTTTGGAGTCGGTGCCAGTAATAAATGAATATTAAACCTAATGAAATAAGAAAAAAGTACCCAATGAAACAAAAAATATTAAGACATAAGTTGTATGTTAAGCCTGGTACAACAAAACCTATACCAACTAAGAATAACAAATACAATAGAATACAGCAAACAAAAAAGAAAGCAATAATTTGAAAATTTGCGCATCCGAAAATTCAGTATTCAATAGTGACACGAGCGTCAACGTAGTCTGCCCTCAAGCGTCTGCCCGCCTTCGGGTCGCTCACTCGAGCAAGAGCCGCGCGCGCCCCGTCACGCGCGCCCGCGTCCCCCTACGCACCGCGTGGCCCCGCCTCGCGCCTTGCGTCCCCCGCCACCGCGCCGCACGTCTCTTGTTCGCGGCTAAACTTAATACGGCTGGCACCGACTCCAAAAAACAATAGGTATATAAGTATAACTATAGTAAGATATTTAGCTAGTTTAACTTTAATTACTTTGACATAGTTTAGGAAAATTATAGTATTAGGTAATAGGTATTAGGAATTATTTTTTAATTTAATAATTCATGCATTTGAAGTCGGTTTTATTTTTTTTTAAAAGTTAATTATTTTTTGTTAGTAACAATTAATCGTCTTAGGGGCGTCTTAGTGAGATTTCAGACTACCCCCCCAACTATATCACGTGTATTTTTTAGTACCTACAAAGAAACTTATTTTTTTTAATATTTTTAAAATACAGGTATAAGTATCATATTATTTCATTATAGAAAATTAAAGACTAGTAGTAGTCGCAAGCCAGGCGGACCCTTACGGAGCCTACCACCGCTGCTGAGACCATCAGCCGTAACCACGGGCCGAGTTGGCCCGTGATGCCGTTGCCCGGGGTAGACCGCTAGGAGGTAGATCCCACCCACCCCAAAACCTGCAACCTCTCTATCTACCTCTAAACGTTATTATTGTAATAATATATAATATATCACGTTATTACTACCATCCTGCCAAGCTGCTCTGCTGCGTTCCGTTGGAGGGCGGGAGTACCAGTGCCAATGGGGGTTGGTAATAAGTCAGTTGCGCAACTTAAGACCGGTCTTGGCATCTTGGCAATGCTGTATTAGGTAACTCATTCTGGAGGGTAGCGAGATCCGAATCACGGTTTAGCCATTGGCTGACCGCAGTTAGTGGGGGCCCAACTAGCGCGTGAGCCACGCGTGAAAGGCTGCCCCGCCAACTTGCGAAAAATCCCAAAATGCTCCACCGTGCCAGTTGGCGACTGAATGGGAGGACCCGGTGGCCATTTCGGGGGGATTGGGGCGTCCCCGCAGTCTCCAGGTGAGTTCCATTCTGTGGTTAGCTTAGCCTAAGAGTACTTTAATGGTCGACTGATTAGCGTCTCGACTGAAAATCCAACCCCCCAACATTAACCACTATGATCCAGAAGCACAAGAAGAAAGTTAAAGAACGGCTGCACTTCCTCCCATAAAAAGTGCACTTCGCGAACATCAGAGGACTGCACTCAAATCTCGATCCGGTCCATCATCATCTGGAGACCGAGAAGCCGCACCTACTCTTTTTAACGGACACTCAGATAGCAACCCCGTCGGATGAGGCGTACTTCAACTACCCTGGTTACACGCCTGAGCATAAGTTCAAGATGAGTGCAGGGGTCTGTGTGTTCGTCCGTAATGACATTTGCTGTAGGTGTCTCCGATGCTTTAAAAAGCCCGAGTTTTCCGTTATTTGGCTTCTGGTGAACACAGGGGTAGAGAAGAAGCTCTACATCTGTGTTTACCGATCGCAAAGCGGTGACCGGGAGACGACTCGGCTCAAAGATTACCCAATAGAGACGGCAGACTTGGCAACTGTGCGATATCCAGCGGCGGAGCTTGTTTTTCTGGGGGACTTCAACGCTCACCATAAAGAGTGGCTGTTCCCATACCAGAAAACTGACCATGTTTATTTCATTATAGAAAATTATAGAGAAGCGTGCCCTAGCGCTAAATCTTACTCAGCTGGCGGACCAAGCGATGCGAATTCCAGATATTGCTGGCCACACAGCCAATTGTCTTGACTTACTGCTGACGACTGATCCACACACATTCGGTATCGGTCTTAGCTCCACTGGGGTCGTCCGACCATAGTGGGGTGAAATCCGTGTCGATCTGCTCTCCTCCGCATGATAGCCCCAGGGGCATGAGGTGGGTATGGCGTTACGAGTCAGCAAATTGGAACGAGATGCGTATTTTATTTGCATCTTATTCCTGGCGGCAAACTTGCTTCTCTTCGAGCGACCCATCGTGCACCGCTAATGCGATTGCAGACGTAATTCGGCAGGGAATGGAGTATTTTATTCCATTCTCCGACATCCCGCTCGGTTACAAGTCCCGGCCTTGGTATAATGCGGCCTGTGCTCGTGCTGAGGTCCGAAAACAGTCTGCTTACCAGGCTTGGGTGCATATCCGCGATCGCAAGATCCGCACACTGAGAATCCAATCGAAGAAGAGAGCCTATAATTCGGCCGCCAAGTCATGCAAAAGGGTCATTCTTAAGGCAAGATTTGACCACATCAGCCGAATAGGGACGAAACTGTCATCCTACACGAATGGAAGTAAACAGTTCTGGTCCCTTTCGAAGTCAGTCGAAGTGAATTTCTGTCGTCCTATGTTACCACCTTTGCTGAAACCTGACGGGTCACTGGCTCATTCTGCAACTGAAAAAGCAGGTTTATTTGCCTCTCTGTTTGCAAGCACTTCTCGTCTAGACACCGGCTCTCAACAACCACCAAACATACCTCGATGTGATTCTTCAATGTCGGAGATCACAATTCACAATAAGCAGGTCCGTAGAGTCTTACTTGGTCTGGACGTGAATAAGACCAGTGGTCCTGATGGTATACCAGCAAGAGTACTTAGGTATTGTGCACCCGAGTTGTCTCCTGTGCTAACTAACATGCTTGTATCGCCTCTCTCTCAAAATAAGAACCGCACCAAAATCCTGGAAGCTTGCCAATGTGCAGCCAGTACCCAAAAAGGGTTGTCGTGCCGACCCATGCAATTACCGACCGATCACCATCACTTCCATACTGTGTAAAGTAATGGAAAAAGTGCTGAACAGTAAGTTGCTCTCGTACCTAGAAAACAATGATCTTCTCAGTGACGGTCAATATGGCTTTCGCCGTGGACGTTCGATGGCTGCTCCTCTGACTTAGTGGCGATTGATGCCGGAATTCCTCAGTGGTTTGTTCTCTCTGCGACACTTCTCCTGCTGCACATCAATGACCTGTTGATACCTGGAATTGTTGGATATGCAGACGACAGTACTGTCGTAGAGAGATAACTGTCTAATTCAAAAGCCAGCGGTAACGACGTGATATTGATGAGAGAGGCCATGTTTGAGCGAACGAATCAGAGGTTGAGCCACGTTTCCCAGTGGGGTGACAGTAACCTCGTCCATTTCAACGCCTCCAAAACGCAAGCGTGTATTTTAACTGCAAAAAGGAGTTTCTTCAACCTCACTCCTACTTTCCGAGGTACATCTGTACCTGTTACCGACAGCCTTGAGCTTTATGGCATAGAGTTGTCGTCAGATCTCAACTTCGGCGCCAACATTGAACTACAGAAGTGGTAAGCTGCTTTCGTTTTGTACGCGTTTGGCGAAAAAATAAATACACGTCACGCGTCGTCAACACGCGATATTGAACCGAAAACCGTTCGGTTCAATATCGCGCGTTTGCTGAAAAAATAAATACACGTGATATATTACTACACCCCCCCTCCCCCTTGTGATATTTCGTGATTTTTTATGGACCCCTCCCCCCATTTCGAGCCTCACGTGATTAATGGACAGCCCCTTATATCCTATATTTGTAAGTATTGGGACAAAACAAACAGTGGAAAATCAATCAATACCAATATATACAAAGAACACCCGCACCATCCTATGGACAGTGTCTACAACGCTACCCAATCAGGGTACGAATAAAGACCCTCATAATACCAGAGTCAAACTTATCGGCTATGACTTTTAGGATGCTGTTACTGCTACTACGTATTCTATTGAGTAATGATGCCACCCGCTTCCGTATTATCGCATGAAAGCCATCAACCCTCGCCTCTATGAACATCGTTGATGCACTACAGAAGCGGGGCAACCCCAACAGCATCCTAAACCCATTGTTATACTGCACTCGTAGGGCGTTAAGCGATCTTTTTGTACACAAAAACCACAAGCTGCTCGTATAAAAGGATTGGCAGTATGCTTTAAACAATGTGATGTTGACTTCGTTACTACAGCGAGCAAATCTGCGCGCAAGCATATTGCAGCGGACCGCCAACGCCCTACGCTCCCTGTCAACATCTATTTGGTCATCAAGTTCCTCAGTAACATAATGGCCAAGATACTTAAACTGTTGAACCCGCTTTAATTCAATTCCATTCTACTTTATAGCGGGTACAGTTAACGGCAACTTACCCTGAGCCTTGAAAACCAAATATTCGCTTTTCATGGCGTTATAAGTAAGACCGTGATTTCGAGCGTACTTTTGACAAATACTTAGCAAGGATCTCATAGCGTTTACAGGACTCAGTAGCACCATGTCATCCGCATAAATTATCCGATTAAAATATTATACTGCGCCTTTGTACGCAGTCACCTTGAATACGCGAGTGAAGTCTGGAATCCCCAATATCAAGTGTACATATCAAGGCTGGAAAATGTACAAAAAAGGTTCCTGCGTTTTCTGGACTTTAAAGCCAAACAATATTCCACTGGCTATGAACATCGCTGCAGAAGGTATCATTTCTTGCCACTAGTTTTACGTCGCAATATTAGTGATATATGCTATCTATCAAAAATCGTTAATGGAATGATAGACTGTCCCGACTTGTTAAGCATGATTGGTCTTCGTATCAATAATTTGAAAATTAGGCAGCGCCCGTTACTTCACGTTCCGCATGCGCGAACCAATTACAGGACTAATATGTTTCTTACACGTGGCTGTAGACTGTTTAATAAATTTAGCTCTGAGTACGACTTTGACTTATTTACCACTAGTATAGCGTCCATTAAACAAACAATCGCAAGCGCTTATTTTTTATGAGTTTTGTTAACGCTACTTTTAATGAGTGATTTATTGAATGTGGCCTTCAAACTATGTTTTGTTTTGTTGTTTTGTTTTATTATTTTATTCTTTCACTTCATCTTTCAGAATTGTTATCGATTATAAGTAGTTTATACATTATGTTTACTTACTTGTGAGAGCTTGTTATTAACTCACTATAATAGTTATTTAAATTTAGTACTAGATCACATGTAAGCTTTCCTAATAATAAATAAATAATATAAAATAAAATAACTGAAATTGTTCATACAAATGTTGTCTATGGAGCATCCGAATAGTGATCCACTGAGCTCAACCAAAAGCTCGTTCACGTACAGATTAAAGAGCTTTGGCGAACTTAACCCACCTTGACTAATTCATTTTCTGGTTAGCATACCAGTAATGGAACAATCGTTGTATTTGAGTATGTACGCTTGTTTTCCTGAACTTTTCCCACAACAAGTCATATGAAACTAAGTCAAAAGCTTTTGATAGTTCAAGAAAACAAGCATACACCGGCGTACTTCTCTCTGTGTAGTACTGAACGGTGTGCTTAAGGCTTAATATTGCGCTTTCAGTGGATAATCCAGTTCTGAAACCGAATTGCGTATCACTAATATTCAAATGTTTTTCAAGCTCCGAGTCAAGGACAACGTCCAATACCTTAGCCACTACGGTGGCAAGAGATATCGGGCGGTAATTACTTTTGGCTGAGAGATCGCCAGTTTTATTTTTGATAACAGGTACAACAATTGTTTTCATAAGATCCGGCGGAAGGTACGAATGATTTAGGCAAAGTGTGAAAAACATCGACAACACACGCGCCAAATGGGGCCTCTCAAATTTTAAATGCTCTATCCTGAGTCCGTCATGACCAGGGGTCTTGCCACTAGACATGTTGTATATAATATCTTAATGTATAAAAATCCAGTGTCACAATGTATGTTCCCAGTGAACTCTTCACTAACTCAACCGATATTGATGAAAGTTGGTATTTATGTGTAATTTGGTCCAACTTAAGAGTAAGGATAGTTTTTTTTTTTAATTCATTCAATGGCCGGATCAGCTAGTCATTTATATGTTGGGCAGATACAGTAAATCATGCGCACAGCAAAGGAGTGGAACTACCTGCGTCTGTATTTCCGAGTACTTATAACCCGTCTGTTTTTAAAGGGTGAATAAGCACCTTCTGGGTTCGCTTGTTCCATCGGGGGTCCTGTCTTGGCCCCCGGGCTTGATTTGGTTAAAATATTCAGATTAAATAATTTTGAACCGTTGATCTGCAGCTCAACGACAAAACAAACAGCTCACGGCTCACTAGGTTAGGTATATTCACCCAGTGAGACTAGCTGATGGTGGATGGGTGATCCTACTGTCGGCATTGCACATGTCTCGCACCTCTGGGGGGATTTCCGTACGTACCTGGGATTCCTCCATTGTGGAGGGGCCCTCGGGCCATTTGCCATGATTTGCAGTGGCGAGTGCCGCAAACGACCCCACAGAGCCTAGGCAGTCAGGTGGTACGTCCCAGTGGTTTTTTAGTTCGGGTATACCCCGCCTACGCTCCGTGCGCTAAGGTGTGGAGAGTCCCACATATCCCCGCCATCAACCCGTGGCGGGTCGAATCCATAAAGGATTTTCCACTGGAAAAAGAAAAAGAAAAAAAAAAAAAAGAAAAAAAAAAAGGTTTATTCACCCACAGTCACAGACACGCGAGTATGATCGGCGAACGAACCGCGATCTGCGAAAGAACCGCGCACGGCGAAACGAAACGTTTAGATTTAGGTACTGATCTGTGAACAGGTTCGCAGGTCCCTCACATATGTGGACCGTGATCTGATCTGCGGCTCTCAGTTTTTTGTTGAGTTCGTGTCTACGTATCTTTACTAAAATAGACTAAACGAGAAATCCCCTGACATAAGACAAATGTTGCCAGTTCAGTAAAATAACTACCTATCGAATAAATAAAATAATCATAAAAAAGTGGACGTCGGTCCCCCTGCCCGAATTCCTTTCGCCAGTTCTTCTCGGAAGGGCCTTACAATTTCCCAACTGGTAGTAGACTCAGTAGTATACAATATAAGCGTAGTGAGGATTTAATAACAAAATAAAATGTAAAAATAAAACAATTTGATTTATATAAAAAAATTAACAATTAGGAATGTGCCGGATTAAAATATTGTGAAGGTAATAGATAATATATGACGACCATTATCTTAGTATCCCGTGAAACGTCAGGATTAAATATAAAATAAATTAAGCGCAAATTCCGTAAAGAAGTGTTTTATTAAAATAAATAAGTCATATTAAAATTAAATCAATTTTAATTTATTTATGTACTCTAATGGAAATATCTTTAGAAAATGCTGAAATCGGCATGGTTCTACTGTGTATACAACTTATTGCTTATGACTATACAAACCTAATAGCTAAAGGTGGAACGTTTTTTGTTAAATGTCGCATAATGTGATGGCGCCTGGCTACAGACTCCTTGTGTTTGTCAGAAAAAATCGCTTATAAGGAATTGTAAACAAAATGGCGATCGTAAGCGGTAAGCGCTGTCAAATCGTAAGTAGCTATTTTCTTCTAGGACGCAAACTTAGCAGTCACTGGGGAACATAACCTCAATTGAATATATTTTTATCAAATGCAGTGAAAAGTTTTAAACTATGTATAATTATAATTGAATAATTTAGTGAATGACAATATTGAAGAAGATTAGTTTACTACTATTATTTTAATGATTGCACAAAACCACCGGTTAACTTAAGTTTGTAAACAAACTTATCTAAGCAAAATGGCGGATTGTGTCAGCACTACTGAAGTTAGCAAACGTGTCCTTGCCGAAAACTGATAATTTGTTACTCAGCGCTGGTAATCATTCGCAAGTGATTTTTTCTGCCAAACACAAGGACTGTTTCTTTCTATTACCGTCAAAATCGGGCGACTATGCCACTTAAATATTTGAAAACACCAGCGAAATTGGCCATAAATAATTTGTTTTTACACTTCACAGATACACACGGGAGAAAAGCCATTCAAATGCCACATATGTGGAGCTGCTTTTGCGCACAAAGGAAATATCGGTGTCCACATCCGCAACATTCATCAGAAATATCCAGCAGCATTAAAGAAATCAAAATTGAAATTTAAAACAACTTATAAGAATACCTCTAAGAAAGAGAAAAGAAATAAAATAAAGGGAACGAAACTAAAATAGTGGAAGAGGCTTTTTTATTATTTTGTTAATTAAATATTGATTAAAAATATTTTTACTTCTAAACGTCTTTTTCTTGCTTGCTTGCTTTCACGAATAAATTTTATATGTATAGCAAATTTTCTGTTCAAATTAGTGCAAAAAAAATTGTCAATATGGGAGCTTCCAAATGTTGCACGAGTTACAAAATTACTTCTTATTATTTTTATATGTTTCAATCTACTAAGTTACGTTTTGGCCATATTGTTGTTGTTTTTGCTTATCTATGGGAAAATTTAATTGAAAACCTTTCTGTTAAGAGCTATTCAATTAAATAATAGACATGACTTATGGTGTAAAAAATTTTAAAAACCCCCGACACAAAAAACATAAGCTACCTTTAAAAAGTAAAAAATAAAAGAAAATTAATCCTAAAGTACCTATATGTATAAGTATGTATTAATATTTAAAAAAATACTTCGCGTTCGGGGACAGCATGTGACTATAAATTAATTAGGAGCGGTCCCCGAACGCGAAGTTTTTTTTTTTAATATTAATACATACTTATACATATAGGTACTTTAGGATTAATTTTCTTTTATTATTTTTTACTTTTTAAAGGTAGCTTATGTTTTTTGTGTGGGGGGTTTTTAAAATTTTTAATTTAATTTTTTATTTTATACTTTTTAAAGTTAAACATACTTTTAATATCTCTGGTTAAGCTGTAAATACATAGGTTCTTGTCGATTTCAAATTCATTTAAGACCCCACTTGAGCATATTTGCAGACATTCGGTTTTTCTTCCCCACTTTAACCCCCCATAACTTTTAAACGGCTCAATCGATTTTCATCAAACATATCTAAGAACACTCGCCCGTAAAACACCTGTAATACAAAAAAAACTAAATTGAAATCGGTTCATTCGTTCGGGAGCTATGATGCCACAGACAGACAGACACTTTAACCCCCCATAACTTTTAAACGGCTCAATAGATTTTCATTAAACATGTCTGAGAACACTCGCCCGTAAAACACCTGTAATACAAAAAAAAAACTAAATTGAAATCGGTTCATTCGTTCGGGAGCTATGATGCCACAGACAGACAGACAGACACGTCAAACTTATAACACTAGTGTTGGAATAATTAGCATTCGCAATAATAATTAATTGCTAAAGGCCTATTAGCAATTATTAAATTAATCGTAGATGCTAAAATAAATTATTGCTAATTATAGCATCGATCCCAGCAATCGTCTGCGTTCGCGTCCGGCGCTGCTATCATGCGAAAAATACGAGACCATGCTCGTTCGCACCGCGCTGCTAACCTGCTAACTGACTGCCGTGGGCCGTGCGTTCTGCGTGCTAATGCTAATGCTATTCGATACGAATTAATATGACTCGACGTGACACGACAGTTCACGAATGTGTAGGAGTGAGTGAGAAGAGAAAAAGCATTCGCGCCAATGCAATTTCTTAAATAATAAAGTAAAATGCTTATGTTTAGGGTTCATTATTCTTAAGTTGATTTTGTTTATTAATGTTTCGCACTTGTTGCTTAGGTCGTAGGTTATTGGTTAAGTCAGGTTAATAATTTAGTTAGGTTGACATCGATCGTGTGATTGATATATTGTTAATTTTTGAAAAGATTAGACTTTTGACTGTGTTAGGGAAATAACTTAATAAAACGTGTAAATATAGTGTGATTTTAGTATATTAAATAATATAAGATTTGACTTTAACGTGTAAATACCTATTCTCTGTTTTAAATGTTTTTTGTTTTTGTAAATAAGAAAACTTTTAGTTACGTGACAATTGGTAAACGACCCTAAGTAACCATTAAAAGACTAGACTTTTGTCTGTGTTAGATAAATAACTTAATAAAAAGTGTTAATATCGTGTGATTGTAGTAAATTAAATAATATTACATTTGATTTTTACGTGTAAATACCTATTCTCTAATTTAAATTGTTTCTCAGTGTGTCTTTGTGTAAATAAGTATACTTTTAGTTACGTGACAGTTGGTACGCAGGTACCTAAGTAACCAAGTACAAATATGGCTAATCGAGCTTCCACTTTAATATGGGACTATTATTCTAAAGTGCAAGGTGATGGTAAGAGAGCAATATGTAACCAATGCTCTAAGGAATTTTCATACAAGACCTCCATAACAAATTTGAAAACTCATTTAAAAATTAAACATGTAGGACATTATAATTCCTTTATGGCAGAAAGTCAGCCTGTCCCACCACGCCTGGAACGCGTTCTACCACCACCCTCGAACGAACAAGTTTTCGATCCACAACCTTCCACATCCACACATAATGAAAACAGGAGCGATGTCCTGACTCCTCAAGAAACCCGTAAAACTGTGAGCCAGTCAAAAATTTCTACATTTGCTAGAATAAAAAGGCCATTGCGGACGGATGAAAAGAAGAATATAGATGCCATGCTATTAAAATTAATTGCCAAAACATATCAACCGTTTTCAATCGTGGAAGAACCCGATTTTGTCGAATTTGTCGAGGCGCTTAACTAATATGCATCCATTTTATATAATAAAATATATAAAATGGATGCTTTTATTGGCATCACTGCTCACTTTATAAATAAGGACTTCCAATTCATATCCGTCGTGATAAAATGTAGTGAAATTAGTGGGCCTCACACAAGTCAAAACCTGGCTTCAATTTTAAAACGAGCAAGCGAAGAGTGGGACTTACAAAACAAAATAAATTTATGTGTGACGGACAATGCCGCAAATATAGTGGGGGCAGTAAATATATTGGAGTGGAAACACTGTGGGTGTATAGCACATAAGCTGAATTTAACTCTACAAAATTCCTTTAATTTAATGGAAGAAACTATAAAAAAAGTAAAAAAAATAGTCAGCCTTTACAGGTCGAGCTACAAGGCAAAGGAAAAGTTACTGGAGTACCAAACAAAGGTACATGGGTCTAGCCAACCTTTGGTACTCATTAATTCTGTGCCTACAAGGTGGAATTCCACGTTCTTTATGATTGAACGATTTGTAGTCCTTCAAGACTCTATTAGGGCAACGATGCCAAACTTAGATATAGACTTGCCGATAATTACCGGCGAAGTGTGGACTGCATTAAAACAACTTTGCAAAGTGTTGAAGCCATTTAATGAAGCCACAAAGGAATTGAGCGCCGAAAAATATGTTTCCGCTTCGAAAGCAATTCCTGTCATTAACGGCTTGATGGATGTATTGGAGGAACTGAAGAAAAAGCCAGAATATTATGACACGGTAAAACATGTAATTCAAAATACTGAATCGCAGTTGAATACACGCCTCCAAAGCATAGAATACGAAGACAATTTAGCAATATGTACCATTTTAGACCCCCGTTATAAATTATCAATGTTTATTGATGAAAACGCAGCAACAAATGCAAAAATTAATTTAGTAACGGCAGTTGAGAAATTAATGCGGCAAAATGAGAGCAATTCACAGCCTGTGGACCTAGTCGACACTTCAAATATAGATGATGGCGAAGTGAGTATTTGGCGAAAAAGAAACCTTATCTTAAAGGAAAGGAAAGCTAATCCTGTACAAAACATCTCTAATCTTGCACATCAAGAGGTGGAGTCTTACCTACAAGACGATTTCGCCGATAGTAAATGTGACCCATGTCAGTGGTGGCATTCCAGTCAATTTAAATACCCTTATCTCGCCAAACTCTTTCGTACTAATTGTAACGTTGTCGCAACATCTGTACCTAGCGAACGCCTCTTTTCCAAAGCCGGATACACATTGTCCGAAAGAAGGACTAGATTATCAGTTAGAAAAACTGAGCAGTTGGTTTTTTTAAACTCCAATCTAAACAACTGCGATTATAAGAAACTTATGCCTTAAAAATGAAAAACAAAAAAATACAAAAAAATTACAAAAAAAAACAAAAAAAAAACGAACAAAAAAAAAGACCTAAAATGCCTTAAATTAAGTCACCTATTGTATATAAAATCAAATGAACTTTTAAGTATGCCAGTTGAATTTATTTATTTCTAAATTCCACTGCCAGTTCTAAGCCTGGATTAAGTATGAAGAGAAGTTCATTAAATGAAATAAAATACTTTGGTGTGGACCGGTAAATGCTAAATTTATAATTTATTTTATATTAATCATAATATGAAGAAACATTAGCATTTCACAAATCACAGCGATTTTAGCAAATAGCATAGCAATAGCACGTAGCATGCTATGACATAAAAATTA
This sequence comes from Calamotropha paludella, assembly GCA_927399485.1. Taxonomy (NCBI): domain Eukaryota; kingdom Metazoa; phylum Arthropoda; class Insecta; order Lepidoptera; family Crambidae; genus Calamotropha; species Calamotropha paludella. The sequence continues at coordinate 29,027,711 of OV656804.1, forward strand.
GCATGCTAATGAAATTAATGAAAAATAGCATTAATTGCCATTACTATATAACACCCCTCTTTTTGCGTCGGGGGTTAAAAATATAAATTTTATCGACATTTAAGGATAATCACTAAGCGGATTACTGGAATCTCTCATGTGGACATTTAAAGCTGAATATACATTCAAACAAAAACGTAAAACATAGCTTGCGAAGACGAGTCATATGTTACAAATTTAATTAACAAATTACTCTCGCTTAGCTGCAGAAACGATAATTACATATTACGTGCAACTGTCTCTTTATAGATTTTCAACTTTTTGGCGGGAGCGGGAACCGTCACTTTAGAGCAGTGTTGCCAGAACTTCTGTAACATTTTACGTTACTTTGACCTTCTCACGTTATCTGCATGTTACACGATTCTTAATGTTGCTTTTACATAACTAAATAAACAACATGAACTTCGATTCGAAGACCAAAATAATTGAAAAATTCGAAATCAGCTAAGTTTACCATATTTATTTTCTATATAAAATAAAATAGTGTCAAAGAACAATGGCGAACTCCCATACATCATTTTCTTTCACCTAAAATTGATGCGTCTTTAGATTAAAAAATACTAAAATGATCAATCATTAATTCCTGAAACTGCGTGTCTTCGAATTTTTTATTTAAGAGGCCAGGAAAAAAAGATATTAAGCTTCGAAGTTTTTAAGATTAAGTTACGGTAGTGTTGTCACAAAATCGATTATATCAATCGATAACATTCACTCTGATAAATAAACAAATAGATATTATCAAGACCAACTTGTTTGAAAATATATCTATTATAAACTGTAATATATGTAGGTAATTAGGTATGCAATGTTGTTGAAATTAATAGGTACCTATCGTTTAAGTCGTTGCTAAAGTGTTACCTACTAGCGATAGAATTAGATTTTATCGCCGTAATCGATATATCCAGACAATTATGGTAACCCTTTTCTTTTAAATTCAATCAATGTCTGTTAGAATATCAACATATTTAACCACATTATTAGCAATGCTATCGTTACTAAAAGGTCGCTTAAAATCGAGTGCATGTCATCTTATTTCTGCCTGTTAGTAGCTACTTAAATAATAAGTAGAATTATAATATACTCATAAAGTAGGTGAGTATGTTGCACCTGTTTCACGGGAGAAAAAAATAGCAGTGTTGCTATAACAATGTTGCAATAAAAGAAGAAAACACTACATATTTCTTAACATCAGTACTTGATTTACTTTTAAATAACACAAAGTATAGTATAGATATAGATTATATTAGTAAACAATTAATTGAACTTATCAGGATATCATGAAACCGATTTTTAAATAACTCCAACAATTATACTAAAATGGCAACACGAAAGAAAATGGTACCTAGCGGAATTTCGATGTTTCATTTAACAATCAATGATATGTCCCAAAAAGCAGTGTTTTTTATTCTGGCTCTTACTAGTTATAAGCTTTTGATGTAAAAATGTAGAAACTTATTTCATTTCGTTCTGTAGAAAGAATATTTCAAGACGCTCAAAAATATCTCAAAGAATATTTCGCCATTATTCTTTGGTCCTAAAATGAAAATGTTACTTTTTGAGCCGTTTCATCTAATGTTACTTTTGAATATCGGCTCCTAGCAAGAATGCCTTACAAATTAGTTTTTTTTGTTAAAATTGTTGGGGTAAATATTAATGTGTAGTGTAAGGTACGATTCAGACCGACTGGCTCCCATCGGCCCGGCCCGGAAGGCATTTCACAATGCGGTAAAGGAAATTGAAATTTCTCACAAGAAATTACAGTTCATATTTCTGCCATATATACATTCCGAGACGGCCCGTCCGTCCGCTCCGGTCGGCTCCTGCCGGCGCCGTTCGGACAAGAGCGGCTCCCGACGGATACCGCGACCGCGACAGCTCCATCGGTATGCGTCGGGTCGATTCGTGCGGCTGTCGAACGCTCAGAACAATAACTAAATCTATAGAAGTCGTGCTAAAATAACAACACAATCCGTTAGTTCGTACTATTATAATTCTATGGCGTCTACACAGCGTAATGCAAGCAGCACTTCTGGGCGCTCAGGGTGTTTACGCATGCCGCGGGCGCTGTCGGCTGTCGCAGCATGCATATGGCAGTCGCGGCAGCCGAACGGCTGCCGCAGGATGCGTCCGCATCCGTTCCGGGCCAAGCCTATGCGGGCCGGTCGGTCTGAATCGTACCAAATACTGGTGTAATTTTAACCACTAAGTGTTTGTAAACATACACCAGGGTTGACAAGTGAATCTAAGCAGCGAGAGTTGTCTTTTCCTGCTCTCTCAAGAAGTCCACGTGGAGGTTTCAGTAAACCCCGCGTCGTTACTGTAACTAGAGAAAGGGGTATTTCATAGAACATTCATTGATTATCAATCATTCATAGAACCTACTCTCTTTATCATTTATTTAAGAAAATAATTTATTGAGATTTTGTTCCGAAATACACATCAGTATACTGGTCAGTAGTAATGACTTCATGAATCGACACCATGCTGTTGATTTGTTTCACAATCACACTTTCTCCACTTTGACCAGTACAAAATGGTGTCATCACAATTGGCCACTATACTGATGTGTATTTCGGATCACAGTCTGAGTATGAAAGCATGGCTGAAAAGATACGAATCCAGGCCATAAAATCTTAATGAAAAAGTACCACTCAGTTGATACCTCAGAACAATAATTTACTCTATTCAGCGTTGCACGACCTACGGATTTGTCCGTAGATCTACGGACTTTAGGTCTTGTCTACGGACATACGGATTTTAGTCACAAATCTACGGATTCTCCCGACCCAAACAATAGTATAAATATTCAAATTAAATAAAATTTGCGTCAAACGAAACGTAACACCAAAACAGAGGCAAACTACGTTTCGTTCTTTGTTATTTTGTCTGTAATACAATAACACAGACTATTTAGGTTGTTTGATTAGTAGCGACTAACGTAATACGGAATTCGTTAGATCGTCGGCTGAAAAACTAGAAGCCAGGGCCGGTTAAATAAATTGAAAAAAAAAAATATAATTCGTTGGATTGTTGGTTTGGTTGGCGGCATTAACAACTTAATTTAGGTTAGTTAAATATTTTGTTTTGGTTAATTTGACGAGTACTGTGATATTATCTTGTATTATAAAATTTTTCAAACAATTGTTCTAGTGCATTATTTTTAATAAGAATGCAATGAAAATAAATTAATAATTGATGTAAAAATATTATATGCATTGAAAATTATGTAAACGTGTTCTTGATTTTTTTAAATATATCTGTATTTTTTTTAATTGCTAAAATCCTTGAATTGAGGACGTGCGTTTGCTAAGAAAGAAAATTCACATCAAAAATGTCCGTAGATCTATGGATTTTTGTAGAAGCAATCTACGGACTTCTACGGATTTTTCAACGTAGCCCTACGGATTTTTAAAAATTGGATCTGGCAACACTGACTCTATTATTTATTATATTTTGATTAGTTGATAACAAAACAATACAATGCTAAACTTAATTATATAAGGACACTGTGAGGACTTTCTTCGCTGTTATGTTATGAAATTATTGCGCTTTGTTTATGAGTGATGGTATTTTGTTGTTTCAGTGAGAAGTGAATTTTACCGACCTGAAGAATATCCTGCCAGGCATCTTAGAATTAATTCCAGACAAAATGAATACTTGCAGCCTTTGTCTAGAAGTAGACACATCTGTATCAAAATTAGGCAATTCAGAAGCATCTAAGCATCTTCTAGAAATAATAAGCAAACATGGCTTTAAGGTTAGTTCTTTTCTTTACCGTAATCTGTTTGCGTTATATGATATAATAAACTGTCTTAAATTCAGGTATATTATCAATTTGATATTTTCCGTGCAAAATGTGCAATGTGTGTGCAATTGCGAGATAAAAAAACAAAACATTGTGTTTTAGTTTCTGAACTGCTTTAGGAGAAATAAATGTTAAAAAACACTTATTAAAGAGACAAAAAATGAGTGAAGTTAGTGGCCTTCACTCTACTGCTAATTAAAATTATGTAAAGTAATTTTTCATCATTTGCCTTTATAGCGCTAGAAAAATCTCCTTAATTTGCAAAATTCTGTAAGACATATTTATAAGGAGAAAAAGCACTCCTTTCCGTTTTTCTTGTGGCTTCTCGGGACAAGATCATAGTACTTATGCAGTCATGGCTTAGTTGTTGACTGTCAATGAATGCATTGTTAATGCTAATATTGGATAAAAGGCATTCTGTCTTAACATAATTTCTCTTTATTTTTTACAGACATTGGACAAAAATAGCAACATTTGTTTCTTATGTAAATATCTTCTTAATAAGTATTTCTCATTCATTAAAAGGATATTAAGGGCTCAAGTTGTCTTAAAAGACGTTTTGAATAAAAGAAGCATAAAGGTAAACCTTGACATGTCTCAAGTTAAATTTTATATCCAAAACATTTTACTTACTATCCACTGGTGTAGGAGAATAAAATGTCAATTTTGTTCTCTAAAGGTAATTACAGATGTTGTGTAAAGCCCAAAATACAATAAACAGTGATTTTTTACTGTTGTAAATATTTTTAACGTCTTCAAATCTTTCAGAGAACATGTACCAGTTTGAAATTCTTAAATAGAGCTAAGTTCAATCTAAATCATAATTTAAGTTTCCACAGAGTGGATTGTTTTAACTATCAAATAGAAGAAGATGATCAAACAGAAGGAAAAGTAAGTGTGAGATGTTCAAGCAATATCAAAAAACAATCTATAAACATCTGTTATGAATCAAAGATTGGCAATAAATTTGCAATAGTAAATTCTAAAACAAAAGAGGCGGAAAATCACTGTGAAAATAGTAAACCTAGATACATACCAAAGCCCCTAGAAATAATGACATTGAAATGCAAAACAAAACAAACAGACTCTAATGAAACTCCAGAATGTGGCGGCTTTAATAATGATAGTACAGAAAAATCAATATGTGATAAAAGGAAGACAAATGAAGGCAACAATGATGAATATATTCCTGTTCATGTAGAAAGTGATACTGAGAGGTCAGATTCAGAATTATTGCATGATGACAATGGACAAAATATGAAAATGGATGACAAAGAAAAGTACCCCATGGAATGTGAAGAAGTATGTTTTAATTTTATTTATAGTACTTACATGTAGTATATTAATTATCACAATAAATACACATTATTTTCATTATAATAGTATAAAGAAACCCCAACAAATATTTAAATTTTGGTAAAATATGGATATAAAGAATTGTTACTATTACTTTGTTTACTATAAGGTTGTCTTATACTTATATTTTTCTAAAGTAACAAGCAAAAAATAATCTGAATCAAGTTACATATTGGTTATATTGAGTAACTAGCGACCCGCCCCAGCTTCGCACGGATGCAATGCTCTATTATATTATGCATGTATTATACATATAAACCTGCCTCTTGAATTACTCTATCTATTAAAAAAAACCGCATCAAAATCCGTTGCGTAGTTTTAAAGATTAAGCATACATAGGGATATAGGGACAGATAAAGCGACTTTGTTTTATACTATGTAGTGATATGGAAGTTAAAAGCCCTTTTACTGTACTTGCTCACTAAGTAAAAAATAAACAGGATTTTTTTCTTCTTTAACAAACTAAAAGCAATAGTAAGGAGTATGACATCCTCACCAAAAAACCCAATACTCCCCATGATGTTAGCAAAACTTATGAAATATTTTAGGCATAGAATAATATTCCTTAACCTGTACTACTTTTTAAAGGAAAATATAGTGCAAGTGCCAAAATACTTGGTTTAAAATTCATTTTAACTTTAAATTTTTAATTAACATTATCTGTGAATCAATCTTTCAGAATACAGATGCCAATTTGAAACCCTCAGATAAAGCAAAGTCAAATCAGAATCTTAGTGTGGGCCACCACAATGAGGAATGCGTAAACCATAACATAGAAGGTGATAATATACTTTGTGAAACAGAAGAAGAAGTAACTGAAGCTTGTTCAATGAAAATCAAAGAAGAATTTGAAAGCGACTCTTATGAATCAGAATTTGAATTAAGCTTGGCTGATTTAAAAGAAATTCAAAACCAATCAAAGATAGAGTACGAGTTCCAATTAGTCAAATCTGAAGGGAAAGAAAATCCCATCAAAAAAAGGGATCGTAGATATATACCAAGGCCAGTAGAAATAATGCCAACAAAATTGAGATGCAAAACAAAACAGACTAACCCTAAAAAGTCATGGGTAGAAAGTGACCCATCTGATAATGAAAATACTGTAAAAGCAAGAGATGCTGAATACATTCCTGTTCATACCGAAAGTGAATCTGAGAGCTCAGATCCAGAAGTATTGTATGATGACAATGGAAAACGTATGAAAAATAACATAAATTATCCTATGGAATGTGAAGAAGTATGTTTTAATTTCAATTGTAGTAATTACCTTTAAAATACTGATAATTGTTTTATTATCAAACTGAAGCTGACCATTTGGTCAGCTTAAGCACCAAGTTTGTCATCCATTAAACTTGTGTTGGTGACCTTATTCCGTGTGACGTCACAAAATAGTAGAACTGAAAAAACCACTTGTCTTTTGTCAAATTAATGATAGAAGCAACTGAAATGAGTTGGTAATATTTTTAAGTTATAAACACCGTTGAAAATTCAATTATGAATACTTTACAATTTTACATGTCACAAGGGGGTTGATGAATTTCGTCCCCATACTTTACATGTGATATACTGAATTTCTGGATGGCCCTTTATAACAAATCTTGCGTGCTGATCCATTTAATATATTTTTCAGTGTAATGCTGAGATAGAATCACGAAAAGAACATTATCGCCACTATGTTAATTACCATAAAGACAAGAAGTATCCTTTTATGAGAAAAAACTTATTTATATGTCCACATTGCGGTGTTACAAGAAGGGTAAGTAGTAACAGTACAGTCTGGATTTCTTATATGTTATATTTTAATAAAAAATTAATGAGGTTAGTTGGTCCAATGTCCGAGTTAAAAGAGACAAGTTTACTTTTTGATCCTCCAAACAAACAAGGAGTCTTTACTGCATCTGTCAAGATCTTTATTAAGCAAACAATTTTCTCAACAATATGCAAAATGTTTCAAATTGCTCAGTGACAACTCAACGACTTGACTTACGGATACATCTTTTGTCCACAGACTATATATCATCTTCACCGACATGAGGTTAGGCATGGCAAAAGAACAGTAGAGTGCGGTGACTGTGAAAAGAAGTTTTACTGTCTGGACGACATGAAGAAACATGCACACATACATCGCAAGAAGCAATTTATCTGTGATTATTGCCACAAAGGATTTCATTTTAGAGGAGAGATGGTGTTACATATAAGGGTAAGTTATACAGACCCATTTGCTTTGCAAAGAACAGCTTAAGATTACACTTTGAAGTGGTAATTCACATTTTCATTGTCTTTGACTCTTTCTCTCATTATGGAAACTAGAAGAACCGTTCCTTAAGACCTACATATCCATTCTCACAGTTCACATCATCGTTCAATCCAGTTTCACATCATTAATTAGTGTCTTTCTGGGTGTCCTGTCATTAATCTTTAATTTAATTATCGATTTTTTTTCTGTGTTTCCTAACGATCCCAGTGGACAAATATAACTACTATTTCTACATTTTATTAGGATAGAAAAGATTCTCATTATTTTTAACAGAAATACGTTTACAGCTGGTAAACGCTGGTGATCCCTTGACAAAAAAGGGATAGACTACGGTAGGTGAATGGTGATTATCTTCAGCCCCATTTTACGACAGGGGCTGTCCATTAATCACGTGAGGCTCGAAAGGGGGGGAGGGGTCCAAAAAAAAACACGAAATATTACAAGGGGGAGGGGGGGTGTAGTAATATATCACGTGTATTTATTTGTGTAAAAAATACCAAATAAAAATCACGTGATTAATGGACGGCCCCACACCCATAAATGTCAGGGGATGGTGTCATGACATGGACATACGATCTTATACCTTACCTTTTGGTTGATACCTAATACTTAATATCCCGAAAAAAAATTGAAAATTGTGAAAATTTTGACATTGCATTGTAGTGATATTTATATTAGAATTTGATATTGCTTATTCATTCTTATATTACTAGTTTTAATGGATGCTGAATAATTTGATATTGCACAGCTTGTTATATTTTACAGTTTGAGTGCCAGTACCTGGTGCAACACGTGAACATAATGAAATTTATACATCTTTTGTACTGTTTGCTTGAAAATAAAGAAATGTTTTGTACAAAGTATGCCCCTATGTGGTGAAAAATCGAGTTCAGGTTAATTTACTTCTCCATAGAAATATTAAAATTAATATTATTTGACAACCCATGTACATTCATGAGCAATAAGATGTATACACATTAGAACCTTGTCACACTTGTCACCTTGCTCATGACTGTACAACCCTAATAGCTGTAACCCTAATAATCGTGCGATGTTCTTTGTAAAATGCCGCGTTATGTAATGGCGCGTGGCGACAGACTGTTTCTATTACCGTCAAAAAAACGGGCGACTATGCCACTTAAATATTTGGTTAAAAAACTATTAGCCTGGCCATAAATAATTTTTGTTTTTTCATTTCACAGATACACACGGGAGAAAAGCCATTCAAATGCCACATATGTGGAGCTGCTTTTGCGCACAAAGGAAATGTCGGTATCCACATCCGTAACAATCACCAGAGACATCCATTAAAAAAATCCAAATTAAAATCTATAACCAGTAATAAGAATACTAGTAAGAAAGTGAAAAAAAATAAAAGAAAGGGTACATAACTATAATAGTGGACGAAGTGATTAATTGCCTTATTAATTGAATATGTTCAAAGCACGTAAAATAAAATTCTATTTCACTAGCTCTTTAGTTCTTTTTACAATAATAATAATATGTTTTAAATTCACTCCAATTAGCCTATCCCAAAAAGCACTCTAAAGCTTGAGTTATGGCTAACACATAGAAGTCTACTAGGATTTTGCCTGCTCCGGTGTTGACCGATACACGTGCTCGCGTAAAATTCAAAATTACTCAGGCTTCTTATTGAGTTTTTGTATATTTGTGTTGTTATATCTGTGGCTTGTAGTAATACTAACAGTTTTGTCAGAGGTAAGTGTTGTTACATGGATATTTAGTGGTAAATATGTCTGATGAGGAACACCCCCATTTTTAAGGAAAGTCTTGTCTGGTAAGTGTTGGATCCTTTCTTATTTACGCCAATAACTCAAAAGATGGATACAGATTGCCCCACTAGTCTTAAAGGACCTGCACCGGAAACCGTACCGGTTTCCGCAGTAGCAAGTTTAAGTACATTATTCACTACTGCACATGTCCCGTGATTTCAAAACCAGTTTCAACTTTTATAATTTTTGTATTTTATGCATTTTCAATGCGATCTTATAAGATAAATTATTATAATAGAAAAATACTAGAAAAAATCGACTCGGGTCACAAGTGAATTCTCAGGCGGGAATTCTCAGTTTCAACTTATACGCCGGGAACTATACAGCTCTTCTTGTAAAACAGAATATACCTTACACAATAGATAGAAATAGATCTACCTTCTCATAGTGATGAGTACCAAATGGTAGCTGTGAAAACATTGGATATTTCAGTCTTTTCGGTTTACATCCCTTACCCAACTCCTGATATAATCAACGACCTAAAATCAAATCAAAGGTCACAAATAAGCGGCAGTCGTCTTATTTTTGGTGACTTCAACTGCCACCACTCTTTCTTCTACATCCACTCCTCTTCTTTGATTTAATTAATAGATAGCTTAAACCACTGTGTATGTAATGACGGTTCGCCAACACGCAGTCTCCCTAGGAGACAGAAAAAGAGCTGCGTTGACCTCACTCTGGCTTCCCCTGAAGAAATTTCTAGTATAATTGGGAAACCTCTAATCCTTACACATGGCAGTGATCATTTCCCAATACTGACTACAATTATTTGTCCATCTATTCCTAAGATTGAAATACCTCCCCTCCTCAGAATGGGAGTCTTTTGCAGACAATGTTGATTCTAAACTAGATAAATTTTACATCATTTGTAACAACAACTATTTGGAAACGTATGCTCTATTAATAGCAACCCTTATTAGTGCAGCTGACGAGAAAATATCTATTAAAAACTCTGCGCGTAGTAAAGTCTCTTCCCCTCATTGATGAGACGCAGAATGCACCGCTGAAGTTAAACATTGCAGTGAAGATGAGCTAAAATTCTCGGAAGACCCTCAGAATATCTTGACCACAGAATGGCGTCCGATCCAAACACGTCCTTGCGAAGAAAAACCTAACACGCATACAATTTGATTGAAATGAAATGAAACATAACTTTATACAAATGTACCAACTTAAAAAATAAGCTGATTTGAATCATCCAACATTATTATCTAACACCCATTAAATGACAAGAAGAATGGGCGCAAGAAACTCGTCAGCTCAAACAGAAGTAACAAAATTTACAATATTATACATCCACCATACATAATCTACAAATAAAACAAAATTATCACAATAATAGTAGTGATATGGTTTCATTACATCATTGATTACAACAAAGTCAACAAGTATCTGTTCCATGGTTTAGCCTAGAGATTGATTGCAGATAGAAAAAACAATAAAAAAATTAATAATACAAAGACGTAATAAGTAAAATAAAGTTATATTACTTTGTTACCTTACAACTAAATTCCATTTATAACTTTGAGTCGCTGTTTTCTTAATATGGACAGTAGCATTTCTTGCGTTTCCAGAGCTACAGGCAGTGGTAAAGTCTTCAATTGTTGAGCAATATTTTTTCCAAATGTGTCAAACTCATCATCGGAGTCAGTATGTATCCGTGTTCGTATTAGGGGACTTTCACTATCTAGAAGCTTTATGAATGTTCCAGTATTTGTAGGTTTAGCTATTTCATGCCAAGTGTGATCTATTACATCGCAGCTGTTTTCCTCACCTTTGATATTGTCTTCCAATTCAATGTCTAGGCCAGAGTTATTCAAATCCTGAAAATATGATAAACATAGCTTTTGATAATTTTTAATTTAAATGAAAAACATATTAAGAATTTTCAGCATTTGGGTTACAGGGTAGCAACCAAACATTTAAGAAGATTTGACTAAAATGAGAAAGATGCATAATGCATTTTAAAACAAATAATAATTATAATCTAGATTTATAACACAAATAAAAATAGTAAATTACATGTACGACACACTGACAACTTCATTATAAAATATCAATAGAACGGATGAAAGCTTTACCAGCATATTTAACATTCGAATTCACTACCTTACCTCTAAATCACCAAACCAATCTGATTTACTACTACAATACGTCTATATCGACCCCTTGAAGTCGACGACAACCGGCTAGGGCTCTATGTCAGCAAAAAACAAAGTCAGTAGCACTATACTAGCTGTCAAAAATACATTTGAAGTTGATGAATTTATAAAAAATCAATGTTAGGTAAGTAGGAGGGGTCTACCCAAAACACCTGGCAATGGGTCTACAAGACCAGAAAGTTTGGGAACCTATGGTCTAGATTTACTGGAATTTCTCTGCACTGGCTGATATTACCATAGATTTCCTCAGGCTCCTTCATAATAGTGTTTCTATTGTGTAGGCATTCAGTATACATACATGCTGTTTAATGAACACTTCTGAATGGCAAGACTAAATAAGTCACCATACTATATTTTGTCCAATGTAGGATGATTCTTTTGACAGTTGACACCTATATAGAGGGTATAAAGTTGCTATTACAATGTCAAGCCAGACATAAGGAAACAAATTCAACCTTAGTACGTAGCAATAAGGAAGTGACACTTGTCAAAAGTATCATCCTACATTGGACAAAGTATAATAACTTTTAGAGTTTATTTAATGTTACTAAATAATCTACTGATGGTACAAACTAGCACTACGCTAGCTACACTAGCTACGCGAAGCATACTGAAGCCACAAACAAATTAACCGAACAAGGTTATTTTAATAGAAAAATACTAGAAAAAATCGACTTTGCTCACTAATGAATTCTAGGGCGGTAAACAAACCCCCAACCTATGGAACCAGTCCAATGATCTCCCAATTGGGCTACCGAGCTTTGTGAACACCCATCGAATTTTTTTAGTACCTTTCTAATTTTATGCTGTAGGCCAGCATTGTCTGATCAATGAGAGGAACACCTCTAATATTAGAAAGAAACATTTTTACAAGTATTTGGGCAATAAATTAAGATGAAACAGCCATTATATAATTTTTTTTTTCATTTATTCTGGCACGAAACAGTCATTACAAAAAAAAAAATGTACACAAGATTTTGGCATAAATTGTAGACAAATGAGTGCCCAATATTAATTAGGTACATAAATGTAGGAACAGAAGCTAGTTTAAAATGAAAATATAAAAGTATATTAAAATACAAATTTGCTTAGTATTAAATTTCTATGAATTAAGGCAACAACACAATTTAACGAAATAGTTAAGCAATATACAGGTGTGCAATTATAAGTATTAATTTACTTAAAAAATATTAAAACGAACAACATTAGCATTTTACTTAAACATATTGAAAATGTCCGACTTGATACCAGTTAATGTGTTACAAAACAGGTCTAATTTGTAGAATTGTTCGTTATATATCCTCAGACAGCGAGCAAAATAGCTATTGCGAGTGTAATTCTTGCGATATTGTGGTGGTACAAATATTTTTATGCGGCGTGAGGAGCGTGCGGGTAGTCGTGCCTTGACTATAAGGTTGATCTGTGATAGAAGAACTGGACAATCTATCTTATTATTTAATAATTTAAAGAGAAAAACAAGATCGCACATCATCCTACGGATTTCAAGAGATAATAAATTATGTTTTTTTAACGATGCAATATATTCAACATTGGGTTCATAACTACGAAAATTGACTAATTTAATAATTTTTTTTGCACTGGCTATATCTTTCTTGTAAAAAGGGTTCCAAACAACGCTACCAAAATCCAAAATAGAACGAACAAAACTAAAGAAAATAACTTTTAAGGTAAATATATTATTAAACGGTTTTGATACCCTTTGTATAAAACCCAAAGTACGAAAAGCTTTTTTTACTATAAATTCGAAATGAGCACTAAAAGACAGTTTACTGTCCATCAATATTCCCAAATCTCTGATAACATCCACTCGTTTTAATGTCATACCATTAATTTTGTATTTTTGATAAATTGGTGTAAGTTTTCTCGTATATGTTATTATGTGACACTTGTCTATATTAAGGATTAGCTGATTATTGCTGCAATATATCTCAAGAGATTTTAAGTCATCCTGTAACTTTTGACAATCATCCACACTATCAATAACCCTGTAAATTTTCGTATCATCTGCATACTATAGCACTGCTATAGCAGAGGGCTGTACTAATGTCATTGATGTAGATTGAGAATAGGATTGGCCCGAGATGAGAGCCCTGTGGAACTCCAGATGGTATTGGAAGAAATGTGGAGCAGTAACCCTTTAAACAAACAGCCTGGCAACGATTACGAATGTAAGATTCTATCCATCTCAGCAAGTTACCGTGCACATCGAACCTCCAGAGCTTCTCTAAAAGTAAGTAATGCGAAATTTTATCGAAGGCTTTGGAAAAATCGGTATACACAGCATCTACCTTTTTGCCTTGTTCCATTGCCTGCAATACAAAATTTGTGAATGTGACCATATTAGTGTCAACACTGCGAGACTTATAGAAACCATGCTGAAACTCAGACAAGTGATGACGAATTAGGTACGTAATACGCAATGTCACTAGTTTCTCCAAAAGTTTTCCAAATATACACAACTTAGAGATAGGGCGATACTGCGTAATTTGATCTCTCTTGTGATTTTTTGGAATAGGCGTTACAAGAACTTGCTTCCAAAGAGTGGGAAACACACCAGAACTAAGGGACTTTCGATAAATAATATATAAAGGTTTCATTAACTGATGCGCACAATTTAATACAAAAAAAGGATGTATATCATCAGAGCCAGCTCCTTTATGGACGTTTAGATGTTTTAAATGTTCCAATATTTCTTTTTCATTTAATTGTATATCGCTAAGCTCTACAAGTGTATTATGTGACGGAGAAGAGCCAAATTGAATGCTACCCTTGTTGGGTGCTATGAAGACTGAGTGAAAGTAATCATTAAAAGCCTGACATATATCAGCGCCGTTTGAGAGTATAATATCATTATAAGTTAATTGCTGTGGAATACTACCAGTCACCTTTTTAGATTTAACATACATATAGAAAAATTTAGAATTCTCTTTGATTTTTTGTTCACAAAAAGCTATATGGTTTCTATGTACTAGACTCTAATTTGCGTAGTCGAGATCTGAGTAGAGAAAATATATAATAATCATTTTGACTACCATATGCTTTCCACTTTCTATATTTTCTTTTTTCGTTACTTAATTTTATTAGAGAATGTGTATACCACGGTAGTAATTTGTACCACCACGTTTTATTTTATGTTATTTTTGCCGATGCCCTATTAACAACAGTAACACAAACATGTATAAACCTTTCATATAATTTATAAGAACATATTGGTATCGATGTGTAATTTTAGAAAAAGTTTTTTTTCATATTCCTTTATTAGTTAAAGTTGTACAGAACATATATAATACAGTTTTAATAACGCACTTATTATACGGAACAAAACAATGCAACACCAGTGACAGTCACTTTATTTTATGCAAATCATTTTCATTAGATATAAGGATTGCCTTCGATGAGTCATTCTTACGGAGAAAAATCTTGCAATCATTAAGCCATATGTATTGGTAATTTAAATCCTTGCCTTGTTTCCGAGCTTGTTTATATAGCATCTTATTGTGTGGCGTAAGGTGGTCGTTGATAAATATCGATTTTGCCGCACCGTCGATATTAATATCCGCTGTTGTCAAGCGTCTCCGAACGCGCATGGCTGCAAGGAACTCATTTTTTCTCTTACGCTGTGTGAACTTTATTATGATATTTGGTACTAGGTTCACTGCAGAGGTTGCACCAACAGAACCTTGACCCTGAATGCTATTATTCGTATAACGTCTCACTCTGTGAATATAGTCAATGTCAGTAGGTAGAAGCGAAAAACCGATCCTGGTGGCAATATTGCTGACGACGCTGTAAAGATTTTCGCCTTTTAACTGTGGAACTCCGGATACCTCCAAGTTATTAATACGTCCTTGCTGGTCCGTTAAACGTTGTTGTTCCATCATCGATAATGCCAAGCTTTTTGAGTCATTTAATTCCTTTTCTAAAAAGGTAGTTTTTTCAATTAGTGTTACCTGGTTTTTATCTATATTTGATAAGTTGGTGGTAAAGCTTCTTTGTTTTTTTTGCAGGCTCTGTTGACTCTGTTTCAAATGAAAAACTTCAGACTTGAGATTAGATAGGTCTTCGTGAATTTGTTTAATAGTTTCACTTTGCTGTTTAACCAGGGCTTCAACTGATGCAGTGACACTTCGGTGAAATTCCTGCAAAGTGTCTTTTAATTCCGGGCGATATTCCGACAACGTATCGGTTAGCTCACGACGAAAGTCAGTTAAACATACACCATCACAGTCCGGCGTTTTACGTTTCCTTAATATTATTTGATAGGTAAATCAGAGTCTCTCAGTTGTGATAAATTCGGATGGGACCCACTGATTACACTACGCGGTGGAGATCGCATGGTGCTCATAATTAAAATGAGAAATAACGTTTTAATTAGCACTAAAAATATAAAAATATACAAGTGACAGTATTTTATCAACACGCGTAATGAGAGGGTTATAGGTTTAGTTAAATGTTCACTCTGTTCGGACCGCAACTGTCTCACTTAATGTTTATGTAGAAAAAAATGCGATCGTCTCCTTTACTCGAGGGGGTGAAGAGCGGTTACCTCAATCTCACGCGGCTACCGTTGTCAGATGAGCGCTCCGCACGCTATTAGAATTCCAACCTTATTTCACTTAAGAGAAAATATCAATTACAAGTATACTGCTAATAACTTTTCGGTATAAAACAAAAATAGGTCTGTCGTCCTACAAACTACAAGACGTACTGATGTAATTTTATGTATTTTTTGCACTTTTTCCCATGCTATCTTATAAGATAAAATATTTTCACAAACAAATACTAGAAAAAATCTACTCGGCTCACAAGTGAATTCTACATATTAAAATAATTTATCTTATAAGATAGCATAAAAAAAGGAATATAATGTATAAAATTATCAAACAAGATCGCATTTAATTGTCAACCAACTTTCTTGTTTTATGCTGTGAGTATTGGATAGGCAAAAACAATATATAACTACTCTACTTTTGCTATAAAACGTAGGAGGCATAGTTACTTGAGAATCTGGTATTTCTGCAGTATTCTTGTGTAAAACTTGTAGCATTCTTAGTTCAATATCATTGAAATCATCAGCATTGCATATAATTGCTGCAGTCCCGTCACTTTGCTGGCTCCATTTGATTTTTTTTCTTTTTAATTTGGCTTTTATATTACATAAGTACTGAAATTAATATATATCAATTTAAATTAAACAGGTTAATAAGGGTAGATTAGTGATCAGTGCATTTGGCCCACGTTTGTGGTGTTAACCGCTCAAAACTCAAGCAGAAAGTAATTATGCAATGTGCCTCATTGAATTTAAATTAATGGTGGGTAAGATTGCCATTGCCATTCTAGTGAGCTCTGAAACTTTCGTTAGAAAACATCCAGCAGTATTTGTTAGTTTGATATCTGCACTAAGCCTTATTGGGCCATTGTTGGGTTCTCCTCCTACATCAGCTAACCCAATTTGTCTTACTATGCTAGCAGCCTTTTCAGGCTACTGCAAGCTTTAGGGAGAGATACTGGAGATTGGAGTAGGTGTGCCTATTGCTCTGGCAGTCTTATGAGTGGAACAATTAAGCATCTTTGGTGAATAGGCATGGATAATGTTTTTAGATAATTTTTTAATAATTTTTTGCAGATTTAATTATATTATGTTGACAGCACAATTTACTTTAACTTACCTTAGCCCAAGATTTGTGATCTCGCTGCCTTCCTAATGAGTTAAGGTGTGAAGTTATTTTCTTCCATTTAGATTGAACAGCATTAATACATTGTGGAGTTTTCTTATAACCTTTGATGACTTCTGGGTTTTCCTCAAAAAAAGTGCAAAGAACGTCAATTTGGCCCGATGTAATCTGTACAGCTTTTTCATCTAGTTCTGTATCTTAAAAAAATTTAACCATTTTAATCGTACATTACAAATCACACAAATAAAAAGTTGTTAGTTTCACGAAAAAAATATGTTCAATATGTATTAGCATATTCAGAAAATAAGAATTGTAAACAGAAAAGTCACTAAAATATATATTGAATTTGTTACCATTTGGCATCATGTCAGCAGTATATATTAAACACTTATGTTAAAAAGTTTAGATTAATTTCCTTATTATAATCCTTAAATCATTATTGTTATTCACTGGATAAGTTGTGCTTATGCACCAGCATTATTCTTTTTTTGAATATGACAAAACAGCATTAGATATAATTAAACAATTCACATTTTGCTCGCACTAAGTATGACCGCATTATATTATAATCTTTGCTATCTAAGTATTACAATATAAAATTGCTACGATTCAAATAAATAAACATTTTGAAAAGTTGATGTCAAACGTCAACACAAAAACTATATTTTTTTTTTTATAAGGGAAGACAAGGGTCCCTTGGCAATTGGTACAAAGTCCATACAGCCAAGTCTTTAGTAATTTCTTACTAGCTCGTGTATGATGGTAAGCAGGACCGTCCGAATTAAAGTCCCTAGGCATATAAGATTAATAATAATCTTTAGAGAGAGTAGAGTAGCTTCGCGCATGCAAAAGCTAATAAGCAAGTCAATAATATAATCCCTAATTGAGGTTCGATTTACTCTAATTAAATAAGTTTTTCAGTAATAAATGTCGGTATTTCTATAGTGATCTGGCAGGAACTAGGGAGCCCCTATCGATTACGGGGCCCTGGGCATTCGCCCAGAGTGCCCAGAGGGAAAGAGGTGTCTGATGGTAAGAGTTGATTTTAGAATAATAGATGATAAAGGGTGAATAATGCAATAATCTCTTTCCCATCTGTTTCATTAAAGGAGGGGTTTTACTGAAACTTCGTGGAATTCTTGAGAGAGCGTGAAAAGACACCTTTCACTGTTTTGTTTCACTTGTCAACACTAGTACATATTTATAAATACTAAGTGATTAGTATTTCACCATTATTACACACTAATATTCACCACAATACAACATTTAACAAGAAAACTAAAACCGCTAATGTGACAATTTCTACTTCCGCCAAAAAGTCCGAACACAAACATTTTTTGTTCTTATTTGTTGTTTTCCCATAAATGCAGGCAAAGATTACAAAGCCCATACAGCCTTGTCTTGGTTATTTTTTCAATAGATGATGAATGATGAGAACCGAACTATGAATGATAGATGATCAATGAACAATAAATGAACAGAAAAATTTCCTTTTCCCTACACTATTAAGCCTAGCCCAAAGTAAGCACTGAAAGACTTGTATTATAGATAGTAAAGTATCAGATAGATATACATATAGGCTACATAGATATGTAATATTCAAAGAAATATATAGATACACATGACTCAGATACAAGTGCTCGTATTAATCACACAAACATCTGCACCTTCCGGGACTTGAACCCCCACACCTTTACTGAAATCTTTCAGTGAACTTCTTGAAAGAGCAGGTTAAGACAACTTCCGCTGCTTTGTTTCACTTGCCAATACTCTTGCATGTTCACAAACACTTAGTGATTAGTAATCCACCATTATTACGCACTAATATGAACCACGACACAAATTTTAGCAAGAGAAACAAAATCACCAAAAAGACGCTCCCCGCTGCCGCCATAAACTCCAACATTTTTTTTTATTTAGGTACTCTAGCTTTATTAAACGTGAATCGATTTACTGAAATCTTTGTGGACTCCTAGCGAAAGCGTGAAAAGATACCTTCCACCATTTTAATTTACTTGCATGGTTACGAAAACTTATTGAGTTAATAATAGACAATAAACTAACATCTGATATAAAGCAAGTTTTCAAGCAACCACCAATAAACGATACAAATCGTAGACGGCCTTTTGGTGCTGGGTTCAAGTCCCGGAAGGTGCAGATGTTTGTGTGATGGATACGAGCACTTGTACCTGGGTCATGTGTATTTATATATATTTCTATGAATATTACTTATCTATGTAGCCTATATGTATATCTATCTGTTACTCTACTATCCATAATACAAGTCTTTCAGTGCGTACTTTGGGCTAGGCTTATTGGTGTAAAAGTAGGAACCATTTTTAGCTTCTATTTATTTATAACAACTTTATGGCGGCGTCGAGAGAACTGGATACTACTTTTCGTTATTCCGTCTCGCGTGTCCGCGAAAGAAAAGAGCTCTTCGCAGAGGTACCTAGGTTCGGACAAGGAATTAAAGTTGCGGCAATGCCCGCGCCACAAGTTTAACTTATTATTTCACGCATGACAGTAAGACCACGAACCCTATATTATACCTATGACTAGTATTATAATAACAATAAGCAGGAGACCACAAACCCGTGTTCAAAACAACAAGACAAGTAAGAAAATATCAATTTAGCCGTTGGTGACCAACGCGTTCCCGCCCTTTTCCCCCCGCTAATTTAATTGATAAATTGTTTGCTAGCTATTCTTTTTATAAAATGCTAATGTCACTTTTTTGTATGATTTCGCATTACAGTATTTAAAACTGGAAAATTCCTGCCGATACTTCCATTTTAGTTTAACTTTAAATAATATGCCCCATTAAATTTAATGTGTACCATTTATTATATTTTAATTTGAATTATAGATGCATTTGATTTGTATAGTTTATAATTGCCTCAAGTATTTGTTTTTTTAAGTCCTGTTTGTTTAATAATTTTATTTGCATGCAGTATTTACCTGTAAGTGTTTGTTACATTTGGTTTAATTTCTTGTTAAGATAAAGTTGTTTCCTGTAAGTATTAATGTAAACAAGCGTTGGTAAATCAATAAAATAAAATAAAAACTGAAATATTATTTACCGCGAATATTGACTTCAAACATCAGTAAACTAGCAGTCACCCGCCCGTTTATGCAAAAAAACTCTAAAAAATTGGGTTTATTAATGACAATCCAAACAAAACATATACCAATGAAAAGAAATAGTTATTAGCCTAGCGAAGCAGGCGAGTGTCTGCTAGTCAGCATACAAACATTGTTTCTACATTTAACTGTTGGACTGACACATCGAGCACATACCCCAATAGAGTGGTAATATTGGGCTGTCCGCCTCCGCTACTGATTAGTGATTTTGCACTTATAAATATTAACGCTCGCTCCCACTAAAACAGTACATAACCAGTATTGGATCTGTGCGTACGTGTCTGCTTATTCCGAAATTTAATTTCAATTAAATAGTTCTATAATGGCGTGCTGTTCTATTCGGTGGTGTGGAAAAAACAGCAGAACTTCAAATTATAAAACTGACGGAATAACCTTTCATCGGTAAGTAATAGTTAAAAATTACTTTTTATAAAAAATTGTCAGGGCTCAAGTTAAACTGGACATCAAAGTGAAATGGTTCTATGCGTCCTGCTTCCACATAACGCTATTTCCCATTACGCCATCTCTTTCTAGTCTACGTTCTCATCACTAGTGCTGAATTCAAAGGATCAAGGGGTGTATCGATAAATAACATTATTGTAGCTTACTACATATTTTATTCAAACATAAAAGTAATTTTGAAATTATAATATTTGCATTAATGATCTAATTTATAGTGTTGTGCATTATTGATATATTATTAGGTATCTAGTGTAGTTGAAATAAACGGTTGAACGGTTTTTATACTTTTTTTAAATAAATAGGATTGTAACAAAGAAATTGTTTTTTGTGTTAGCTTTTCTTAGCAATAGAAAGACATATGATGACAAACAATTTATACGAAGCTAATTCATTACAAAAATCAGTAAACTAATGAATGGTTAATTGATTATTTCATCTTTACTTTTCATAAAACTAAATAAATGTAATTTGATAATTGGTTGAGGTTGAGGTGCAATTCAGCGGTTGATATCTTCTTATTTGATCACTAGCAGCATTTATAGGCATTTATTTCCATAAGAGAACACCTTTGTATTATTCACTATTGCTATAATTACTGATGTATTGGCTATCGATATCGATGAATCTTAGATACTTGGACACTACCACATCTCTAGAGTGTTAGTTGACCTTAGGATAGCCAATCGGAGCGCAGTTAGAGCAGTGTGAATAGCGGCGAATTAGCGGAATTGTTTTCAAACAAAATAATTGACATTTCTGCTCTATTGGGGTATGTGCTCGATGGACTGACATCTTCAGTTTTCTTATTTAACTTTTCACGTTCTTTTTTGACGTTACAGAATGTTATTTTAAAAGACAATAACAAAAAAATAACTGAAATCGTTACCATAGCAATCCACCGAATAAAATAAATTCGGTAAAAATTATATAAAAGGAAATCGAAGAGAAGAGACAAAGGGTCCATCGAATCCAAAAAATAAGTAGCCTAAAACCATCTACAGATTTTCCTGCGTCGATTGGACCCGGTCGCATACATACAAGTTGAGTAGATTTGACGTGATTACGTGACAAAGAAAAGCATTTTCATTATATTTTTTAAAGATGATCAAGATACACTGACGGCCTAAAAAGCTAAGAAAATAAAAACAACAAATGCAAAAGTATAGATTTATTAAAACATAAAATTGTATGAATCTCCATTATAATTTCCAAATTCACAATTTTGTGGATTTTTGACTTGTATCACGAATAGCTACCTTAAATAATATCAACGCTTTACAATTTCTCTAAGGGTCATTATCTCCCAAATCAAACTCGCCCAAAGCTGAGAGTTTTGCCGATCCCTATTTTATTTACTGGGTAAAGTTAAGTTAGAAATGTGCTAAAATAACTGTAATAAATATGAAATTTAAATAAACCAATGAAAAACAAATCAATAAATTAATAATATTTAGGTATTTATATTTCCGTATTTTTATCCGGTTCAAATAGTAACCAGTAAAAAATTACCAAATTGTAGGCGATATTGATATAAGCGATATTTACCCATAAATATTAAAATACTGACAGTTTAGGTGCATCCAATCAAAAAAGCATTTACGTAATTTTTAAAGTGAGATTTGACTTATTTCTAAACTATGAATATTTTGTATGGAACAGGAATGTGTATTTTTCCACCACCTTACATATCGCTACATGTTTGTCATGCGAAGCTTGAATATACTTATCATAAAAAACAGCACCTTATACCTTAAATAAATATTAATTACTCGCTAAAAACATTACATTTCTTCATATAAACAATATACCATTTTCATACATAGAAAACCCTTTTTTATATTTAATTATAACAATGATAAATTTTAATATAAGATCCCTGTAAATGTGCATTTTATTTCACTCTTAATATATAAAAATAATTGTTAATGACTTTTAAAATAAAGTAATTTTGTACTCTTAATAGAGCAGGGCAAAATACGCTGCAGAATGAGACACCTCTATAATGCTTTTACCATTGACAATAGTTTTTTTTATTTTTACGGCCTTGGAATTAACCATTCGGCCTATCCTTTTAATGTTTGTATTCCGAAATAAACACCAGTATAATGGGTAGTGGTAATAACGTCATGAATCGACGCCATGTTGTTGATTTGTTCCGCAATATACTGGCCAACGCGTTAACGTCAGTAATTGACGCCATATTTAAGATAGTGTGAGAGCGAAAAAGAGGAAAAAAGCCTGGAAAGATACGTCACATTTTACTGACCAGTACAAAATGGCGACTGATTCATGACATCATTACGACTTGCCAGTATACCGATGTATATTTCGGAATAGAGACAATATTTCTTCAATATATTTGACAACTGCTTTCGTATGGCATTGACAATTGATGAAGTGACTGACAGTCCTTTCACTCAAGACAGAGACAACCCATAAAAGGTTTCGAGAACGTCCTTAACATAACATTAATGAATATCACAGGACGAAATAATAAACAGTTGACGTGGAAAAGAGTTATCTAGTCCTTAGTATAACACATTGCCAAATTATTTATAAACTACATGCAAATACACAAGTGCGTATTTATGATTGCAGCTATATTGATGATTCAACTCCTATCGTTGACTTTAATTAAAAAGATATAATTCCACACAGACCGACAAGATTCAAAAACAACCAGTAGTAATGACGTAATTTTTGCAACTATTAAAAATATGAATAAAATTATGAGAATTTTGATCTGTGGTATTAAGAGTTGGTGATTTCCTGTGCTTAGTGATTAACACTAAAAAATGGTTTTATGAAATAAGATACCTGTATTATAAGATTGGATTAGTTTTATATTTAAATATTTTTTTAATTTCTTTAATATTTTCATGCGGAATGGAAAATTTTTCCTTTGCTGCTTTTTGTCATAGACAACTCACAGATTACATTATTTTTATAATTGGCACTATGGTACGCTCTACGATGTCTGGCTGTGCAGAATATGAAAAATTTACTATCTGTTATTTCTTTTATAAATTTTGTATTATCTATTATTATATCTCTATTATTATAATAGAATTTTGATATTAAAAAAATTACTTTGCGTCTAAACATAACTGTATTTTTTTTAATTTTAATACACTATTACTATGTCAAACAATTTTTTTTTTAATATGTTCATTTTTTTATTGATGTAAGTGTCCGAAATATGATAAAATTGATGTGTATTTTACCTACCTCTAAAGTTGAGGAATAAAAAATTAATATTTTTTTATATAAATAGTAACTTATTTAAATTGTTTGAGCAGTCTTGGACTTCGTTATTTAGATAACACAACATAACATAATTTAAAAACCGCTATTTTGTTCCTCAGTAAAAGGACTATCAATACCGACCATCTTAAATCATCGTTGTTTGTGGTTTTACAATTACAGTTTCCCCTGCATCAAGGGTTTAAGGTATTTATAGAAGCTTTGATTGACTGGCTCCTTGTTGAGAGGACTCTTCATGGCTTCCTCCATAAGTCGTTCATACACTCGTCCATCGTATGAACCCAGGGCCGAATGTAGAATCTATTGGAAAAATTAAAAAAGTTGTAAAAAATATATTTTTTATTTTTATATCGAAAGAAATTATTGTGATTTTCAGCCTGATACTCGAGACAAATTGAATATATGTTTGTTTTAATTTCTTTAGATAAAAGAAACGTTTAATTAAAATATTAACTTGATATAACCCCGGTAGCCGATAACGCTATGTATATATATATACAAAAATTCCCTGTCAGTGTTTGGCCGCAATGAACTCTGAAACTAAACAACCGATTTAAATGATTCTGTTTCATTTTGCTCGATTTGTTCCAGACTTTGGACATAGGATTTATGAAAAATCTCTATTATTGATAATCACAATGAGATCCCGACACTTTTGCATTGAAATACCTCTGTTACCGGGAGTTTTGAGACCTTATTAACTGAGATTAGATTTTATGAATGTTTTCGATGTTTACCTCTATAATTGGGTCTTGTAACTCAATTACCCGTATAAGTGACACAATTTATCAGGTTTAGACAAGTTATGACATGTTTGTTTACAAACTGTCTAATTTCCATGAGTATAGGAAGAGAGCACTCTAAAACTAAGACAAGTATCATGTTAACCTGCCTATTTGGGAAACTGGTAAATAAAACAAAGGGAAATATTCAAATGATCTTTAAAAAACAAAAAATTATCAATGGATAACCTAAAGGTTAGGTTAGGTTAGGATTTCTGACTCGAACCCCTTAAAAGCCGCTAGCATTATATCATGCGCGCGACAACGATACCTAAAATCCGCGAGCATTATATAATGCTCTAGAGCGTGCAGTCTGATTTAATCGTTATTACGGCTTTGGTAAGGATTCTTTTTGATTGAATGATATTTTTTCCCTGATAGAGAGAGAGAGAAATAACGCATTTAACACAAAGCTGGGCTTCAAGGGGTTAACGAATAGCTATCTTAAATAATATCAACGCTTTTACAATATCCATAAGGGTCAGCATGTCCCTTATCAAACTCGCCCAAAGCTTTCGATTGAATTTTGCGGATCCCTATTTTAATATAACCATCACGTTTACTTGTACATGTTAAAACTGTGTTAAGGTAACTCTAATATATGGAATTTAAACCAGCAAAATACAAAAAATGATCAATAGATAAATAATATTTAAACGAATTATATCCGTATTTTTATTTTTTTCCGGTTCAAACTGTAGCTATGGTTAGGTTTCTTTTTTTCTTATTTGTTAAATTAAGGGCAATTAAATCGAATAGTATAAGTTTTGAACCAGAGAGACTCCTCGCTCTAGAGCAATAGCATAGAAAGAAAAAGAAAATTAGAAAGACAGCGGTTTGGTTAGGTTACACATTGTATTTTTTTGACGATCATTTAAATATGTGCCAATAAAAAAACCTCCAAACGTGATAAATAATTGTAGGTCCCTTGATATCTCAATTAAACAGGTTTCATTGTATTTAGTAATTACACTTCCGCGCACATTACACATTTGGATAAAACACTTTTTTACGGATTTTGCGCAAATTTTATTTTATTTTATATTTAATCCTGACGTTTCGACTCCTTTACGGGAGCCGTGATCACAGGATGACTAAGATAATGGTTGTCATGTATTTTCTACTACCTTCACGATATTTTAATCGGGCACGGTCCTTATTGTTAATTTTTTTTACATAAATCAAATTGTTTTATTTTTACATTTTTTTTGTACAATCCGTAAAAAAGTGTTTTATTCAGATTTCACTGTTTTTTCATTTTATAAAGTACCTCGTCCCTGATGTCGAAGGCGTCGACCAATCCAACGGCGTTGGGTCGTAATTGTGTTAGCAAGTTCTCGTACCAAGATTGCAGCTGTTCGATGTCGCGCTCCGATATTGAGGTGAACTAGAAAAATAATACAAATTTAAAAAGGTTTTTTTTATATACTAAATAGGCAACCGCTTGTCCGCTATGTCGCCTGATGGTAAGCGACGATGTGATCTAGGATCTGACGTGCTTGCTTAGAAAATGGCACCCCCCAGGAGCTTTGGAAACCTTACTCACTCACAGGAAAACAAGTGATTGTTTGGCTGCGATCTTCTGTAAGGTGGAGGTATTTCACCAGTTGGGCTGCTCCAATTTGAACGAAATACAGTGTAAACTCCATGTAACGTCACTCGATTTAACGACAAACTCCCTAAAGCGTTGAAATCAATTGGCTTTGGTTGGTTTAGCTTTTTTTCCATACAATGATACACTCTACATAGCATTACACCCACTCTCATTAACGACTACAATTGAGTAATAAAAAGTACCTTTTAAGTTGCTAAAATTAGTAAAAACTGCGCAGCTGTGTACGTTCTTTTGTCGCTTTATTATCCTAGCCCGCAATAAACTCGACTGTCGGCATCATGCATACCGAACTTTCTAAGAAATTCGCCCTTTTGTTTACAAATTGGGATTGCTTGCACGTGTAGACTGTTGTTGGCCATGATTAATAAGTAGGAGTTATGGATTATCTATTCTTAGTTGCTCACAAACCTTCAAACTGTAAACATGGCTACTAAAAGAAAATCACTGTGTATTGACGAAAAAGTTTTACTGATACGCGCAATAGAAACGGGAGAGAAGATAAGTGATGTTGGCAAACGCTTTGGATTTAGTCGCTCTACCGTGTCCACAATATGGTAAACAAAGAAAAAAATCTTCAAGCTGAGGGCGAGGGGAAATCTTTCAAAAAATTAAAGAAACCTAGATACGAAGATTTGGATCAAGCTGTATTATCGTGGTTTCACCGACAGCGCCAGAATAATATGCATATCTCGGGGCCGCTCGTGAAGGCTAAGGCGGAGAATTTTGCTGAAGAACTTGGTCTTTTAATTGTTGACTCCAGATAAAACTCTGAAATTTAAAGAGGAAAAGTGTGTGGGAGGAAAGCTTTCCAAGGAACGTATTACAGTGCTTGTGGGTGCTAATATGGATGGTACAGAAAAAAAAAGCTAATGGTAATAGGCAAATCGAAAAATCCGCTCTGTTTTAAGAATATTAAAAAATACCAGTGACGTATAAAGCTAATAAATCAGATTGGATGACCAGTCAACTTTTTGAAGAAGAAGTGCGAAAGTGGGATGCAGAACTAAAGGGACGAAAAATTTTCTTCTTGTTGACAACTGCCCTGCCCACCCGTTTATATCTAACCATAGAGTTGGCATTTCTTCCTCCAAATACGACTAGTGTCTTACAGCCAATGGACCAGAGTGTTATTGAAAGCCTCAAGGGTCACTACAGAAGGAAATTATTGATGGAGCTAGTCGAATCTGAGGGTAAAACTTCTGTTAATATGCTGCATGCAGTAAATTTTTTATCTAAAGCCTGGGAAGAAGTGACACCCACAACTATACAGCACTCTTTTCGACATGCTGGAGTTTGTGCCAATTCTAAGGGTGATGAGGTGGATACTGAACCTGAGTTTGATAGCGACGACGACCTTCCATTAACTGAATGGATTCAAATAAATAAATAAATAAATAAATATTTCCTACATTCACACCAATTAGCCTAGCCCAAAGTAAGCACTATAAGGCTTGTGTTATGGATACTAGGGTAACGGATAGACATACATATATAATACATAGATATGTAATATTCATAGAAATATATATAAACAGCCATGACTCAGGTACAAATGCTCGTATTCATCATAAAAACATCTGCCCCTATCAGGACCGTCGGTGCGAAAGGCAGGAACGCTACCGTTGCACCAAACGGTCGTCAAAAATTCAACAGTTCAACATTACAGGAAATACGGTAAATCTTTAAAACTACATCGAAGTAGACGACTGCCTGCTTACAACGGCTTCACTCACAGACAAAGACATTTTGGATTCAGTAAGAAAAACTGAGGATCAGGTACAAGGCGATGAAGAAGATGAGACGGATGAGCCTGAGCCTCCGCCGAGCATTAAAGAAGCTCTGAAAGCAGCTAAATTATTGGAGAATTATTTCCTTCATAACCAAGATGCCTCAATATCACCATATATGAATAAAATAAGTAAAAAAATACAACAAAATTACTGGTGCAGCAAAAGACCTCAGACAAAAATAACTGACCATATGCAATAGCGTTCTAATAACATTCTTTTTTTTTTTTTTCTTTTTTTTTTTAAATAAAAAATGCATTTATTCAAGTAATCTTATAACAATATTTGGCTGAGTCATTCCCTGTAAGTAATCAAAAGATACTTGTGTTGGGATTGACCCGCTACTTCCTTTGTGGACAACAGTAGATCACAAATATAATAACAAAACAAAATTTAAAAACTGAATTTCATTATATTTAAAGAAGAAATTCAAGTTATGCATTTCAAGTTATTCTTGGCAGAATGTAGCTGTTAGAATGATTTGTTTGGATGTATTTGGTTAGTGTGTGTGTGTGTGTGTGTGTGTGTGTGTGCGCGCGCGCGCGCGTGTGTGTGTGTGTGTGTATGTGTGTGTGCGTGTGTGGGTGCGTGTTTGTTCGCCCGCGTGGGTGTGTTTAGTTAGACAATTCTCATTAAAAGAGTTTCGACTTCATCATAAGTAAGTGTCCCTAACCATAGCGTTAGACTTTTTCTGCACTTATATAGATGCATAGGATATATTTTAAGTAATTTTATGTACATACTCGTAACTACTAACACTAGTCTGAAATAAACTTTTTCTTTTTCTAATTCTGATTTTTCTTCTCTCCATTTAACGACAACTCTCTATAACGCCATAAAATGCACAGTCCCTTCAGTGTGGTTATATAGAGTTTACACTATAGTTCGCTATGCCCTACTTCTCTTATTGGTGTTAACACAAGTACTTATATACTTAACTTTTATTTCCATTACATCTACGGACCCAAGCTTTTTCAACTATTCATATCCTTCATAAGGTATCGGTAGGGACGTGATATCGAAGCCAAAAGTATCGATACTTTCTTAGTAGCGTATAAAACTAAAGTATCGATATGAGTAAGTATTGGTTGATGTATTAAGATGAGGGCCACAAGCATTTGAATCTCTATCTCTGAATGTATTAAACTCATATGAATACATCAATAACGTTATACAAAAAGCTATTATTAAAATAAATACATTATCAAGTAGGACCTATGGGGTTACACTTAAACATTCCACTTTTCATCAGTACCCTCGTAAGTCCTGTGTTTTTATAACATCAGTAGTAGTATCTGCCGGCTGTACTATACCAAGTACGAATCAAAACTTCAGACCGCGAGATGTCGGTTTTAGGCAATTTTGGAAGTGAATTACTGTTGTCTGTGTTTTTTTACTGTATGTTTGTGCACCTCCTTAAGAAGGAAAACATTGAAAATATTTTGTACTTGGGTAAGTACGTTAGGTAGTTCCTCTATCTATGTAGTTAAAATGTCAGGTCTGAACTGCTATCATTAATTTGTACTTGTATAAGTACGCGGGGACTTACGAGGGTACTATTGCTTTGCTCGATAATCGAACAAAGGAATTAATCACAGACGATACACTAACACAAAACAGCTATTGCTAATATAAGTTAAGACGCGTTCAAAAACTAGCCCCTATGGCTGCGTGGCGTCTCGTTATAAAATATAGTCGCTTGATTGAATCGATTCGATACTTGATTTAAAGTAATCAAATTAGTACTGAGTATCGAATTAAAGTATCGATTTTTGGAATACTAGTATAGAAATCAAAAGTAGTGATACGAGTAAGTATCGGATTCGATATCGTGTCCCTGGGGAACCGATGTTCCAATACCTAGGTATAGGTTTGTACAAAGAGATAATAGGCTATTTGACTAATTTGGAAAAATTGTTTTAAATGATTCTATGATACACCATAAGCACACTCCATTGATATTTCTGGCAGATCTACTATACTTTTAGTAAAAGACAATATTAAAGTTTAAATTATTAAGACCGCGCCAAAAACGATGTTTCTGTAATGGAGATGATCACGTGGCTCGTGTGACGTCAGAAGCAAGTCAACAATCGACATATTCTTAACCTCAATATAAAAGCACAGCTGAAGAGAATTTTATCATTTTTCTTCAAATTTATTGGTCAAAATGGTATACAAATGGTGTATAGTGCCGCAATGTACAAATACGTCTATAAAAAGTCCAAACAAAGTTTTTGTTTCTGTTCCTACGAATCCCAAAAGACGAAAGATGTGGTTGCGATTAGCCAGAAGGGACCCAAATAGCATTTTAATGCATACAAATGTTTTTATGTGTGAAGATCACTTTAATGTAAGTAATGTTTAACTTTTACATTATTAAATTAATATTAATTAACATTAACATACTAGATAGGTACTTAGAAGATAAAATATTGTATAATTATGAAAGCATAACACCGTGGTTTGTATGTAGAATTCAAACCATTATCTGCTAAGTTGTGCTAACTTCTACAATTATCTGTGTTTTCTTGTAAAAGTTATAGTTTTTTCAAACATAATTTTACCAGTCAATAATACTTTTAACTGTTTGTTTTGCAGATAGAAACTGACACCAAGAACTATATGATGTACAAAATGGGCTTTAGTCAGAAGATACTTTTAGCAGATGAAGCTGTGCCAACTAAATTTCATTGCCAAGATGATCGCAAAAGACGGCTGCCCGATGTTGGATCTTCTCGAAAAGCGTTCCTTAAAAGGCAAAGAACTGACCTTGTTACAGAATGTCTTCAAAATCAAAGTGTTACTGAAAGATTACAAAAAGATGATGTTATGACACAAATTATTGAACCTGAAGGTATTTATCACAACTATCATATAAGTACTTATATGTTTATGTTATTCATATTTAACTTAAATAAATAATTTTGTATGTTTGTCTTTTCAGAATTACCAAGGACTCAAGACAAAGAAAGTATCACCGATTCTATTGTAACTGTAGAAAAATCTGTTCAAGTAACAACAAAAGTGATAAAGCATTATAGGAGCAAAGCTGTTCAAACAATATGTCAGAATATAAGTATTTCTACCTCCCCATTTAAAGTTTCTACAATATCTCGTTTCACCTCGCCTTTTAAGCCTAAATACTGCCATCTTCAAGTATCACAGTCAGGAACTGTAAAAGTACTGAAGAGAAATATTGGCTTCGAAGATGAAAAATCTGATAGTGATATTTCTTTGTTTGAAAGTGGCCATTTATCACCTTTTATACCTACATCATCATCAAAGGTTACTGATTCTGATAGTAATGTAACAGATACCAATGAGAATATTGAACAATTACAGTGCCTTAAAAATACTATGCGTTTAATTGAAAAAAAACCTTTGTTGTATGTTGGTATAACCAAAGAATGTTATTTCTTAATCCAGTTGATAAATAAGCACAAAAATGTAAAAGTAGAACATATTTTGCTATGCTTGAAAAAAATTAGATTAAACAGTTCATTTTCTGAACTAGAGGATAATTTTGGAATTTCATTATCTTATGCCAGTAAAATATTTTTAGGAAATATACCAATTATAAGTAGCATTTTAAGACCATTCATTGTAAACTTAGATAAAAAATTAATTAAAAGGAATCTTCCTATTGCATTTAGACAGAACTATCATAATGTCAGTTGTATTATTGATTGCCTAGAAATTGATATACAAAAACCATCTAAGGCTCTTCATCAGGCACTGACATGGTCAGAATACAAAAAGGGGAATACTGTGAAATATTTAATATCCTGCACTCCTAATGGATTGGTTAATTACGTTTCTCAAGGGTTTGGGGGTAGAACAAGTGATGTTACTATAGTAGAAAACTGTAACTTTCTAAATGGATTACAACCAGGAACCTGCATCTTAGCTGACAGAGGCTTCAAGCACCTAGAACAGATACTTCATGAGAAGGGTGTGAAATTATTAAGGCCACCAAGTGTAAATGCTGGTGCAAAGTTATCAAAATCTGAAGTTAGACAAACTAAAATAATAGCCAGCTTGCGAATACACATCGAAAGGGTAATAAGACGAGTGAGAGAATATCATATGCTAAAACAACATTCAGTGATAAATACCAACATACTTCGAGTACTTGATCATATAATTATTATTGCATGTGCTCTAATAAATTTGCAGGATTCTCTTATTAAATAGTTAAATAATAAAAAAGAAATACAGAAAAGTTTTTTATTTAATCTCATACACTGGTGTTAACATACAAAATAGGGTAGACATTTTTTTTCCAAAATGTGACTAATTTTGGTAATAATTTGCTAATATAATCACTGTCGTAAGGCACTACAATAATGTCAACATTTTTTGTTGCTTCAAACCTACTATCAGCAACACAAAAAAAACATTTTTTTAATCCAGTTGCATACATTTGCAGTTGCACCTGTGCCATAAATTTCTTGGTGATATTGCCATTTTTTAAATAAATTTCTTTAGTTTTGACCTTGGCTGGGCATTTTATTTCCACAATGGCATCTTTTGTTATACCATCAGGAGACGCTGCTATCATAGGATGGTCTCGAGTTATGAAAAGCCCACATGAGGTGATTTTCTTTTTTAACTTACTACTCACTGTTTTTAAGACAGATAATTCTAAATTTCTGCCTCTTCGCATTGCATCTGTATCAGGTATTTTTGCACCCATTATAGATGCAATTAAAGAGCCATCAGGTGTTTGACATACACTCACTTCATGTGCCCTAGAAGCAGTGATACGGCCATATCTCATTTCGTACCATAATCTGCTCTTGTTCTGCTTCCTTGTGGCTATTTCAACTTCACTTATTGCTGCGTCATTGAATAAATCTCTCATCATGTCTGTAACTTTGTCTACATCTTGTTTCATATCTGGCGACTGGTTCATTAAAAACCAGTGCAATGAAAATTGCATCACACCACTGGGTTTAAAATCCTTCTGATGCTTAAGCAACTCGCAGTTATGAATTTTTCTTTTCTTGGCTTCTGCTAAAAAATCTTCATAAACTGATGTTGTGCTTGGTCTATGAGGGACTTCTTTTCTGGACAACTGCTGCACAGTTATGTACTTCAGTGTTGTACCTACTCTGGATAGAGTAGGTTTTCTCCAGTAGCATTCTACTGAAGTGCATGACGGTTCTTCACTGCGACGATGGACCCACATCAAAAATGCAACTGCATGCTTGCATCCCCCAGCTGAAGCTGCACAGTCATGGCACTGACAGCTAATAACTTTGCTGTTCTCTTCATCAACAACCATCGTCACATTGTAAGCTTTTGTTCTGACGCGATGTTCAGGGCACATTTTACATTTAACTGTGCACATTCCATCCTTCCGATGTAGTTGGACATATCCAATTGCATCGTCTCCATAAATTTCCCTTGCAGATCTGTGGAACAAAAGCAAAGACCATGACAAAAATTGACATGTTTTCTGTATAACATAACCTATAGGTAATAAAATATTTCAAAAAGAGAACTTATATTATACCTATATTATACTTACACGGCTGTCTTCACATTTTTAAGTTCCGCAGAATAATAATCAGCGTTATTCTTAAAGAAAAGTGCAACCATAAATGCGTCAATCTTGGGTAAGTTGCTATTATCGGCTCGCACAAAACTTGATTCCATTTTGAGATTGTAAGTATAAAAGTCCAATTAAAGATTAACAAAAAATAGCTCACAGATGTAATTTTATCACTCAGAACGCGTACAACCTTTATATTATAAAGTAGTCTATGCGTATACGATACAACAGGCAGTCGAAATAATCGGTTTACTCGCTTGTGACGTCAACAGAGTTGCCACCAATCACAGAACGTTCCCATCACAAATATTTTTTATTTTTTAATATTATTTTATTTCGAATATTTTGGAAAAAATATACATATTTTAGTATATATAAAGTGAAATATGTTTGTTTTAGGCGATTAGCTCACAGGATGACCACAATTTTTAGTATATTTTCAATGTTGTCAAATAGCCTATTTAATAAAATGTATGACAGTTAAAATAGACAAATTTTTTTAATAGAAAAAATGCAATACTAATAATAAATATATAAAACTAGCTTTCCGCCCGCGGCTTCGCCCGCGTGGAATTCGGTTATATTGCGGTATAAAGCACAACTATAAGAAAACTTCTCATTCCCACGGAAAAATCTAAGAAGCGCGATGTAACGCTGGATACAAAATTCATATAATTCATTCCACTTCTTACGTAGGTATCTTAAAAAAACACTTCGTTACCACGTTTTAAAAAACACCCAGCGCCATCTTTCGCATACCCCTAGAACTAAATAGCGTAAGCTATCATTCCACTTCTTACGTATTTTAAAAAACACATCGTTACCATGTTTTAAAAAACGACCAGCGCCATCTTTCGCATACCTCTAGAACTAAATAGCGTAAGCTATCATTCCACTTCTTACGTTTTTTAAAAAACACATCGTTACCATGTTTTAAGAAACACCCAGCGCCATCTATCGCATACCCTTAAGAACTAAATAGCGTAAGCTATCATTCCACTTCTTATGTATTTAAAAAAACACATCGTTACCATGTTTTAAAAAACACCCAGCGCCATCTATCGCATACCTCAAGAACTAAATAACGTAACTAATTAGTAATTCTTTGACTTTAGTGATTTCAGGATAAGTAGATGTAAAAAAAATAATTTAGACGATAAAACAAATTGTACGTCATCCCTCGAGAATTCCTCATTTTCGAGGATTCATTTTCGTATCATTTAGCTTCAAAATTTACATGTTCATATTCGTTTGCAACATATAAGTAGATGTAAAAAAACAGTTAAGACGATTAAACAAATTGTATGTCATCCCTCGGGAATTCCTCATTTTCGGGGATTCATTTTCGTATCATTTAGCTTCAAAATTTACATGTTCATATTCGTTTGCAACATATGAGTAGATGTAAAAAAAACAATTTAGACGATAAAACAAATTGTACGTCATCCCTCGGGAATTCCTCATTTTCGGGGATTCATTATCGTATCATTTAGCTTCTAAATTTACATGTTTATATTCGTTTGCAATATTTTACGTTGTTTTAAACGATACACAGCGCCATCTACAATCCATCCATCAAGCAAACAATATTTTTGTTTTTCCTCGGAATATCAATTTTTTCCAGGATAAAAAGTACCCTATTATTTAATCCGGACTTTTATCTTTACGTCTGCAAAATTTCAAAGCAATCGGTTCAGTAGTTACGGCGTGAAAGCGGAACAAACAAACAAACAAACAAACTCACTTTCCGATTTATAATATTAGTAAGGATTATAAAACTAAATGGCTGTTTCATTTTAATCGATTGCCCATACATTTGTATAAATGTGTCTTTTGAATACGAGAGGATGTTCCTCTTTGTCTCATTGATGAGACAACGCTGGCCTACAGCGTAAAATTAGAAAGGTACTAGAAAATTTCGACAAATGTTCACAAGGATCGGTAGCTCAATTGGGAGAGCATTAGACCAGACTTCCAAAGGTTGCGGGTTCGATTCCCGCCTGAGAATTCACTTGTTGGCCCAGTCGATTTTTTACAGTATTTTTCTATTAAAATAATTTATATTATAAGATAACATCGAGAAAAAAATTGCAAAAAAAAAAAAGAAAGTAAAAATAGACGTAAAAAAATTACCCTTAACAGATCGCCGACTCGCTGCAGCGCCCAGTAGACAACGTAAAGGTCGACCATTTGTAGTAAAACTTGTCGTAACGAAGGCGACACATCTTGGAGTAATATCTTCGTTTCCTCGTAGTAGCTCAACAGTAAAATGGCGCGGCAATGGGCCTGGAAACAAATTTCAATTATGCTTTTAAAACTATTACAATATGATAAATTAATTAAATGGTTTGATACTAGAAAAAATCGACAGGTGTGTTGGAATATCCAACATTTATAATGGCAACACAGTTGCTATAGCAACAATTAAGAGTAAAAATTGTTCTATACTCTTTGGACCTAATGCACGAGTTTTCAATACAGGTGTCTTTTTATTAACTCGAACTAGTCATCCATATTTTATATTATCCTTTACAGTCCCTCGCTCCAACAAGGTGTTCACAAGAGTCGGTAGTTCAATTAAGAGAGCATTGGACAGGTTGTGGTTTCGATTCCCGTCTGAGAATTTACTTGTGAGCTGTGTCCATTTTATAGTATTCTTCTATTAAAATAAAAGATAGCATTAAAATATATAAGAATCATAAAACTATTATAATACTTAACAATTTACAATATGATACGGAAAGTCTATTAAGTAATTGAAAATATTATCAACGACTATTCGGTGCAACGGTAGCGATCATGCCTTTCGCACCGACGGTCCTGTGTTCGAGTCACGTAAGGGGCCTATGTTTGTGTGATCACTACGAGCATTTGTACCTGAGTCATAGGTTTATTGTTTTTTGTTGTTTTTTATAAATACTAGCTGACCCGGTAACGCGTTGCTATGGTAACGTTAATTGATACAATGGTAAAAGTGCGGACAGACAAACACACAAACAACAAATTTGAGTTCTTAGATTATAGACTAGCGGCCCGTCCCGGCTTCGCACGGATGGACAAAATTCTTTATTTATTTTTAATATTAACCATTTTTCCGTTAGCGCCATCTAGCGTCCGGTAGACGAACTACTTGCGGTTAACGCGTTGCTATGATAATGTTATTGATACAATGGAAAAAGAGCGGACAGACAAACACACAAACCACTGTGATCTTAGATTATAGCTCACAAGCTTCAAAATGCTTACTTTGGGCTAGGCTAATCGGTGTGAATGAAATATTATTATTACTTTAAGTGCACTAACAGTCTATATTAAAAAAATGGAGTTTATACAGTTTTTAGATACATTCGCTTCATTTTTTTTTGGAGTTTATATACAGTATGAAAAAAACATGAAGAGTAAAATTTAGTGATCCAATGACAGTGTTACGTTTTTAGTGCGCAACCTATCGTTCGCACCTTTCGCTTACATTTTGAAGTTTTGTTTTATTGTTTTCTGTGCCTGTTCAAAGACAATCGTTCTTAAGGAGTAAACTCCAATCGTAGGTCGGAGCTGACATACATTTTTTTTTCCTTTTTATTATTATCCCTTTTATTGTTATTTTTGTGTACAATTGCTTACCTCAGAGGCTGAAGTGAGTTGTACTGATGTAAGGTTCCAGGCGTCTTCATATGCCATACCAGTCTTCTGTCGTTTCTCGATTGTCGCCACGCAATGGCTCACCTTACTGTTTATATATTAAAAATATTTAATGATCATTTTATTATTACAAACATTTTTATGAATAAATCCTCCTCTATTGATAGTTCGTTGTCCGATATAGCTCATGGTTTATAATCAACCACATTATTGGTAGCATTATGCTTAATTCCATGAAAAGAAAATATAGGAAAAGCAAATAAAGTATTTAAAAGAATTTATTCGTCTATATTTAATTTATAATTGTAGATGGATAAATTCTATATAAATATTCTATAAATATAATAGTTAATTTATAAACAAAGAAGGTCCGAATGTAGATCCTTGAGGAACACCAATTAAAAATAAAAACTCTTTTTCGAATAACGGTAGCCCACCACTACTACTCTGAACTCTTTTAAAAATAATGATTTTGAACGATCATCTATATGTTAGTATATCATCATTAGTGATATGATGCAATAATAAATTATCATTTATAGTTTGATAACGTATCAAACGCTTCGAAGAGATCAAGAAAAAATAAAACTTTTTAAAGAGGGTTGTGGAAAAGAGAGAATATTTGCAAAAAAACTACTATTTACACGGTTTATTTATAATCGACAGAAAGGATAAACGAGAGGCTGATCGCAACGGATATTCAAAAGTGACTGGCGTGGATGTATAGAGTAGAAAAAGAGATAGAAAGCCACGCACACTGACATGAGTGAAAGGGAGACAAGGCCACGCACACTGAGGTGAGGAGGCAGCCCGCTCGTATATATAATATCGTGTAACGGTGCTAAATCTGACGATCTTGTGTGATGGTGAAATCCAATGCTTAGCACGAATAGAGTGGTCGCGCGGCGAGTGCCTATATGCGAGCGGCCCAAACGTCCGCCTAGATACTTCGCTTCAATAATTTACACGTAAGTCGATAATTTAATCTGTTATCTATTCAATTGTTCATTCGTCCACATCACTTAATCTATGTTAACCTACCATCACTAGTGTGTTCCTTTGTTTTATTCGAATATAGAGCGTTGTACGAATTCATCTTTTATTTCTGCTGCCTATATTCCTACACCATTAATGTGTTTAAAAATTTATGGATGTTGGTTTAAAATTAAGTTACCTGGCAGCGACGAGCTGGAATCCTTGGATTATGCCCTCGATAGTGTTATCCCAGGGTGGGTGTCGGCGGGTGGCGGCTTTCCGCAGGTACTCCACAGTTGGGGTCAACGAGTTATCAGCCAGGGCTTGCTGCCACGCCTTCACCAGGTATCTGTTCATGACCATTATTAATGGAACAGATTTTTTTTTATTATGGACCACAAACAAGTTAAAAAATAACAGTGCTGTCTAGGGACACCTGAATGAAGCGTAGCTTTATAGTATAAAGCGTAGGAACTAAGCGTTAAAAAAGAGATAGAAAGCCACGGCAGCCACGCACACTGATATGAGTGAAAGCGAGACAGAAGGCCACGCACACTGACGCAGCTGGCTAATATATACTCTCCTATAAACTCTTTGATATCTCTACTAAATCTAACGGTCTCGTGTAACGGTAAAATTGACGCTTAGCACGGATAGTGCGTCAGTGAATCAAGTGACATATTCAGTGGCGTTTTTATAGCTACAAGTTACCAACATTAGTGAAGTTTTACCAATGTCTGTGTGTGTATGTATCTACATTCAACAGTGGTAGGCATGTCGGATTACCGAGGGTCTACTGTAAAACTTGTAAAAGACAATCGAGTAAATAAAAGATCTCGTATCGTGTTCTGTTAGTTACCTGGCAGTCTGTAGTAGTAGTACGGTGTTTTCGCCCTCGTAAGTGCAGGCAGCGGATACGAGTCCGTACATGAGAGGCAGACTCGAGGACAACATGTACCCGTGACCGCCACACGCGAGGCGGCAACGCTCCACGCACTCGGCCGCGTCGGCAGTCGTGATCGCTTTCAAGCAACACGACAGTGCGTGTAGCTACACCCAACCAAAAAATTATTTTAATATACATTTTGCATTTTCAATCTACAGATATATGTACAGAGTTAGCCACAAATAACGGAACACCTAATTAACTCTTAAACCGTAAACATTTTCAAAAAATTTTTCCAATAAAGTTCCTTAGATGTAAACAAGCTATCGTTTAAAAATATTTTGAAAATACAGGATGCTCATTTTATTATGGAAACAGGGTAACCAGTCATTTTTTAAATATAAAACCCTGTATATTTTTACATTTTTCGATTCCTAGATTAATTATAAATATTTTTGGTCTCATTTATTTTTTTATAAAACGCACCATTTTTGAGTTATAAGAAATTAATCAAACTCCTGAACTTCATTCATACTCGTTTATTTAAGTCAAAGGGTAAATTAAATAAGGATAAAGTTAAGGTTAAGATGCATTTTATGCAAAAAAATATATAAATATCATAAAACTAAGTGGCTGTTTCATCTAAATCGATTGACCAAATGTCAGTAAAAAAAAACTTTAAAATACAAGAGGATGCTCCTCTCATTGATGAAGCAACACTGGTCAGTGTTAAAAGTTGAACAATACTAGAAATTTTCGATAGGTGTTCACAAGGGTCTGTAGCTCAATTGGGAGAGCATTGGATCGGACATCCAAAGGATGCCGGTTCGATTCAAGCCGTTTTCATAGTATTTTTCTATTAAAAATAATTGTTATATGGCGGATATTTAAATAACGTGATTGGCCGACCGCGCTTTTAATGTGTTGAAGGGAATTCGGGTTTGGATGACAACTACTCGTCAGTCCCGTTAGCAATTGCTACCATATTCAAATTTCCGCGTGGCCTGCGTTATTTATTAAATTTCGATTAATTTTCGAGTTACAGAGATCCAAATATTCTGTGGTGGATTCCTTATTTAATCAGCTTTACGGTAGTATTTTTTGTTTGATCCTAGCTTTATTATTTAGCGAGAAAATGGCATTATTATCTAAGAGTCCGAAATTTTTTTCACAGTTCGCGTATTATTGGGACTGTTGAGAGGGGTAGAGCGCGCTACCGCTGACTCACAAATGGTTATAATACCGTTGTTGTTTTTTAATTCCATAACACAAGCTGTTGACTACGCTTAGTCGACCTTTTTTATTTTATTTATGATCTTTTTGACAACTCTACTTTTCTATGATTTTTATGGTTGTATTTTGTTACTGTTTGATTATACGTATGTCTAGAAGAAGCGAGTTTTATTTTAGAGCTTTTTTCACATTTTTAACACAGGCTTTAGCTACTAAACTTGGATTCAGACCAATATGTGACCAATTTTTCACAAATAAAAATTATAATCTAATATTAATATTTACTAGCTGACCCGGTAACGCGTTGCTATGGTAATGTTAATTGATACAATGGATAAAGAGCGGACAGACAAACACACAAACAACAAATTTGTGTTTTTAGAGTTTATACTAGCGGCCCGTCCCGGCTTCATACGGGTGGACAAAATTCTTTAGAATTTTTTCTATTATTATATATTTTTCCGTTAGCGCCATCTAGCGTCCAGTAGACGAACTACTTGCGGTTAACGCGTTGCTATGGTAACGCGTATGCAATGAAAAAAGTGCGGGGAAAAAAGCGGACAGACAAACAACAAATTTGTGATCTTAGATTATAGATTTATACCTCAGGCAATCTCTCCATGTCGCCAGCGTCGAGTTCAGCAGTGACGTTATTGTACATGTTCCACAGCCACTGAGCGCTGAGTCGGAACGCGTGAACCGAAGAGATGCCGACGAGCAACTTGTGTTGTTGCGTCACATAGTCCAAAATCTGCGGTTCCGGCTCACTAAGGACCAGTCATAATGGTACAATAATAACTAAATACACTATATTTTATTACTTAAACCAGAATTAAGACGTTATATAAAAAGTATACGGATCATTATGCCTCCTGTCGGGCACAGCAACTAGAAAGACCTTTTGTTATCAAATAAAAATAAATAAATATATTCTGATTAGCTGTAGTGAGCTTTTTTATTAAAAAAATAATTTCTCTTTAGTAGTTTAATATATTACTATAATAGGAGTGGAGCTCCCATGGATCAGCTTCAATGACGCAATGTCTGTTACGCTATAACTTCCCGAGTTCTTAACCGATTTTAATCATTTTTGTGTGGAATCGAATCAACACCTTTAAGACCTGATTGTCATGAATTTTAAAATTTACAAAAATAAAAAAGTTATGACCAAAAAACATTGGCTCTATGGGATTTCCCATTAAAACAAAAAGCGCGCGCTTTTTTGAAAGTTTTCATTATTATAGAATTTTAAAATTTACTAAATATTATTGATATTTTTTCTTAAATTTTACGATCCGCTCTAATTAATGGTGCTAGCGAAGCTTTATGCTTAGCGACTGCATCGCCAAGTATAATATATTATATCAAAATTTTATCATTTAAGTATTCCTGGCTGCTAGTTAGTGGCAGTTCAAATAGAAACTTCTACTACTCACTTGGGTTTAAGCTGCGATTGGTGACGCACAGCCGAATAGCGCGTAGCAATGGTGACAGCTTTCGCCATATAGTTACACATGTCATACACCAGCATTACACGTACGAACATCATCGTGCCATAAGTCAGCTTCGAACTGGGCGCGTTCACGTACGTGCCGTCCTTAAACATATTATGAAAGATAAACAAAACAAGCAGTTTTTCAGTGTTTTTGCTGTTTAAAAATAATTTGTAATAGATTTTTTATAATTGTATTTTAATAATAAATGCTTTAATAGTATAAAAACCGGCCAAGTGCGAGTCGGACTCGCGCACGAAGGATTCCGTACAAACTTTTAGTCAAGTAAAAAAAACACGTTCGTTGTATGGAAGCCCCCCTAATTTTATTTTAATTTTATTATTTGTTATCAAAGTAAAAATACAACTGAGTATTTTGTGATATTTCAAGTGCTTACCTGTTGCCATTATTGATAGATATCGAGCAAAAAAGGGGAAAAAACAGCATTTATTGTATGGGAGCACCCCTTAAATATCTATTTTATTTTGTTTTTAATATTTGTTGTTATAGCGGCAACAGAAATACATAATTTGTGAAAATTTCAACTGTCTAGCTATCGCAGTTCTTGAGATACAGCCTGGGGACAGACAGACGTACGGACAGACAGCGAAGTCTTAGTAATAGGGCCCCATTTTTAATCGTTGTGTACGGAACCCTAAAACACTTAATAACAATTCAATTCAAAGACTCGGCAGCACAATTGGAGAAATATTCGCCCCGATAGTGAGAGTTGTTTTCTAATCAAACTGCTTTCGATATAAGACTGTAGCACTTAAACGTTCAAATAACAAGAAATATAGTTAATAAATGTTATGGTATTTGCTTGACGCAAAATAGGCGCTTAAAGTCGTCGAGTTGCGGATACCGCCTGTATTGGATGAAGAAGATGAAGATGGTATTTGCTTTTTAACCGACTCCAAAAAAGGAATTCTCTCGAAGAACTCTTCGAAGAACTCTTCGAAGGAAGAAATTTCTCAATTCG
This sequence comes from Calamotropha paludella, assembly GCA_927399485.1. Taxonomy (NCBI): domain Eukaryota; kingdom Metazoa; phylum Arthropoda; class Insecta; order Lepidoptera; family Crambidae; genus Calamotropha; species Calamotropha paludella. The sequence goes on from OV656804.1 coordinate 29,070,641, forward strand.
GCTGTTTTTTTTTTTAATATTTGTTACTTCATAACTTTGTCAATTATAAACCAATTTGGAATTTTTATTTTTTATTTGAGAGAGTATATCTTCAGATTGGTCCCATTTTATTTTCATATCATAAAATTTAGTTCTTATATCATAGGTAACATATAAAAATTTCGGTGTTTATAGCAAACTAAATAATAAATAAAGATAAAAAATTCTTCAAAAAACTAGTTACAAAATAACGCATTAAAAAGCAAGAAATAATTGCTGGCACCGATTCCAAAAATAACTATTAGTATTAATGTAGTAAAAGCATAGAATAGACAAAAAAAAAATAGTTTTAGCTTTTTAGTGGTGCTTGCAATTGTAGAGTAATTTTTGGAGTCGGTTTTTTTTAAAGGAGTTTAAGGTAGGTATATTATAATATTTCGAATGGTCAATGAAGCCATATATATACTTTGACTATTGAATATACTGAAATAGCAATGTGAAAGAGAGCATTCCAGTTTACCATAATGTGATTATTTCTAATTTAATTTGGCCTAAAATCAAAAGGTATAAATTGATATCTATTGCAAATTAGGTTAGGTGAGATATTTTTCTGTTCGTTACCATCGAGCAAGTTATATCATGAAAAACAGCGGATTAACGACGGTTTATTTTTTTAATTTTATATTTAATCCCGACGTTTCGACTCCTTTACGAGAGCCTAAGGATGACTAATTTAATCTTTTAATAAATATTAAATATATATTTGTTACATTGACACCAATTAGCCTAGCCCAAAGTAAGCACTGTAAAGCTTGTGTTATGGATACTAGGGTAACGGATAAACATACGTATATTATACATAGATAAGTAATGTTTATAGAAATATATATAAATACCCATGACTCAGGTACAAATGCTCGTATTCATCACACAAACGTTTGCCCCTTCCGGAACTCGAACCCAGGACCATCGGTGCGAAAGGCAGGATCGCTACCGTTGCACCAAACGGTAGTTACCTTTTAAGTTTTACGTTAAGTTAAACCTTTTAAGTTAAAATTCATTTTTTATTTAAATGTGACTTGACGCGGCAGTATAACTAAATAAGTTATATCAAATTATGCCTTTCAATATTCTGTCAAAAAAGGGCAATCGTTTAATGTGCTGTCGATTGTACAATAAAATCGTGCATTTTCTCTGACTTACGTTATAAAAAGTTTAATAATTGTTTATAATAAAATAAATTTATGATAAGTATATCTTAATAATTGTTATCTTGGTGACAAATCATAATCTAACTCCATTATCCGATTATTTCGTTGATTTTCCTAATACTTTGCCTACAATACTTCGCGTGTATACGATGTGTATCCCTACTAATATTATAAATGTGAATGTAAGTTAGTTTGTTATGCTTTATGCAAAAACTACTAAACCGATCATCATGAAACTTCGTACATATATTCTTGCAGGTATTAGAAGTAACATAGGCTACTTTTTATTGAAAAAAAAATTGCGGGCGAAGCCGCGGGTGAAAGCTAGTATTTGTATAATTGTACACACTTAAAGCTTATAAATATTTATTTATTTACGATACGGCAATTGCAAAAAAGAAAACTGTACATCTTTAAAAGTAACATAACTGAAAAATTTGACTGTTAGAGAGAGATGTGCGCAGGCGCAGCATTTACTGAGACAAGGTTAATTTTCACGGCGACGTTAAATTTTACATAAATATGTAATTATTTAAATTAAGCTTTTTATTTCTGTTACCTATAAAACGTAACAAATTATTTACAATAAATATTAAAAAATACAGTGTTATTAAAGATTACGTTAACTACAAAGGACGACCGTTTGGTGTAACGGTAGTGTTCCTGCTATTCGTATCGATGTTCCTGAGTTCGAGTCCCAGAAGAGGCTTTTTGATATATGCGAGCATTTTTGGCTGAGTTATGGGTATTTATATATATTTTTATGAATATTACTTATCTAGGAAAAGAAAGTTGGAAGTTTTCAGCATAGACCATAGGCATAGGTGTCTTATTTTAATAGAAGACAATATTATTTATTGGCGTGTGTCTATAACCCTAATGACTTGCGGTAGTAAAAATTAAAAATAGTTCTTATATTTTCGCCTCGTTCGTTAAAGTTCACTTCATATTTTTAACCAATTTAAAAAAGGGGGAAAACTCTTAGTATGCGGTGCTTGTTCTAAATATTGAGGCTGGCACTGTACGTAAAAAAATTGTTAGTAAAAATTTTTTTAATGAAGTTTTTATTTCTAGCTTTTTAGGTATTTATTAAACGAAATACATTTTTGAAGTCGATTTTTTTCAATTAATTTTTATCAAATCCTGATGCTTCGATCCCTTTTTTAAATGCCGTCTTTACACGCGAAAAATCTATCAAAAAGTCTATTGTTTATGGGAACAGTATTCGTTATTTTGTCGAACCATAGTCAACATGTTACTAGAGTTGGAGTATAAAACAAGTGATGAGATTTAGTGAGATAGGTCACAGACAAAAAAAAAAATCTTTGGCAAATGCAATAACATGACTCTCCTCGTAAGACAATATTTAAATAAAGTAAGTGGGTGCGTCATCTGTACTGTATCATTAATGTTATTTTCGACCTAAATAGATAAACAGTTCATTCCGTTGATAGTTTCTACTAAGGCGATAACAGAAATCAAAACAAAATATATTTAACAAAATCGGTTTAACAAAATTCAATATGGCGTTTTATGAGATAAGGTAACGTTACTAATTCACTGTAATAATACTCTCCATAAATTATATGAGTGAATTTTATTATAATATCGAAAAAAATGCAAAAGTAAAAAATTAAAGGCACTGCTATGACCTGATGAGTAATCACTTTAAAAATAACAAATATTAGTATAGTTATATTTAAGTATAATAATGTGTCAAAATACTTGGCTTGATAAACCATAGAGTTTAGTGTTAATCATTACTGCTCTGTGGCGTTGCAAAAAAATGTTTATATATGAAAAAAAAGATTATAACTAGAAAATGGAAGCATTATACCTTTATTATACTACTTTGTAACAAGCTTAAGTTATCTACTTGACTATACAGTGGACCCCCGATAATCCGGCCCCTGTCTAATCCGGCGCCCCCTGTAATCCGACATGACAGAATTATGTTTGACAATCTTTGCTAATATAGATCACGCAAGTTTGAACAGGTCACAACTCGTACGCGCCACGTATAATATATAGACTCTTGTCATTAGATATGTAATTTGTCGGATTACAAGGTACTCTTTCGTAAAAAAATCCGGACTATAGGGGTACCTGCCTAAGTGCTCTATAATCCGACAAATTCGATAGTCCGACACTGCCCTGCATAATGTTTGCCGGATTACCGGGGGTCCACTGTATATAAATAGTTCTGCTTTTTTAAGTCAATTATTATAGTTCACATTGCATTTCATAGCAACCTTAAATTAAAATGGCAGACAACTCAAAGATTGTTTGTTTTTTAAAAATCGGATAATTTATACCGGTGCTTATCTTGTTCAATGGCCTAATAAAAAAATCAAAGGTACTCAATTAAGTCAATTATTATAGTTCACATTGTATTTCATAGCAACCTTAAATTAAAATGGCAGACAACTCAAAGATTGTTTGTTTTTTAAAAATCAGGATAATTTATACCGGTGCTTATCTTGTTCAATGGCCTAATAAAAAAATCAAAGGTACTCAAGCACACCCCCTCCAACGTAGAACAATTATAATAACAATCTTCATCACCCACCTCTAGAACTTTAGTATTTTTCATTAGCATATGATCTCTTGGTATCCTGACGTGATCGAAGCCCAGGAATCCATTGTTGGTGCCGTTCATGCCGAGCTTGGCTCCGATCTCTCCTATCTTGATGCCCCGGAGCGGCATGTGGGTCTCCTCATCGCGGAGTTGGACCACAAATGGGTGGATCCCGTGGCATTGACCCTTGGTGTACAACTGTGCCATCACAATGCAGTAGTTGGCAGTGTGAGCCACTATAAAAAAGAAACCGTTTTTTTTTTTAATTTAAACAGCTCTAGAGGTACAGATGTATTTAACAAACCCCTGAGCAAAAAAGACAATTTTTTTATATGTTGCACACAACCGATTTCAATGAAACTTATATCAATGAAATCTACACACTAAGTGCTATTTTTCTGATTTTTATGGATGTACCACATCTTTTAGAACAGACTAATAATAGCCAAGAAAATAAAATTTCTATAAAAAAAAAATGTCTTTATATTGTCTACAGTTTGGCGTTGGAATCACATTCCTAGCTCTATTAGTTTTAGAGAAAGAAAAGTTTAAAAAATTTGCTGTTATCAGGTCATTTTTCAAGGTCACTCAGAGAAAACAAGAGATAGGCAACTAAAAACTACATAAATATTAATGTAGATGAGTAACGTACTTAACAATATGATATTCATTACATTTGGCTCTGGGGGAACATTGTCAATACTTAACATTCTATACTCTTTCTTGTAATGTAACACAATAAATAATAAAGTAAAAAAGTCGTATATTGGATATTTTTTTAACCTCTAATATGTCCCATGAAAATAGTTACAGTGCAACCTCGATATAACAAATCGGAAGGGAACAAGAAAATATTCATTCTATCGAGTGATTCGTTAAGCTGAGGTTTGTTATACTGAGGTAGGTTGGTCTAAAATTTGTAATAAAGAGATATAAATGAAGTTTTACTCACCTCATCATTACGTACTCGTCTTGTTACAGCGAACAACTTCTAGTAATAAATGATAACTCATTTTTGTCAAGTGACTGTATTTTCTATTTTTAAAAAAATAGGTAACAACATTTTTCCCTTAGATTAATAATCAAAATTAAATGCAGTAAAATCCGTAAAAATAGGTATATGGTAGGTACATACATTATGTAGTTAATTTTAATGACTTGCACAGCAAAAATCACGAATTAAAGATAAAAAACTAAATAAAAATATGGTTATGGTAGCTTAATTTTATACGGCCTTTTTGTCACGACATTGTTTTAATAACTTCAAAACACATTCCTCTATGTCTTTGTACTCGCATGATTTTAATCTTCTACTGTTTACAGGCAAACCACTTTCTTCTGAAAACTTATATTTGAGTTTTAAAATTGTAGCCAGTAAACTTGCGGGAATCCCGAACTTATTAGGTATGTCTAATGTTTACGTCGTAGGATTTTCGTCAACATGATTAATGATGTTTCGCTTTTCTGCGACTGATAAGGAACACCTTTTACGTTTCTGAGCCATTGCAACTTGAATCTTCAACAATAGTAACAAGCAGCAATATTTACATTACTTACCATCAAAGAACAACGATTGATTAACGAAAAAAACGTGTCGAAACCTGTCGCGACATGAATCACATACTATGAGATTAAGGGTCATATATTGGTGGGAACGTTATATAAAAGTTTTGGGTTGTCAAGATTTGTTAATTAGCGGTATTAAAACTTTTTTCATAGTTGAAAATTCGTTTTAGAGGGGTTTTTCGCAAACATTGTTCGCAATGTAAAGGTATATTTTACATTGACTCTTATGGACAATGCAAGGGGATTAAGAAGAATTGGTTAAATCGAGGAAGTCGTAATATTGAGGTACGTTATATTAAGGTTGCACTGTATATATTTATTAGAATCATATAAGTGGTTTCTATTTTACAAGTCATGATTACATAATATCATTTTTATTAATCCATTTATCAGAACAACCAAATTTAATAATTATCTAAAATACATGAAATAATTATGTGAGTCAACTATAGACTTTGTACATACATACTAGGGATGTTGCGGATGTGTTTTTTTTCACATCCGCGGATGCGGATGCGGATGCGGATTTTAAGAGGCTCACATCCGCGGAAGCGGATGCGGATGCGGATGTGTACAAAAAACTTAAGTGTTGGTTTGGTAGGGTAAAAAGCAGTAATATTTATCCTTTGTTTATCTATACATATAAATAAAATTGGAGTGTCTGTTTGTAATATTGAAATAACCGTTTTTTACTACATGCATATATATACGGTACGGATACGTACACACACCAAAACCACATTTTTTACAATTTTTGTCTGTCTGTCTCTCTGTTTGTTCGGGCTAAACGCTGAAATAGCTGGACCGATTTTGACGGAATTTTTATTGACAGATAGCTGATGTAATAAAGAGTAACTTAGGCTACTTTTATTTTTATTTTTTAATATTTTACTTTAGAAAAATAATGTAATGTTTCTATGTCAAAGTACTGTCCAGTACAGCGCGCAGCTCACGCGCATGCCATCACTGTCTATGCCGTCACGTCGGGCACGTCGGGTCAATATCACAAAGGCTGCTTATCGCGCGGGCTCAGAACGCTCGCGCGGGCTCAGAACGCGCCAGCGGGCTATTGCTGGTTTTTAATAAAAAATTTTTTTGCAAATTATAATAACTGAGCCACGGTCATAATAAAGAAGTGAGTGAATTACTATAACTAATTAATTGTATTAGTAATGAAATTTAAATATTGGAGCATTATATTTAAAGTAGAATGACCGCCTTTTCGGACTCCAGTCTGTTTCGCAAGGGTTCGTGTATTAATCCTTTGCGTTCTTTTTTAGGTAACAGTTTGAACTCACTTTGATTAATACTCCACCATTAAAGAGGACTCTCATTTAAATTAACTCACTTTTTATTACGGAAAGTAAGTAACTGCTTCTTGTGAATTGTGTCAGGGCTAACAATTTCTGGTGTAGCATCATGGTAAGATCACTAATTAAACAGGACCGACGTCCTATACCTGAGGTCTCTAGTCGTTCCGTTCTGTTTCCATGAAATCTGTCATTCCCATTTTCTTCACTCTTTCGGTAATTGGAGATATTGTTCGAGAAGCCAAGATGTCTTCGGTGTTTCTGCTAATCTTTAATATATCATCTTTAATCTTTTACTCGGTCGACACTCGCCACTCGCCGGCCCCTTCCCCTTCTTTCTTGTCGCATCCGCATCCGCATCAGCTCCGCATCGATTTATATGCGGATGCGGATGCAGATGCGGATGTCTAAATCGATGCGGATGTTCCGCATATGCGGATGCGGATGCGAATATTCGCAACATCCCTGATACATACAACAACATGACAACCAACGCCAAAACTGTTATTATTATCTTAAACACAAAAGTGTAAAGTCCATTATGGATTTGTCCAAATTTACACATTTTGCGATAGGCTGCAATATGCTTATTATGTAAATATTTCTGAGGTTTAGTAACAACTGTTTGGTGTTGGTGAATAAATTTGTGCGATTTTGAAGGTATGCCCTAAAAATATACGCGACAACAGTCAAAGATCAACAGTCACATATAGGCACTTCTAAAGAGTTCAAAACTTCAACCCATTGGCAAAGTCAATTAAGACAATGAATGTTAAGTACACTTTTGATCGATACACAGAAATAATGTAAAGTGAACCTTAATTTAAAAGACATAATGTAGATTTTTACTAAATTGATAATTATTTTTTAAGTGTGTTTCATTTTGAGGTTTGCCTACCTTATGCCATTGTAATACAGACCATTTTACTTTTAGAGCGCTTAGTTTACTGTGCTGTTGACCGCTGTGATATTCAAAGGAGGGTAGGATGTAAGGATTTATTGCACATTTTATTTTACTAATAAATAGTTTTAATAGCTATTGGCTTTAAGTTCTGAAAATCATCGAATATTTGAAGGGCATCTATTTAGCCCAGTGGCGGCCCTCATATGATAAATAATAATATTTCTTACAATCACACCAATCGCCTTAGCTCAAATAGGCTAGTTGACAAAATTTGGAAATTCGTTTAAACCTATAGTTTAGTACCTATTTTACCCCAAATATATATTATTTTTAGAAAAATAGGCCTTTTTCATAAGTATTTTGCTTTTTTAGAAATGAACTTATAATTGAGTTCGAAAAAGGCCAAGACTGTCATGGCGTCTTGAATGACGTCACTCCTCGCGAAAGAATTAGATAAAACAGCACAGATTAGATAGATGATGTACAGCTACGACCGGTGTTTTGCGAGGCGTGACGTCACGCTTCTCTGATTGGTATTTAATGTCACGTGATTAAATAAGTAATTTTGCCGATTTTAATTTCCAAAAATATTAGTAATCTTATATTATTTTAATTAAAAAGTTGTTTTTTTGTTTACTACAAATCATGATTAATCATTAGAAACTCTAAGCCATCTGATTCATTCTTAGTGGAAACAAGCCTATTATAACATTTAAACAAGATTGAAACCAATGATACGGCTCATCTCATCTCATCTACCGTTTGGTGGAACAGTGGCGATCCTGCATTTCTCACGACGATTTAAGTTCCAGTGATAAAAGGGGCAGATTTTTGTGTGATGAACACGAGTGTTATATATTTCTATAATTATTAAATATTTCTGTATTGCTATCCGTTACCCTAGTATCTATAAACAAAGCTTTACAGTGCTTATTTTGGGCGAGACTAATTGGTAAGAAATATTATTATTATCTGTGTCACTACTCAAAAATGCAAAAATATAAAAATTAAAAATTAACTGGCTGATTGCTCTCAATTGATTGTCAAACATTTGCAGAAATGTTTCATTCGAATGCAAGGATGTTCCTTTCATTGATGAAGCAATGCTGGCCTACAGCGTAAAAATTGCAAGAAAATTTTTGACTGTAGCTCAATTCACAATAGCTTAATTTTATTTAGTCTATTAAAATTTATCACATATTCCTAATTTAAATATCCCTTGATTTTTTAATGTCATAATCAATGTTTTTGGTATTACGTTTATATGAAAATGAGAAAAAAAATCAAACTTACAACCGCCGGGCCACCATTTATACGAAGTCAATGTCGGACTATGCAGAACAAACTCCTTCGTAGCCGGGTCGTAGGTAGCGGTGGTTTCAAGGCCACGGATAAATGTTCCATGACCGAGTTCAGTCTATAACAAAACAAAATATAATAATAATAAAAGTATTTGCTTCAGATATAATTTATGTTATTTAAGCATTTAAATGCTTAAATAACAAAACGATAATTTTAACCAACCAACAAAGAAACATAATTAGGTTGATGCAGTCCCTAAGCATAAAGCTTCGCTAGTACTGGATATCTATATTGGAGTGGAGCGTAATACTAAAAAACGTTTAAAAAAGGAAATAAAATTCAATAATGTTTAGTAAATTTTAAAATTCCATAAGAATGAAAACTTCCAAAAAGCGCGCGCTTTTTGTTTCAGTGGGAAATCTCATAGAGCCAATGTTTTTTGGGTATAACTTTTGTGAATTTCAAAATTCGGGCTCAGTCATAATCCGGTCTTAAATGTGTTAATACGATTCCACATAAAGAATTTTAAAATCGGTTAAGAATTCGGGAAGTTCTTCGCGATCGATCGATCGATCGATCGCAAATGTAATTCGGCAGGGAATGGAGTATTTTATACCATTCTCCGACATCCCGCTCGGTTACAAGTCCCGACCTTGGTATAATGCGGCCTGTGCTCGTGCTGAGGCCCGAAAACAATCTGCTTACCAAGCCTGGGTGCAAATCCGCGATCGCGGGGTTCGTGCACAAAGAATTCGAGCGAAGAAGAGAGCCTATAATTCGGCCGCCAAGTCATGCCTATCCGAATGGAAGTAAACAGTTCTGGTCCCTCTCGAAGTCAGTCGAAACGAATTTCTGCCGTCCTATGCTACCGCCATTGCTGAAATCTGACGGGTCCCTGGCCCATTCTGCAGCTGAGAAAGCAAGTTTATTTGCCTCTCTGTTTGCGAGCAATTCCCGTCTTGACACCGGCTCTCAACAACCACCAAACATACCTCGCTGTGATTCTTCGATGTCGGAGATCACAATTCACAATAAGCAGGTCCGTAGAGTCTTACTTAGTCTGGACGTGAATAAGGCCAGTGGTCCTGATGGCATACCAGCAAGAGTGCTGAGGTACTGTGCGCCTGAGTTGTCTCCTGTGCTAACACGCTTGTATCGCCTCTCTCTCAACACAAAAACCGTCCCAAAATCCTGGAAGCTTGACAATGTGCAACCAATACCCAAAAAGGGTAGTCGTGTCGACCCATGCAATTACCGACCGATCGCCATCACTTCCATACTCTGTAAGGTTATGGAAAGAGTGCTGCACAGCAAGTTGCTCTCATACCTAGAAGACAACGATCTCCTCAGTGACCGTCAATATGGCTTTCGCCGAGGACGCTCAACTGGGGATCTTCTAGTTTATGTCACGCATTGCTGGGGCGAGGCCCTCGAGATGCACGGCGAAGCACTTGCCGTGTCACTTGATATCTCGAAGGCTTATGACAGGGTCTGGCACGCAAGTCTGCTGCGCAAGCTTCCTGCGTACGGTATCCCCGCTGACTTTTGCAGTTGGATAGCCGACTTCCTGACTGAACGATCGATCAGAGTAGTTGTCGATGGCTCCTCTGACTCAGTGCCTATTGATGCCGGAGTTCCTCAGGGGTCTGTTCTTTCTGCGACGCTTTTCCTGCTGCACATCAATGACCTGTTAATACCAGGAATTGTTGGGTATGCAGACGACAGTACTGTTGTAGAGAGATACCTGTCTAGCGCAAAAGCCAGCGGCGACGACGTGATGTTCATGAGAGAGGCCATGGTTGAGCGAATAAACCAGAGGCTAAACTACGTTTCCCAGTGGGGCGATAGTAACTTCGTTAATTTCAACGCCGCCAAAACACAAGCGTGTCTTTTCACGGCAAAAAGGAGTTTCTTCCACCTCACTCCTACTTTCCGAGGTACATCTGTACCTGTGACCGACAGCCTCGAGCTTCTTGGCATGGAGTTGTCTTCAGACCTTAACTTCGGCGCCAACATCGAATCCAAAGCTCAAATTGCAGCCAGAATGCTGGGCGTCCTAAATAAGGTCAAGCGATATTTCACGCCAGGACAGCTTTTAACACTCTATAAAGCTCAAGTCCGATCTTGCATGGAATATTGCTGCCACCTTTGGGATGGCTCAGCAAAATACCAACTTGCTGCACTGGACACGATTCAGCGCAGAGCTGAGAGGCTCATCGGGGACAACAAATTGGTGAAGAGCAAGCTTCACACCTTAGCTCTTCGCCGCAAAGTTGCCTGTCTGGCGGTCTTCTACAGACTGTACTTTGGAGCTCTTGAGCACACTGCTCAAGAGCTGCATCTGCTCATACCGCCATCTCCTTTTTTCCATCGGACATCCAGACGCACTGCAGGCTACCACCCTTTCTTGGTTGATATTCCTACCTGTCGCACCAAGCGCTTTTCAACATCCTTCATAACGCGCACAGCAAAGGAGTGGAACTCCCTCCCTGCGTCTGTATTTCCGAGAACTTATAACCCGTCTATTTTCAAGGCCAGGGTGAATAGGGACCTTCTGGGTTAGCTCGTTCCATCGTGGATTCTGTCATGGCCCCCGGGCTTGATTGGGATCAAGAGCAAACCCATCCTAAATTAAAAAAAAAAAAGTTATGGCGTAACAGACATTGCGTCATTGAAGCTGATCCATGGGAGCTCCAACAAAATAAAACAGAAGGTACTTGCTTAAATTTTGTATTTTTGTTTTATGCAAGTTATAAATAATATAATTTATAGTCATATTTATAACAATATACAGGTATAAATTTTAATTACCATAAAAAATGGAACGCGAAATTTAGGAAAGAATCTATATTATAAATACGCGAATAAATTTTTTTTTTGAGTTATAATAGTAAAGTTATTCAGTTTTTATAATTGCGGAAAATATCGCCAAATTTACAGACACCATACATTGTATTCAATGAACTTCCGTCAATGAAAACGTATCACACCCTCTCAACTGAAAATGAACTTACTGTACATAGAAATAAGGTAGAATATATGCTAGCAAGCCGCCCCACTCCCGCTCAAGCACCAAAAATGCACCGATAGGTAAATACTCAATTAATGAATCAAACTTTTCTTTCATACTTTATCGGGCGTGGAACCTATAAAATTTCGTTGAGATAGGTATTAAGTTAACAAAATAACATACAAAAATTTATTTAGAACATCAATCATTAACCAAAATGCAAATAGGTCATTAAATTATTCATATGTAAAAAGATTATTTTTATGTACATTACCTGCTCACATTAAAGTCACTGTAATTCAAATATTTCATTATTTGTTCAAAGTGTCCTCCTTTATTTTCAATACACACTCGAGCCCGTTTTAATAAATTTCCTTTTAAAGAAATTATTATGTTTCTTTGCATTTTCACTTTATTAAAAGCGTCTATTATTCGCTGTTTTTAGCACTTCAATAGTGTCAGGTTCACTCACATACACTCTACGCTTTATTTCACTCCATAAGACAAGGTCTAAAGGTGTAAGGTCTGGTGAGCGCGCGGGCCACGGCACCAGGCCGCGGCCGATCCATAGGTCACTGAACTCTTCGGTGAGGTACTCTCTCACATCACGATGGTAACGTGGAGGTGCACCGTCTTGCTGAAACCACAATCCTCTCAAGTTCGCCAGTGGAATGTCATCCAACATAGTCGAAACCATCGTGCGGAGTAGATTCAAATAGGTTTCGCCCGTGAGTCGGCATTCAATAAAATATGGACCGATGATTTCTCCGTTCAATATGCCGGTCCAAACGTTTACACTAAACCTATGTTGAAACGAATTCTCTCGCGTGAGCATAGGATTCCTGTATGACTACCAATGTTCACGCACGTAAAATGAGCCATGGTCTAGGAGCCGTCGATAAGCACTTAACACTGTACTGTAGTTTGGCTGTCGAGCATTCGGGTTGTTACCCTCTCGGTACTTCCGTAAAGCCGCCGACACATTTTCACCGCACAAAAGTAAGCACGAACCATCATGACATATTCACGAGTTGTAAACTGATAAGCCATGATTTTATTATGTACTTAACGAGTGTAATTGATCGATCACAAACGCGTATGCGCACAGGCCGACTGACAAGTGGTAACTAAGTAATTAGGTCAAGGTCAAAGAAATGGTTATGTTCCCGGCATTTAAGTTGAACATGATTTTGAAATCACGTGACATGCGCAGTAGCAAGTTTAGGTACATTATTCACTACTGCGCATGTCACGTGATTTCAAAATGCCGGGATTATACACGTGCAGAGTGGTGCGGGTTAGGGATTTACGATATACATCGATGCATTGAAAACATCGATGTTTACAATGCGATGCATCGAATCGATCCAATGTTTTGAAATGCTTTCGATATACTCGATGTATCGATGTTTTTTTGCATTTACAATGCTATATTTCTATAAGATATAAAATACGTGTGTAAAAAACAACTACGCCTCCGAGCCCTCAGATGGGATTCGAACCCACGGACTTTCGCCATCCGGGCGACTGCTCTGACCGCTGAGCTACCGAGACGCTGGCAAACGTGTCGAATTTTACAAACGTATTTCAACTTTTACTATGAGCTAGTATCGTTCCACCAATGTTGAACGCTAACTACCTTCAACATCGAAAGTAATATTTTTACAAATATTAAACAATCGATTAAGATGGAACCAGCTATAATTATGTTTTTAATTTATTTTTTTGCATTCACAATACAATATTTATATAAGATACTAGCTGATCCGGCCACGCGTTGCTGTGCCGACTGCAGCACCATCTGCCGGGCTAATTTGTGAATCTAAACCATTCGCAGATCCCCTTGAACACACACAAAAAAAATCATTCAAATCGGTCCAGCCGTTTAGGAGGAGTTCAGTGACATACACACTCACAGAAGAATTATATATATAAAGATAAATTCAAATCCCATCTGAGGGCTTGGAGGCGTAGTTGTTTTTTACACACGTATTTTATATCTTACCAATGAATTTCATAAAAACTCAAGTTTAACCACTAAAATTTGCCTAATATCTTTTTCCCTATTTGTTTAATTAAAAAAGAAAAGTTGATGATTCAATAGTGGACTGGCATGTGATACAGGCTGGTGACAATCGGACAGCGAAATCTTAGTAATAGGGTTCCATTTATCCACTTGTCAGTCCGTTACCACGCGCCTTACCCCTCTCAACAGTCCCAGTACTGTGCGAATTATGAAAACGATGTCGGATTCTTAGATAATAATGCCTATTTCTCGCTTAATAATTAAGCCAGGACCAATCAAGAAATACTACCATAAAGCTGATTAATAAAGAATCCACCACAGAATATTAAGATCTGTGTATCTTTAGGAAGGTTCCGTCCAATATCAACTCCAGACGCTGGAGTCGAAGGCGAAGAAACTCATCGGCAATAACGAACTTTTTAATAATAAGCTGAAGGGCCTTGAACATAGACGGAAGTTAGCTAGCCTATCCGTTTTTTATAGGATACATTTCGGAGGGTGTGCCGTAGAATTGCACAGCCTTGTTCCGCCGTCCCCATTTTTTCATCGGACAACCAGACTTACGAATAGGCACCACCTTTATTTGTTTTATATACCAAAGAGTCGCACTAAGATTTTTGGTTCCAATTTTGTAATACGTACCGCTAAAGAGCGGAACTCTTTGCCTGATAAATATAATTTAGGGTCTTCAAGTCACTAGTGAATAGGTTTCTTCTAGGCAAGCGCGTTACATCCTAGATCGCATCGTCACTTACCATCAGGCGTGATGGCAGTCAAGCGCTTTCCTATTCACGATAAAAAAAAAACTCAAAAATAAATCGTAATTTAAAAAAAACAGCAGGCCACATGGTAATTTGAATATGGTAGCAATTGCTACCGGGACTGATGAGGGATGTTGACTGGCAATTACTACCGTGGCTTGACAAGTAGTTATACCCTTTGGGTATGGAACCCTAAAAAAGTACTCGATGCGTACAAAATATCGATGTTTACACCCGATACATCGAAAGACATCGATGTACAGTTCTGATTTATCGAATCGAGAAAAACATCGATGTTTTTTCCAAAGTGGACACCCCTAGTGCGGGGGAAGGGAGCAGCGGGGGAGGCGCGGCGGGGCAGGGGCGCGGCGGCGGGGGTTTTATGTTTGCACGCGCCAGCAGCGTTGCCAGACCTACGGATTTGTCCGTAGATCTACGGACTTTAGGTCTTGTCTACGGACATACGGATTTTAGTCGCAAATCTACGGATTTTTGATCGATTTCATTCTTCCGACTGAAACAATAATATAAATATTGAAATTAAATAATTTTTTGCGTCAAACGAAACGTAACTCCGAAAAAAAGGCAAACTACGTTTTGTTCTTTGTTATTTTGTTTGTAATACAATAATACAGACTATTTAGGTTGTCTGATTAGTAGCGACTAACGTAAAACGGAATTCGTTAGATCGTCGGCTGAAAGCCTAGAAGCCAGGGCGGGTTAAATAAATTGAAAAAAATATAATTCGTTGGATTGTTGGTTTGGTTTGGTTGGCGGCATTAACAACCTCCTTTGTCTGCCTCACAGTAGTGCGAATGTAGAACGTTTATTTTCTGCAACTAACCTCATGAAAACCAAAACCAGGAACAAACTTAACACAGAATCTATAAAAGGACTGCTTTATATGAGGTAGAAGCAAAGAAGGAGCATTTTGAATTATTTAATTCAAAAATACATGACACGAAAAAAGGCTACAAATATTACTGAGAATCGTGAGAGTGACACCGACAGTAATAATGAATAATGAATAATAAATAAAAATAAAAACTACTATTAAAAAAAATATTTTTCTTTCATTAAAAAAAATGTGAGCTGTCACGTTACGCCTGGCAGCTGTGAAACATCAAAATTATTTTGTACAGGTAATATTCATAAAAGTATAGTTTACGACAGAAAATAAATATGGCATAATGAAAAATAAAATATTACGAATTTCTTTAGGAAAATGATGACTTTATTTAATAAACATTTATTTTCTTTAAAAACAAAATTATTTCGAATTGCGATAGCTCAATTTTTTAATTTCGATGATAACTGACAAGTGTTGTTCATAACATTATCAAGGATAATATAAAATTTTTCAAACAATTGTTTTAGTGCATTATTTTTAATAATAATGCAATTAAAATTAATTAATAATCGATTTAAAAATATTATATGCAAAGAAAATTGTGTAAACGTGTAAACTTTCTTGATTTTTTTAAAAGATATCTGTATTTTTTTTTAATTGCTTAAAACCTTGAATTGTGGACGTGCGTTTGCTAAGAAAGTAAATTCACATCAAAAATGTCCGTAGATCTACGGATTTTTGTAGAGGCAATCTACGGATTTCTACGGGTTTTTGAACGTAGCCCTACGGATTTTTAAGAATTTGATCTGGCAACACTGCGCGCCAGGATTGGGTCATTGCGCACCGATACATACCTATGTGTAAGTTACGTATTCAATAACATAGTAAAGTCGTAGTAAATATTTGAGATAGACCATTTTTTAAGTTTTTTAAGGATAAATTAGTTCATGTTTTTTTTTGCGCTTAAACCTAGGTCTATAGTATCAGTAGTCGATACTGATAACGCAGTTTAATTTTTTATGGTAATTATATTTTAATCGTATAAGTGTACGATTCTGATGACGACAACTTCGAGAGTGATTTATAAATATAAGAATATTCATGACATGTTTGTCGAGGTGGGAATCTGTTGGGCCTATATTATTTTAGATAGATAACATACAAATATTATTACTCATTTATATAGTATGACTAGCGGCCGCCCGCGACTTCGTCCGCGTGGAATATTGCAACATTATTTTTCTAAAATAAAAGTAGCCTAAGTTACTCCTTATAACATCAGCTACCTGCCAAAAAAAGTCCCGTCAAAATGCGTCCAGCCATTTCAGAGATTAGCCGGAACAAACAGACAGACAGACAGACAAAAATTGTAATAAATGTTATTTTGGTGTATATACCGTATATATATTCATATGCATGTAGTAAAAAACGGTTATGTCAATATTACAAACAGACACTCCAATTTTATTTTTTATGTATAGATTGTCACACAAAGAATAGGTAACCATTTTAAGGAATATAAAGGCAAAATTGTATGGCCAACAACAAATCAAGCCATACAGTTTAAAACTAAAATGACCATTGTTACATCTGCAAACAGTACAGACATCAAAATGTACAGCTTGTTGACCTGTTGATTAGTCAATGACAAAATTTCTACATTATTTATTAAAAATATTACTTTCAAGTAAAATTTAATAATATTTTAAATACCTGAGCATAGGTTCCTATAATGTCCAAGTTGAAAGCCCTTCCTATCCAGTAAGCTTGTTGTTCGACAGTTCCTTGACCCATCAGAGTTGGGATGAACATCACGTAGTGCAGCGTGAGAGGAGAGCCATCATGAAGAATTGCTGACCCTAACATACCACTGAGAACTGCCCTAAAGGAGAAGACGACATTAATTATCTATTTCACTGAACGAACCTTGGGTCAAATTATGTAAGGTCAGCAGAAACTCTGTACAACAATGCACTTAATCTACAGTAAATTAAGTGAATTGCAATAGTAAATATATAATGGTTAAATTTCAAATATAAAAATATTATTGCTGGTATGTTAAAAGTTTTTTTTTATAAAATATGTGAAAAGTTTGGTTCTATTCTTTAAGATACATTAAAAATTTTACTCCATTTTTTGAACAGTATCTTAGAGCGGGCAATCTGCATTCAGAATGTGTTGCAGGTGTCTGTCATCATAACATTTGAAAATTAGAATTTTTATTTACCTAGTTAAATTTGCCTCTTGAATCATATATTTAATTAACTACTGATAAATATTGGTCTTAACACATTTATCTTATAATATTGTTTTCCCTAGAGTGCGGTACACCAAATTGTTATCATAAATAAGTCCCATATTAGTTACTCCTAAGATATTATATCCAGAATCAAATTGGAGCACCTAGATAATTGCAATATTTCACTTGGATTCAACGATAAGATATCAATTCAATAATAAATAATAGACATCTGTCATATGGACTGAACATTTGGATTATGCATTGGTAGCGATCCTGCATACTGCATTGGGCTGTTGGTGATTTAGTTTGAACCCTGGTACGGTCATATCTTTGTGTGTTGAACACGAGCTCAGAAGTCATGCTATTAACGATGTCTATCCATTATAGCCTTTGATTAGTTTGGCACTAAGTAATTGATGGGAGTTCACTGAAATTTATTTATTATTATCTGTTTTGGTTTGGTCAACACAGTAACTTTTATTTCTTCTACTTATCATACACCGCAAATAAATTGTTTAATAAAAATTGGAATACTGAAATAAACATCATTGTTTTGCATGTTTCATATCACTTATTTTTCTGTTATCAACACTACACATAAATTGTTATTCAACAGTTATAAACTTTTTTTTAAGTGAAAACTATTTTAGCAAATGTAGAACCTAATTTTTAAAATCCAACTGTGTCATTAATGCTGTTTGTTTTTCAAATAAATAAATAAAAATGAGCAGGTAAGATAATAAAAAAGAAAATTATTCATTTTATTTACCATTTTTCTAGAAGCTGCATGTATGACTTTAGTTGACATCATAACATCAGGTGTTTGTTGTGAAACAATTACCAATGTACATAAAAAATATGATTCTACTAGTCATAATTTATCTTACCTATAATTTTCCATTCCAGTGTTTTCTTCTTCCTGCAGTCTTCTAACCATTTTGAATAGAAGACATGCTTTTTTAACAGCCAGTTCATATTTTTCTTTATGACTAAGGTATTCAGAGGGTACATCTTCAATATGAATTCCCTCTTTTAAAACTGTCTCCTCTAAAAAATTATAACACATTACAAACTCCTTTTGTAGAACTTCTGTCAATTTATTACTGCTTAGAAGCTATTTATGAATTTTCATCATCCGATCAATTTAACCAAAATAATTTGTAAATTAAATACTATGACAGACATCTCCTAATTTTCTATACCTGACATGGTTCATAGTGTACATATTGCCTAAGAACCTTTAAAAGATACAACATTGTGGAAAAGCAGTAAACAATTGCAAATGTAATAAAACTCCAGTAACTAAATTAAAAAGGTCTTGTCATAAATATTAATTGTTTTTAATAATAATGATTTAATTGGTAGGTACCCAGTTGTTTAAATATAGGTTTAGGATTTATTTGTTAAAATACTTTACTAAATATATTAAGTTAACATAAGTTTTGGTAATCATCATAATGCTAATGACTTTACTCGCCTCTTTTCTTTCTTTCTTCTGTGTTTTGAGGACCCCCATCTATTAGATGTGTTAATTCAGTAACACTGAATGTACATTTATCCCTTTCTCTTTGCAAGTCAGGATTCACAGAGTTTGCACTTGTCATTTTTTATTATTCAATATAATTATGACACAGGTATAACACAAAAAATCTTCTGCTCTCGAAGTTGTTAAAAAAACCTGAGATAGGGGTTATAATTTACTCTATATATATTTGAAGCCCAGTTGTATATATAACTATTCTTTGGCACAGGTTGTTTGCACCTGTTTTAGTGTAGCAATTTCACAGAATAACAGTACTCCTAGCAGAGAGCGACTGTGCACTGTGATTGCGGCGAAGGCCGAAGGCACACAAAACAGAATGTAGGTACTGAACTGATGGACGCGCTGACGTATTTCATAAGTATTTATTTGGAGTTTGGACTGACCAAGTAATAACTTTGTGACGTGTAAAATTATCTCCCCACTAATTTCAACCTACAAAACACAATTTACTAAGTTTAAGTAGTACTTATGCACTATATCACTATAGTGAAGCTGTAGTTTTATTTAATAAATAAAGAACACAGAAGTGAATATAATTTCATTCTAGAAATCGATTGATGAGAATGAAATAATCGCATATGAAATTCGAATATTTCTTTCCGCTTTTAAGCTATTAGTATAATAAGATCAATCAGTGTCAACCAGTGTTGCCACGTTGTATTGGTGGATGTCCCTAGACTGCCATTCGAAAGTCCCTAGATATAGGTAAACTTAGTAACATAAAAAGTCTCCAGATGTCGCTAATTTTTTTTAAAGAAAGAAACAGTAAAACGAAGAATCAAATTTATTTATTGAGTAAAAATATTAAAAACAAAACTTAAAAGTCTAACTCAACATCAAATAATGTAGGAAACTCTTCATCTTCACTATCTTCATCAGTTCGGATGGTTTGCGACGTAGACGGCTGTTGCAATTCCGTGTTTGTTTGGCCTCTGAATGAATATTTCCCATCTTTACGGATTTGGTTTACTACTTCATCCGGTAGTTGATAGCTAAAACAATTAGTCTTACGGATTTTTAGCTGGTTTCGCAAAAACATAATGCTATTCAACGTTGACACCGTCATTCTATTCCTCAGTTTCGATTTGACAATATTCATCATGCTGAAAATTCTTTCTACTTCAGCGTTCGAATGGGGCAACGATAACACTGAAAATGCTAAATTAGACAGTTCTTCAAATCGAATAGCTCCAGAGGTATCTTTATATTTTTTAACTTCTGCCCAAAATTTGATCACGTCATTCGTCTTGTCCCACTTGACAAAATTAATACTGTGCCATTGTTGAAGAATTTTATCGATTTGGTTATCTTCGTATCCCATCTCTAGAGCCAATTCAGACATAGAAATGTTATTGTCTTTGCCTTGGCACAACGTACTTTCCACACTTAAAAGAGTCATTTTTTCTAACGTTGTATAGTTTGATGGAAGCCTTGCTTGCAACTCCTTAGCCAATTTAACGTTGAAATCTATGCAACGTTTTTTCACATAATTTATTGTGGTTGGGGGTAATGACATCCGACTTAATTGGGATTCAAAAAGGTATCCGAGATATGGACAGGGGTTCAAATGGCGTTCAAAATTGATAGTAAGATAGTCCTTATCGGTAACGGCTGCATTTGGCAATATTATTCTGTTACAAATTGATTTAAAAACTGCCATCAATTCGTTAAGTAAGTAAAGGGGATTTGATCTCTCGCTTTCGAAATTTTTTATGCCAGTTTGTACTTCATTCAGTATACTCCTTAAAAAACAAATATATAATTTGTTTATTTCATCAGAATACATTGCACTCAGTAAGTTTGCGGTGTAACACTTGTCTTTGGTTACAGAGAAATGCAATTTTAATTCATCCCATTGAGAAAGAATCCTTGCAACGGCCGGTTCCACTGAGAGCCATCGAGTATCACACGATCTCAAGATTTTCAGCGGTTGTTCACCAGCATTTATCGTTTCGTATAATAATTTGTATTCTTCGTATCTTTTTGGAGAATGGGAAAACCAATTGTAGGTTTCCCGTATGAGAAATTCGATATTTCTCGGTAGTGTTTCCTCTGAAGCGTGGCTTACAGCTAGTTGAAGCGAGTGGCAAACACATCGCACTAATATTAAATTTGGTAACCCATGTTCAGTCTTGAGAATGGTATGGACACCATTATTTACGCCCGTCATAACGGATGCGTTGTCAGTTCCTAGTCCAACCATGTTCTTTACGTTCAATCCATACGTGTCTGAACATTTTAATAAAGCAGACACGATTCCACGAGCATCACTACTTTTTAATGGCTCTAAAGCCAGAAACGAAGATACGACTGAATCTTGCTCTGAGCTGAAATATCTTATCACTATCCCTAGCAGTTTAGAAATGCTAAGATCAGTAGACTCATCGATAATGAGACTGAATTTTTTAGAACCAATATCTTCTGTTAATTTATGCTTAAAATGTGGTGTTAAAACATGTTTGATAACTTCAGTGCATTTTGTTCTATGCATTTTTAAATCTGTGGCGGCCGGCGAATCTTTAAAACATGTTTTTAAAACTTCGGTTAAGTGGTCTATGTGTGATAGAGCACTGTGTTCGGCAATATATAAGGCTAACGTACCTTCTGCTCTTGATGACTTTTTGGTAGTTTTCATATCTGTAGTGGTTGTAAAAAAATCTATCTGTTTATTTTTCGAAAGAAATTTGCACTTTTCTATGTGCTTCTTTGTGGCAGCGTGTTTTTTCAAGTCATTTATTTTTGCGTACATTTCAGTACTACATATTGTACAAAATGCCTTAGTATCGTCAGTCATCACTGGTTTTAGCCATTTAAATTCGCCTTCCCATTCCTTTTTGTATTTTTGACTATAGGCTTTTTTCTTCAGCGGTACATCCATCTTATATATTGTTCATCAGTTAATTTAAGTCAGTAACAGTTAACAGTCACTATAAATCTGAACAAACAAAATTAAACACTCGAGGAACATTAAAACTTAACACATGGAGCGCAAGAAGTAACAAGACTGAGTGGTACGAAGTACACAAAGTACCTACACGAACATAAAATACGAATTGAACTATTGGGGAAGTCCCGATCTTAGCTTGCACGTTCGCCGTACTATTATCTGTTCATGCAAGCTTTGATCGGGACTTCCCCAGTAGTTTATTAGTTAAGTAGGTATTGTCATGGTTTGAAGGCCGGTGCCTATGTAAAATGTTGCTAGCTGGTTACAAAAATTCAAGTGAATGTAGATTGTTATTATTAAATTATTGTTATTATTTCATTAAATGTTTTTTCGATTGTTATTATTAAATTATAGTTATTATTAAATTTCGATTGTTATTATTAAATTCTGAAAAAAAAAAAAAAAAATTTGCGTAGTGGGACTCGAACCCAAAACGTTAGTCACCGCAGCTTAGCGCTTTACCTCGAAGCCACCGTACCATTCTATATTTGTATTACAGGTTATATTTAAGCTGCGTAAGGGGCTTCGCTTGCCCATGAAAGCAAAGGAAATTCGCTTTTTATTTGAAAATCTCCTGTCAGGGGTCTTTTTATAGTGAAGATTTATTGATATTTTAAAATAAATAAATTTATCTACAACTATGTTCATCGTTGGATACAATATTTTAAATACCCGGGCGTACGCCATCTTTTTTGACCCATGTGCTCGGCACTCAATAACTACTAGCGCCGCGTATCGGAAGAGAGTCAATAACAGAGTAAAAATAAAAGAGAGTTGGACAGGGCTGATGTAGATTATGCAAAACTCGCCAGAAGTCGCCAGAATATATTTTCCCGCTAAGCTTTAAATTTAACTCCCTAAATTAACAAAAATCTCGCTAGATCTAGCGACAAAGTCGCTAAAGTGGCAACACTGGTGTCAACAAAATCCTAGATATAAGTTACTCTATGATCCTAGGTCATTTCAACCAGACATGTCATGTCTAGTTTATTTATGGCTTGTACGCTTTGTGCATTTAGCCAGTGTCAAGTAGGTAGTATAATTGTCAGTTATATATTTATATATTGTTTGCTAGTGGTTAATAATCCACCATTATTACGCACTTATATCTACCATAACACAAATTTCAATAAGAGAAACAAAATCACCAACGTGACGCTTGCCGCTCCCGCCAAAAAGTCCTCATGTCATGTCAATGTTAAATGTCAATCGATGTCACATTTGATTCAATGATGCCAACTAACCGGTCAAATATATGATAGAATAGGGTTATAGTGTAAGAACTATGCGTTCAAAAAAACTTGAAAAAAAGGTGAGGCAGTTGGCTCCTATACACACACACACACACACATATATATATATATATCGTATAAGTGCGAGGCCACACGATGCGGTACGGTGAGGTGCGGCACCGCATCGTAATGATTTCGATGTATAGGGTGCCACATGGGTGGTGCGGCGCAGTACTGCACCGCGATGAACAGCGTTGCGCTGCGGGCGCGTTACCCCTACCCCCTTTTCGTCTCTCAGGTCCCAAGTCCGGCGCACTGCGGTGCGACGCATAGCACGGATAGAGAGGCCGCGCGGCGAGCGCCTATATGCGAGCGGCCCGAACGTCCAGCTTCGATTCAAAAACTTCGCTTTAATTAATAATAATTACAAATTTTTGACACTATCTACACTCTTAAATCTAGCTTTTGCAAATAACATGTCAATAAATCACTTTATTATGTGATTGTGTTACATATTTCTAAGTTAACTCTTTTGCTGATGTGAATGAATGTTTGCGGAACTTGTATTTAATTATTTATTATAATTCAGTGAAAAAAAAATGACCCTTATATTATCGTATGTGTAATAGATATGAATTAGATTTGTTTTAGGCAGAATTTTATAAATAATGCGTAATGAAAATGTCTTTTCAATCTTTCCTAATTTAGCTCTTATCATCATTCGTAATGCTCTATTAATAAGAAAATAAATTACCGGGTCAATGCTGTGTGGTCTTTGTACTCTTTGCGTTGCTTTATTAAAAAAACCTAACAACAAACTACGTAATCTGTGAATCGCCGGCCATATTTCTTTCTTGTGTGCGTTGGATCTCACCGTTTCAAGATGAGGTTAGTTTTTGTAAAATTAATAGAAATTTCATTTTCTAAGAAATAATGGACTATTGTACCATGATATTTAGAGATATACTAACAAGTACAAGTATACTTTCATCAGTGCCTTCGTAGTAAAAAAATTAAAAGAGAAGGTATCACTGCATTGAAGCCATGTGGTCATCGGTTTTTCTTTTTGTTTTCCAGCTCCCTAAAGCTACAGAAGAGGCTCGCAGCCTCTGTTATGCGATGTGGTAAAAAGAAGGTGTGGTTAGATCCTAATGAGATCAATGAAATCGCCAACACTAACTCCAGTAAGTATTGCCTCAAGTTGATTTTAATTTAATTTTTTGCATTCACAATGCAATATTTCTATAAGATATAAAATACGTATGTAAAAAACAACTACGCCTCCGAGCCCTCAGATGGGATCCCATCTGAGGGCTCGGAGGCGTAGTTGTTTTTTACATACGTATTTTATATCTTATTGCCTCAAGTTGTTGTCTCGTACAAGTTGTGTTATAGATAAGCAATTTTAGTTATAAAGACCAAGGGACTGAGTGATTTAGTGTGATTGTATGCTATTCAATTTAGACAGGGATTTGGCGCCTATTATTTACAATGAATTTAATACCAAAGCAGAAAATATTTAACATACCTACCTATTTTACCTACATCAACTCTAGAGTTAAAAGGGCGGTGTTAAAAGTTCTCATGCTGTTTACCTTTCCTTCACTTGACAACAATGCTTTATGATAACACCAAAACACTAAGAAGATAAGTCCAAGGCAATGAAATATTAAGTGTTTGCACATTGTTTCATATTAAATCATAAGTAAATGTGACTGCAAATTATTTCTAAATCTACCAGTTTGTGACACTAGGTTAAAACAATATTGTGTCCTCTTTTACATGCTCTAGGAGCATTATTGATACAAAATAAATAAAATCTAAGACAATACTTAAACAGACAGAGAACCATTATTTACTTTCCTTCTATGATCAGGTGATTAAATTCACTGTCTTCAAAGTATATTAACATAGAATCACATATCAACACTTGCTCATATGCATTTCCTTACACTGCTTCTATGTATGGGGAGATTATTATAACTTTAATATTTTGACTTCTAGGACAGAACATCCGTAAGATGATCAAGGATGGTCTGGTGATTAAGAAACCAGTTGCGGTGCACTCCCGTGCTCGTGTGCGTAAGAATACAGAAGCCCGCAGGAAAGGTCGTCATTGTGGTTTCGGTAAAAGAAGAGGTACTGCAAATGCGCGTATGCCACAAAAGGTAATTGATATGATTTTGTTACATCGAAATATATTACAAGTATTATTAAATTGTTTAGATGCATACACACTATATGATTATGATCAATATGGTTGGAGGGGTATTTGTTGATAAGCATTATCACAGCAGGAATGAGTATTATTGTATGTTGGATGATGGAACCGAATCTCAATCAGTAGTCCCAACTTTGATACACCAGCTTGAAAAACTGACTTTCCTTGAGACAACTGAGATTAGATGGCCAGTATACAGCGTCTTTGGTGATACCTGTTAAATTTTGCACCATGCATATAACCCTCGAAAATTATCATAAATCCTGAAAATAAAATTATTTCTTTTTATGAAAAATTGGCTAGACAGGTGCAAAGTGAGTCCGGAAAAAGATAGGAGTTACTCTATATTCTTCTGAAAAAGAGGTCCAGCTAGTATATTCATTTCTGCTAAATATATCTGCATTAGTTTAATTCATTCAATCCATATCAAATCTTGAGGTATAATCAGCTAACATTTAATTATATTTATCCATATCCACATGTGTTATTAAATCCGGGGTTAGTATATCCATATTCGCTTAATATAGCCAGACTATCAGTCTGGTTTTCACAAAATAAATATTACTTAGAATAATAGCAGACTACTAAAATTTAACAATGTGTTGTCTGAAGTCTTTTACAATAAAATTTATTAAAAGAATACAATACTGTTGTCAACCATATCAAAACAGGTATATCCAGCAAACATTTTATTATATTTATCCAAATCCACATCCGTTAATTAAATTTGAAGTAATATTATTTATTTTACATGCTTCAAATCTGCTGGCGTTTTATGGAAATTAAATTTTATGCAGGGTTTGTTTCCCTAATAATGACACGTGCCACCGCAGACATAGTGAACCCAGCACGCAGCAGAAACTGCTTTAAAGAATTTTACTGTTATACTTTATCTAGCATTTTTAGTGCTTTACATATTTGGATCTCTCTCATGTCTGTTCTGTAGACAAGTCAGCTGGATATTGGTGAAATGATTTGGAGTTGAATCATATGATTGGATTGAATATACTGGATATGCTAAGAAATTTTATGGAATAGTTGGTTATATATCTGGTGTGGTATATGATATAAACAGTATATCCCACACCAGATAT
The DNA here is from genome assembly GCA_927399485.1 of Calamotropha paludella. NCBI lineage: Eukaryota > Metazoa > Arthropoda > Insecta > Lepidoptera > Crambidae > Calamotropha > Calamotropha paludella. The sequence goes on from OV656804.1 coordinate 29,097,417, forward strand.
ACTGGATACACTCTAGGATATAACTGAGTCTGGAGTTAAACAAGTCTAATAGTGGCAACCCTAGATTAAATGCAGTTAGCCTTAATACCAGCCATTGATTAACACTGGGCCGCATGATATCTTGTGTCCTGTGTAGAGACTTTGTTAGCTTGATAGGTTACAATTTTTATAAAAAAATTATAGAGAAATAGTAAGGGAGTAAAACATCTCAATCATTATGAAATCTATTGCCTATTTTTAAGAGTGCGCATTATGTTTCCAGGAATTGTGGGTACAAAGACAAAGAGTACTTCGTAAGTTGCTGCTAAAGTACAGAACAGCAAAGAAGATTGACAGACATCTTTATCACGCTCTGTACATGAAGGCGAAGGGTAATGTTTTCAAGAACAAGCGTGTGCTCATGGAGTACATCCACAGGAAGAAGGCTGAGAAGGCCAGGACTAAGATGCTCAGGTATGTTTTAGTAAAATGTGGTTTTTATTTGACCATAGAACTATTAAATTAAAACTTGCACTTGTGTAATGACATTTATTTCCAAACGAAATGTGTCACTTTAGTAGGACATACAAAATGCAAAATTGCAATCTGCTTAAGGGTTATCTATTTTAAAGAAAACAAAACAAGCACCATTCATTTTTTTCGTTATCTATTTTGGAAGTAAGAAATATTTTATTTAAAAAATATTATTGCTATTTTTAAAGTATTAAATATTTACTTTAACACATTCACTGCGGCTCACCCACAATCGGCCTTTTTATCAGGCCGATTGTGGGTGAACCGCAGTGAATGTGTTAAAAACTTACTTACATTACAAAAATACCTTATGCATATATTTTTTATCCCGCATGACCAATTATACCCATGGGTAAGCTGAATGCTTATGTCCTTAGTACCTTGGCAAGGAAATCTACTTGAGATGTTGGCATTAATTATCATGCTAATTTATGTAGTCGCTTCGATTTATTAATCGATTCTGTGTGAAACAGAGTTATATTCTTACTTCACTTACAGTAGCAAGTACTGATTGCATGATCCTACACATAGAGGATGTCTAACAATATGAACTTAAGCTAGATCTTTGGAACTAGCCTGTTATCAGATGAGACATTTGGGAAAGCATTGAATTAAGCTGCATTATTAGCTGTTGACACTTAAAAATCCTCATAAGGCGCGTAACACATGTTATGGCCGTTTCTAAAGGCACAATCCTATTGGTTGATTCATTTAAAAAGCATGCTTAGGGTTGGTCTAGTTACTGCTTGTAACCCTCAAGAAATTTTGTAACCCTCAAGAAATTTTTAACCTTTTAACTGCCCAACTTTATATCAGTTGTCGTGCCCCTAGCGCCAGGCACAGTGAATCGAAAAATAAATACCTACAAGGAAGAGGGATGTGTACTTGACATTTCAAGGTCGATATTTCGTAATAATAATGATATTTGCATTTGAGAGCGTGGTTATCTAACAAATAAGTAAATACTTCTTACCCTACGTTATGCCTGCCTACTCATGTAGGCTAGGGTTGGGAACCATCAATTCAGTCGCTGACATTTTACAAGTTGCTTAGTTTCAAAGAAGTTCAATGGAAATACATACAAATATTTGAAATGAAATGTTTACTTCACTATTTTGTATTTATTTTGAAGTTCGTTAGTCTAAAGAGAAATATTTTAATTTATGTTTATTTCGATATCGGTAAATCTTGGCATATAGTTCATCCCTACTGTTGAATTTTACCGTCACGGGCGTTGCACATCAACACAATTTTTTAATAATTAGTAATTCATCTAAGTTCGGACATTATTTTAAGGATTTCTAATTAAGAGACTAAAGATTGTTAAATTGTAAATGGTTACTTAATGAACTATTTACCTAATAATAAACATCATTTTGATAAAATACAGCGTAATTAAATGAAAAAAAGCTGATTTAATTAGATGGGGTATTCCGTCGTAAATATACGACTTTGCCAAAATGGACACCAAAAAATATTTGTCGGATTAACCGGACGGAAACAGTTAAAGGGTTAATACTAGTATAAGGGATGTTATACTTTGTCCAATGTAGGATGATACTTTTGACAGTTGACACCTACATAGAGGGTATAAAGTTGCTGTTGCAATGTCAAGCCAAACATAAGGAAACAAACGCAACCTTAGTGCGTAGCAATAAGGAAGTGACACCTGTCAAAAGTGTCATCCTACATTGGATAAAGTATAGAAGGGTTAAGATTGGAAATACTAAAAAAAAAACATATGTTACAGTGACCAGGCTGAAGCCCGCCGAAACAAGGTGAAGGAGGCGCGCAAGCGACGTGAAGAGCGCATCGCCGCCAAGAAGGAAGAGCTTCTACAGACCTTCGCTCGTGAGGACGAGGCCGCTGTCACTGCTAAGAAGTGATCTAATATAACCCTCCCTATCTATCCATGCTGTTTCATTTTCCCAATATCATACTATACTCTCTAACGAAAAAAAATTTTATGATACGTACGTACGTAAGGAGTGGAACTCTTTGCCTGAGTCTGTGTTTCCTGACAAATACAATTTAGGTCACTTCAAGTCCGAGTGAATAGGTATCTTCTAGGCAACGTTACACATCCTAGATCGCATTGACGCTTACCATCAGGCGAGATAGTGGTCAAGCGCATGCCTATTTTCTATAAAAAATCGAGGGTATTATTTTATATTCTTAAGTTTATCAATCAGGTGTTACAAAAATCTCCATCATATGACAATATTTTATTTAGATTTTATTCGTAATTAAGTAAGGAAGTGATATAGGTTCACGAGTGGCGCGAATAACGCAATAGACAATAATTTATTCAGAAAAAAGGAATTACGTTTAATAAAAAAAAACAAAAGAACTAAAATACTTCGAATCGACGCGACGCTAATGATATAATTGCGCTTTGTACTTTTAGGACTTAAAATGAGAAATTTCGAGTACACTACACTAATATTATAAAGAGGAAAGATTTGTATTTTTGTATGTTTGCAATGAATAAACTCAAAAACTACTAAGGGCCCTTTTCCTGTCATGCGTTTTTTCGTCCGCACGCGGATCTGGTCCGCATGCGGGTGATAGCACGCTACTGGCCACACGCAGGACAAAGATTTACCGTTTCGCTGCAGTCTCGTGCGTGTCGCCAGTGAGTACACTCGTGTCCAAAAATGAACGTTAAAAAGTGATTACCGCTTATATCATTTAAAAAAAAACAAATATAAAAAACAATTCAGAGTAGATCCATATCTTGAAACCAGACAATTTACTGGTATGTTTAATGTAAATTATCAATATATATATATATATATATATATATATACCTATATATACCTATATATATATAGGCAAATTTCTAGCCAAGCAGCTGCTCCTGCATAGCGATTTTTATACAAAGCATTTTGCTTATCCCACAATGCAGGACGAAAGTGCACTTCAACTATCACTCTCTCCATATCAATTTTCATTTTTGTTGGCGTCTATAACCATGCGTGCGTTCCGCGTCACAGTAAAAACAACACTGAGAGTAGAAGAACGCCGCCCGTGTCCGAGTAGAACGCACGCGGGCTGCGCGCCCGCAGCCGATCCGCGTACCGCTCGCGGGCTGCCCGCATGATAGTAAAAACATGTATGAAATGATAGATTGCGGGCGGCACGCATGCGGACCAGATCCGCGTACGGATGGAAAAACGCATGACAGGAAAAGGGCCTTAAGATAATTTCAAAAATTGTTTCACCATTGGAAAGCTATATTCACGCTATGTCCGTTTCAACCGCGCGGCCACCTCATAATATTTGATGAAACTTTGCCAGGAATTAGTGCTAATTTGTTACTTTACACACCTTTTTTCGTGAATTTGTTACAAAAAAAACTAAGACGCTATGACAAAAAATAGTAGGCCGCTAGAACCGCCACTTGCCGTAGTCATCGTCCGTGATTACACAGAAACTATATAACGCAGATAGACGAATGATGCATCAAAAGAAAGGTCTTAATTTGTTCAATTTGTTACAAAAATAAAAAACGTGAAAACGTAAATAAACAAAAAGTTATGCAATATTTAGTTTTCAGGTTATGAGTAGGTAGGTATGTCACCATAAATATCAAATTAATAGAGGCTAATGTGTATGGATAATTAGTTACTAATTTGTTACAGCGACTAAATGTAAAAAAATACTAGAAAGTGGGTTCAATAACTTGTTAGAGTCGATTTAAGTTGGCCGCTCAGACGGCAATATGCCTAAAACACAATGGCATTTATCTCGTTATTAAAAGTAGGTTTAAGCTTAGTTAGAGAACTAGTCGACGGGTAACGTAACCTAGTTTAGATAAATATGGCGAATATAACTGCAGCATGCATATTTTAGAAAATATTTGCAAAAAACCGTAATATGAAACCGTATGAGAGTAGGGTGACTATGATTATTGGAATGTTCGATATTCATATCTTATTTTTTTAGGGAGAGTGCTTAAATAAATACATTTTAAGTTAAGGCATACTTTATATTACCATTTTTGATATTTGCTTTGAAATATGCTTATAGTATTTCTGTTAATAGTGTTAGTGTGAGTGGAGTAAGAAATTAAGCTATTATCTATCTATCCTATGTATACGATGTGTTCTGTCACCAGTGTCGGAGCCTTTAATGGTGTGAAATATGGTATTTTTGGCTCCTACGGCCGCCATTTTGTTTTCTTGATAACCAAGACCTGGGCTCTCAAAATAATGCGACCACCACTAACCATGTAAATGTCCTATCAACATTAAAAAGGTGTCATTTGATAGCTCAACATGTAGACAACAGTTACACAGCCATCATGTTTCAATTGTCATGGAATAAAAAATAGAAAAAAATAATGAAAGAAAAACAAATATGTATATGCAAGCAACATTTAAATAACGCGGACGTTTACGGCCGGCTGGTATTGAAGGAGAAATATTACGATTAGTTGCATTCAAAGGAATAGAAATCCACACACAATCACAGTGAGCGCGTGGGGGCACGGTCCAGTCGCGGCGCAACGGCATCGGCTTGGATCGCACGGCTACTGCCCCCTCCCACCTCGCTCGAAACTGCTATCCTCCTGAGATCTATCACAACGAAAAACATGGAAACTTACGTCGAAATACTCACGGCCATAAAAATTATCATTTAACCAAGTCTTAGTTAAGCAAATAAGGTCGTAATTGGACAATGCTACTTGAGAAAAAAATTCTTGCGACTTAGTTCGAAGGCCCCTCACATTTTGGAAGTAAATATTAAAGTTTCTTACAATCATGAATATGGTAACAGATATTTATGTATTTAAAAACTCCAGGGAAAGCACGCAAATGCAAGCTCAATGAATATATACGTATATTTAAGTATATAATAACAAAAGTGTTTAGACGAAATATTTTAAATTTAAAATTTTCTTTTATTAAGGCACCAATATGTTAACAAGAACATATAAGATAAATTATTATAATAGAAAAATACTAGAAAAAATCGACTCGGGTCACAAGTGAATCTCAGGCGGGAATCGAACCCGCAACCTTTGGAAATCCGGTCCAATGCTCTCCCAATTGAGCTACCGAGCCTTGCGAACACTCGTCGAAATTTTCTAGTACATTCCTGATTTTACGCTGTAGGCCAGCGTTGTTTCATCAATGAGAGGAACATCCTCTCGTATTCGAAAGAAACATTTTTACAAATGTTTGGTCAATCGATTAAGATGAAACAGCCATGTTAGATTTATATTTTTTATATATTTTATGCATTTTCAATGCAATCTTAAAAGATAAATTATTATAATAGAAAAATACTAGAAAAAATCGACTCGGGTCACAAGTGAATCAATTCAAGTCAATTGGGAGAGCATTGGACCGGATTTCCAAAGGTTGCGGGTTCGATTCCCGCCTGAGATTCACTTGTGACCCGAGTCGATTTTTTCTAGTATTTTTCTATTATAATAATTTATCTTTTAAGATCGCATTGAAAAATTATAAAAAAAAGAACATATAATTGGACGTATTTACATGGTAAAGATCCAACCCACAACTTCACTTAAATTGACGTAAGTATATCAAAATGGCCTTAATGTCATATACTTTCACGTTACGAAAACAGCTGTAGCAATAAAGTAATGACTTTATTAAAGTCATCATAAAATTGTAAAAATTAAACTTACCGCAGTCAATTTGGATCCCTCTGCAATACACTTTTTGGTGGTGACTTCTATATTTACAAATCATATAAGTGGGCACAACTCATAGCTAAGCACTTTTAGACACTCCTGGATTTACTGATAATTGTCTCAGTAACTTAGTAGTATGAAAATCACGGGAATTAAATACGTATGAGAACACACTTCAAAATCCAGCACAATAATGACAATATTCACAACGGACAATAGTCGCTTTTTAAACCCCTTCCGACAAATATTTATAACAATAATTTGGAAACAAAAGAGATCCTTTTTCGGGAATCGTGCCCATCATAAAACACCTGCGGAATGTCAATGAAACGAAAATCTTATCAGTAAATACTTTAAAGAATTAAGAACAATAGACATCAATATGGCTGCAAAACGAACTGCATATTCCTTCAAATAGAGTACAACATTAAAAAGATGCCTTTGTACTAATGTATTCATAGTCACCCTACTCTCATACGGTTTCATATTACGTTTTTTTGCAAATATTTTCTAAAATATCAATGCTGCAGTTATATTCGGCATATTTATCTAAACTAGGTTACGTTACCCGTCGACTAGTACTCTTACTAAGCTTAAACCTACTTTTAATAACGAGATAAATGCCATTGTATTTTAGGCATATTGCCGTCCGAGCGGCCATCTAAAATCGACTCTAACAAATTATTGAACCCACTTTCTAGTATTTTTTTACTTTTATTCGCTGTAACAAATTAGTAACTAATTGTCCATACACATTAGCCTCTATTAATTTGATATTTATGGTGACATACCTACCTACTCATAACCTGAAAATTAAATATTGCATAACTTTTTGTTTATTTACGTTTTCACGTTTTTTATTTTTGTAACAAGTTGAACAAATTAAGACCTTTCTTTTGATGCATCATTCGTCTATCTGCATTATATAGTTTCTATGTAATTACGGACGATGACTACGGCAAGTGGCAGTTCTAGCGGCCAACTATTTTTTGTCATAGCGTCTTAGTTTTTTTTGTAACAAATTCACGAAAAGAGGTGTGTAAAGTAACAAATTAGCACTAATTCCTGGCAAAGTTTCATTAAATATTATGAGGTGGCCGCGCGGTTGAAACGGACATTTCATGCTGAGTAACATAGCTGATATTGTCTTTTTCAGTGAAAATAAATGCGTTTATATGTAAACTAATGACTATGATGTATTGTGGCAACATTAAGTGAGTCTTTCGGGATGTCGTAAATTGTGATCCAGTGATGTTTGTTTACTATTTAGCTCAAGTAAGAAAAAATACACTATAGACAGTTTTTTTTCGGGTGCGGTCCGAAATCCAATCGTATGTTATCAAATCTAAATGATATTTATTCTTGTTGATTTTATAATTTAAGAGCTAAAATAATTTCATAAAACCAGAACGAATTATTATAGTAATAATTTAAATAAGAATAATATGTAACTTATAAAGACTATATCGGAATGTATCATGTGTGTTTTTCTTTGAATAGAAAGGTACTAATTTGAAAACACTTTTCCACTCTAGTGGATAAAACGCAATTTTCCACGAAGAAATTGATTGACAAACCAAACCTTTCCGAGAAAAAATATTTGTTAAAGAAAACTTTTCTCGTTTTTATTTATAAATAAATTATTTGAAGAAGATATTCAACTTGGCTAAGGCAAGACACGAATCTGCATACCCTCCAGGCGAGATCTCTTCCAATTGAGCGCCACCATTATATGGTTGATATACCAAAGTTATACTAAGCGTTTTTGTTCCAAGTTTGTGATGCGTACCGTTAAGGCGTGGAACTCTTTGCCTGAGTCTGTGTTTCCTAACAAATATAAGGGATTTTCAAGTCACGAGTGAATATTTATCTTCTAGGCAGGTGCGTCACATCCTAGATCGCATCGTCGCTTCCCATCAGGCGAAATAGTGGTCAAGCGCCTACCTATTTACTATAAAAAGTCGATTTTGTTCAAGTATACTTTAAACTGCTACTAGCGCCATCTCTTGTTCTAGATAATACTACCTACAACAACGAATGTCATAATTTTGGAAGTATTTAACAATCGATAAAATAGGACAACTGGCTGTTTCTTAATCGTTTTCCTGCATCACTATTATGCTGTAGTAATCTGTCAAAGTATACGAATTTACTTTCGACAAAAAAACAATAAAATAAAATACGTATTTCAAAAGATCTTTTATTTCCCATATCACAGGTTTGCTTACACCTTAAACATAACATTTTCGCAACTAATATTAAACTTTAGCTGTATCATATAATTAAGTTGAAAATCGGTTTTCGCATTTTCGTCTAAGGTAACACAAATTTAAAAAAATATTCCTTTATTATTTAGGAAAATTCAAATATTACTCAGCCTACCTTAAATTATCAACTACCGTTACAGAATTTAGAGTCTAATATACATGTTTTTTTCTGAACACATGCACTAAAATGGACTATTTGACGGTTTGCGGAATAATATTATAATGATTGCATCTTTTAAAAAAAAATAGGAAAAAGCATATGTTTTAGACAACAATTTAAAATTCGCTCGAAAACACACGGTCACGTGACATTTGCTGGCTATGACGTCACATCAAATAAAACGCACCATAAATCCATTTATTTAAACAATTTGCTATCAACTTTTGTATAGCCCAACTCATCTTTTTTACACGCACAAATCGAAATATCCCTGAGTTAATCTGTATATATTCTCAGCACACTGTTAACTACAAACAAAGCATACGACGCTGTTTTGTGTGATGTGACGTCATCCGATGCTAAGTCATAGCCGCCCGTGTTTCGGTTCTTGTAACCCATAGATAAAAAACTTAGATGTATTATTAAAAAAAATAGATACTTTTAATTAGTTTTTTTGCAAAAATACATTTTGTATAACTATTATTAACGAGTGAGCTATGTTATTTAACATTTTTCATAATTTTTCATTACAACTTTCAAGTGGCCAGAATGAATTCGAAAACTTCATAAATATCATTATAAAAAATTGCGAAAAAAATATGATTAATTATATATACTCCAGTCTCTAAATTCCGAATTCTTCAAAACAGTAAAAATTCGTAATAGCACCTAGCCACCTTTTTGCTTAAAGACATCGATTTATCTATGTAACATTTATGTCTATCCGTTACCTTAGTATTTATAACACAAGGCTTACTTTGAGCTAGGCTAATTGGTGTGAGCATACGAAATATTATTGCCGTTACACACACACTTTAACTTACAGAATAGGTACAAAGGGACACTTCATAACTTCGCTTTCATGAACGGTTTAAGGTACTTATAGAAAGTAGGATTGATTGAGTCTTTATTCATCGGATTTTTCGAAACATCCTGTATTAACCGCTCGTATACACGACCGTCGTATGACCCGAGCGTCGATTGCAGCATCTGGTAAAGGATACACATCAAAATATCATAAGTTTTATTTAGCATTTTAAGTAAGTAAATCTCTTAATGTAGAAAAAATATATAATGAGTTAACTAGATTTTTAATCTTAAAATAATAATAATTATTACGCTATATTTCAGACAAAGAAAATAAATATATTATAAAAAATAAAATATATAATAAGCAAGAACAATTGGGACAAATATTAATATGCAATTCATTATATTCCTTTAAATTAAAAATATATAAATTACGCTTTTTTGCAAATACATAAAAAGACAAGCACAACAAAGAAAAGTATTAAAACTGACGGCCTTATTGCTAAATAGCAATATCTTCTAGGTAACCCTGAGTGAAAAGATTAAATAAAGATAATAGGAAGTGGGTGCGCATTTGAAAGGACAAATGTAATGTATTTTTTTATAGCTAGTGGTGTATATAAAATAATAAGTTTGTGATAGAAAAAAAATACAATAGTGTATAAGGATTGGAGAAAAGGAAATAACTTTTAACTCTGTCGCAAAAGAATCCAAGAGTTTGAGCCTCTCTGATATCCTCTGGTAGTGAGTTCCATAAACAGACAGCGTGAACAGTAAAGGAATAGGCAAAGAAGTCGGTACAGTGCCGTGGTACTTCTAGGAAAAGGTTGGTTACAGAGCGCAGCCTACACTGCGAGGTTAAGGAGCGAAAGAAGAAAAACAATTAATTATTTATTAACAAACATGAGTGTTGACAAATAAAACAAATCTTTAGAAGATATCTTCTCGCGTTCTCTAAGATCAGACATCTCGAGGGAGCACGAAAAGAGAAGAGAAAGAATACCGCGGAAGTTTCTATTAAACTTTACTCAACGCACATGGTTATTTCATTTTCATTAATTAACAAAGCTCCCGTTCATATCACTATTTCATAAAAAAAAGAAAATAAATATCTAAAAATAAAATTGTATGACTTATATTGTTTTAAACTTCAATGGTCACTTACATTAGTATTACTTAAAACTAAATTATCTCAATGTTTTTTTTGAGGCTCCGATATTTCGGTGCCATTGTCTGTATACTCACTATTCACACGATTCACGCTTTCCCTTTCCTTATGTGTAAAGATAAGAAATTAAAAATAAAGGTTACCTCGTCACGAATGGCAAAGGCGTCAACAAGGCCTACAGCGTTAGGGCGCAGCGCCTCGAGCAAACGCTCGTACCACGCCTGCATCTCATCAGCATCGCTTCTCGATATGCTTGTATACTACCCGACATTACAATTGAACATATTTAAATAATCATTAGGCGTAGAATACAAAAAATTAAGAAAAAATATTTTTTAAATACTAGCTGATCCGGCCTCGCGTTACTGTGTTATTTATATATTTTTGTGACAAAATTAGCTATTCTTAATTTATACATAAACAATCTGATATGGATAATGAAGTTTTCGGCAAAAAAAGTTGCGAACATTAAAAAAAAATCACGATTCGCCTAAGGCAATAAAGTAGGTAAATAACAAATTAACACAAGTCGCCCAGAGATCATTATTAATAGCTCTTAATATAAAATAAAATAATAAAATAAAATGTAATAATATTTATAAACACAACACGGTGTAAAAGTGCTAAAGATATACTGAAATTAAATGAAAATATACGCTAAGCACTCCATTATCTTACGCAACAAAATGCTTTTCACATGGTTCAGGAAGCTAGCTATCTATAAATTAAAATAAAACCTTGTTATGTCCTTAGTCGGAAAAAGTCTTTAAAATGAAAATATCATCAAAATCGGTTGAGTAGTTTCGGCGTTCATCGCTCAAACACTGTGACAGAGATTTATATACAACTAGTGGACCCGACAGACGTCCTACCTGTTATTTTTGCAGTATAGATAAATAACCTAGATACCGTCTGCAGCGCCATCTGCCGGGCTGATTTGTGAATCTAAACCATTCTCAGATCCCCTTGAACACACACAAAAAATTTCATTCAAATCGGTCCAGCCGTTTAGGAGGAGTTCAGTGACATACACACTCACAGAAGAATTATATATACAGGGTGTAAATGAAAATAGAACACCTGCTTTAATGGGTTATCATGTATCGCAAATGTAACAGATTTGTTGTATCAGTTTTTCAATTAACTAATAAATAACAGAGTTTTGAAAATAAGAAATAAAAAAGAACGGAGCGCATCGCCTTAAATTTAAACGCGTGGGTCAACGCCGATTGACCGCGTTCATTGACCGCGTCACACGCGTAGGTATTTAATATTTTTATTTATCAAAGATGCCTAATTTTTTGAAAATAATTTAATAAATTCTCGCTCAGGTGAGTGAGAATGGACCGTGTGTACGAGTACCATCTTTAATCAGAGTTCCACAATGTACGGTCAATAGCACGTCACGGTGAATGAAAGCAGCTCGATATTAGCGCTTACGCCTACGAAATAAAGCCGGTGCAAAGTCCAAAGTGCTTCCTGCTCTTTGCATGATATGCTGTTGACTGTACTAAAAAAAAAATTAAAACCTACCTTTTTAATGTGCCGTTGTTATCACCTCCATTAGAGATCAATATGATTTCCACTTCAATCACCAGACAGCACTAAATACACTTACACTTTAAATTAAATGTTCAAAGTTCCTTTCCTGTACGGACACACACACAGTCTTGCACGTGCATAGTCCATGCGGCGCTCGTAATCTTCCACCAATAATGCTTGCACCTTTGTAAACTTAAATGGATGTCGCGGCTGTTCATCCGTCTTTAGGATTTTGTGTACGGTGGCATTGTAGACTTCAAAAAGTCGACCGGCACTTCTTGTACTGTCCTCAGGATGTACATCAAAATGAGCGAGAATTGAATCCCTAACGTCCACATCACCTATAGCACCGGAATCCACGTTGCGATTGGAAAAACTGCCACGATCTCTTAAACGCTGAACTACGTTCACAATATTCTACCATGGGAGGGCACATAGTTATTATTGCGGTGTCCGAAATAGTCCAGATACAAACGCAATGCTTCACCAGAGTTCCCAACGCCCATTCCATAAGCCAAAACCATACCCGTGTATTGGATATTACTGTACTGATAAAATTAGGCATAATTATCCATAAATAAACACCACACTAATCACAAAAAGTATGTAGTACTTATCCAGAAAAGTACACACGAAAAAACTAGCACATACGACACAATAAGCAAATCACGTCCGCGAATTGTGGTTAGTTTCCGTCAGTGTTACCAACTCTTGAAATATTTAGCCTAAATTAAATTTAAATAACTCCTCAATTTGTCCTAATTACTTGGAAATCCCCCTAAAAATAAATTGTATGATATAATTTTGTTAATTTTTCATTTATAAAAATAAATTACATTTATTACGTCAAATTATTTCATTTTCTTCTGGCGAATCAGATTTTATAAAGTCATACATGTTGACTTTGAATAAGCCTAATATTTTAGGAGATGGGTTAAATATTGTACAAGATCATTCATCCACCATTTCGATTGAAAATTCCAAGTACTGTACTTGGATTTTAAGTACACTTGATTTCACTAAGTCCGAGGTCGCTAGGTAAAAAATTAATTTGATTAGCTAGTTAAGGCTGTCCCAGGGCCTATACTTTAAATCTTTAATTTTCTCGATAAATAAAATATTAAAAAATATGAAGGTTCACAAAAACCATAAAAATAACCCTAAACATATAACACCCCCAAAAATCCCATCTCACTTGTTTACACCCTAAATTTAGGGGGAAAACTTCTAAGTTGGGAACCCTGGTTTCTGTACACACACTAGCGTGAAATTTTAAACAAAGGTAGGGACTTTACCTACCTAAAGGTGTGCACACATTGGAAAAATATTTAATAAAAGAAAATTAATAACGTTTACTACAAACATTAACAATAAATGATTTGTTCCATCAATGTTATAATAATGCAATATTGTTATGGGGCCATTCATTTATTACGTAAGACGATTTAGGGGGGGAGGGGGGTCGACCTTGTCTTATTTTTTCTTACAAGGGGGTGGGAGGGGGTCTCAATAGTTCTTACGTAAGATCACAAAAATGCGTAAAGATAAAATTATACTTTAAAAAAGCGCGGACAACCGCGCAAGTGCCGAGGTTCGCTCGGATGCGTATAGGTAATAACTTCGGAATCTCTTTCGTTAACATAATGTATTTATTTCTAAAATAGTTTTGCATAACGAGTTTGGCATATTTCTTTTTGCATAATATTACTTTTTCAGAATTGATTTTCAGCAACATATGTACTGTGGCATAATTATAATTAGGTCTAATATATTTAGGCATAATTACAATTTGCACAATGTTTTTAGGCACAGTGTATAGTAGCATAATAGTATTTTATAATAAACTTTTATTTTATTAATTGTTCTTTGAATCTAAAAAATAAAAAAGGTACTTTAACCAGTATTTCCTATATTATATAGTGTCAAAGTAGGTTTAGGTATGGTTCGGTGCGGCCAATCCTTAGGGAATGGTGTGGGAGAAAGATCGGGTCGGTGACTTACCGGTTGGCTCAGGTATTTTCCGGGCACGGATGCTTTGAAAAGTACCTGCACTGCATTCAGAGGGAGCCGACCCCATCGTGTCACGAGTACAGCGCTGCGGAAGACACCGCGCAGCACACCTTGGAGGTGTGCCCAGCGTGGATCCTGCAGCGCGGCACTCTGGTGTCGGTGATTGGAGTGGACTTGTTGCTCGCCGGCGTGGCTAAGGCCATGCTGGCAACCGAGAGGTCATGGGAGGCAGTAGTCCTCATCTGCGAGAACATCATCTCGCAGAAGGAGGCTGCAGTAAGGATCCGGGAGGAAGCCCAAAATGCGGTCCTAATGAGGAGGAAGAGAGTCGGGAGACGGCGGCGCGTTTATGCCGCGCAAATCCTGATATAACTGGGAGAAGGCAGTGGGGTGGCCATCAGCAGACCGGGTATCCGTTGGTGGCATTACACACACCTAGCTGGCCTATGGTGATGCCTGACTGTACTCGGGCATCACCGATTCGTGGAGGAGTCCAAAGGAACTAATCACCGGGCTGTAGTGGTGATTCCTAAAAAGGGTCCCACAGGGCCCACCGGTGATGTGAAGTACAGCGGGGGGTTTTAGCGGGTATGACTGTCAGCCTTTTACTAACGTGTGAGTAACCCCACCGTATACCCGTAACAGTGGGGCATGCGTAAAGCATTTCCCCCCGTAAAAAAAAGGTTTTGGTAAGGTTAGAGTAATATTTATGTAAAAAGTTATTGATGTGTGTCTATAATCTTAGGAGTTACTTAGTAAGATGATTATGATTATATTCATTATGGTTTGATACCATTATGCCTTTATAAAGTAATGGTTGTGAATTTTATGCTTAAATATGATTGGGCTGATTGTATTTATGATTAAAACAATTATGCTAAATTTGTTATGAATAATAATATTATGCGTAAATATCATTAGTATGAATTACCATATGCCAACATATTTTATGGTTTAAATTTTTATGCAAATGGATAGTGAACCAAAAACTTCGTGGCCGTATTTTAAATATTGAAAAAGAAAAAGCTTTAGCCATATATTCAAGATGAGGAGAAGTTTTGTGCCGCTTAGGTGGCTGATGTGGAATGGGTGAACGTTGACGACGTCACAATCCTGAATAACCAAATAGAAGCAACACCCATTATTAGAGATGTTTCAGATCCACTTTCCGGGTGGGTTTTGAGCCCCTGGACTGAAAATCATATGTAGGTAAAGATAAATAATTCAAATCAAAGTTTATTCCCCCAAAAAAATAAAAATTATTGGTACCTTTGTAAGTACAAATAAACATTTCTAAAAATTATTACTTTGAATAATAAACATAAAAAAGGTGTATTCATTTTTGCCTTTAGTTTCTTACGTAATAAATATTAAACATGGGCGGAGGGGGTCGGACTAATCTTATTTTTTCTTACGATAGGGGGGGAGGGGGTCAAAAACTAGCGAAAATAGTCTTACGTAATAAATGAATGGCCCCTATTTGTAGAATGTAATACATGTTTTTATATTATTTTCTGAGAAAATAAATTTCAAAACAAAAATTAAAAGTATGACCCTTAGGTACCATCAACATATTTTAGTAGTGGTTAATTTCAACAAAAAATCCAGATATTTTCAGAAAAAGGATCTTGTTATCATAAGTGTCCGTTTGTTTTTACTTTTGATGTACGGAATTCTAATAAAAAGTAAAAACTCTTTAATTTCAGGCTCACTTCAACGCGAACTAATACCAGAAACGTTAAATAAATTGATTGAGTCGATTTATTAATAACAAGGACATACCTAGGCACCCAAGTAGCAAAATCAAAACTATGAATAGTAGTTACAAACAACGTCAAATGATATTATTTCTAATATCCGAATCCAAAAAAACACAAAATTACCTTAAAAACGCGCCTAGGTACCTGTCTACTATCAACAAAATATTTTTCCGATAAAAAAATAATGTATCCACAGCCTAATTTTAACGACTACTGCAAGCTCGCCTTTCGGCAAGATAAAAGGTACCTACGACAGCCTTACACGTGCCACTCATTTCGCGGGCTGAACTTAGGAATTAATTTCAAAAGTATGATGTTTTAATTGGGGTAGATTGTTTAAATGTTTTTGTTTATTGCATTGCTACTGTTTTTGAATTTATTATGTAACGTTTAATGTATTGTAAAGATTTGTGATTTAGAGTATTTTCTGTTGTTATTAGAAACTTATCTAGGAAATCTACTTTTTAAAAACGATAAAGATGAAGATTTGTACATGCTGGTCGTTATGGTAAATTGAATACCATCACGTGTATGAACAAAACAGTCAATAAAATGGTCATAAGGATTTTAATGACATTTCAAAAGTG
The DNA here is from genome assembly GCA_927399485.1 of Calamotropha paludella. NCBI lineage: Eukaryota > Metazoa > Arthropoda > Insecta > Lepidoptera > Crambidae > Calamotropha > Calamotropha paludella. Next base: position 29,113,899 of record OV656804.1, read on the forward strand.
GGTATTTAATAATATTCCAGTTAAGTTCGGCCCTGGATGGAGCTCGGTCCTGTGTAGAGTTGGGAAAAATTACTCGTAAAATGTGAATCAAATCACTAATTCAGACATTGGTATCAGAATCGACTTTTTGATTCGTATGAATATTAGAGCTGTTGCAAATCGTATGTATTCGGTACTGAGTAACGGGTGGGCCATTTAGTACCGAGTAACGAAACGTTACACACAAATGCATTTCGTTACTCGCATTTTTCGTAGTATGGGTACCTACACTATTTCAGTTTACGCAAGTACCGTTGATGCGTGTATTTGTACGTTTGATGATCTTATATTTTACGCATGCGCGCGCTTATTCAGTGAATTTATAAACGTACGTTACAAATAACGATGTTTGTTTATTAAGTAAAGTATAATTAGGAAATTCGTCGTCCAAGTTTTTTACTGTTTATAAAATTGTATTGCGTATGTAGACAAAGTTTGTGATTGTAACAGAAACAAGGTAAGAAAGTATTTTTTACAAATAAGAAATATGTATGTTTTTGTTTTTTATTATCGCGTATTTTCACGGTTTTTTGTTGTTATCTTAAAAGAGATGTGTCTAAATGAGTCTAATGATATTAAATTGTTTCTTCGATAACAAAAGCTGTTAATTATCAAAAGTTTGGTTCAAAATACAGAAAAGTGAAAAAAAATTACCTGACAGCTTGGTATGTAACGTATAAGTATGTTTTCTATAAATCACGAATGTTGCGACGCCGCGACGTCATACTGCACTCGTACGCAATACGATTCGATTCGTTGCTCTAACTTACACATAACATAGCTTGTTATAAGGTAACTGAAGTAACGATACGATAGTAATAATTGTTATAGTAACGAATATATACGGGTACACTTTTTTTCGTTACTTTTACAGCTCTAATGAATATCATTGTTGTCAGATCGATTTCGATTTAAGATCAAAATGTGATTCTGACCTTAGTATCTTTCGGCCTGACTAAAATCATTAACTCTGCGGACTTGACAAAATTTGAAGGAGTCGATTAGAGAGTCAAGAAATCGAAACATTTCAATTGTTCACTATGCATTTACCCGTCACTAGTTCTTTTAGGTCAGCGATTGTGTGAGTGACACACACACACCGAACATCTTGAGGTAGGTAATTATAGGGTCAAGCTGAGGGGTCAAGCACCAGCTGATTTAAGGAGCAGTTTAATTCGGTTTGTCAATAACAAGGAATCGTTTTGGACGTTTATTTTCATAATTATACGAGCAATTAAAAAAATACCAATTACTGATTGTTAAATATCATTGATTCTTTAGGATTTTAATAATTTTATTTTAATTACTGCAACTTAATTATGAAACTTTGAACTGCAATAACTCCAAAACGGAGAGTGATATCGCGAAAATTCTTTTTGTGTTTGAACACTGGAAGCCCATGGTTTTCACCATTTTAACAGGTGTTCTATTTTCATTGACTAGCGGTATAAAGATGTGTCCCGTTACCAGTGTTCCCACACGGGACACAATGTATAGTATATAGATAAGCATCTACAATGCGTGTATTGAACGTCAAAGCTACGCCATGGTTTAGTCCTACGTCGACAGACTATTCGACAATTTTGTCGGGAGACCTTATATGTAGCGGGAAGAAGCTGCAAGAAACTCGGCAAAGTTTTTTCTCCTTTTAATTATGTGTAACCGAAGTAAACTTTTCTTGTACTACTACTTGTAAACCGGTGTACAAATCCTAAATTTGTTATTAACGCAAATAATGATCATTGACAACTGTTTAGTACAACGGTAGTGATTCTACCTGTCGTACCGACGGCCTAACTTCGGGTACCGGAAGGGGCTGATTTTTATGTGATAAACACAAAATAGATATCTAATATTGGGACAACAAGCGACAGCTGTATCCTTAGTGTCTCACTAGATGGCAATAGGTATCGTGTTATTTGTGTTCTCACTGGTGCCATCTATTGCAAATCGAAGGAAAGAAAAATAACCAGTTGAATAGCCAGTATTAGGGTGATACCATAGAGGTGTCTCTGTATATTATCTACTTTGTGGTCACGGTTATTTATATGTGTATATTTATCGATAATATAAAAATTCCCTGTCACAGTGTTTGACCGCGATGAACTCGGAAACTACTCAAACGATTTTGATGATTATTTTTTTAATTTTGCTAGATTTGTTCTTACTTAGGACATAGGATAGGTTTCATTTAAATTTATAATTAAAACTATTATGGCACATTATAATAAGTGGGCCACAGTAAGGCGTAGACGGGTCAGCTAGTATATATATATTTCTAAAAATATTATATCATAAGTATACATAACACAAGCCTTACAGTGCTTAATTTGTGATGTTATGGTGTGAATGTAAGATTATTATTATATTATTATTATAAACTTACCTTCAGCAAATCGACGAGCTTTTCCAATGCCCAATAAACAGCGTATAGCTCTACAAGTTGTTGCAGTGCAGCTCGGAGTGGAGGTGAAGCTTTCGCCATCCACTCTAAAACGCCCTCATAGAAAAACGTCACCAATATTACTCTGCAGTGAACCTGGAAAGACAACAGATTCAATATAAAATCATTTGACAACTTCTTGCTAACTAAATCTTCATAAAGAGGTAGTGATGTAATGAAATAGATTTGAAAAAAAAAGTAGTGCTGCTCTTTTGTTATCTACTATTACTAAAGACAAATAGATTTTTTTGAAGAAAAATGCATTACATTGTTTGCAGCAAAACCGAGGTTTAAAACTCTAGTCTTTAACTAATGACTGAATCTAGAGGGTGTCTCAGTAAGAGTGCACTTTTTCATTTTAAAACAAAAACACGTATTTTTGAGAGAGTTGTGATATTTTTTATTGAGAGTAAAGAAGACATGTTCCGATTAAGTATGGAATAAAATATCCGGCAAATGACCCCCACGGCTCTTATAACAGACCATTACTCTTTTCATTAAATTTTCCATTACTTTTTCACAGAGATGTGGCTGTATCTCATCGTTGATGCGTTGGATCTCGGACTTGAGCTAAGGAATTCTTTCTGGTTTACTCACATAGACCCTAGATTTCACAAAACCCCAAAGAAAAAAAATCACACGGCGTTAAACGCAAGATCTTGGTGGCCAGTTGACATCAGATATTAGTGAGATAATTTGTTCTGAAAATCGTTGCTGAAGTAAATCGATTGTTTCATGCGCGGTGTGACAGGTGGTGCCGTCTTGCTAGAACCACATTTCATCCATGCCGTCCAGTTGTGGTCACAAGAATTCGGTTATCATGTTCCTGTAACGAATGCCGTTCACAGTCACTGCAATTTCGGCCTCATCTTAAAAAAAGAAAGGCTCAATCACGCTGCCTGACAGTTGTTCCTTGCATTTGTTTCTCGTGAACTGCAAAAGGATTTTCTGAGCCCCAAATTCGACAATTTTGTGTATTCACGAAGCCATTCAGATGGAAATGCGCTTCATCGGAGAAAATGATTCATTTCGCAAAATTGGGATTGACTTCACTTTGCTCCAATACCCATTGAAAGAATTGTCGGCGTTTTCTATGGTCTGCTAGTTTGAGCTCCTGAGAAAGCTGAATCTTGTACGCATGAAGATGGAGGTCTTTTGTTAAAATTCGCTGCATAGTGCTTCGTGAAATTTCAAGTTGTTGAAAACGATGCCGAATTGATGTTTTTGGGTTTTCAGCGACATTTTCTTTTACAGCAGCAATGTTTTCAAGAGACAGACCGGTACGTTGACGCAAAGGATTCTTAGTGTACATAATCGACCCAGTTTCTTCAAATTTTTTGACCACTCTTCGAATGGTTTACATATTAGGTGCACTTTCTCGACTGAAAAATCAGCGTAACTTTTCCTATTTTTGTAATAAGTTTTCACAATTATAACGCGTTGTTCTTTCGTAAAAGGCGGCATTTTTAATGATCGGAATAAACATAGATGACAGCTTGCACGAAAAAAATTGCCCCAAAATTAAAAAGTGCACTCTTACTGAGACATCCTGTAATAAGCTACTTTAATTGATTTCAAAAAGAAAGGTGTTCTCGTAAAGAAGACTCTAAATGATGAGAAAAAGAAATGAACCTTTGTTGATAACAAGTTACTTAAAATATATTATGCTTACGCCAAACACTCTTTATTCTTGAAATAAAACTATAATGTTTGAGTTTACCTTAAACGAAATTAAAAATAAAAATGTGCGAAATTGTACTACTAATGTATGAATATTGAACCTCTGCAGCAGCTTCCAGCTGTACAGTAGTCATGTTCCAAGCGTCTTCTAATGTCATTCCAGAGGCTACTCTTTTCTCCATTACATCCACACACTTCGCAATTTTCCTGTAACAATATTAATAAATAAATAAAAAAGTATTTGACATGAAATGATGATGAATTGAATGATGAAAATTATAAACATTTTTCTGAACTCATGTTAGTAGCTGAAACACTTATTTTATGGAATCCATTCTAAATATTGTTAAATTGACTTCTACATCCGAATTAGTCACACATTCACAATAATTAGCCTAACCCGAAGGAAAGCACTGTAAGGCTTGTATTATGGATATTTGGACTCCCTCCTTGCGTCTGTAATTCCGAGTACTTATAACCGGTCCATTTTTTAAAGCCAGAGTGAATAAACACCTTCTGGGTTCGCTCGTTCCATCGTGGATCCTGTCTTGGCCTCCGGGCTCGATTGGGAAAGCGAACCCATTCACAATTAATAAAAATTATAATTAAAAGACAATACAAAAAAGAACATACCTGACTGCTACTACTTGAAGGCCTCGAATGATGCCTTCCACACTGTTCTCCCAACGGTCTAGGAAGCCCTCTGCTGAAGCAGTTTTAAAGTACGTCACAGAGGGAGAGAGGGCGCTGCTGTCTACGCGCTGCCAAGTTTTGGCAAGGAACCTGAAATAAACCCTTTAATTAAACTTTCAACAAGATATTATTTTGAGTGATTGTAATATAACAAAAAAACAATAAATTTGCAAATTTTGAGTTTAGAAAAAGAGAATAATGCATTGTGAATGCAAAAAATTAAATAATAAAAAAAAAATTAAGAGAAGTTACTAGAAAACATTCATTTAATACTTATTATAAAAACAATATATGCGCTTATCAATAAATAAAGTGATTTTGTATAATATTTAATTATTTATAAAAAAATAATAAATGATAATTGGTGAAATGATTACTGTGGGTTACTGTGAGGTTCGGGACTCTAACCCAGGACCATCGGTACGTAAAGCAGAATCGCTACCGCTACATCAAACGGTCACACAGTGGATCGTACATATACAAGCCCAATACAGTTGATATATCAATGAAATCTGGCTGTGAGTTCCAGTACAGAGAATCCGACAGTGTTAAAATTTATCGATACATTATGTATATTAATTTAATACTCAAAGCTTCATAGTTACACATTCCAACATTTAATTAGTCATGTGTCGGATCGTTAACTAGATCGATGCTACGCATAAAGCTTCGCCAGCGCCATATAAGTATTGGAGCATATAGTATTTGTGCATTTAGCCAGTGTCAAGTAAGTATAATTGCCAAGTCTTGAGTAATTTCTTAATTTAATGATGATGAATGAACGGAACATCAACAGAAGCTGTTAGACCGTGCAACACCGAGCTGTGCTATGTGGACTTCCACCAAGTAACGTCTGATTGTACCAGGAACTATCCACTGTGGGTCACGAACCTGGCTGTCTGCAACATCATGACGGTGTTGTCGCCCTCGTAGGTGCAGGCGGCAGTTGCATGCGAGCCAAGTTGCGGCAAGTGGGAGGTGGCCAGGAACCCAAAGCCACCACAGCTGCGACGAATTCGCTCCACGCCTAACGCCGCGTCACCGGTCACTACCGCCTTCAGCCCACACGCAAGCGCGTGCAACTGCGAAAAAAAACCAAAGAGTTCTACTGTACCTCCAGCGCGATACTTGGCGAATTATCTGTCCTTCTCGCACAATAGCATGTTTTCTCACTCGCACGATTACCCCTTCATTTCTTCTCTGACTTTAATGTAAGACTATGAGAAGAAGCCAAAAGAATTAATGATAATAGTGGTAAAAAACAAATAAGGCAATTGTATACTAGAATGATCATGTTCGCGGGTCAATAAATGTAAATAAATTATACTAGGCGATGCAGTCGCTAAACATAAAGCTTCGCTAGCACCATAAATTAGAGCGGATCGTAAAAATTTAAGAAAAAAATCAATAATATTAATTAAATTTTAAAATTCCATAACAATGAAAACTTCCAAAAAGCGCGCGCTGTTTGTTTCAATGGAAAATCGAAAAGAACCAATGTTTTTCGGTCATAACTTTTTATTTTTGTGAATTTAAAATTTCGAGCTAAATGTGTTGATTCGATTCCACACAAAAATTAAACTCCAATAAATTGTTAATTATTTTTAATAAAGTATCGATTTTAAATGAACATTCTTGATTAATTTTTTTTTTTTATTCCTTTGTCATACTTACAACATTAAAACGCGCGCCTATTTCATTTTCACAACTCCGTAAAAGTAAAAATTTCGGTAGAGAAGGGGAGACCGTGCGAGTGAGAAAGCAATATAACAGTGAGGAGGACAGGTGATCTTCGAAGTATCGCGCGCTATACATTGCTTGATAGACCCCTTGTCTACTCTATTTATTTTTATATTTTGATGATTTGTATTTAAATTCTCGTTTAATCGAGATATGATATGAACAATTTTTAACAATCTAATTACAATAACTTAGGTTAATAACAGTTATCAACTTTTTACCAAAATGTCTTTACCAAAAAAATTCAGGCCTTAAATGGTTATGAAAACAGTAATTATCCGGGCATACAAAGTACTACGGGTATATGTAAAAACACTATAATTTAATTAAAAGGCTTGTATTATGAATACTAAGGTAACGGATAAACATACATATATGATACATAGATATGTAATATTAATAGATATATTTATAAATAACCATGACTCTGATACAGATGCTCGTATTCATCACAAACATCTACCTCTTACGGGATACAAACCCAGGGCGGTCGATGCGAAAGGCAGAATCGCTACCGATGTGCCAAACGGTCGTCAATCGGTCAAATCGGTTATGAATACCTACTGACTTATGAAATAAAACTTAATTAAATGGAATTTAATCCCTACTAATATTATAAATGCGAAAGTAACTCTGTCTGTCTGTCTGTCTGCTACGCTTTCCCGCTTAAACCTCTTGACCGATTTTGATGAAACTTGGCACAGACAATCTTTAGTCCCTGAGAAAGAACATAAGCTACCTTTTATTGCGAAAAAAGGGATGAAGACGTTGAAATAGGGGTTGAAAGTTTGTATGGGATTTCTTAATTTTAAAAGATAAAACCATGAAACTTTATATTTAAGCACTTGATAAGATATAATCAAACATTTGTTCTAATGTTTTTGAAATTTCGACCAGTGAGGGGGTGAAATAAGGGTTGAAAGTTTGTATGGGATTTTGTCATTTTTGGGGATAAAACTATGAAACTTTATATTTAGGAACTTGATAAGAAATAAAAAACAATTTGTTGTAGCGTTTTTGAAATTTTCGACCTGTGAGGGGATGCAATAGGGGTTGAAAGTTTGTATGAAGTTCGTCATTTTGAAGATAAAAACATTACATTTTGTATTTAGGCACTAAATAAGAAACAAAAATCGTTTGATCTAGCATTTTGAAATTTTTACCACTGTGGGGGTGAAATTCTACAAACGGAATTCTCGAAATTCGAACGGAACGGAACGGATCAAACACTTAAAGTAGCAGGTGTACATTTAGAGAAAAACTGTTTTTCGCATGGCCAACTGTACGTGGCCTGCTCGCGAGTGTCGAGTCCAAACAATCTCCACATTTTAACAAATAATAACAAAACAGCAAACGTTGTGTACAAAAATGTTTTAAATAAGGTCATTTTAAAATATTTTTGTACACAACGTGACGCTGGCCCCTGTAAAGTGTCTCTTGGACATAAAGGACCAATAAATTTTCCTAGGTACTTTCTGCCACTTAATGGAATACATAGGTACCCTATACCTGCTGTAAACAGATATTTTTTAATTTTTTAAACATACCTACTCTCTTTTAATCAAATGCTATACCCAAATCTATACCGTTCTTTTAATATAATCATTAATATTCAAATTAATTTACTCTAACTGTGTAAATATTTGTTACACGGCAAATTTGCTAAGCCGTTTGTTACTAAATTGGATATGGATAGTCTGAAATCTGAAAAAGAACATAAGTTACTTTTTATCAAAACACCACGCGGGCGAAGCCGCGGGCGGAAGCTAGTTTAATATATAATAAGAAATTTTTATGAATAGTTGCATACCTTATACTTACATAATAAATATTTTGGCATAATTGTTATAAAATCAAACGATGCTTCAGGTATGTTGGGGCTACCGTAGGTGCAGATAATGAAAACTTCGAGATATACTGATGGTATAAAACTTATATTTCTTGCACTTTAATCACAATAATTCACAACTAGTTTACCGCACAGGCGCTAAGACTAGAATGGCCGCTCCCGCGTCTCTCATCATCGACTCACTTCCCTAGCTCGTTGGCGGGAAAAAGCCAGCGCTGCCATTGGTTTACGTATTAAGGCGTCAACCAATCACAGCGCAGCAGAACCACGCCACTGGGTTACAATGTTGCCATATTCAAAAATAATTTAATTATAGAATCGAATATACAAAAATCTAATAAATTTATACTTAGAAATTATGAACCCTAACAATCGTCCATCCTGATGCCGTGTGCGTCCCCGCATACGATACCCGGTGGAACCCTAACAATCTTGGCCGGTTGAAGAAACTTATGAAAATAATTATGGATACATGCATGGATGCTAGCATAACAATACCTAACAGTACATTCTGCAATAGTGACGATATCCTATATTATAATTATCTAAACGTGACATGAGCACATATATTCTTCAAAAAAGGAAAAAAGAAATCTATGTTATATTTATATATTTTTTTAAATAACATGAATAAATAATAAATAAAAATCAGTAAATCATGGTAAATTAATAAATACTTTCATTGAATACGACTATATGTCCATCGACAGTTTGTTCAAAATTTAAATTATTACATATTTAGCAAACAAAAAATACAAATAAAAATATCTACGTAATATGATTTATATTTGATTATTAATAATACATTTTAGTATCAAGATACATAGCAACCTACTGTATAAAACAATATAAGCATAATCTATTTAAGGAAAACTATCTTTCAGGAGCCTTTTCGAATCAATCAATACTTATCAATCGATTGCAAGGGTGGCCTCGCGAGGTCGATCGTCACTTACACACTCGAATCATGCTTTACAATTTTATGAGTATCCTGGACGATCGATTACCAGGATCTCATCATGGCAGATTACTTGCGACTTCAGTTTGGTGTCGAGTCATATCACAAGACGATCGATTACTTGTGACGAACTCAAATTAGGAGCTGGCTGGACCACAAGACGATCGATTACTTGTGGCAGCCTTGGAGACTTCACAGGACACGAACCGACCGATTCTCGTGCCTGATCTGAAACCACAAGAAACTGTTCTGTAGCTAATTGCCTTCTAAAAACAGACGATAAACAAAGGAAGCATTCAAATTTCACATTTGTCTTAGAGCATTGACTTGGAGCCGTTTAAATGTTTATGCTTCCCTCTTTCTTCATTTTCAGAACATGAGTTATCATTGTCGGAATCTCCGTCTAGCTCTAAGGCAGCAATGTGGATCCATGGCGACATTCGATCGGCGGCGACAACCATCGCTCGTTTATTTTGTGTCCCTATTACACCTGGTATCGGTGCTACCCTATATCGGTCGTTGCCTAAGATTTTGGTTACACGGTAAGGACCAACATATGATGGCATAAGCTTTTTACTTTGTCCGTCATTCTTAAAACAAGTTTTCGTGATTTTAACGAGTTCACCTTCTTTATACACCTGAGTCGGTCTCCTTCTACGATCATAGCGTAATTTTTGCTTTTTCTGCTCCTTATCTATCCTATCCTTAACCTCACTACGTATGGTGGAAAGGTCGTCATTTTTGCGTATCTCTTCAGATATTTCATTTAGCGTGGGATTGGCTTCAGTACACATTCGGCTACCAAACAATACCTCCGAAGGCATTTTACCTGTGGTTTTCTGTACGGTATTATTAAACCCCCACTGAACTTTCCCCACATGACTATCCCAATCTTTCTCACTGCATTTCACGTTAAGTGCTTTTAAAGAGTCTAAAATTGTACGGTTGTATCGCTCAACCTGACCATTAGATCTTGGGCTGGCCACAGCGTTGAGCACATGCTTAACACCTCTGTCCAGACAAAAATGCTTAAAAGCATGTGCGGTGAAGCAGCTGCCACGATCGCTCACAAGTCTGTCAGGTGTCCTAAAGGTATTAAAAATGTCATCTAGTACTCTTACAACATTTGACGTATTAGTATTTCGTACGGGCTTAATAAGACAGAACTTTGTGAAGGCATCTACTACTACTAGTAAGTACATAAAACCTTTATTGGATTTAACAAAGGGTCCCAGATGGTCAATGTGTAACGTATGAAACGGGACTTCAATTTTTTGGATTGGGTGAAGTAAGCCCTCGCGAGTATTAGCCTTACTCTTTGCGTAAGCACACTGCACACACGCATTGACGTATTTTTTTACGAATCGAGACATTTTAGCAAACCAATAGTTACGCCGCAACCGGTTTAAGGTCTTTTCGTAGCCAAAATGCCCAATATCGTCATGGTTCATGCGACACAATTGCCACCGAGCCCCTTTAGGCACCACCCAACGACAATTATCTTTATCACCACCAACTATTCCGTTTTATGGTGTAATTTTTGTATAAATATTGTAAGCCTTTTTCGTTAAGACCACTACTCAAGATGTCCTTGATCCTACAAAGTTCGGAATCTCCAAGCTGGAGAGTATGAAGCCAATCCTCACTAGTAATTGACATAACTAAAGGAAACTGATCGGAGACTTCTGAAAGAGCATGTGGTGGCTTGACGAGGGGATTTCGTGACAATGCGTCTACATGACTCATCTTTGTGCCTGGTCTATAATCGATCGAACAGTTAAACTCTTGTAACACGAGCCACCAACGGGCTATTCTCGGAATAAGATCGCGTTTAGAAAAAGTTGACCGTAATGCACTGCAATCTGTGACAATTTTGAACTCCTTACCTAGAAGAGACTCTAAATTTTTGGAGGGAAGTAACAACTGCAAGAGTCTCTAGCTCATAAGAATGAAAATTTTTCTCTTCAGGAGATGTTTGTCTGCTATAGTAAGCAATTGGGTGCAGATCATTTTCACTTGCCTGATGCTGGAGAAGAATGCCTCCGACACCTATTTTACTTGCGCCAGTATGCAACTCTAATTCCGAGTTCGGGTCATAAATCGCAAGGACCGGTCTCTTGATTAACATGGCCTTTAAGGTTTCAAATGCTTCCTGCTGAACATCGCCCCACTCCCATAGAGCATCTTTTTTTAGAAGTTTACTTAGAGGAAAGGCGATTTGAGCGAAATTTTTTGTAAATTTCCGAAAGTAACTTGCTAAACCGAGAAACTGCCTCACATTGTGTACATTTACTGGCTTTGGAAAATTTTGCACACTCAGAATCTTTTTTTCCCCTGGCCTTACCCAATTAGCACTGATTTCATACCCCAAATAATCTATTTTGTCACGCAGAAAGTTACACTTTGATAAGTTTAGAGTAAGATTGGCTCTTTCGATTACTTTGAGAATTTCTTCAAGACGTTCTAGACATTCTGCACAGTTTCTTCCAAAGATGAGTACGTCATCCATATATGCGGTAGCCTTATTAAAACGAGCAGAACCAAGTATTGCATTAATCGTGCGCTGGAATACCGCTGGTGCATTTGCCAGGCCAAATGGCATACGATTGAACTCGTATTGTCCATCTGGCGTGACAAACGACGTAAAGTGTCTACTTTGCTCCGCAATTGGCACTTGGTAGTACCCTGAAGCCAGATCAAGTGTGATAAAACAAGCCTGGCCACTAAGGCGAGCTATCTCATCCTCAATGATTGGCATAGGGTACCTCTCCTTAATTGTGATAGAGTTTAGCATCCGGTAATCGACACATAATCTAAGAGTACCATCCTTTTTTCGGACAAGCAAGATTGGACTGGCATACTCCGAAGTCGATTCTCTCACGATTCCTGCTTCCAGCATTTCATCAACCATAGAACGTACTTTTTCCCTTTCGTAATGAGACAGTCTATAAGGGCGGTACACTACAGGACGCTGACTATTTAACTCTATTTTCATTTCGGAGATATTAGTACATCCTAACTCTCTAAGAGATGAGGCAAAGCAGTGTTCGTACTTTTCTAATAATCCTAACAACCGTACTTTTTCCTCACCTGTCACGTTATCACCAATCTGAACCTTACTCTGATCTATGCTATCAGCACCTACTCCTAAAACCGACGGAATTTCTATAATTTTCTTAATAAAATGCACCCTCTCTGCACGGCAAAGCAGAAAACCTTTAGAAAATTCACAAAAATCTGAGCTTGGAGCTATTACAACATTAACATAATTATTTTCAGATTGGTAAAGGCCCCCGATAACAAAATATTGTCTGCTAGGTTTGCCAGCAAAACTATCTTTCACTAAAACGCTACCATTATACCCAGGTTCAATCTTAGCCTTCAAGCATGCCATACCGTGAAGTTTCACCGGTGCTACCGTTGAGACTTTTAATAGGCCTTCCTCGTCGACGTCCGGTTCTAGAAGGGGCATTTCCTCACCGATATCAAAGAATTTCAACGTGGATGCACTTTTATAAACAATTATGTGCGGTTGTTCTGTATAAGACTGACCTATCAACACAGGTTTGTTAAGAAAATGGTCTGCAACTACCTTGCACAGAACGACAGCATTCACACCATCAACACATAAACTAAGTGATAATTCATCCAGTGACTTGACGAAATGATTGCCAAAACCTTTCAACAATGATTGAAGCCGCTGGAATTCTAAACCTAACTCCTCAACAGCGGATTTCCTAATCAAAGTGACGTCTCTTCCGAAATCGACAAATGCTTTCAATACGATGCCATTGATCGTTACGTTCTTTATAAACTTCGAATTCGAGTCATCATCAGTCAGTTTGTCATCAGAATCAATGCACATAGTCTTTGGTATACTGCCATTGGGAATTTTGTCGTCGTTTTTAGCACAATTTTCGGAGCTATGCCCTATCCTTGAGCAACGTGTACACTTTACTAGTGGTTTGGGACAATACAAAAAACTATGACCCCTTTCCTTACAATTATAGCAACCCAGCCCTTGACTTGACCTTGGTGTTGTCCTTTGATTCGTATTGTTATTGTTAGCTAAGTTGTCAATAATTTTATTTCTAAAATGTGTTCGATCAATTGCGGGCTGATAGGAATCCCTATGACTAACTAGGTATTGTAAGAGCTGATCGGGGTGAGAACAGCGCAAGGCCAAAGCACCCGACCTCAAAGTCCTGTCCGTAATACCGTGGATAATACAATCCACTGCCCGTTTGCCTAATATGTCACACTGGTTGAGAAGAGCTAACTTTTCATAATAATCATTTTCTATAGGCTCATGTAACTTAGTTTTCCTTTTAAGCATATCCTCCAGGGCCTGGCCATAGTTTTGCTCGTAAGGAAAGGCGCTTAATAATTTTTCCTGCCATTCTTTCCAAGTAAAGAGAATGGAATTTAAACCTTCGTACCACGTTTTGGCTAGACCCTGAAGTTTCTGCATCGCAAAATGAGTTGTGGTTTTGTCGTCTCAACCGTACACTGAGGAGCACACGTTAACCTTTTTTAGCCATACGTCAATTCGTTGATTTTTATTGGAAGGATCAAAATCTGGCAGTATAATTTATGATCTGTGACCTTTAAAGAAGATTGTGAACCCTCAATGTCAGTTCGCGAAACAAAACCTTCTTTGAAACACTTGAAGATATCCATAAGATCTTTCTTAGTAAAAGAAGGGCTACGTGACCTTGTAAGTTGTCCCGCGGCGTTTGGATGCTCGGCGTATCTGGCATCGACTGGTGAGGCGCGTCGACTGCGTTGTTCACCCCGACGTCCACTGGACTGCTCCCGAAGTCGGTTCTCAGTTGCACGGATCCGTTCTTGTTCTCGTTGTAGCTCGTTCTCCAACAAGCCGAGCCGCTCGCGGCTCGTCTCCAACTCTTGGTGGTCACCTCGGTGGCTGGACCTTCGATGTCTGTGGTGACTCCTGCTTCGTTGTCGACTCCTGCTTCTAGTGGCGGCACGTGACTGCCCTCCATGAGGAGTCGCAAGCAGACGATGGAGTCGATGCTGCCTCGCGTCGTCCATCGCAACTGTGAACTTACAGACGAATATGTTACCTATGACCGCTACATGAACAGCTTCTTATTTATTAATTAGTTGTAATATCGAGAGCGAAGTGACTAAATATCTCGAAAACGGCTAAACCTAGCTCAAAAATAAGCAAAATTTCATCACCCTTTTAGAAACCCTACGTTAACCACCTGCCTTTTCATTCAAAGGTAAAATAAAACTAAATAAATAAACAAAATAAAGTGAAAATAAAAAATAAAAAATTAAATTTAAAGGGTAACTTGCAAATAGGTGATTATAACGATTTGTGTAAGGATTCAAGTTCATAGCACAATTTATAAAAAGTAACGTTATAATTCGTAAATCATTAACCTCACAAAAATTATAAAACGACATCATGATTTCGATATAATCCCACATCAAAATCTAGGAGGGTATTCCGAAACTTTATATAGAAAAAAAACAATTTATTTCATTAGCCTTACTAAAACAAGTATCAACTTTATAAAAGGCGTACTTACGTTTATCCCACTTCTGAAGTATAAAATCAAACGATGCTTCAGGTATGTTGGGGCTACCGTAGGTGCAGATAATGAAAACTTCGAGATATACTGATGGTATAAAACTTATATTTCTTGCACTTTAATCACAATAATTCACAACTAGTTTACCGCACAGGCGCTAAGACTAGAATGGCCGCTCCCGCGTCTCTCATCATCGACTCACTTCCCTAGCTCGTTGGCGGGAAAAAGCCAGCGCTGCCATTGGTTTACGTATTAAGGCGTCAACCAATCACAGCGCAGCAGAACCACGCCACTGGGTTACAATGTTGCCATATTCAAAAATAATTTAATTATAGAATCGAATATACAAAAATCTAATAAATTTATACTTAGAAATTATGAACCCTAACATTGTGTTATTTGATTATGCTATCTATCATTAACGTATATTAACTTATGGTCTTTGAACTCACGCGATAACGCATCCAATTTTGCATTATCTGGTGCAGTTTCACGTAAACACGATTGCAACCGAATCTATCACGACGATAAAAGCATATTTAACATTCCATGTAATCTATATATACGCTCTCTGAGTTTAATTCCATGGTCGCTCGGTGATGCATTCACTTTGCCTTTTATTATCTACCCGACACCTTATTGTTATATCTTTATAATTTGCTGTTTGTAATTAAGCACGCTCATAATATTTTATGTTATTATTTAAAAAATGTTTTTTCGGCAAGTGAATTATCTGTAATTCAATGTAGTCGAGTCTTAAAAAAACAATTGCTCACTATGTTCAAAATGGCGACCATTATTAGCTATTAACCCTTTCAGCGACAGAATATTTTTATATTTTTTGCCGTATGCTGACATACATATAATCAGCTACGAGATAAATCGTACATGCTAGGTACGATTTATTCCAATAAATCCTGATTTTTGATTTTATTGTGTGTTTTCTTTGCTAATGCCAAACGTTCAAAATCCGACCTTGCCTTTAGTGACAAGAAATAAATTTTTGTATAGGAGGTCCAACTAAATCTACGGATATATTCGTGATCGGCACCATGCTAAAGACCCACCCGCACTACGAATTTTCTCGTAGCTGGCACGCAAAGGGTTAAGTTTATATTAAATCTTGAGATTAGAGATTAGATTTTATTTGAAACCATAAAAAACATTGACGTTATGTTAATAAACAATTAATAACGTAACAAAAGTTAACGACCGTTTGGTGCAACGGTAGTGATCCTGCTTTTCGCACCAACGGTCCTGGGTTCAAATCCCGGAAGGGGCAGATGTTTTTATGATGAATACGAACATTTGTACCTGAGTCATGGGTGTTTTTATATATTTCTATGAATATTACATATCTATGTATCAAATATGTATGTCTATCCGTTACCCTAGTATCCATAACACAAGCCTTACAGTGCTTACTTTGGGCTAGGCTAATTGGTGTGAATGTAAGAAATATTTATTTATTTATTTATATAATAAATAAATTATAAATCAAGTATCTGACAATTAATATTGTTAGCGAGGGATGTTGGTCCAAGTCCTGCCTGACACCTTATAAAAGTAGATTTTATTGTTGTAAAAATTTCTTTCGCTTTATAAAGTTTAGCACTTAAATACGTAATAAAACAATATAATAATTGAATAAAATACGGGTATCATTTATCTCGCAGAATCTTGTTGCGGAGAAAGTTACTTGGCATACTAATCAGAAGGCATAAATTGACATACATTGTAGGTTAGATTAGGTTAGGTATTTTTTTATTCATTACCAGCAAGCTATTTCAAATTATGCCAAATGATTGGTATGCGTTATAAAATTATGAATTTTAAATTTCTGCGAAAAAAGGTAGACTCATAAAATACGCGTATCCGTCAGAATGGCGGATGTATGCCTTTAAAGATAACTCATTAATAATTTATATAAATGTACGGAAAATGTATGTTTTTTACTAAAATATGTGTTTTATTTTACGATGAGCCGCCAACCTGGCATGTTATAATGGCGGTACACGTGATTTTTTACAATATCAGAGCTTGTATAACATTTAAGAAATTTAAATAGGGTCCCTATATGAATAATTGACGTACATTTTATTCCCAATGTGAGATTTGAGATAAATTAATTGGAGTAGAATTCACTCGCCAACCTGACATGGATCAGGGATGGCAGCTCATCGTAAAATAACGATTGCTACGCATACGTAAACGTACATTAACACAATTTTTTGTACAAAAACGTACATTTTCCGTACATTTATATAAAAAAAATAAAAAAATAATGATTTATTTGGAGGGCATACATCCGCCTACAACTACAAATACGCCTGTAAAAAAACAACCACGCCTCTAACCCCTTTGGATTCGGACCCACGACCACGAAGTTGAAATACGTTTCTAAATACGCGTCTGCCAGCATCACAGTAGCTCAGCGGTCAGAGCAATCGCCCTGATAGCGAAAGGTCCACCTGAGGGTTCGGAGGCGTGGTTGTTTATTACAGGCGTATTTTATATCTCATAAAAATATGGCATTGTGATTTAAAAAAATAAAATTAAATACAATAAAAAATTGATATCCTACCTCAGCCAACCTCGCACTATTCCCATTAGCCACCTCATCATTGACCTCATAGAAGACAGTCCATTGTCTGTTTGACACAATCTTGATAGCATAACACGTGGCTATGTTTATAAAGAGTTTGTGCTGCTGTGTAGCATAATCTAGTATTTGTAATTCCGGGCCACTGTAACGAACAGAAATCGGAAATTATTTTTTGCCCTTGTAAAATGATATCTATAACATGGATATACCTTTCCGGAAAATTCCGGAAATTTTCGGGATTTATAATATTGAAGTACATAATTATTATAAAAGTAGTAAAATGATTTAATAATAATTACAGTTGAAAATAAATAAATAAATATTAGACAAGATCACATATATTGTTCTAAGCACAAATTAAGTAGCTAAAGCGTGTTATCGAATTCAGAAACAACGACAAACAACCACAACACCCAGACCAGTAGCCAATATAGAAAAATTTTTCTTCATTAACCTGGCCGGGGATGGCATCCGGGACCTCCGAGTTGCGTTACCTTGAAAACAGGTATATGAACCACTCGATCGCGGAGGCCGCCAAAATTAGAAGGAAACAATAGTAAATGGTTTTTAAATTAATTTTATTAGTGATTTGTTGTTTTCCTATATGTTCTTATAATATTTATATATTGTGATTAGAAGCTTTGGTGAGTTGCTATGTGACAAACTTGTGAAGGTTGTTAATTACTTTAATAGCGAGAAAATACTTTCCTCACGAGCAAAAAACTACAAAAGATGTTGGATTTATTCAAGGTATTTTGTTGAAACCAACGTCAGAGGTTGTTAAAATATTTTGTCTCTTGATTACGGTTTTGCAATAGCTGGTTACAATACGGAATGGAATACTATGGTTACGATGGGGTTGGCACGTCTGGATGACCAAATTCCGTTCTCTTCATGGATTTAAAAAAAAAATCACTACGAGTACAAAAGTAATGTTTCAATTGTAACCCATGAACAAGATTACTATTTACACAGAGCTCCATGTAATAATGATGAAATTCTGGAAAAATCTAATAATTTCTGAACTTCATAAACTAGGAAGCGTGTCCATAGTAATATAAACGCTTGATGTCATTGACCCTAAAACAATCTACCGACTCCGATCACTGGTAATGACCAATACATTATTAAATGCATCTTAAAGAAGAGTTATAAAATATCCCTATAAATATAAATCAAAATCTGATTAAGTAAATTTTCTAAGACAAAATCATTATTCACTATTTTATTAACCCAATTTATTTATTATCCAATCTATGTTTCACACATAAAAACTCTTTGCTAAAATTTATAAACGCTAATATGACAAGATGCATTTTGAACCTGATAGTGGAGAAAGTATAACAAACATTTAGTCAAGGCTCAATAGAACGGCATCGTCCTCACACACCATTAATGGGGAACTTGACATTAGTAATGTTACTTTTGGCCACAGTATTTAAATAAATAAATAATAAAATAAATATTTATTACATTTACACCAATTAGCGTATCCCAAAGTAAGCACTGTAAGGCTTGTTTTATGGATACTAGGGTAATTATAGACATACACAAATATGTAATATTCATAGAAATACACTCATTTGCAAAAAAAACGGGCGGTTTTGATTTTCATTCATCTTTAAAAAGATACAATACAAAAAAGATTTCAATCGTTTGTACACGTTACTGGCCGGTTTTAAAAATGCCGTGGTATTTAAAAAAGTACGTTCTAAATTCAAATTTTCATTTGATGCTCATTTTTACAGAAAACCCCTTTTATCCTATATTTTTGGCGCGTAGTTCCAGAAGTTAACATCGACTTTCATAAGTTTTATTCAATTTTCATCGCTTAATATCATTTCCTTGACTGTCAAAGCTTTATTTATTGCTGTTTGGCTGTATCAAAAATGGTAGATAAAGTGGTAAAAGCTACCAAAATTATCGCACTGCTTGAAGAGGGTTGCAGCCAATGCTTCGTGGCTAGGAGGCTAAATGTTAGTCGCTCGACGGTCCAAAGGACCTGGCAGCGATATCAGGAGACTGGTTCCGTCGAGAGAAGGCCTGGTTCTGGAAGAAAACCATGTACCCAACCACGGGATGATCGTTTTCTTGTGAGTCGCGCATTGAGAAATCGCAAATTTTCGTATGTGGATCTTAAGAACAACCTCCAAGAAGTAAGAAATGTGCATATTAGTCTATGGACGGTCACGAGGAGGCTTCTCGCTGCCAATATAAGCAGTCACCGCCCGGCCCGCGGCCTTAAATCACTCCGTGAGCATCGAGTTCACAGGCTTAGGTTCGCTAGAAATTGTGAATCATGGACTCAAGAAGATTGGAATAGGGTTTTGTTCTCTGATGAAGCCAGGATATCTCTGTTCGGTGAAGATCGACGTCGGCGAGTGCTAAGAAGACAAGGAGAACGCTTTGCAGAGGCATGTTTCGAAGAAACCACACCTTATGGTGGGGGCTCTGTTATGTTTTGGGCAGGAATAAATTCAATGGATCGTACAGAGTTAGTCTTCATTGAAAACGGCTCACTGACTGGGCATCGATACATAACGGAAATTCTTATTCCTCATGCACAACCCGCATTGGCCGCTCTAGGTGAAGACTCGATTTTTATGGACGACAATGCTCGCGCCCACCGATCTCGCGATGTTAAAGCGTATGTTCAAGAGGTCGGCATTCGTCGTTTGGATTGGCCAGCTCGATGTCCCGACCTCAATCCCATAGAGCATGTCTGGGACGTTCTGAAACGACGTGTGAGATCAGTACAACCGGCTCCGCAGATCATCAGAGAGCTGAAGAATGTGATTACTGCGGAGTGGGAACGTATTCCTCAAGTAAGTATCCGGGATATACTCGCTAGCATGCCCAAACAAATTCCAGCTGTGATTTTAGCTAGAGGGGGTCACACTCGATATTAAACATTTATCT
This sequence comes from Calamotropha paludella, assembly GCA_927399485.1. Classification (NCBI taxonomy): domain Eukaryota; kingdom Metazoa; phylum Arthropoda; class Insecta; order Lepidoptera; family Crambidae; genus Calamotropha; species Calamotropha paludella. The sequence goes on from OV656804.1 coordinate 29,134,389, forward strand.
GCTTTTACTTTATTAAAGAAAAACAAACAAAAAAACGTTTTTATTTTTACTTCATGAGCATATGCACTACTAGCGAACATACACTACTAGTGAGGTTTAGCATTATTTCCCATAAATTGTATCAAAATTTTATGAAATACTGATGAAAACGATTATTTGCTTATTAATTTACCAAATTGTGAGGATAAAACTACCTATAATTATCAAACAAAGCAATATTAACATTTGAAATGGTTCATTGCTTAGGTGCCCGTTTTTTTTGCAAATGAGTTTATATATTAACACCCATGACACAGGTACAAACACTCGTATTCATCATACAAACATCTGCCCCTTCAGGGATTCGAACCCAGAACCGCCGGGGCGAAAGGCATGATTGCTACCGTTGCGCCAAACGGTCGTCTTATTCTCACAAAGTATATTAAATCTGTAACTAACCCTTCTTGAGCCGGAGTCTGCCTACGCACCGCAGAATACCGCGTAGCTATGGTGACAGCCTTCGATAAATAGTTCACCATGTCACTCATTATTACCATCCTTACGAACACCATAGCAGCATACAAAAGTTTCTGGTTACTCGATTTCACATACGTTCCATCCTAGAAGCAGAACTGTAGGATTAAGAATGAAATTGTAAATATTTACTATTTAAAATTCTATTTCAAATTGAGGAAGCTATCAAAACTGCTCTATCTATTCTAAAGATATTTGATCTTAATCAATTAATAGATATTTGTAAAAATATTACTTTCGATGTTTAAGGTTAAACTTAAACATTGACGGAACGATACTAGCTTTTAGCAGAAGTCAAAATGCAGTTGTAAATATCGACGCCTCTACCATCGTTTCGGTAGCCCAGCGGTCAGAGCACTAGCCAGGATAGCGAAAGCTCGTGAGATCGAATCCCACCTGAGGGCTGGCTGGTTGTTTTTATAGGCGTATTTAATCTTTTAGAAATAAAGCATTGTGAATGCTAAATAAAATACATACATATAACTCTCTCTCTCTTTCCTGCAACCCTCTAGCATTTCTTTTGAATCCGATTCAAGAACAATTGACAATCATGAAGATCACTGCCATTGAAAATTAGATATTGCTGATAATTAGATACAAGTATCCTTTGATTTGCCTAAAATTATTGATCCTAATTTCATTTGGCAATTACTTAGTCTTGGTTCATATACGTTGCAGGTGAATATAGGTTACATATTTTTTTAATCATTACCAGCCTTATTACCAACATTACCAGCCAGCGACCTATATCAATTGTGCCAAAAGTTTGTCTGCCAAAGGAAAAATAGGGCTAAAAACCTCAGAACAATAACTAAAGCTATTAGTTATTGTTCTGAGCTTAAAACAATACCCATTAGATAATCTGTCATATTCAGTCACACCGATCGATGCAATAAAATATTGCTACGAAATTGGAATTTACTCCACTTAGGGGACCCGTCGGTTCGCCATCTTTTTTTTTCATTTATATTATTTACCAGTCTGGTTGTAAAATTAAAAAGTTTTAAAGTGTCATTATTCCCAACGAATACAATGAGTGAAGTATTATTTATTTTTATTATTTCTTCAGACATTCGCTATAGTACTTTTTTTTGTCACAATGGATAAATTCTATATGGTTTCGATCCGGTTATAAGTTAGACTCTCCTACACCTTAGCGTTCGGAGCGTAGGCGGGTCATACCTTACCACACCTGTCTTTGTCTTAGCTCACCTCGAGAACTTGTGCATGTTTCATCAGCATATTACTTCTGGGTATCCTCACATTGTTTAACACTAAAAAACCGTTATTAACTGGTTGGAGACCCAATTTAGCGCCAATGTCACCCACTTTTATGCCGGGTAGGAGTTCGTGTGTCTCTTCGTCACGTATCTGAACCATAAACGGATGTATACCGTGGCATTCTCCTTTGGTATAAAGTTGAGCAATCACAATGGCGTAGTTGGCTGTGTGTCCAACTGAAAACGAACGAGGAATCTTTTCAATGAATAGTGTGTTTAAAAATATAGTTATAGTAGGTAACCAGCCCAATATATAACCATCGCTTATAATCATCCTTATATAATTTAATTAATACTTGTAGCAGATATAATAAGAATAATATTTTTTACATTCACACCAATTAGCCTAGCCCAAAGCAAGCACTGTAGTTCAGAGCACTCGCCCGGATTGCGAAAGGTCATGGGATCGAATCCTACATGAGGGCTCGGAGGCATGGTCGTTTTTGCATGCGTATTTAATATCTTATAGAAATATTGCATTGTGATTGCAAAGAATAAAATTAAAAAAAATACAATGATAGATTTGACTGTTGATAGAAATTTCACGCACCCCACAATTTTACTTTTGCGTCTGATCAATATCCTAGGGTACTGATGAGGGAAGTGGTGTGAGGACTAGTGCTTAAGACCTACGTATTTGTTTTAAACTTTTGGTACGTGATCTACATCATCATTACTTTTCTTTTCAACAAAACCGTATAATACATTTTTGAAGTGAAAACTTCTTTAGCGGCGTTGTTCACTTTTTGGGATGGGTAAAAATGTTAAACTCGCGTCAGGACGCGTGACCTGATCGAAAATTCGTAAGATGGAGGGAGAGTCTACCGCCGGCACGGCGTAAGAGGGGAAGTTATATCCCCCTCTCTTTCTACCTCGTGGCGAAAATGTATGTCTGCTCCTGCTGTTTCGTTTAAGCGGCGTAGAACGCTTGCGCGTGTGTGCGCGTGTGTTTGTTGTCATGTTTGTGTACGATAGCGCAATAAATGAATATTGTATTTTACCACATAAATGAAAGTACATTTATACTGATAATTAAAGCGATTCGTGCGAACTTCCCTAACCATTCCAAAATATCAAAAATGCACAATTTCAATGTACATGTTTTTACCACACTCCCGGAGTGCAACCCGTTGTTTTTTTTTTTTTTTTTTTTTTTCCGGTTTTTATTTCGTTACTTGTAAAGCCCTTTCATTGTATATCCATTACCCATATTAAGGATATTGACACAAATAAAATCCGCCATTTTGTCGTGGCGGCCATCTTTAATTTGGTTTTTCATGATATACTGTATTTCACTAGTCAAACCTTTTCATTTGACTCATATTGAAAGGGTTGAAAAAAATGTAATCCTGCATTTTATAATTGAATTGTTAAAAGAACTTGAGAAATGTACCGAATTTCAGATCAGTCTGTCTGAAATTATTAGCAAAAGAGTTACGTATTCTACATATAAGTGAGAGCAGCGCTATTCTAATTTCAGTGCTTCATTACTAATAGAAAAATACTTTGGCGCAGTAACTTACTTCCTCCAGCCCACCACTTGTAGGAGGTAAGAGTTGGGCTATGCAGCACGAACTCCTGAGTGCTGGGTTCATATGTAGCCGTCGTCTCCAAGCCACGAATGAATGTGCCATGTCCGAGCTCAGTCTGTAAATTCATCCCAACAAAAACATAAATGTGATAACATGATCAAGCCTTACGGAACTTTTGGGGTAGTTGGTGTCACTTATATAAAAGTTAAGATCCATAAATAATTAACTTAACTTAATTTTTTTTTTTGGCACTGCAAGTGCCAGATTTTTATAAGATTTAAATCTTATCAGACCGTTTCATACAAACTTGTCGGTTAAGGGTACTTTTGACCTGGTATTTTCAGGACAATCTCTATTTGGTCCCTGAAAGTTGAACTTGGTCTGCTTTTACCGTCTTGAACATGCACATTTGCCACATATACTTCTCTTTTCAAACTTCGTCCATCCTCTTTACATGTCTAAACCATTTAAGCATGCCTTTTTCTATCTTTGTCACTATATCTTCTTCCACACCACACCCCTCTCTTAAGTGCCAACAAAAAATAATTAGACATTATAATTATAATAAAAAGTAATGTCAATCAGACGTTAATTTAATATCTTGGAAAGTTCTGATAAACTTTTTAGCGGTATTTTTATTATTAGCTTGTAATTGTTATTTTTGTAGTTCACTGCTTAGAAATCGATTTTCATATAAGGCACCCGGCATGAAAAAAATATAAAGAGTAAAATTTAGTGATCGAATGACAGCTTTACGTTTTTAGTGCACCACCTATCGTGCGCGTCTTTAACTTTTATTTTAAAGGTGTCCTTAGGAATAAACTCCAGTCTTGCGTCGGAGGTGACGCACGCTTTTTTTATTTTCCTTTTTTATATCTTTTTTATGTAAGTGCCTCATAACTTGATACCTAACGGTGAAGGTAATTAGCTTACAGTGTTATATTCTATATTTATATCAGCAGTAAACGATCCCAAAACTTATAAATAAATAAATACCTGGGCGTAGCTGCCGATAATTCTGCTTTCCCAAGCTCTTGGTAGCCAGAGGGCCTGCTGTTCCTCCGTGGCTTGGGATATGATCGCGGGCATAAACATTATATGGTGCAGCGCGAGAGCTGACCCGTCTCTGGTTATACCAGACCCCAAAAGGCACTCCAGCACGTGCCTGTCAACCAACAAATATCACAATTAGGCCTTTATCACTTAGAATAAGCTACTTCGGTCTTTGAAGATAGATTGTAGGTCATCTACCCGACCGATTTCGGTCGACCGAACGGCCGATTATCCCGACCGATCGGCAGACCAATTTTTTTCTAAAATCGGCAGTTCAAACGCCCGACCGAACGGCAGACTAAAACAAAAAATCACCCTATTGATCGTCGGCCGAAATCGGCAGAAATCGGCCGATTCCGGCCAACTCAATAGGTCGGGTGGATGACTTACAATCTTGAAGATAATAACACTTTTATAGATAATAAACTTTCTTGTAAGCACTGTAGCGCTCATGTTATTTTAACTATTTTAAAGTGGAGATATACGATACATTTATAAGTAATATTCTTAGAAATATAAATGCCCATGACACAGGCACAAATGCTTTGTTCACCTCACAAATATAAAGCTCTTCCGGGTCACGAACTCGAAATGGTTTGGCTACAACGGTACCACAGAAAATATAGCTTTATACCCAAACGATTCTGAGTTCGTTTCCCGAAAGGGGTATCTGTTTATGTGATGAATACGAACGTTTATACCTGAGTCATGGGCATTTATATAACCTCTAAGAATATAAGCAATATTCTTATATGTATCATTAATGTCTATCCGTTACACGAGCACTAAGATCGCAGATGAAAGTATTTATCTGTGTCCAATATCTAATAAAGAGAAATGAAACATCATAAAATGATGAGAGAGTAGTGTGGTGTGGAAAAAGATATAGTGACAAAGATAGAAAAAGAGATACTTAGATGGCTTGGACATGTAGAGAGGATGGATGAAAGAAGATTGACAAAACAAGTACTAGTATATGAGGCAAATGTGTATGGGTAAAGGCAGTCCAAGGCGAACTTTCAGGGACCAAATAGAAGGTGTCCTGAAAATACCAGGTCAAAAGAACCCTTAACCGACGAGCTTGTATGAAAGGTCTGATGAGAGTTGAAGAAGCGAGAGATGTGTGCCAGGATCGTGGAAAACGGAAATCTTTGATCTCTGCCTACATAAAAAGGCGTTTTTATATGTTTGTAAAATTATGAATTGTAGTTCAAAAAATAAGTCCCACCCCTAACTAGTGTTGCCAATCGATAGTGGACTATCGATAATTAGTCGATAGTCTATCGATAGGGGATAGATAGCAGGACTATCGATAGTAGTATCGATACTATCGATAGCTTAAAACAGGGCAATACTATTGAAGGAGTACAATACTATTGATAGTATTGTTGCCCGTAAATAACAAACAATTGATAGTATCGACACTATCGATTGTTTTGAACTATCGATAATTTGTAATTTACAATAGTATTGTTCAAAATTTTAAGGCATAGCATAGCAGTATTGTCACCAAGAACGTAGATAGTATCGATACTATCAATTGTTTTTTATTTACGGGCAACAATACTATCGATAGTTTTGCACTCCTTCAATAGTATTGACATGTTTTGAGCTATTGATAGTATCGATTCTATCGATAGTATCGATTCTATCGATAGAATCGATAGGCCTATCGATAGCATGTAATTTTTCAGATGAATAAATCGATAGAAATACTATCGATAGTTTGGCAACACTACCCCTAATGCCATAATGGATCGTAGGTATTTATCTTAACAAATAGACCTACTTTCGACACAGCTACTTTACTGTAAAGGTAAGGTCAACCCCACAAGGATAATCGGAAAAGTTAAGTTATTTATATGTATAATTAATTTTACAATAATTTGGTTACCTGAAATCTGATATCTTTGTTCTTCCCTCTTGTTGCATTTTACGCACGAGTCCAAAACTGATGACAGACTTCCTTATCGACTCTTCATACTTCTCCTTGTGACTTAATAGATCTTCAGAGACACCTTCTTCGAACTCTCGTTTACTCACCATAATATCTTCTAAAAAATATATAGAAAAATCCTTAAAAAGATCCTTTAAACAGAATACAATAGGATACTTAAAAACAGAAGAGTGCGAGCCAGACTGCGTGTGCTTAGAAACTTGACGACCCTGGTTTGATCCCCGGCCGAAGTAGAAAATGAACTTTTCTGTAATAGTCTGGGTTTATACCCGGGAAAGGTTATAAGCCCCTTGAAGCCCTACGAAAGAAGAGGTTTTGGACCACCTGCAGTTGGTGTAGGACGGAGGCTGGCGTGCGGATAGTATTCCAAAAAGATTAGTTGATTTTATAATTTTGTTTTCTCCTACTTTATTTTTTTTTCACTATAGTAATTATGTTATTGTTATTATTATTAATTTATGCGTGCTATTATTAGGATTAACTTGTAAATTACTCCTTCTTGTAATGTACCCTATTCAAAAACAAATAAAGATTATTCTATTTTAGATTGGGGATGCATAGGTAATATCCTAGTCGATCGAACGAGCGCTTATTTCGAAATGACATATGGCTATGTCGCCCCAATATTTTTGTTGAGGCGATCTAGGTAAAACCTGTCATTGCATACCCGCAATACCATATTGATGCGAGGGGTGAAGGTAAGTTTTTAGAATTGACTCATAGAAACTTGGCAGTGTGCAGCCAAGGGATGGGCTTCTGTAGACGGGGAGGAGTAGGGTTGCCATCTGCCATTACGTGATTTAAAGGTTACCAACATCAAAAAAACTGTTGACATGCACACAACGTTCGAAGTTTATATAAGGGAGACAGACATATATATTTTTCTACACTAGCAATATAGGAGTACTAAGTACTCAGAACAATAACTAAAGCTATAGAAGCCGTGCTAAAATAACAACACAATACGTTAGTTCGTACTATTTTGACTTATACAGTTGTAAATGTGTAAGCAAGAAATAAGTATACAGATTTTTTTTCGTAATTTATAAGGTAGGCACTAGTTTCCCTTACGTCAATGATGTAACTGCATCGATATTACTATCGATAAAAATAAAATTAAAAACGAAAAAAAAAATTATGCTGTTGGTATGTCAATGACACTAGAACGGACGGTAAGGTGGCATAATAAACAAGTGTAGAATCTGCAATATGAACATTTTATAATGCAGTATTCATGGGTAGAATTTTGGACCCGAATCAATTTATTTATTAGAATTGCTGTCTTCAGTATCTAGAGAAACCAGGTAGGTACAGAAAAAAAATTGCACTTTGTATAGGTATATCATATTAGGCTACATGTTTCTATTTTAAGTTAGACCTCTAGTAGTACATTAGTGAACACTGCATTCAACATTATATTTTTTATAGGTATAGATCAAAAAAGAGGAAAATTTTTTAAAGAAAATAATAATAATAAATATTTCTTACATTCACACCAATTAGCCTAGTCCAAAGTAAGCACTGTAAGGCTTGTGTTATGGACTCTAGGGTAACGGATAGACATACATATATCAGACAAGACTCAGGTACAAATGCTCGTATTCATCATACAAACATTTGCCCCTTCCGGGATTTGAACCCAGGACCGTCGGTGCAAAAGGCAGGATCGCTACCGTTGCACCAAACGGTCGATTATTTAATTTAAATTAACCAACTATTATTTTATACATATTTACTTATTATTTTCATATTTTTATATACTTCTTTGTCAAGAAAGTACCGGGAAAAGATCAATAATATACACAATGTTTGTGATTCATCCAAATTTATTTTATCACCTACAAAGTATGCTCCTTCAAAAACGATACACTTACGCCAACTTAATCCAATCATCAAAACATTTTTTAAACGCTGTTTCCGGGATTGAGTTCAGTTCTCGCCGCGAATTTTTGTCATTTTTGTTCACACACTAAAAGTGCTAGGTATTCGGCTTGAACATATTCTCGTTTCAATTTTTCTATCAATATGTTATAGAGTTGAGATTTCTTCGCGTTGCTTCCTAATGTTCACTTTGTTAGTGTTTATTTTGCGAAGACGTCACTTGCTGGTCTTTTTCATCCTTTCTAACTCTTTTTTTAATATTCCAATTTGGTTTTTTATAATCTGCTATAATTTTCTGTAAATGAGATATCAGTTCAGAGATATCGGAATCAGTATTTGTTTCAACTGTGGTCATAGATTTGGGGCGTTTACTTGGTGGTTCATAATTCCTTCTGAATGCGATAGTGGTTTCTGAAACACAAAAATATTATTTTAAATAAGCTATCATTATTATTTGGGATACACGCTGCCAAAATGTTAATTAAAAATCTGAATATTTATTGGTAGTATCGAAATAATTATATGACAAAGCAAGACTAAGATAATGTTTGGAATAAAAAAGGAGCAATTTCATGTTCTGTAAATGTAATGTGGGTATAATAGCATTTGCTTTCAGCCGCCGAAATTAAATGTTTTCATGTGGCTCAAATTACTGTAGTGTTTCGAACAAATGTGACTGAGCGCTTTTCGGTGTATCCATTCATTTTTAATAGTTTCATCTTTGGGAAATCTAAAGCAAAAAATAAAAACCAAAAATGTTGACATCCATAACAAAAAACACATCACTATCATACTATCATATACAAAACAGAAGGCATGAAAATAAGACAATTTAAACCAAAACTCATGCAGAAATCTATTTGTAATATTAATTTACTACAATTTTCTGAATATACCGCTGTTATATTGTCAAAATATGAGAATTTAGAAACAAAACTCACCGATGAAATGATAACACCTCATCCGTATTTTCTTTTCGTGATGTATGAGACTTGCAGTCTGGAACAACACAAGTTATCCTGGACGCGGACTCTAAGATGTCTGAAGCGTCTATATGCACACTTTCCTGTTGTTTTATCACCAAATTCCTTGATGAATAATATAATTTCACGCTAGCCGCTCACAAATATGTTCGGCCACTGTAATATGACCGCATTGAATTTGGTCTTACTTCAGAAACAACGTTCATCAAAGACGTACTTTTAATTTGGTAGTATTAAATAACAACCAAATTACAACCATTTGACATTTGTACTTTGAGAGTTTGTGACAATGACGTGAAAATAAAACCTTACAATTGTTGTCTATTTCGCTCTTATCCATGTATGTCAGATTACTTTAAGTGAATACGAGAGCTGTTATACAGTTTTTATTTTAAATAAATAATAAATAAATATTTCTTACATGCACACCAATTAGCCTAGCCCAAAGTAAGCACTATATGTGTGTTATGGATACTAGGGTAACAGATAGACATACATATATGATACATAGATATGTAATATTTATAGAAATATATATAAACACCCATGACTCAGGTACAAATGCTTGTATTCATCATACAAACATCTGCCCCTTCCGGGATTCGAACCCAGGACCGTCGGTGCAAAAGGCAGGATCGCTACCTTCGCACCAAACGGTCGTCAAATTCGTATTTTAGCGCGGCTTCTATAGCTTTAGTTATTGTTCTGAGACTAAGTATATGAATTTAGCAAAACTAGTTCAGCGAGTATAGTCAGACAACAAAAGAACACTGTCAAATAGAATAATCAAAAAGAATAAACAAAAAAAGTATATGTATAAATAGGGTCTGCTGACCAGCCACTTTCCAACAGAAGGGTATGACCTCCAACCGTAATTATATTTAAATGAACTGATAGAATTTAAATGCAAAATGTAAATTACTATGTAGATTGTTAAATGCAGAACAATAACACATTTTGCGGTAAATGTGGATTATATTAAATAATATTTGACAGCTACTGGTTGACCTCACTGGTTGATATGCTGTTTCTTCCTTTCATTTGGGAATTAATAATGAGTCATTAGAATTGTGTAAGTCATGAAAAAATCAAAAATAAAACACCTTAGATACGAAGTGTGGTGTCCAAAATGAACTATAGTACTACCATAGCAACACAGTACACAACCCCCTCACACTTAAATAAATATCTACGTTATATTATGACAATACTTTGTGTGTGTGTTTGTTATCATACCAGCAACGCGTGGCTGGGTTGGCTAGTAGTAAATAAATATAGGACAAAATTACATACATTATTCTGAATTAAGCAGCCAAAGCACTTATGTTATGGAAATCAGACACAACGACGGTACCAAAACTTGAGCCAATGTTGGAAATTTCTGTTTAAACATTGATCTGGCCGGTAATCGAACCGGGGGTCCCAGAATGGCGTTACTATGAATACCGGTATGCGAGCCACTCGACCATGGAGATCGTCAAATATATGCATGTGTATACATACTATACACGTATGGCGCATACTTAGTTAAATCTATAACATAAGATCACAGTTGTTTGGGTGTTTGTCTGTATACTCTTTTTCCCGCTCTTTTTCCATTGTATCAATAACATTACCATAGCAACGGGTTAACCGCGAGTAGTTCGTCTACCGGACGCTAGATGGCGCTAACGGAAAAATATTTCATAATAGAAAAAAAAAAAATTATCCACCCGTGCGAAGTCGGGACTGGCCGCTAGTAATATTAAAAAAGAATAAAAACATACATGGGTACGAATTCTCTACACCTACTGGGTCTTGAACCCAGGACTGTTTCACTTCGCATGTCAGTTCCGGTCGTCAAAGCAAGTCGTCAAACAGGTTTTTAAAACAGCCGAAAAGAGGCTAATAATAATAATAATAAACTTGAATTACGACTTTATTGTGTTGTACAACAGAGTTGCAATTAAAATATATCATGTTTGAAGTCTTAAATTATATAAATAATGTTATCTTGCCTCTTTCCTTTCGTTCCATCATTTTCTCCTTCCCGCCATCGTAAAAGGACGTCAATTCCGTGATGTCGAATGTACATCTGTCCCTTTCTCTCTGCAAATCTTCATTCACTTTTCCCATTATCGTTAAAGTAATAAATTTACTGATAAACTTACTGTATAATTGATAAAAGAAAAAAACAATCAGTAAACCTTTTTCTGTACTAAACTGTTTTCTTCTCTCAAACTTAATTTGTAATTCGAAAACAATTGACAAACACTAAATATGTTTATTAACATTAGTTTCTTTTACTAATAATACGGTTTATATATACAAACGCGTACAATTCGCGTCAACCACTCCACTAGTGGTAAAGAACACGACTAAATTTATAAAGTACTCTTTGGACTAAAGCATATATGACAATATGTACTGACGTAACGAAATTATATTGTAGTCTGTGGATTCGATGTGGTGTCGGGCGGTCAGCGGTGGCGATGACCCTGTTGATCAGCGCGTCATCTAGTGTTGCTGTAAAATATCGTATATGTTAAATATCGATAACAAACAAAATGTATACCTATTTATACTAGGCGATGCAGTCGCTAAGCATAAAGCTACACTAGCACCATATATTGGAGCGGAGCGAAATACCTAAAAAATTTTTTTTATGTTCGATCGGAATTTATGCGAATTTCTAAATTTGGGCTCCGTCACTATTTGGTCCTAAACCTGTTGATTCGATTCCACACACAAAAATATTAAAATCGGTTAAGAACTCGGGGAGTTATGGCGTAACAGACATTGCGCCATTGAAGCTGATCCATGGGAGCTTCGCTTCGCTCCGCTCCAACAATTTGCACATATTTTACGATTGTCTATCAGACATATCATATATAATATTTATATATCATGTATATCTCCTTGTTAACTTTTTCGTTTAGTTACACCGCCGTAGCTCTAGCACTGATAATCCTCTCCATTCAAATGTTGTCTGGTAAAGATCGCTTAAAGCGATAGGACCTCTTATCTTACACGTTTGTTTTTAACTATCTGTTTTTGTATATCCTTTTTGTTGACGTGACAACGTCTTATAAATTGGTTTGCCGGGTGACACTTCAAGAAACTGCGTTACGCTCCGCTCACGTTATGCGCTTACAATGAGAGCGAGTGAGAGGCACGCGTCCCTTCCACTCGGGCATGGTTAGCCCGCCTAAGAGCGAGAGAGACAGACATAAAAAGTGGAAGGGACGCGTGCCTATAAATTAATGTTTTAAATATAATTCTTTGTATAAATAAATGTTTTAAATTGTTACTATTATTTCATCCTTCTTCCTACTATACGAATGAATATTCACATTAAAATTATTTTACCACTCAAAGTCGTTGTCACGTAAAACTTTCGCCCGTATACCGACTTTACAGGCAACCAACCAGTTTTTTTTTTTTGGTATAAATAATAAAGTTTTATTGTATTACATTATATTGTATCGATAGTGAACATTAGCTAAAGCAGTAAAGGCCTATGCACACTGCGTTTTTTTAATTATTTATGTATATGAAAGAAATATTATCATCAATATCTATTTCTCAACTGCCGTGTAGTGCCGGCCTAGAATAGCACTACTCCCCTCTCATCCCGTGGGTGTCGTAAGAGCCGACTAAGGGAAACCTCACCTAAGGAGATGGGCAGCAGCATCTCTTTATGCGTACGGGTCATACTGCGATCGCCAACCCGCCTGCCAAGCGTGGCGATTATGGCAAAACCCTTCAAATGAATAGGTCCAACAAGAAACGGCCCCTAGTCCCCGGCAGCCAAACCATTCCTAGCTACGGTAGCGGCTACGGTAACGGTGCGGCAGGGGGTGCGAAGAATCTCCGGGTAGGTTGCGGCTACCAACACCGACGACTGGACCTGGCAACATATAACACGCGCACACTGAGGACCGACGCGAAAATTACAGAGTTGGAAGAAGTTATCGGCAAGTTACACTGGGATGTCATAGGGTTGTCTGAAGTCCGAAGAGAGGGAGAGGACACGATAATTCTGGACTCCGGTAACTTGCTGTACTTCCGGGAGGGTGACCAACTGTCCGTGGGTGGTGTCGGGTTTATCGTCCACAAGTCCCTCGTCAACAACGTGCTATCCATCGGTAGTGTTTCCAGCAGAGTGGCATACTTGGTACTCAGAATATCATCACGGTATTCGTTGACGGTCATCCAGGTATACGCTCCAACCTCGAAACACGACGATGACGAAGTGGATGCTATGTATGAGGAGATTTCTAGGGCCATACATAGTCACAAATCCCACTACACGGTTGTGATGGGGGACTTCAATGCAAAGTTGGGGAAGCGCTGCGGTGATGAGTTGAAAGTGGGGCAATTGGGATTTGGAGAACGGAACGACAGAGGCCAGATGCTGGCGGACTTTATGGAGAGGGAGAACCTCTATATGATGAACTCCTTCTTCAGAAAGCCCGTAACTCGCAAATGGACCTGGATAAGTCCCGACGGCAAGGTCAAAAATGAGATCGATTTTATCATGTCAACGAGGAAGCAAATATTCAATGACGTCTCTGTGATCAACGCTGTTAAGACAGGGAGCGATCACCGACTGGTAAGAGGCACATTGAATATCAACGTAAAGCTTGAAAGATCGCGGCTGATAAAATCTACGCTCCGACCAGTGCCGACCCAGATTCAAAACCCCGAACGCTTTCAGCTCGAGCTCCAGAACCGCTTCGAGACCCTTGATAACAGCATAGATGTGGACGATCTAAACGACCTGGTAGTGGATGATGTCCGTACGGTAGGGTCAAAATACTTCAAAACCCACCGTCCCAAATTGAAGAAACTCTCCGCACATACACTCGAACTCATGGATAAGAGACATGAAATGAGACTGCAAGACTCAGCGGATGCCCTACGTTATAGACAGCTTAATAGACAGATCTCGAAGTCGCTGACGAGCGACCTTCGCCAATTTAATACCGAGCGTATTAAAGAGGCCATAGAGCGGAACAAAGGCTCCAAAGTGTTCGCTAGAGATCTGTCTATTGGGCAAAGTCAACTGACGAGGCTGAAAACTGAGAAGGGCAGTATCATTTCATCGACTCCTGAAATCTTGAGAGAGATTGAGAGTTTCTATAGGCAGCTGTATTCCAGTATCACACCAGGCCAAAGCAAAGCTCGAGATCCTAGAGCCAAGCTTACCCGACACTATACCGAAGATATTCCGGACGTCAGCCTGTACGAGATTAGAATGGCCCTCAAACAGCTAAAGAACAACAAGGCGGCGGGAGATGACGGAATCACAACAGAGCTTCTGAGAGCGAGCGGCACGCCGATACTTAAAGTCCTCCAGAAGCTCTTCAATTCTGTCATCGTCCAGGGCAAAACGCCGAAGGCATGGAGCAGAAGCGAGGTGATTTTGTTCTTCAAAAAGGGCGATAAAACCCTTCTGAAGAACTACAGACCCATCTCGCTTCTGAGCCATGTCTACAAGCTGTTTTCGAGGGTCATTACAAATCGTCTTGCTCGCAGGTTTGACGACTTCCAACCTCCCGAACAAGCCGGTTTCCGAAAAGGCTTTAGCACCATAGACCACATTCATACGCTGCGGCAGGTTATACAGAAGACTGAAGAGTATAATCGGCCACTTTGCTTGGCGTTTGTGGACTATGAGAAGGCCTTTGATTCGATCGAGACTTGGGCGGTGCTGCAGTCTCTCCAGAGGTGCCAAGTGGACTACAGGTATATCGAAGTGTTAAGGTGCCTGTACCATAACGCCACTATGTCGGTCCGAGTACAGAGCCAGAGCTCTAATCCTATCCAACTACAGCGAGGAGTGAGACAGGGAGACGTTATTTCTCCGAAACTGTTCACTGCTGCGTTGGAGGATATTTTTAAGCTTCTGGACTGGAATGGACTCGGCATCAACATCAACGGCGAGTACCTGACGCATCTTCGGTTTGCCGATGATGTGGTCCTAATGGCTGAGACCTTGGAAGACCTGAGCACCATGCTCGAAGATCTCAGTAACGCATTCCAACGAGTGGGTCTTAAGATGAACATGGACAAGACGAAAATTATGTCCAACGCCCATGTTACACCCGCTCCGGTAAATGTTGGGAACGTTACACTCGAAGTTGTTGACCACTATGTTTACCTAGGACATACAATACAGTTAGGTAAGTCCAACTTCGAGAAAGAGATCTCTCGTCGAATCCAACTCGGGTGGGCAGCGTTCGGGAAGCTGCGATACATTTTCGCGTCCAAAATACCTCAGTGCCTTAAGACGAAAGTCTTTAACCAGTGTGTGTTGCCAGTGATGACTTATGGCAGTGAAACGTGGTCGTTCACTATGGGTCTTGTAAGAAGGCTCAAGGTCGCCCAGCGGGCAATGGAGAGAGCTATGCTTGGCGTTTCCCTACGCGATCGAATCAGAAATGAGGAGATCCGTAGGAGAACAAAAACCGCCGACATAGCTCAAATGGCCGTTGGGGCGGAAAAGTTCTCGAATGGCGACCGCGTGCCGGACGACGCTCAGTGGGTAGGCCCGCTACGAGGTGGACCGACGATCTCGTCAAGGTCGCGGGAAAACGCTGGATGCGGGCAGCACAGGACCGATTGTTGTGGAGATCCTTGGGGGAGGCCTATGTCCAGCAGTGGGCGTCGTACGGCTGATATGATGATGATGATGATATTTCTCAACTGCTGGGGACAGGTTATTAGGGCGGAAAACACTGTATTATGAACGGGCTATTACTAACAAACTTATGACTGCAGATACAGCTGAAATCAACGGCTTAACATGAACTATCGATATTTTACTATCGATAATTCCGCATCTCTACAACAGTCTGTTAAGGAATCGCGAACGGTTGATGGTTGTCCCACTGATTTCACACTTGTGCAACGGTAACGAATCTGCCTTTCGCACCGACTGTCGTAGATTTGAGTCGCGGAAGGGACAGATGTTTGATTGATAAATACAAGTACCCTAAGTCCTGGGCATTTATAAATGTATACTCATATATCTTTGAACATTACATATTTATGTATATGTATGTCATCCGTTACCCTAGTATCCATAACACATGCTGTACAGTACTAACTTTGAGCCAGGCTAATTGGTGTGAAAGTAGGAAATATTATAATATGTTTAATTATAATTTACTTTTCTAATATTGTTGGAAATTGGGAGCATAACGGTAAGCAAATATCTAAGTCCTAGTAAATAATACTTAACATTGAACCCTATAGGTCAACCAAAGAATAGTTGTGGACTTTAGTGAAATATAATATTTGTTTACATTTTTCCTTAAACACTGCACATACTTATATTATCACCGCTGAACGATCACCTTAGAAAACGAATGAAATATTTTAACCACGGCGGGACTCAAACCCGTGGCTTCGGTAACATAAGCTTACTGCGCGGCAAGGCAGTTTTAATACTATCTATTTATATTATTAGTCAAAATTGAAATGAAATTCATATGGAAAAAAAAACATTTATCGTTTTTGATGTTACTATTTATTGGAGCGGAGCGAACGAAGTGAGCGAAGCTCCCATGGATCAGCTTCAATGGCGCAATGTCTGTTACGCCATAACTTCCAGAGTTCTTAACCGATTTTAATATTTTTTGTGTGGAATCGAATCAACAGGTTTAGGTCCAGATTGTGACCGAATTTTGAAATTCGCAAAAATTCGATGGGAACATCGAACCAAAAAGATTTTTTTTTTAGGTATTATGCTCCGCTCCAATATATGGTGCT
The DNA here is from genome assembly GCA_927399485.1 of Calamotropha paludella. Lineage (NCBI taxonomy): Eukaryota > Metazoa > Arthropoda > Insecta > Lepidoptera > Crambidae > Calamotropha > Calamotropha paludella. The sequence goes on from OV656804.1 coordinate 29,151,346, forward strand.
AGCGTAGCTTTATGCTCAGCGACTGCATCGCCTAGTCGGAGCGGAGCGGAGCGAGCGAAGCTCCCATGGATCAGCTTCAATGGCGTAATGACTGTTACGCTATAACTTCCCGAGTTCTTAACCGTTTTTAATATTTTTTGTGTGGAATCGAATCAACAGGTTTAGGACCAGATGATGACCGAATTTTGAAATTCGCTAAAATTCGATGGGAACATCGAACCAAAAAGATTTTTTTTTTTTAGGTATTATGCTCCGCTCCAATATATGGTGCTAGCGTAGCTTTATGCTCAGCGACTGCATCGCCTAGTTGGATGGGAGCGGAGCGAGCGAAGCTCCCACGGATCAGCTTCAATGGCGTAATGACTGTTACGCTATAACTTCCCGAGTTCTTAACCATTTTTAATATTTTTTGTGTGGAATCGAATCAACAGGTTTAGGACCAGATGATGACCGAATTTTGAAATTCGCAAAAATTCGATGGGAACATCGAACCAAAAAGATTTTTTTTTTTTAGGTATTATGCTCCGCTCCAATATATGGTGCTAGCGTAGCTTTATGGTTAGCGACTGCATCGCCTATTTATTTTTATGTAAAGTGTCGAGAGATCAAGTATCATCAATCCAATGTTTTCGTAGAAACAAGAAGATCCATCTATCGTCGGCGTTTCATAAAATATGAAATTAAATAAAAAAGAGTAAAAAGGTAAAGTAAATATTTTTTATACATCATTGATATACATATATATTCAGGCACCCAAGGTCAGGAGGCACCCGGACGCTGACCAACGACTCTAACATAAGACTAAGAAAAAAGTTGCTTTAGAGTGCATTGTCATCGGGTTCTGAACTATCCTTAAAGTTTCAGCTTTCTAGCTTATCGGAAAGTGCCTCAAATTCAAGTTGCAAGATTTTGCCCGGACAGACAAACAAACAAATAAGAAAAGTGAGATAAGAAAAACGTGGTAATAATGACACAAAATTCGTAGACAAAATGACTAATGGATTGATAATAGATATAGTTTTATAAGTATCTTAACACTTTACATTTTATCTTTACGATTTTTTTTACTTTATAAAAGTTATCTTTGATGTACTTAATTTAAGTACATCAAAGATAACTTTTGATGTACTTAAATTATGAACATGAAAATTACACAAGTTCATGTACTTAGGCCGTACTAAGTTTCCACATTTGATTTTGCGCGAGTTGTTCATATAAATTCAGCGATAACATGAATCATCAAATTGGCGGGACCAATGTTTTAATCACATAACTTTAATTTGGCACTTACAACTGTGTTGAATACTGAGTATATACAAGTACATATGTAGTACTAAGTTTTCGAGTGTGAAATGCCTGCCCCTGAGTAGAGCTTTCAGAAGGTCCCGCCACTTTGACGTCAAATTGGCGGGATCAGGGAGATCTTTACATACTTCATTTACCTTTAGAGGTACAAATGTCTGGTTCGGGGTTCAAATAGAACATATGTAGCACAAACATTTTAATGTGATACATTTCAAATTGGGGACTTGATCCCGCCATCTTGACGCTCACGCGTTCGTCGCATCAGTACGACTGGAGAGTCCAGCCCCCAAGACATCTTAAAACAGCAAGAATAAATAATATAAAGAATATTCTTTTTGTTTAGATAAGAATTTTAAATGTATGGTGGGTGAGATTTGATGGATTTCAAACGACACTCGAAAAAGAACAGTGAAAGTGATCTCTGTTATTCTTAGTCAATTTACATTGAATAGAAACCAATTTAAAAGTTTTTTCAAATGCATTCTGGAATTTTGTTAAATCCGACACAATTTAATTACGCTGTTTTTCTTGCTCTTAAAACTTTTCCTCGCTTTAGTGAAGTGAAAAATTGTGTGTTTAGCTCGGTAGCAAAGTTTTTAGCGTCTTGAACCTTTGAAACCCTCGCTTAGGATTCCATATTTGAACCACTCGGTATACTTGTGGTGCAATCCTAGAATATTTTCCTCAGGTTTCAATTGAGGTATCTCGCGGCTACATTTCAACTTTCCAGCCTTGCATAACAGATTACTATTTTTAATGACAATCAATACTGTTGTGTTTATAGGTATAGTACTTATTGTCAACTCTCTATAAATGTTGTATTAAGGCAATGTTAGTGTTGCTTATCGAATAAATAAATAAAATTTTAAATATCTGCATTTCTTTTGGAGTGTTAACTTAAAATGAAGTGACTAATGCCTTACAAAAGCTATGCGTTTAATAATATGTCAGAACAATAGACGATTTTATAGATAATCCTTACTAATATTATAAATCGGAAAGTGAGTTTGTTTGTTTGTTTGTTTGTTTGTTTGTTCCGCTTTCACGCCGTAACTACTGAACCGATTGCTTTGAAATTTTGCAGACGTAAAGATAAAAGTCCGGATTAAATAATAGGGTACTTTTTATCCTGGAAAAAAATTGATATTCCCGAGGAAAAACAAAAATATTGTTTGCTTGATGGATGGATTGTAGATGGCGCTGTGTGTCGTTTAAAACAAGGTAAATATTGCAAACGAATATAAACATGTAAATTTAGAAGCTAAATGATACGATAATGAATCCCCGAAAATGAGGAATTCCCGAGGGATGACGTACAATTTGTTTTATCGTCTAAACTGTTTTTTTTAACATCTACTTATATGTTGCAAACGAATATGAATATGTAAATTTTGAAGCTAAATGATACGAAAATGAATTCTAGAGGGATGACGTACAATTTGTTTTATCGTCTAAATTGTTTTTTTTTACATCTACTTATCCTGAAATCACTAAAGTATAGGTACTATCCAGCGTTACATCGCGCTTCTTAGATTTTTCCGTGGGAATGAGAAGTTTTCTTATAGTTGTGCTTTATACCGCAATATAACCGAATTCCACGCGGGCGAAGCCGCGGGCGGGAAGCTAGTATTATATAATTCGTGTCACCTTCCTCATAGAGTCAATGTCTTTTGTATGAGCATTGTTAAGTTGTTGGAACAATCACAATACAGACATAACACGTTTACGTATCGGTGTTTAAACCTAACATACACACAACCAAGGTGATACACTACAATACTAAAATTTAGACACGTGCACAATCAATATTTTAAAAATGACATTTTTATTACAATGAAAGAAACGAAAATACACTGTTGTACAAATACGCTGTTTCAAGCTTCAGATTGCAAAAAAAGAGGCTCATTTTTATACAGATATATTGCGTATTATAAAGTAACACACCATGTAACTAAACTGCATCTAAACATTTAAAAAAAAGTTGTATATAAAAAGGCTTATGGGCGAAGCTTAGTTCAGAATTGATGATTGTTCAAAGGACAAAACTGCGTGGATGACTTTAATAACTATACTTGTAATTAATATTTCGTAAAGTTATTTTTTTTTAATTCATTTTTGTTAGAGCACATTAAACGGAAAAATACAGCCCTTGCCGAGTTTTTTTGCGGCGTTTTAGGACTTACGAGGCATGTTATTGCAAGCATGACATGTTATTGCTATAAATAAAAGCTTTGGCGAAGCTGGTATTTAATAAAAAGCTTTTTTATCTTAAATCACTTACATCATTATATTTTTTGCTCTTTTGCTTGGTTATAAATTAAAAAGAAACTTATGTCCTAAGTCGGAATAAATCCAGCAAAATGGAAAATCAAAAGCGATTGTCTCGGGGCTAATCGCGGTCAGACACTGTGTCAGGGAATTTTTATTTTATTTGATGTGATATTTTTAAAAACATTTCAATTATTTATTTAACAATTATGAGTTCCGAATTATGTGTATGGGTATAATCGACTGAATTAAATGTTTATTGTTTTTTTTTATTTATACATATTTACATTTCAAATTATTCAGTATTTTTTAACATATTTAAATCTATAAATCGCGTTTATTTTCAATGAATTTATTGAATTACATTTAATTTGATCTTTACATTCCACAAATTCAGTATTCATTTACACAGTTAAATCTATAAATCGCGTTTATTTTAAATGATTTTATTAAATGACATATAATTTGATTTAGGTACATACATAATACGATTCCAGATGATTTATTTATTTATTAATCAATAACAGTGTATTTCAGTTCTGTGCCGTCGGCTTGACCTTACGGAGATCACCCTATCATATACCTGTCGTACGAGCTTGTGTTTCGCTAGTGAGAGAGAGCGAGATAGCCTATGTGGGGCCAATGCCCCGCTCGAGTGCCGGCTGGGCGCGAAAGCGAGTAGGAATCGCGCTCGCGCCGTATCGCCAGTACGCTGTTATATTCCGTGTAGTACACTTGTGTGATATTCGTGTATACATCCAGACATTCGTTTGCGCTGGAATGGTGAGTAGATGGACAATTTAACCTTTTTAGTTCATTCTAGTGAGAGTGAGAAAGCTTATGCGCCGTCGACCATTCAATCCTGCTAACGATGTTATCGTTGGATTGTTATTTTTCAAGGCGGTTAATGTTTAAGTATGTAGATGCATATGTTACGTGAATTTTTGTGTTAATATTTTATTTTCAGAATTACTGCAAATCGTTTTTAAGTTTACTTTTAAGAGATAACCTCGCTACGGCGAATATCTCGGTTGGGGAATTTTCTTTTGTAAACAGTTGCCGATTTTCAATCGCTACTGTTGGCTATCAAGGCCTAACAGCTGGGTAAGGTCCCGTCATCATTTACGGCTCACCACCTACAGCTGCCGGTCCGCCATTCGCGGCCGTAGCAGGCTCGTCACACGCAGCCGATTGTGCGGCCTGCCACCCGCAGCCGTCGACGGCCCACCGCCCGCAGCCGTCGGCGGCTCGCCACCCGCAGCCGTCGGCGGCTCACCACCCGCAGCCGTCAGCGGCTCGCCACCCGTAGCCGTCAGCGGCTCGCCACCCGCAGCCGTAGGCGGCTCGACGCCCACACCCGTCTGCAACTGTTGACGGCTCGCCACCCGCATCCGTCAATCACGCTCTGTTGCAACCTTTGAAAGAGTCAGTTGCATTGAATAACTTGTAAACAGCACGTTTGCTCTAACTTTCTCTCGGTGCTTGCCAGTTGCGGTGTTGTTTATTTTTTTTGGGGGCTTTGTGAAATAAAAGCAAAGAATCGTTTGCTAATTGAGCTCATGATTAACTACATTAATTGTCTTATCATATGACACGATTCCTTTTGTTGCTACAGATGGCCGAATCGGCATCATTCATTACGATGGGTGTACTGTTGGAGGAGTGCGGAGAAACTAAAGAGGATGACGTTATTCTTGATAAAATCAAGGACGTCGCACGGCGTTCACTTCCAGACGGTTGGCTGAATTGGAAAACTTTGAATCCGTCGGAGAATGATCTTTTCGGTGATTTTATAGATCCCCAAATATTAAACAAAATTCGTTTCGCATTACTTACTATGGATTGCGTAAGAATTTTTAATCCGGATGTTGAGTACATTGCTGAGAAGCCTTTTAGGGAATTGAAGGTCTCCATGCTTAAATGGGCTCTTTGTAGAGCATTAATAATAAGCCCTCCTTCGATTGTGAACAGAGTCAAAGGTTCGGTCGCCCAAGCGGAGATTTTCCTAAGTGCGATCAGACCTTTACGTAATTTCATCCTCACAAGAGGAGAAGTTTGTCATCGACTACGTCCTGAAACGGAAGAGGAGGATGATTGTAGCTTAGAACCGGAATTTACGCCAAAGCGAAGTCGGGTTGACTTGCTAGAGGATAAAGTAGAGAAATTGTTTGGTCAACTTAATAAGAAATTAGATTCACTAAGAAACCTGCCTTCTGCGAGGGAGCAGCCGACGACATCTACTTCATCGACGAATTTGCATTTATCGGACCGAAGCGACGAAGAAAATGACTCAGAGGCCGAGAACATCTATCCCTCGGAAGATGACTTATCGGATCTGGAAGCTTCATTTCATGCTCCTGAATTAGAACTCAACAAAAATTGTCCTTCGTCTTCAAAAAAGGTAGTAGACATTACTTTCACTCCAGAGGTAAAAGTGGATGACCCGCCAATTCCGGCTCCGTCAGAGTTAATTAAAGCTCAAGGGATAGCTTGCCAGAAGCTCGGCTCATCTGATTGGAACAAGATAAGGTATAAAGAAGTTCAGAAAAAGCTGCGCGTTTGGCCCGTTTTTGATGCTCTCAAAGTCAATGATCAGTTAGGCGGTATATCAAAAAGATTTGGTCAAGATCTTTTGTCTAACATGGATACAACCCTTGGTACCATATGTCATGGTATGTTGAAGCATCGAGAAGCTCTTGTGGAGCAAATCAAAGCTCTTACGGTGAAATATCCAGACATTTCGGAAGATGCTCAGAGTCTTTTGTCGGATGATACTTCTTCTTTCAAAAGAGTATCAAATGATTTACTGCATTACACCTGCGCTCGTAGAGCTGAGATAATTGAATACCGAAGGAAAAGCTTCAAGCCAGCTAACGATTTTTTAGCCTCAAAATTGTCTCAAATCCCTCCTTCCGAGTCTCACTTGTTCGACGAGACACGTCTTGACGACTTTATTAATAAAAATGGTGGTTTTTTTTTCGAGTATTCCGTTCCACAAAAAGACCTTTGCAGTCTAGTTCAACTTTCAACTACTCCCAGAATAGCCAGAAAAGGCCAAGATTCGACAGTAAACACACTAAAAGATCGGAGTGGAAAAAACCACAAGCCTCTACCTCTTCACCATTACAAAAATCAAAACCAAAAAAAGATAAATCTAAAATACCGAAAAAGCATCAATCGTTTAGAAAAGACAAATCCTACTGACTTTCGCTTCAGAGGCGGACAACTGGCTCAGTTTGCACACGTATGGAGGAGACTAGAGGCCCCAAAATCTATCCAAAGTATGATTATGGGCTACGGAATTCCTTTTATCAAAACACCGCCCCTTACCCGCCTCTCAAAGCAAAATTTAAAAAAGTTTGCTACACCCCCCTCAAAAGAAATGTCCATAGAAATAAGAAAAATGCTGAAAGAGGGAATTATAGAGAAAGTCGCTGGGGAAACGGGGTTTACGTCGAGAATTTTTTTTTAATACAAAAGTTAAACGGAAGCTCGCGTCAAATCATCAACCTCCGTCGATTAAACCGTTACCTCAAACCAAAGAAATTCCGGCTGATAAATCTGTCAAAGGTACCAAAATTCTTGCTGCAAAACGATTTCATGTGCAAAATAGATATTTCTCATGCCTATCTTCATGTGCCAATAAAAAGAAGTCATCGCCGATTCCTAACTCTCAGTTACGAAGGAGCCTACTATCAATTGTCTTGCCTGCCGATGGGGCTAGCCAGTGCGCCACTAGCTTTCTCAAGGATCACAAATTGGGTGGCAAGCATTCTTCGGGCAAGAGGAACGAGGGTAATCGTCTATCTGGACGATTTTCTTATCGCCCATCAACAACAGACAGTTCTTCAGAGCCAGGTAGAAGACGCCTTGAAGCTCTTAACAGAGTTAGGCTGGAGCATAAACTGGAACAAATCAATCGTCAAGCCAACAAAGTGTCTAGAGTTTCTAGGAGTGAAATTCAATACAGAAAGAAACTTGAAGAGTCTTCCAAAAAGCAAGGTGACAGATTTACGTTCACACCTAGACATTGCTGTTCGCTATCGGAAATGGAACTGGGTCCAAGGGACGTCCTTGCTCGGAAAGCTCCAGTTTGCAGCAGGGGTGGTTCCCTTGGGTCGACTCTTTTGTCGAAATTTGCAAAGGGCGAGTCGGAGGTTGGAAGAGTTCATTCCAAAGAAATCGTTTCCCCTGCCTCAAGAAGCCGTAGAAGAATGCCACTGGTGGCTAGCCAATCTGATAAAACCGAGCTCATTAATAGAAAAAGCACCAAGCTTGTTTGTAACAACCGATGCCTCGGACTCAGGTTGGGGGATACAACTAGACCAGCTCCATCTGTCAGGATTGTGGACTCCCGTTCAAAACCAATGGCACATAAATATGAAAGAACTATACGTAGTTTTCATAGCCTTAAGAAAATATCGACTTATTCTCAAGAACAAGGTGGTTATGATTCAGGCAGACAATCGCACCATGATAGCATATCTACGAAACCAGGGAGGCACGAAATCTCTGAAGTTGTTCCTTTTAACGAAGAAAATACTTCTATATGCAAACAAAATGAATACGCATCTGATTCCATATTACATACCAGGGAAATTCAACACCATAGCCGATCGATTATCCCGCAACACGACGGCAACAGACTGGCACCTACGAGAAGGCACAACGAAGAAGATATTCAGCCAGTGGGGATACCCACAGATCGACCTATTCGCGACTCTTCATTCCAAAGTTGTGCCTCGGTATGTCTCCATAGATGCGACAGACCAACAAGCGTTTTACGTGAACGCATTCAGCAGGAACTGGGAATTGGATCTGGCCTGGGTATTTCCTCCACCACCATTGATTCCCAGGGTCATTCAACATCTGAGTTGCGCAAAAGGAACATACATGGTAGTGGTGCCCAGATGGTCGAGAGCGTTCTGGCGGACAGCGCTCAAAAGTATGTCAACAGCAGCACCAATCGTGTTGTCGAACCTTGCAGACCAACTGATAGACCTCGCCACACAGTTTCCTCCCCCGGAAGTAACGTCAATGACTTTGGAGGTTTGGAGGGTTCGGGGTGGAATAACTTAGTTAGCAGTTTACCCGGCGAGGATGTAGAACTTCTTACATCGGCATGGAGAGATTCTACCTGGAAGACTTATACAGGAGCTTGGAAGGATTGGGTTAAATGGTGTAAGGAAAAGGACTTCAGCCCAAATGATCCAAGCCCTAACCAAGTAGCAAGTTACCTTAGTTACCTTTTTAGAATAAAAAAGTTTGCATATAACACAATTTTGGTGAGAAAATCTGTTATTGCTACCTTTACTAATCCAGAATCGGTTCGTAACGTTGGTGGTCATCCAATCGTTAAAGCTATGTTAAAAGCCATTTCTATAAAGTTATCTGAGAAATCAATTCCACGTTCACAAGTTTGGAATCTCCAGGATGTTATTTATTGGCTTAAGAATAATCCGCCATTAGAAACAAGTCTATTTCAAATTTCAAGATACTGCGCTCTTTTATTGCTTATCGCTTCGGGCAGAAGAATACATGACTTGACTTTATTACGCATTGACGATCAGCATTGTAATGTCCAAACTGACTCGATCATGTTCTGGCCAGCTTTCGGTTCAAAAACGGATCGACCTTCTAGAAGGCAGTCTGGGTGGTTGATACAAAAGTCGGACAATTTAGATTTAGACATGGTAAAATGGTTAAAGCTTTTATTACAACTGTCTTCGTCTCGGCGAGAAGCCAAAATAGGTTTGGACAATTTATTTATTACTACAAGAGGTGAGGTTAAACCGGCCTCTAGGACTGTGATTGCTAATTGGATTAAGCCAGTGTTCATCGAATTGGGGTTAGAAGTCTCCCCAGGATCAATCAGATCAGCGGTAGCTTCTTATAATTTTGAAAATAACTTACCTCTAGATGATTTGTTAAAGAGAGGTAATTGGCAAGGCGCGTCAAATTTTTTCAAACATTATTATAAATCGGTTTCTGCACCTTCGCTACATTCCGATAACAATCTATTAAGTTCCTTTGTACCAATTTAAAATTACGAGGAAAATTTATTGTACGCTTACCAAATATAGTATTAGTTTTTGTAGTTCCTAGCGAACCCGTTGAAAGTTCCTTTTTTTTTGTTGTTTATGGTTGTTATTGCTCTATGACTATCGTACATGTCCCTCGTATAGTCTTTTATTTTAAGTTTTTATGATCTCATAGTTGGCTTTATTGTGTTGTGTAATTGTTTAATTTTGTTATAATAAATTTTGATTTTTAATGACATCAAAATTTCTAAGTTTCATTTCATTTCACCTTTTAGTGTCACAGTACGCTATCTAGTGCCGGCAGATACCAAACAAGTCTCCGTAAGGTCAAGCCGACGGCACAGAACTGAAATATAACCGTTTTCTACCCCATAGGGAGGAAAACGAGTATTTCAGGTCTTGCCTAGGCTTGACCTGGAGCAAGTCCCTTGCCGTCTCTTTGCTTCATACTTCCGACTAGGTACTGGCGATACGGCGCGAGCGCGATTCCTACTCGCTTTCGCGCCCAGCCGGCACTCGAGCGGGGCATTGGCCCCACATAGGCTATCTCGCTCTCTCTCACTAGCGAAACACAAGCTCGTACGACAGGTATATGATAGGGTGATCTCCGTAAGGTCAAGCCTAGGCAAGACCTGAAATACTCGTTTTCCTCCCTATGGGGTAGAAAACGGTTATAATTTTACAGACTTCTCCAACACTCAAATCACAAAAAAATAATTTAAAAAATGTCAAAATTAATGTTAATATAAAAAGTCAAAGAAATGGGTTGAAACGTATTCGTCACCAAAAAAAGTCTAAAATGTGAACTAGAAATTAATAATTTATAATTAACAAACAAAAATGATTAGTAGAGCAGGTCAGTACAATACTAGCAGTGATAGTGGAGCGAAGTTCACATTCAGTTATGTTATTAATCTTGAACGAACTTATTAAGACATTGAATGAGTCGTGTTTTTAAGACATATTTATATCATTTCACGAGTTATATATCTTTACTGAAATTATTCACACTTGTTGCTGTCTGCACGTGTCGGTGCACTTAGAATCTCACAATTTCCGTAGTACGCAAGCGGTGTCGAATTTTACGCAACCCGTTCGTTAATCGTAGAACTAAACCGGTGAGGTATACACGTTGTAACAGTAATAGTTTATAAGTGTAGTGCTTAATTCATTTGCAAATTAATTCAGTGACGTGTTTGAATAGTTTGTTGTATTGTGAAGTCGATAATAAGTGAGTATTATCGCCGATTCCGAAGTCCGATCAAGTAATTTATAATAACAGTGTCTTGTGTCATTTTTAATGTTTTCGACGAGTTTGATTGACAATCATATCTGTATATATTAAAATTCTCTGTTTGACCGCAAAGAACTCCGAAACTACTTAATCGATATTAATGATTTTTTTTTCATTTTGCTGGTTTTGTTCAGATTTAGGATATAGAATAGGTTTGATTTTAATTAATATTAAAAAATATTGCTAATTTTAATAATTAAGCCACAGCAACGCGTGGTCGGGTCGGCAAATTATACATAAAACACATGATGTTGGTATAAACTTTCGCATCACTAAATAAAAGAAGTAAGTAGGTTTTACCTTAATGAGTTATAAAAACTTTTTGGAAATTATGGTAGAAAAAAAGACTTAATATTGTTTGTTTTTTGTTTTTTTATGTGTTACCCATAGCTTATAGTACCTTTATTATATCAGTTTCATAAATTAATAGTGAAAGAGATTTTTTTAATTCATAACCTAAATTATTATAAGTATATTCTTCAAGCTCCTATCAAATGAGCTCCGTGCGCTAAAGCTAGCATAAAATAATTCAATTTGCATAATTCAGTAATTTTTAATTGTAATAAATTAAAACAAATTACAACAAATATATTCTATAAACAAGTCTCCAGAATCTAAGCAATCTTCATACCGGTATACATTCCCTTCGCATAAAATTTCTAGTAAATTTACTTTAGTATGAAATTAAAAGGCATAAATTAATACATATCGGGTTAGTTTAGGTTAGATATATTACTATTTTTTTTATTCATTACCAGCCATCAAGTTACATTAAATTATGGTTTTTAAAATTATGCCATTTATATTGTTTTTGCGATTCCTTCATTTATTTATTGTTTATTTAGGAAACAACACAAGCTAAAGTAAGATAAAAAGTTTGGCACATAAGCCCGAAAGTTTTCTTTAGTTGGTACAGTCAAGCCACATATTTACATTAAAACAAAATCGGTTCAGCTTTTTCCGTATACTTGTTGAATGTCCAATTCGCTATATGGCCACCGACTCGAATTAGACATTCTAATAAAATCTCAGATGTCGAAATAGGCGTGATTTGAAAGCGATGAAACGAAAAATCCATAGTAAAAAGAGACAGACACATAAATTCATAAGATTTAACGTAGGAGAAAATGGGATAGGCAGCATTATACAGTGTCTCTTTGAAACGAAAAAGCGACAGTAAAAAGAGACAGACATAAATTTATGTAATTTAACGTAGGAGAAAATGAGATAGGAAGCATTATGAACGTGTGTTAATACGTATTTGTGTGCGCATGCGTAGTACAAAGCTTGAGAGGAGGCATCACAATAACCGTGGTATTTTGTTTACGTGTACGTATTATTTTTGAAGGTTTCACTTCTACCACGTGTGAATTGCACACATGCTTTTTTATATAAATAAATAAATATAAGACGACATCACATACATTGTTCTGAACCCAAGTAGCTAAAGTACTTGTGTTATGGAATAATGCATTACTTTAGAACAAATTTGGTTAGCATAAAAAAAGGTTATAGTGAGCCAACCTTAAAAGATAGACATTTTCTGTCGCGGACTTTTTATTTAGAACATTTAAAGGGGAACAATTCTGTCATACATAATCTTTGCAAAACTTTAACCCTTTACGCAGCGCAAGCAAGCGGAAGCTCTCAAAAGGAAAAAAACCCTTGATATTGAAATATTCTTCATTGGTGCTCCGCTCCTATTAATCTTAGCGTAATGATATACATTCCATAGCCTTCCTCGATAAAGAGGCTATGTAACACTGAAATAATTTTTCAAATCAGACCAGTAGTTCCTGAGATTAGCGCGTTCAAACAAACAAAATCTTCAGTTTTATTATTAGTATAGATTCAGAAAACAACAGCTCTTTACATAAAACATCATAAGTAAAAAGGTTGGCACATTATCCCAATAGTTTGCACCTCTAGTTGGTGCAGATAAAGTTATGTTGAGTGACAAAAGTGCGAATAAACTATAAATAACTAAGTGAAGACTATTTACTACATTTAATCACGAATAAAAACAACAAATATATATTTATAAAAAGGACTAGCTAACCCGGCCACGCGTTGCTATGGTAAAGTTAATTGATTATAAAAACTGTTATTCTTAGGCTTATGGTAACAAACCCGCAAAGTCCTTCTTTTATATAGTAGAGACATATGCACAAAAAACACTAGACAAGATATAGAACTCTAAGGTATCAATTCAATTGAAAATGTCGAAAAGGTTCGTATTGTCCGTAGCACAGTTCGAAATCACAACAGAAAAAATAACTTTAATAATGTTATATAATATGATTGAAAATTAATTAAATTAATTAATCCCATCGGCATTGACGCAGGACCTCGAAAGGACTTTACCATTAATTTACGCAAGTTATGCGACCCCCTCGACCAAGAAGGTTGGAACCGACTTTCCTGAAAAGTGGTATGAAAACTGCTTGAATTCTGGGGAAAACGTAACAGACAGAGAGACAAACAAAATTACTTCGCATCTATAAATATAAGTATGGATAATCCTGATAAACATCAAAATATAATAAAACACATTTAAAGTTCTATTAAGATAAGGTTAATCCCTACTAATATTATAAATGTGAATGTAAGTTTGTTTGTTATGCTTTCACGCAAAAACTACAAAACCGATATGAAAATGAAAATGAAAATGAAAATAACTTTATTCAAATGCACTTAAAAATAAGTAGTTTTGAATCGTCCAACATTTTTTCCTACCACCCATTCAGGACGTCTTTTAACTGACAAGAAGAATGGGCGCAAGAAACTCGTCAGCTTTAACAGAAGTAACGACATTTACAATATAATACGTCGTCACCATATACAATCCACAAAAAAAAAAAAAACAAAATTATTTTGTTATGACAATACTAATAGTGTTATGATATCATTATTTCGTTGTTTCGTTGATTACAACAAAGTCAACAAGTATCTGTACTTACTTAAAGTAAGTATCCCAAAACATTGCAATAACATACAGGGAATAAACGACAAATTTAAGAAAACAACAAGATTTATGTTTAGTTTTAGCCAATACTGAATACTGAAGGTTAGAGCAGACCCATTTCCCAAGGCAGCACCCGTTCACGAGCATGACGCATGATACAGCCATCGCTTCGCTCAACCATATCTTAGGGAACGTAACGATCCGCACCACATGCCACCACCCAAGAAATGTATTAAGAGAGCATGTCATACTCTTATCTACCAGTAATAAATTAGTTTTAAAAATTTAAAAAATGCTAATGCTGTATGTTACAACCTGTAATAAAGAGTGTCATGTTGAAATGACACATATTACTTCCATGCATCGCGATCTATTAAATAGTCGTTGACCTTGTAATAACCTTTGGACATGAGCTTATTTTTAACATACATTTTAAACTTATGATAAGGCAAATCTACTATACTTTGTGGAACTTTATTAAACAGTGCTATACCTTTCCCCAAGAAAGAGCCTCCTGTCTTTTGAAGTCTAAATCTTGGAACGGCAAGTCTATTCTTATTTCTGGTGTTAAAGCAATGTACGTCGCTATTTTTGACAAAAGTATTGTAGTGTTTTCGTACATAAATTATATTCTCATAAATGTACTGTCCCGCCACAGTAAGAATATTAATTTCCTTAAAAAAATCTCTGAGAGAATACCGAGGCCGAAGGCTGTATATTGCACGGACAGCTCTTTTCTGTAATACAAAAATGCTTTCAATATTAGCAGCTGAGCCCCACAACAACAACCCATAAGACATTACACTATGAAAATAACTAAAATAAATTAACCTTGCCGTTTCAACATTAGTTAAAAGCCTTATTTTTGTTACAGCATATGCCGCAGAACTGAGTCTACTTGACAAGGCCTCAATGTGAGGGTCCCATTGTAGTCGTGAATCTAATGTTATACCCAGAAATTTTGTCTTTTCAACAAATTCGACTACTTCATCATTCAACTTTACATGTAGGTCAACCCTCCTTACATTCGGTAACGTAAATTGTATGCACTTTGTTTTCTTTGAATTTAGTGATAAATTGTTACTGGTGAACCATTGTAAAACTTTTGATAGCGTACTATTTACATCGTCAGAGCAATCATCGTGTCGAGAGACTTTAAAAACTAAGGAAGTGTCATCTGCAAATAGTACTGTCTCACAAAGATTTTTAACATAGTAAGGAAGGTCATTAATATAGATCAAAAAAAGTAAAGGCCCTAATATTGATCCTTGGGGCACGCCCATAGTTATGGGGGCTCCAGCAGACTCACTCTTATTAATGACAACTTTATGAATTCTATTTGACAAATACGACTGTATTAGGCTTTTTGACATATCAGAGACACCATAATGTTCCAACTTTTTTAATAGCGTGCGGTAATCAATGAAACTATAATATCGATAATCATGAAACTTCGTACATATATTCTTGGAGGTATTAGAAGTAACATAGGATACTTTTTATTGGAAAAAATAAAAAAAAATGCCGGCGAAGCCGCGGGTAAAAGCTAGTAATATTATAAATGTAAATGTAAGTTTGTTTGTTATGCTTTCACGCAAAAACCACTTAACCGATCATCATAAAACTTCGTATATATATTTCTGTATGTATTAGAAGTAACATAGGATACTTTTTATTGAAGAAAAAAATGGAGGCGAAGTCGCGGGTAAAAGCTAGTATACTATAAACATATTTTAAAAATAGAAACCAAACAGATGGAGTTTAATTCTCGCCGATGTACACGCTCGGACTTCAAGTTATACACCCAATATAACTATAACTATGCTACAGTATCTACACAAAATCGTTAGCGAGGGACAGAGATTCCGGTCTAAGCCAATCACAGCGCGTAACATTTGAATCGCTCCTGCGCACCCCCACCCGCCGGCCATCACCGGCCAGTTGCCAAATTAACGTCGGATTGTGTAATCGCGTCTATTTGTTTACGTGTATGCCGTTCGCTCGCGCTCAATATGGCTCCACAACTGACCCCTCAACAGCGGAAATTAATTGTGGTTCTACGAGAGAGTGGTTACACCATTAAAGAAATTGAAAGAAGAACTGGAATTACGGTAAGTGTTACTGATTACTTATTACTTATTTAAATAACATCATATTTCAATATAATCACTTGTTAATTAACTGAGTTTTAACTGTTTTTCTGTATTATTGTCTCTGTTTATCAGTGTTAATTATAATTGTAAAAATGTTTCATAGCCATTAAATTGTATTATTTTATTACATAAATTATAGTCATATTTTATTTCTTAAATGTGAACTGAATTAGATATCAAAATGAGTTAGACAGAAAACGTTCTTCTAAAATCTAGTTGATCTATTGTGAATGAGCTGTGTTTAGGATAAAATAGTCCGGTCAATTTAGACATTCGAAGTTACATAAATTCCCACCAAGCTGAAAATCGGTAAGATTGTTTAAAATATCATTAAAAACAAAATTTGAAAGTTCCCAGCTTTCCCCTGTAACGAAAAAAAAATATTCAAGGTCAAAGGTCAAAAAAATGAGTTCTTCGCGATTTTCAGCAAAACGGTAAGTTTAATCATAAAAATACCTCAGACAAAAATTGTATATCATATTAGTAAATTATCTACAAAAAAATTATTAATACTTTTTTTTCTACGAGCCACCGTTTTTGAGATATAACGATTCAAAAAGTTGTAAAAGTTGTAATCGCCATAATATGCATGAGTATGCCACGTATATATACATCTCTATAGTTGTAATATATGTTAAAATATTTTTCTATCGGTCATTGTAACTTACACTACTAATATAAAATATACATAAGTTATAACTATAAGAATATCAGGTAAAATGAAATAATCTATACGCCATTGTTTTTTGACACAACACAATGGGACAAAAGGTGTAACCTTGAGAAAACATCTGTCCCCTGTTCAATTGTATCTTTTCAATCTCTGCTATATCTATCCATTATTTTTCAATAGTTTCAAATTAAACAGGATCAAAACTGACCCGTGGAATAGGCCTACTGGGGAAACCACGTTAAAAAAAACGCGCTAAGTACACTACCTCATAGGTGGCGAGGAAACGTGTGCATATTATGACGATTAAAAATTTTACAACTTTTTGAATTGTTATATCTCAAAAACGGTGGCTCGTAGAAAAAAAAGTATTAATAAATTTTTTGTAGATAATTTTATGATCTACAATTTTTGTCTGGAGTATTTTTATGATAAAACTTACCGTTTTGCTGAAAATCGCGAAAAACTCATTTCTTTGACCTTTGACCTTGAATAATTTTTTTTCCTTACAGGGGAAAGATGGGGAACTTTCAAATTTTGTTTTTAATGATATTTTAAACAATCTTACCGATTTTCAGCTTGGTGGGAATTTATGTAACTTTACTCTTATTTTTTGGTCTAATTTGACCGGACTAAAAAGGTGTATTTTTACTTTATTTATATACCAATTCTTACGTCTATTATTATTTTCTATTGCCAAATAGATAAATCTATAGTCAAATCAATAAATATTAAAGTGTGTTTGTTTGTGATATATTATTTTATTGAGTAATCTACGGATAAATAAACTGCATTCAAAGTGGCATTATTTAAGTGCAAAAATACATTTTTTTTACAAAAGATTTACGTTTCATTTTCGGGGATAACTTTACTTGTCAATTTTACTGAACTCTAGTTGGTCTCTTAAATTTATTTTTTTTGAGTAATAAGCATGATACTTAGGTAATTTGTTAGGTAATTTGAAAAGTTTAAACAAAATATTAACAACAAGTAGGTATCTATCGTCCGACCGGCCCGGGAGCGCAGGACAGAGCACTTTTTACCGTAGAAGTATTATCGACGTTGCCTTTGTTGAAATAGGACTCAAAATCAACGAGCGCGCGCGCTGGCTTCAAACAGAGTATTTGAAGGAATATGCGGTTCGTTTTGCAGCCATATTGATGTCTATTGTTCTTAATTCTTTAAAGTATTTACTGATAAGATTTTCGTTTCATTGACTTTCCGCAGGTGTTTTATGATGGGCACGATTCCTGAAAAAGGATTACTTTTGTTTCCAAATTATTGTTAAAAATATTTATCGGACGGGGTTTAAAAAGCGATTATTGTCCGTTGTGAATATTGTCCGAGCGGCCAACTAAAATCGACTCTAACAAATTATTGAACCCACTTTCTAGTATTTTTTTACGTTTATTCGCTGTAACAAATTAGTAACTAATTGTTCATTCACGTTAGCCTCTATTAATTTGATATTTATGGTGACATACCTACCTACTCATAACCTGAAAACTAAATTTTGCATAACTTTTTGTTTATTTACGTTTTGACGTTTTTTTATTATTTTTGTAACAAATTGAACAAATTAAGACCTTTCTTTTGATGCATCATTCGTCTATCTGCATTATATCGTTTCTGTGTAATCACGGATAATGACTACGGCAAGTGGCGGTTTTAGCGGCCAACTATTCTTTGTCATAGAGTCTTAGTTTTATTTGTAACAAATTCACGAAAAGAGGTGTGTAAAGTAACAAATTAGCACTAATTCCTGGCAAAGTTTCATCAAATATTATGAGGTGGCCGCGCGGTTGAAACGGACATGATAATACGATATTATTAAATTGTTTATTGAATTAATCGATTTTAGATCTTATTTCCACATTCAGATAATACAATTCGACAATAGTTTGTCAGTAAAATATGCTTTCTGCTGCGCTTCAGCGTTATGTAGTGTGGCATGGTCGCAGTTGTAAGGCTGGAAACAGTGCTCGACCGACGTTGACCGTCGGTCAACATTGACCGTCATCGATCGTCGATTGTCAAGGAGGCGTGGGAACCGATGCCGACAGACAGCGTGGGGCCTGGCTCGCCCGGTCAGCCGCTTGCGCATCCCCACATATTGTTTATAATATTATATATAACATTTTTTATATTATCCGGGATAAAAAAGTAGGATTTATATAGAATTGTCGTATACCACATTTTTAAACATGTTTGCACACCTATCATGGCGCCTTGAACGAAGTTTATTTATAACTAGTATTTCCGCCCGCAGCTCCACCTGCGTGGGCTGTAGGATTCCATCCTACAGGAACTGCTAGTGAAATATAGCCTATAGCCTGCGTCGATAAATTGGCTTTTTAACATTAAAATAATTTCTCAAATCGGACCAATAGATGAGAGATGATGAGATGAGATTAGCGCGTTCAAGTAAACAAACAAACTCTTCAGTTTTATAATATTATATAGTATAGATTATATTACATATATTAGGTATATTATATAGCATAGATTTATGCGTAGAAAATATCTATAAAATTAATTCAGATGTAATATTTGTATAAATATTCATAGTAAAACATTTTTAAAACAGCTCATTTACTCAATGTGCTACTATTATAGATCAACTAAATTTTAGAGGATCAAACAATTTTGTCCCTAAAACTAAAGCTGCAAATCTCTTGCGCCTGCGGCAGACTTTTAGTCGATACTGTTCTTGCTTCTTTCTGTCGATATTCAGGGACAATATGTAGAGAAACTTTCAATATGAATGTATGACGAACGCCTAGCCTTTATATTATACATATTTACTTAATAAACTTCATAAACATATTTAATTTAGCAAAATCTCATGACTTGCATCGTTTCAATATTATATATATGTATTAAACAAATCTAGATTTTCTATTTAATATTTTTTCTGCTTGTCTGTCGCGATAACTTAATTACATTAATATTTTTGGTTGCGCCGTAATGAGGAGACTGGCGGTGATTTATCTGCTCACCATCGGCAGCACTATCAACGCGCCACCACAGCTGAGCAAGATCGAGCCATAGTGGAGGCACATACCAGTCAACCATTCCTGACCACCAGAACTTTTGCCTCGCAGTATAGTGTAAGCTTTGTTTTAAAAAACAGTAAACATGTATATTCGATGTGAAGACGTGCGAAGAAATAAATAATAATATTTATTGTTTATTTGCATTTAACAATGTTATTCTTTCTATAAATACAAATACTAGAAAACAGTCAACGGTGCCAGAGGTGGGACTCGAAACCACGACATTAGTGTCCCGTTTGCTCAGATGGAATAGCAGTCGCCCGGTTAGCGAAAGGTCGTGGGTTCGAGTCCCACCTCTGGCACCGTTGACATATTTATAATAAGAGTGTATAATGAAATTGAACTTACTAAATTATTTAGTATATCTAAGTTACCGGAATTTTTAAATTTTATTTTCTTTTAAATTAGATATTCCGGGAACTTCGTATTGGCTATGACCCGTTACCATGGCAATCATTTTGTTAAAGTAAAAAAGATGTCAAAATCTTCTGAGCCATTCACAATTTTTTTTAATTGTTTTTATACAAATCATGTGCCTACTATAAAGTATACATAACAATAAGAATTATCCAATGGTCCAGTCTTTTAAGCAAATTATAACTCAAATCATGACGTGATGTCACTAGCTGAATAAACTCCCATACAGGATGTGTCAAGATCATTTCCGTATCATTTATTATACCAGAGTGTACCGCGATACAGCTCAATACGTTAAGTATTATAAGTTTTTTTTTTATTTCAGGTATCACAAAGAACAATCCTGCGCCGACTTAAAGACGTCGGGTTAAAAACCAGAAGGCCGGCACAAAAAAAATGATTTTACATATTTCAACATAACGTTTTAAGATTATATTTGATTGTTAATTGTTACTTATAAATGATTTTACTTTATATTTGATTTTTAAATTGTTTTAAATTATTTCATATAGGTTTTGAGTTATATTTTATTAATGTTGATTGCTTTTATTAAAGTTTTAAGACTGATTTATCATTATAACGGGAAAATTTTATTTTAAGTTGACTTAACATTTTTCGTAGCCGTAGAGTGAAAATCTCTGTCATACCTACTACCGATAGGTACGGCATAATTTTCAATTCAGATGTTTCTTTTCATTTCTTCCTAGTTAAGGTGTTCCTAATCCTAAGCACATTTTGTATTACGTTACGCAGCGCTTTCTTTAATTTTTTTACGTATTTATATCTTTTCCCAATCAAATCGAAATCATAAAATTGTTAAGGACACTAATTTTATCTTTAGCCAGCCTTGAATTTTTGCCATGTAAATTAACGGTTTTTTAACAATGATAATTAATATACTGTCGAGCCTATTTAGAATTTTCGATTAAGTATAGAATGTAAGCAATTGTGATAATAAATGTTAATATTTTTACATAAAAAATTGTTTCAATTACTTTACCTACATTTGATATAACTATGCTCCCACAAAATCTGTTTCGCTTTATCATATGGGGACCAATTGAAAATCTTATTAAATATTTTTTCAATTCAGACCGCAGTCGCGCCGGCGCAGACTTCGTTCTCCATACGAAACGCTGTAGTCAGGGTAATATTATCTTACAGTATTTTAACTCCATACAAACGGTCGAAACACGAGTTATGCCTACGCGGCTCGATCTCGGGATGCGCTCCGAGTGCAAACAGTCACAACCATAGAATACATCACGACTGTGCCGCACTGACTAACGAACGGTGTGTTAGTTTTTAACAATAATCGCGCGCCTTTTTCTACAAAATACATTCAAGTTTTTTATTTAATATGACGAGAAGGAAATATTCACTATTTTATATTTGTGGCTATCATCTTAAGCGTTGTTTGGAGAAACATGATGATTGTCACGTTTTGAAGTCGCATGTGAAACTCGATCAAAGAAGCCAAAATTTCAGTTCCGAGAGTCGATTTTTAAGGTACCGGGAATACAATAAGACTAATTCGCA
Organism: Calamotropha paludella; assembly: GCA_927399485.1. Taxonomy (NCBI): domain Eukaryota; kingdom Metazoa; phylum Arthropoda; class Insecta; order Lepidoptera; family Crambidae; genus Calamotropha; species Calamotropha paludella. Next base: position 29,173,054 of record OV656804.1, read on the forward strand.
CACTTTGTTTTATAGTACCCAGTGATGATTTTGTGGAATATATAGAAAAAATGGAAGAAATATTCCGAACTTCATTTAAAACCAAATATATTGTAAAGTAACTGCAGGTAATCAAGTAAAATATATTCCTTTTTCTTCACCTTGTCCATGTTTTCCAAAACACTTTTCAATTAACCCACTTAAACCTACCGACCCATGTATGGGTATTAAGAATTTAAAAAATCTACCGTCTTTTTTTGATACGTTAAAAACAAAATACACATATTTTTAGAAAATTTAAGAGGTACTTGTTATTTATAATGACAAGTAACATAGTAAATCAAAATATTACTAGTTGTTATTTGCGGCCGAAAAATTGTGAATCGAAAATTGTAAAACATATCCTCAAAAAAGTAAGTTTATATTTATTTACCGTTATTATTAAAAAAAAACAGTAGTGAAACTAGAAAGTATATTACTTTAGTAATATTCATATTGTAAAGAAAATAAAAATTATGTTTATTTTTACCCTTTTATTCAGCTGTGCATTCCATGGACCCATACATGGGTCCGTCGGCACAAATATAGTACTTTTAACTTTTAAATGAATATAGTTGTAGTTTGTTATTTCAGAATATTTTCAAAATATTAAGTGAATTAGATGTTAATAATTTTCTAGCTCCATAATGAATTACATTTGAACCACTTTGTAACGCAAATAGAGATTCTGAGGAAGAGGGTGCTATTACTATACATAATCTACATAGTACTATTCTACCTCAGATTATAAAACAAAAGGCAGATAGACCGTGCGGAACACCGAAAGTGAAGCCAACAAAGCAAATACAAATTCAAAAGCGAATACAATCTCGAGTCAGTACGTCACGAAGCGTCGCATCGTTAGTACGTCACAGATAATATTCATATTTTTGAGAATAATGCCGTCTTGTGTTTTCAAACATTGCAAAAATTGATCCCAAAAACAAAAGAAAGAAGATGGAGTATCTTTTCATATGTAAATATTGATTTATTTGTCTATTTAGATATTATTTTACGTGATTATTTTTAGTGAACTCTTGGAACACAAAACCTTAACAAAAATCTGCCGGTGTTGCTAGTTTATTTTTAAACATTTGCCCTTAAGTTGGGAAATATGTATTGGAAACAGGATTATCGATTTATACAAATATTTATTTCGATAATAGTGTTTGTTTGTCTCGCTTGTTGGTTGGTGTGTTTGTATGTATGTGTGTCCGTTTCTATGTGACTTCATTACTAAAACTACTGAATGTTTTGTCTCTTATAATAATTAGGTATGTACATCCGTCGATTCGCCAACATAAAGTAAATATATATATATATATATATATATAGCCAAAAACAATAAAGACTCATCACGACTTTACTAATGGCTGCTATAAATCCACAAAATATTTCTATTCATACCCATACCGGTTGGCTACCATCAAAATTTTGTGTTGTCTGTTCAACGCATTTCAAAGAAGAAAATGTTTACTTCACCGAAAACGGTCGTCGGTTAGTTAAAAAAAAATCAAAACCAACTCTGTAACTGTAACTAAGTAATTTTGTTATTATCCTGGCAACCGTAACGCACACCGAGGCTACGTGTTTCTATAGTGCTGTCACGCACACATGTCTACAAGCGTGGCTTCACATTATTGTTCCGTGCGGTCTATCTGCCTTTTGTTTTATAATCTGAGTATTCTACGTGCATCGCAGAGGCTTTGTGTGCTATTTGGTCTATATCTGATAAGGAAAGTGAAGATGATAACATTCCTTTGACCAGTTAAGAAAAGAAATCTTTTTCATAAGCCAATGACATCTATATCTTTAAAAGTTAGTTCTTCGCCTTTATTCTACGTAAGGCCTACTATTGGAGGAATAAACACAAATAATACTAGTTTTCTGGTTTCCAACCTCTGGAAAGACCAAAAAACTAAATACGTTATAAATTACTTTAATCAATTATTCAATGGCATGGTAATAAACTTTATAGGAGATTATACGAATCTAAATGTTTAAAAAAATGTAATGTAACCATAATTAAACTGAAAAATGTTTCGTTGAAATATTTCTTTATAGTGGATATGTTTCTATACAAACTCGTTGTATGTTTTGGGAAAACATATCTGATTGTGGCGGGACTGATTCAAAATGATAAATTTACTAAAATGAGGCCTCTATTAGGTTAAATCAAAGGTATTTTTCAAGAACAAACAACGCACTTTTCACTATAAAAAACGAAGCATTTTTCTCAAATTGTCAAAATATATAATGTAAACATAGGAGGCGTCGATCTTTCCGATCTGAATATAGGTCTATATCGAACTTCTATCACAGGCAAAAAATGTTAGTTTCCTCTATTCTGTAATAGCATTGAAATGGCATAACATAATATGTGGCAATATTCCGTAGTGACGGTGGAGATTTTGATCATCTCGGTTTTAGCAGGTCAGTCACAAGAGCCTTTTTAGAAAGGTTTCTCACAAAACGCGGGTCTTATCCTATAACAAAAAGCAGCTTGGAGATTCATACGGTCTCGACCACATTGGGGATCTTATGTTAGTAATGATCTTAAATATAAAATATATCAAAAACTAGCCACATTTGAGTAGAATGTGACATACATTTACATCCCAAAAACGTGTTTTAAAATATTACACAGTAATATTTATACATATTATCAATACCCGTTATAATAAATAAACTAATAGAAAGTTAGAAAACACAATTGTGTCAATTTTAAGCGTTTTATGTAAATTTCTATTTATTACTTAAGCGTTTACTTAAACGCAATGCTTATGCCGACCGACCCATATATGGGTCATCAATTTTCCAGCTTTTCTGCAAGTGAAAATTTTTTTTTATATTTTTCCAAAGATACTGGGATTATAACAAATCATATATCCAAAAATCTTCTCTTTCTAAGATAAAAATAGTTTCAGGCATATCTGGGTTAAACTTAATACTAGAATGCGGATATTTTATAGTTTAAAATTTAATAAAAAAGCATTTCGTATGTCTCAGTCAAGGCGCAAGTATTTTTCGGTCGCAAATTTAAAAGCTTGCTATTTAAACATAAACATGTTTTTAATTAGTAAATCTGCCAATCAAAAAACATGCATTTTTATTTAACTCTTCCTATTAATTTCAAAATTTATTTTATCTGTTTAAATAAAAAAAGTATATTTACTATCTCAAAACTAAAAGGAAACCCAAAGTAGACAAATGTTATTAAAATGCTGGATGCGGGCAGCCCTATCGCATGTTTACGTAGCGCTCGGCTGTAGGTATCTTTCTCAAGATTTCGGCAGAGTTAAAATACTATTAGATAATATTAGCGTGCTGTAGTTGTGAGGTCGGAGTTTTTTTTATCCAAAGATGAAAGAAATATGTTGTTTTAAAGGCGGATCTGCTTTATTAAATAATTAAAATTTGATTCGACTCCGTTTCAGTTTGAATTGACTTGACCCTAACTGACCAACTAAGAATTCGTAGAACATATAAATATACATTTTTTTATTCACTCGTCTGCCTATCGTATTTTCCCGCACAGCGGAACTCCGAACGAGTGTTTTTATTCTGACTACAATATTTTTGTTTGTTAACGGGGTATGCACATTTTGATATATTTTTTTACATAATATATAACCAAATCACTACTGCATATCTGACCCTTGAACGATTATAATATTTTAACTACGCTATTACTAATAAACAAATATTTCTGAGGAAACGTCACAAAATTCATTATTTTGTGTAGAAATAATTTGTTTATTAGTAATTTTTTAAGGTTTCGTGTTAATTAGCATAATGCTGTGTATTTTACTTTTTATTAATGACACATAAATTAATTGCGATTGTAATATGAATAAAACATTACTTATACGTATAGTCATGTCATGTCTATCATCAACATACAATATAGTAGCTATAGCTTAGAATGTCCTTAATGCAAAATAAAGCAATAATGCATAACAATCCAATTCAATTTTTTTACTTTTTAATATTATAATTAATATATATTAATTAATATTTTACTGAATGCGCTCATCTAGCCATTCAACATCAACTCTCCGAAGCGCTGCGCTCGTGCAAGCGCCAAGCTCAATTTTATATGATTTTACACTCTATTTGCACTAGTATAAACTGGCTGCCACACTTACATTTGTCAAGCGATTCTATGTTTTACGCCAGTTGAGAAAAGGGTTCAATACAATACAATACAATATGTTTATTTGCAAAAATAGGGTACAGTCACAGTTTGGTGTTATAAATTTAAGGGTCTTACTTAACCTATTTAGCCACATTACATAGCATGCAAATATTAGAGTAATAAAAATATAAAAAAGAAATCTAACTAAAAATCACAACAATAACATCAACATCGTAATTGACCGACTTGCCGATAGCTCGGTGCCCGGTGCGTGACTGAGAGGAAATAACAAAAATATATCGCACACTCTCACACGTTTCTCCGCGACCGTCTTCTAACAGTTCAAAGTCCAATCAGTCTAGCTTGAAGTGTCCGATTGTGTACTACGGAAGTGAATTTACTCGTAAAACAATCGTTTAGCTTACCACGAGGGTTTAACGGATATATTAATAATGTTTAATCACATTACATTACAAATATTTTTTATAAAATTAATTACCAGTACGAATGTTCAAATCGTCTCATACTGAATCATATTTTTATCGTATCGTGCAGTATTTTTATCGTTCATAGATAAAAATACTGCACAAAAGTATTGGTGGAATTGTTGTTATCTGTATAAAATGTCAAATAAATGTTTAGTTTAATTGTTAATTAACTAGCTGACCCGGTAAAGCGTTACTATGGTAACGCGATGCTATGGTAACGTTAATCTATATCACAGTGGTTTGTGTGTTTGTCTGTTCGCCCTTTTCCACGCTCTTTTCCCATAACGTTACCATAGCAACGCGTTAACCGCAAGTAGTTCGTCTACCGGACGCTAGATGGCGCTAACGGAAAAATATTTAATAAAAGAAAAAAATAAAGAATTTTGTCCACCCGTGCGAAGCCGGGACGGGCCGCTAGTCTATAATCTAAGAACACAAATTTGTTGTTTATGTGTTTGTCAGTCCGCTCTTTTTCCCGCTCTTTTTCCATTGTATCAGCATTACCATAGCAACGTGTTACCATAGCAACGCGTTACCGAGTCAGCTAGTTGATACATTCGAAAAAGAGCGGGAAAAAGAGTGGAAAGACAAACACATAAACAACAAATTTGTGTTCTTAGATTATAGATTTTTCAATGTAAAGAGGATGGACGAAAGAAGATTAACAAGACAAATATAAGGTGGAATCAAATTAACTGCCAGGACTTGTGGAGTGATAGGGTCAAGTATAAAGAATATGCTTAAGTAGGATTTTATATTGTAAAAAAATAATAGCTTTTTTTCGTTTTTTTCGAACTATGACTTCATTTTATCACTTTCACTGTCATTTCCTATACTTAATCGTTTTTTCAGTTCACCTATTAACTATAAAATTAATCAAACTATCTCCAATAAAAAGTAGGCATAATCACGCACAGCTGATCGCGCGGTACAATGAACCGCAGAGCGGGGAGCGCAGCGCGCGCTCCTTTTACTACAACACTTAAAAATACGTTAAATACTGAGTTGCTGCTTCCTTCATTATTATCTATACTATGATAGTTATAACGGATTACCTAGGTACCTAATAGTTAGATTGTAGGCAAGTTCAATAATACTTCTATTATATTTTCGTAATTTTGCTAATGTAGGCAAAGCAACATACCATCAAAACTCTAAATATTTTCGTAATTCTGCTAATGTAAGCAAAGAAACAAACCATCAAAACTCTAAGTACTACATTCAATGACACTGGCGTGGAAATTAAAGAAGAAGTTGGAAATATCTAATTTATTATACTGTATAGTAAACACTTACGAGTTCCAAGTAGGTCTTGGTAGCCGATAGTAATATTAGTAATCTATCATATTCCTTTCCAATGCGGCAGGACCGCGAGGTCTACCAGCGTCGGTCGCCGGTGCACGGAGGGACACGCTCCATACAAGGGCGGTCATAAATAGTTAAAGTCCTGTTACTATCAATACATTGTATTATTTTAGTGACTTATAGTTGTAAAAGTGTTTTAGGAACATTAAAATGAAAGAAGTACATGTATTTACGGAATAAAAAACGTTTACTTCAGTAAAAAACAAATATAAACAATAACATACTTTTACCTAAATTTATCATGAACAAACACTTAAAAATTGGAATGTAAAACATATATTTTAAATAAAATAAGAGTCAAAACATTGATAACATTATTTAATTATAATAAAATAATAGAAATAAATAAATTAAAATTAATTAAATACAAAAAAAAACAAAACAACTAACAAAATACAAATAACTTATTGTTATTCTAACAATATTAAACATGTAACAATTCTATTACACTTTGTGACAGAGTATTTTTCTTTTTAGGGGGAAGTTTCCGAAGACTTGTAATATAAGGATCTGAATGTAATAATAGTCGTATTAAATCTTGATTGGTAACTTCACGTGACATTTTTCGAGTGTGACTTCGTCTATAAATTTTGATATACTTATTTGTCGCTTCAGCAGCTTCTTCGGAAAGTTCTCCTATAGATAACAATGCATAACTTATAATATCTGATCCATGTACGAGCACCTTGTGGACAGAAGCAGGAAGACTATACCACGGATATTCCTCGACCAGGCTGTATGCTGTTTGTAATGCATAGTCTTTAAACTTGCATTCATTAATTTTATGTCCAGAAGATAACGTTTGTAATATTACACAACAACGATCTATGAGATCCTTATTCAAACCTGTAATTTCAGCAGATACAGCTGATTCCAAAAAAAACTTCCTGGCCGTTATTAAACCTAATCGTTCCCTAAACTGGGACTGTACATATTGTTTTTTATTTGATAACAATTGTTTATCACTATCTAGCCTAACTTGCCATTTTTTTATGTCTAATCTATATGAAAGATGAATAAAATATTCGAAGAAACGTATCCAAGAATGTAGTGGTGATAATCCAAATTGGTATCTACTCTCTATTACAGGTTTTTGTAAACATTCGTCTATTTTATTCATCTCTTTAGGGGTAGCATTACATATATAACATCTACTTGTAGATGTTTCACTTAAAGCACTACAAATTTTACCATCTACCATTGAAAGCTGCAACTTATGAGAAACGACCAATTCACGATTGTCGATCTGAATAAAAGTAGGTTGCAAACTTTCAATTTTATCCTTAAAATAAGCTTCCTCTTGCAAAGACACTGCTGTGCTTTCTTTCAAAAATTGAAATCGAATAGGACGGCAGTACCTAGTGGAAGAGGGTCGAGGATTTTTCCATAAAATTTTACAATTATATTCAGCTAATTTTACAATAATTTGAAGGGGTACATACGATGTTACAAACAAACTACTATCTTCTAAAGTTGAATCTGAAAAAAATTGTTTGTATTCACTATGTCCAGTGCTGCCATCGAATCCCCATTTCCCAAGTAAAGAGATATTAGACAAACAATCATCAGGAATCTGATCTAAGACCTCTTTTTGAGATTCAAGGATTCGAGAAGCTGTGTGATCAAAAAGACTTTGTAATTCAACTTCAGCTGAAGACTCGGAAACAGTTATATTAGAAGGGTAACATTTCTGTTTCGCTTTAGTAATTTGTTGGTAACATGGTAATACATTAGGAGAAATCTTACTATTAACAAAGTTTTTAATTAAAAAATACTGATGTTTTGTCAACTGAGCATCAGTCACAAGTGACAAGACATCATCAGTGCTAACTCTAGATATACACGAATCGAATGAACAGTCTGAAACATCAAGCAATGCACTCACAGTAGAATCATCAGACTTTGACAAATCAGCTACTCTCCGACGTTTAGTCCTTTTACTACATTGCGTAAAAGGTTTTCGAGTAAGACCACGTGAATGACACGGCGACGTTTCAGACGGAGTACATTGCTTATTGTTTTTCACAAGTTGAATTTTTTCAATAACATTAAACCAATCGGAATTCTTATATAAAAGCTTGGTTTTATCCCTATTACATTTTTTCCAGAATCGAGCAATAGCTTTACATAAATTATTAACAATTTTCTCTAAATAATGAATATCAATGTTCTCAGCATCGTTCAGAGTAGTCAACAAACTTTGTAGGACTTGACGACACTTTTCCGAGTCATTATCGGTATTGACAGTTAGCCATATTTCAAGAATATGCATTCTTGAAAACGAGCATATATATAAATTACCTAAAACAAAAAAAAAACGGTTAAAATTCAGTCACAAAACCTACACAAAGCACTAAGACTAAATAAACTAATTTCGTAGCAAATGCTACGAGATAATCTGGCAACCGTAGCACCCTTGTCATCGCCAAAAGGGCAGATAAGGGCAGCCAAGTTTTAATTTTCCTAAGATAAGAAAGTCTAAAGATTATGGTGCAATATACCTCCATAGTCAGAGCGAGTGGGAACATATTTAAAAGTTTATTCAAACTTTGAATATTAAAATATAATACTCCAAGAAAAGTCGCCTCGTAGCAATGACATACTAAAGAAAATATATACTAAGATACAATTAAAATAAAATATTAATTATTACATACCCTGTTCTTGGATATCCATTTCAGAAAAAACACACACAGCACTCACAGGTCCCGCAATGACAACAAATGACGTCACGCTTTTTAATGACTCACTGATAACAGTGTTTACGATTGGCGATGCGCTCTCTTTGAATGCACAATAGATAATGAAGGCGCACTCTAATTACTGACCTATTTATAGTTTCAGAAGGTACCGCAACTATCCAATGTAACGACAAGGAATAAAATGTAAAACTAGAAAGCAGGTTTTTAAGATTTATGACCTATGGATGTCCCACAGTGCGGTGGGTCGAAGTGGCTATGTTTTCGGAATCGATACGAAGCGTTGTGGCTACCTCTTATCCTTTCAAACCTTCCTTCATGCCGTTTTACGCAGTACTGAACACCTCATTACATTCACGGTAGCAAAACACCTTTTCCAGGAGTACATGGACTCCTGGTTATTATGACGAAGCATGATTAATATCGGTTCACTTACGATAACACACAACAAAACACGTGGACGCTGACTAGAAAGCGACTGCGATTCGCAAAATTATTGCTTGAAGCACAGGTGTATACCTACTTGTAAAGCATGGCTGAGTGATTGTTTAGGGCGTCGTTACACCTTAATAACATGTTGATTAAACATATGTCTATAAGACTTTTTAGGCTTCGAATTTCAATTAGATTTGATTTAAAAAGGTAATTACAGATTTTTCTTTACTATAAAAACAAGTGAAAATGAGTTCGGAAACACAAATCATATTCGAGTTTATTATTTTAGATCAACTGCGGAATATTATTTTCACTAATTTTAATTTTTTAGAACTCTTCTTTCGTAATTGTAATTTCGCACTAAGCAAAAAAAAAGAATGCAAATTGGTTAAGAATTCGTTTTTAGAACTATCCAATGTTTATAGAAAATTATCGTGAAAACAACCACCTCAGTTGCCTACACTCTACTAGTTATGTACAACTGCTAGTTATCTACAAAGCACCTATCAACTCACTATACAAGAAGTGAATATGTAAGTTTGATTGAATGACAGCACCTAATTTGACTAAATAATTTGCTCTATTTCTAAGTCATTTATTGAGTTCGACTCATAGAATGCGTGTAAAATTTACAGTCATATTTAAAGAATACGTTTCTATGAAGTGAAAAAGCAACATCCAAAAATCGACTATGTTTATAAAGTGTAGTCAACCTTATGTATGTGTTTCCGAGAACCTCGTGTGTGTTTCCAAGAATCTCATGTTGCGGCAACTTTGATCTAGCGCTCTCTCTGTCCCGCACCCAGAATGTATGAGTGTATCAACGAGTAGTTCAGTCATTCTCCGCTCACTGTGTGTGTGTGTGTGAATACGCCAGTATTGCCAGAATGTTATTTTTGAACAGTTTTAGTTATTTTTGACCGTTACATGTTACTTCTATGTTTCACGATTCTAAATGGTACTTTTACCAACAAGTAAGAATTAACTACTAAAATTTTTTAAAAAACAAGCTACACAATTTAAATAAAAACACTTTTACCAGATTAATTGCGCATTTAAATTTCTTTTTTTTTCATTATTTAATATTCATGTTTCGACTCCTTTACAAGAGCCGTGATTACAGGATGACTAAGGTAATGGTCGTCCTGCATGTGCTTCATAACTGATTAGTTTATACAAAAGTTTTTTTGTTTTGCATTTTTTATTTTTCTTATTATATCGATTACTATAAAACTAATGACTTAACCACCAATTCCGCAATCGGGTGGCCCTTCTTAGAATAACTGGCGAAAGAAACTTGCACATGAGGGACCGAACTCCATCTTACTTATATCATTTACAAAAAGAGCTAACTATATCACTAGGTCTCGCAGTGTATGTCTTTGCAGATATTAATTTATAAATTGGCTCATAGTAAAATGTACTCGTAAACTTCGACGCGTCTACCAGCGTCACGGTAGCTCAGCGGTCGCCTGGATAGTGAGAGGTCGTGAGTTCGAAATCCACTTGAGGACTCGGCGATGTTGTTTTTTATAGTCGTATTTTATTTCATAGAATTATGGCATTGTGAATGCTAATAAATAAATAGAAGAAAGTCCAAGCTATGTACCATCCAGCACAGTGGTAGAATTTGGTTTTGTTTTGCATTCTCGTCACTACTAGTCAAATTTAGCGAGTTTTAAGTATTAGAGTTTTTTTTTTCTAAATAAGATGTTACATTTTTAAGACGTCTCATGTTAGTTTTGACTATCGGCTACTGGCAACACTAGCGCACGCAGTTTGTAAATAATATAATAATCATAATCATAACATAACATAATGTTGTGTCTGTAAGGCGGTTCACACACTAGAGATGCGTCCCGCCGCGGTGCGCGTAGCGACAGAAAACGCGCCCCCGCGCGGAGGCGCAGATCTGCCTAACTTAGCGGTGTAATCTGCTTCTCCGCGCAGATTTTCAATACAAGTTGACCCTACTTCTTCACGCCCCGCGCTCCCGCGCAGAATCTGCGCGCGTGGCGCCTACCCGCGCGTTTTCGCGTCGGCAGTGTGTTGTCATAGGCGTGTTTTCTATATTAATTGAGATTCTTGCATACAATAATAAAATCTGCGGCCACGCGCTACGCGACGGGGCGCGGTGCAGTGTGTTAACCGCCTAAATGACTTAAAAATAGTAGTTTGATATTATAAAACTTTGTAATTGTGTCAAATGAAAAAGGAATACTATCTCGATTTCTGCGTGTAGTGTATTTTGTGTACGGTATTAACAACCTAGATAAAAAATGTAAATTTTGTGATGTTTTGTGATAACTTGTTAAGACATACTTCCAACTTTAAGTATTTAAAATACTTACGGTATCCAATAACATTTGTAAAAAAGCAATGAACTTTTAAACGCCTGAAGGTAATAATTTATAATATCAGTAAGGCTTATTATCTTGGTAGGTACGGTATCGGTTTTTGTGTTCACAATACCATATTAACAAGCTGGAGCCGTCAGAGGTGATATAAAGTTATCTTACCATAAACTAAGTTCTTTGTGCTGTGATGTGATGTGAGTGTAACGGCTACCAAGACCTTACAACAAATTCACCGAACTCGTAAGTGTTTCCAATACAGTATAATAAATTAGATATTTATTTAATTTCCACGCCATTGTCATTGAATGTAGTATTTAGAGTTGTGATGGTTTGTTTCTTTGCTTATGTAAGAGTTACGAAAATATTATCCAAATATCATTGAACTTGCCTACAATCGAACTATTAGGTACAGGTTTTACTACAGTATAGGCTTTACCTAATAGTTCAATCAGAGTATAGATGGTAGTTATTAAATGAAGCAGCAATTCTGAAATTCTTAAGTTTAACGTTTTTTTAAGTGTTGTAATAAAAGGAGCGCGCGCTGCGATCGCCGCGCTGCGGTTCATTGTACCGCGCGGATCAGCTGTGCGCAATTATGCCTACTTTTAATTCAAGATAGATTGATTAATTTTTTAGTTAATAGGTGAACAGAAAAAACGATTAGGTATAGGAAATAACAGTAAAAGTGATAAAATGAAGTCATGGTATGAAAAAAAACGAAAAAAAGCTTTTATTTTTTTACATTATAAAATCCTAATTAAGCATATTCTTTACACTTGACCCAACCACTCCACGAAGTCCTGGCAGTTAATTTGATTCCATCTTATATATGAGGCAAATGTGCATGGGCAAGTCGGTAATGGCAGACCAAGGAGAACTTTCAGGGACCAAATAGAATGTGCTGAAAAAAGTCCAGGTCAAAAAAAACCTTAACCGACGAGCTTGTATGTAAAGGCTGATAAGAATTCAAGAATCAAGAGATGTAACTAAAAAAACGATTATTTATAAATAACTATTGAATATTTTTATCGATTTAAATGTTACTACTTTTATTGCATTTATTTTTTAATCAAAAACTGACCCTACAGACATACTCCTGTCATTTTTTTTTGTATTTATTTTGTGTCTCAAAGCTGATGGAAAAAAGTAGAAATAAGGAAAATTAAAGCATTTCATACTCACCATTGTGCTTAATAAAGGACATACAGTAGATGGTGTCTACTGTACGTGAGTCAATTGTACAATCAACAACTACAATTGAATAATTTAACGTACGTCAAAGTGCATAATGCGAGTTGGATTTTGTAGGCACTAGACTGCTAAACTGCTTGAAATGTGTATTAAACTAAAGACAAATAACTGAAGATCGCGGGAAAACACATAAAAGTGAAAAGTATAGTTTCATATTGAAAAAAAAAACAAAAAAAGTCATGTAAGAACGGTAACCAATCAGAGGTACGGAAATTAGAAATCAAAAGTCGAATGTTAATTAAATATTTATTCGGCTTTTTGGCGGGAGTGCGAAGCGTCACTGTAAGGATTTTGGTTTTCTTGCTAAATTTTGTGTCGTGGTTGATATTAGTGTGTAATAATGGTGGGTTATTAATAACTGAGTGTTTCTGAATATGCATGAGTGTTGGCAAGTGAAACAAATTAGTGGAAGGTGTATTTTCGCGCTCTCTCAAGAATTCCACGAAACGCTTTCGTGGAATTTTACCCCTCAGTAAAAGGGTAGGGTTATTTCACAATTCAATTATCGTCCATTGATCATCTATCATTCATAAATCAACTGTTATAGTCATTCATCATGATCTAATTAAGAAAAGAACTAGTAAAAAGAGACAGACATAAATTCATAAGATTTAACGTAGGAGAAAATGAGATAGGAAGCATTATACAGTGTCTCTTTGAAATGAAAAAGCGACAGAAAAAAGAGACAGACACCTAAATTCATAAGATTTTTTTAGAAGAAAATGAGATAGAAAGCATTATGTACGTGTGTCAATACGTGTTTGTTAATGCGAATGCGTAGTACAAAGCTTGAGAGAGGGCATCACAACAACCGTGGTATTTTGTATACGTGTACATATTATTTTTGAAGGTTTTACTTCTTCCACGTGTGAATGTGTAGCATAATGCGGTCTCCATTATACTGAACAGTCCCTACTCTAATATGCATCGTACGAGATTATTATATTAAATAATTTTTGTTTTTTACACAGGATGACTTAGGTACCTTCTAATGTTTTAATCGAGAACGTCCCTAACTGTTAAATTTATAAAAAAATGTTTTATTTTGTATTTTAATTAGTTATTTTATTATATTTACGATAACTGATGAGTCTACCACCAGTTTGGAAATAGGGTATACATTTTAGAGAAGAACTGGTGAAAGCCACTCGGAAAGAAGAACCGAGCTTTGTCTTACATTTGTTATTAAAAAAAACTTCTATTTCTAATATAAACTAAATAGAAAAAATATATATTTGCAGACAACGAATATTTACAAATAATTACGTGTTTGGTGACTTAGAGCTACACAGAAGTCAACATAAAAAGTTAATATATTTAGTTCTTACACTTCCGCGCACATTACACATCAGAATAAAACACTTTTTTACGGATTTTTGCGCATGTTTTATTTTATTTTATATTTAATCCTGACGTTTCGACTCCTTTACAGGAGCCGTGATCACAGGATGACTATGATGATGGTTGTCATGTATTTTCTACTACCTTCACAATATTTTAATCGGGCACGTTCCTAATTATTAAATTATTTTATATAAATCAAATTGTTTTATTTTTATTTTTACACATTATTTAGTTATTTAATTAATTCTCACTACGATTACATTGTATACTACTGAGTCTACTACCAGTTCGGAAATTGGGAGGGCCTTCCGAGAAGAACTGGCGAAAGAAACTCGGGCAGGGGGACCAACCTTCATCTTACTGTTTAATTATTTGCAAAAAGAGCTAACTACATCATCAGGTCTTGCAGTCTCAAGCAGGTGGAACGCTCCAACCTTCGTCTCTATTGAAATTAGGATGTTTCCTGATTTCAATAGCCTCGCGTAGCATCCTAGGAACAAATCTTTGTTCTCTAGCGAGAATTTGTGGTTTATCGAAACGAATGTAGGGGTTTGGCCCCTCAAAAGCATGCTTACACACTGCAGACCTATTATCGCGCCTATGTTTCATGTCAGCTACGTTTTCTTTAATGCGCGTCCCTATACTTCTCTTTGTTTGCCCGATGTATGAGAGCCCACAGTCACAATCGATTTTGTAGACACCCGCTGCCTGAAGGGGTATATTACACTTGACCGATCCTAAGAATTGGTCAATCTTCCTGGCTGGTTTAAAGTTAGTTTTAATAGAAACCCGCTTCAGAATATTCCCAATCTTGTCAGTGACCCCCTTCATGTAGGGAAGGACAGCAGGTTGGCGCTCTACTGTGGCTGGTTTGGCGCGGCTTCTGTGACGCAGTCTTGGTACTCGCAACTTGTTATCTTGTAGTACTCGCTTGACATGTTGAAGCTCAGCAGTCAGATGTTGTTGGTCACAGATGCCGCGAGCTCTCTGAAACAAAGATTTCCCTACGGTAGCTAACTGTATAAGATGGTGGTGAGAGTCACCATTTAAATATCTATCTGTATGAGTTGCCTTTCTGTACACTGTATGACTAAGGGTTTGATTTGGATTCCTGCTGATTTGAATATCTAGGAAGGCTATTTTATTGTCTGTCTCTAATTCCATAGTAAATTGTATGTTGGGATGAACGGAATTAAGGTGACTTAAAAAGACAGAAACCATATTTCTTGGTAATATAGCAAATGTGTCATCTACATACCATTTGTAAAAGCGTGGACACACCGGTGCCGTCGCTAGGGCCCTTTCCTCAAAGTCCTCCATGAATATGTCGGCGACTATGGGTGATACAGGAGAGCCCATTGCTACACCATCCACTTGTAGGTAGAATTCATCATTCCACAAGAGATAGCCCGATGTTAGGCAGTGTTCCAGTAATTTTGAATATTCACTTGGTATATTGTGTTTCTCTAGTCTCTTCCTAGTGACATCAATGCAATCTTGAACAGGTAAGCTTGTGAATAAAGATTGGACATCGAAGCTAACCATAGTTTCATCATCAGTGAGACGTAGGTGTTGTATCGCACTAACAAAATGGTAGGAATCCTTTACATAGGCAGTTGTTTTACCCCTTAGTAGTGATAGTATTTTAGCTACGTGTTTAGCCAAACGGTAGGTTGGTGAGTCAATTTGGCTAACGATGCTTGGGACCCCATAATTAATAAATTAATACCTACAAAAACACACACTGCAAGACCTGATGATGTAGTTAGCTCTTTTTGCAAATAATTAAACAGTAAGATGGAGGTCGGTCCCCCTGCCCGAGTTTCTTTCGCCAGTTCTTCTCGTAGTATAATGTAATCGTAGTGAGAATTAATTAAAATTATACTAGATTTAAAAAATCTAAAAATCCCACGTTTTTCAATGTCCTAAAAAGAATAAAATAACCCTGCGGGGCAAAGCGAGGGGCCACTCAAAACGTGGGGGCGCATATTACTACGAGGAGATTTTAAAGAGATGAATGACATGCATTGATGCCGATTATTGTAAAGATGCGCCCCCACGTTTTGAGTGGCCCCTCGCTTTGCCCCGCAGGGTTATTTTATTCTTTTTAGGACATTGAAAAACGTGGGATTTTTAGATTTTTTAAATCTAGTATAATTATTTTATTCTTTTTAATTATTAACTCAACGAAGTAACCATGTGTTACGCAACAATCGGATAAGCCCCATACAAAAGTGAAAGTTGCCGAAAGTGGACCTGAAAGTGCATCTGGAAAGTTGAAAGTTGCTTTAGAGTGCATTGTCATCGGGTTCTGAACTATCCTGAAAGTTTCAGCTTTCTAGCTTATCGGAAAGTGCCTCAAATTTAAGTTGCAAGATTTTGCCCGGACAGACAAACAAATAAGAAAAGTGAGATAAGAAAAACGTGGTAATAACTAAATAATGTGTGAAAATAAAAATGAAACAATTTGATTTATCCTTGCTAATATTATAAATCGGAAAGTGAGTTTGTTTGTTTGTTTGTTCCGCTTTCACCGTAACTACTGAACCGATTGCTTTGAAATTTTGCAGACGTAAAGATAAAAGTCCGGATTAAATAATAGGGTACTTTTCATCCTGGAAAAAAAAAATATTCCCGAGGAAAAACAAAAATATTGTTTGCTTGATGGATGGATTGTAGATGGCGCTGTGTGTCGTTTAAAACTACGTAAAATATTGCAAACGAATATAAACATGTAAATTTAGAAGCTAAATGATACGATAATAATTCCCCGAAATGAGGAATTCCCGAGGGATGACGTACAATTTGTTTTATCGTCTAAACTGTTTTTTTACATCTACTTATATGTTGCAAACGAATATGAACATGTAAATTTTGAAGCTAAATGATACGAAAATGAATCCTCGAAAATGAGGAATTCTCGAGGGATGACGTACAATTTGTTTTATCGTCTAAATTGTTTTTTTTACATCTACTTATCCTGAAATCACTAAAGTCAACGAATTACTAATTGGTATAAGTATTAGTTACGTTATTTAGTTCTTGAGGTATGCGATAGATGGCGCTGGGTGTTTTTTAATACATGGTAACGATGTGTTTTTTAAAATACATAAGAAGTGGAATGATAGCTTACGCTATTATGTTCTTGAGGTATGCGATAGATGGCACTGGGTGTTTTTTAAAACAGGGTAACGAGGTGTTTTTTAACATACGTAAGAAGTGGAATGATAGCTTACGCTATTGCTTTATACCGCTATAACCGAATTCCACGCGGGCGAAGCCGCGGGCGGAAAGCTAGTATAAAATAATTTAATAATTAGGAACGTGCCCGATTAAAATATTGTGAAGGTGGTAGAAAATACATGACAACCATCATCTTAGTCATCCTGTGATCACGGCTCCTGTAAAGGAGTCGAAACGTCAGGATTAAATATAAAATAAAATAAAACATGCGTAAAAATCCGTAAAAAAATGTGTTTTATTCTGATAAAATGTTAATATAGTTATTTGTATATCAAAAACAATATTACAAAAAAACAATCAATTCGTCTCTGGTGTCAGTGGTTGCCCAAAATCAGTCCAAGACGCAAAGGTCTCACAGGCTCAGTCTTGTTCTTGCTTAAATCTTGCACGGTCAGTCTCGGTCTTGCTACAATTAGGCGGTTTTGCAAGAACAAGACCAAGACTGCAATCTTGACCAAGATTTGAGCAAGAACAAGCCTGCGAGACTCTTGCGTCTTGCAAGACTGATATTGGGCAACACTAGTCAGAAGGGTCTTGAACCCGTAACTACCTTGGTGATTGCTCTTCCAACTGATCTATCGAACCTGTCGAGTGTTTTATAGTCTTTCTTAAACGGTATTATTACCGCCATCTGTTCGTATTCTTCGTAAACTACAAACTTCGAATGTTATACTTTTACAAGTATTGATAAAAAAGATACTGCTTATAAATTATAATATTATTAACGAGCTTTTATTAATTTCACCTGTATGTTAATTTGTAACGGAATATTCCAACGTGATTATTACCCATTTAAAAACGTCACATTAATTTGAAATTTTGCACACTTATCAGAGACCGATGACAATACAAAATAAAAAAAAGGTTACTAATAAAAAAAGTCATCGTATTTAATTTTTCAATTTTTTTTCGTATTTTCTCCGAAGAAATTAAAAGAAGTGTGTGTGTGAGAATTCCGACGCACGACTGGAGTTTACTCCTTAATAACGATTGTTTTTGAACAGGCACAGAAAATAATAAAACAAAACTTCAAAATAAATGTTAAAGGTGCGCACAAAAAACGTAACGCATTCGATCGTCTCGTCATATTTTTTTCATATCCACTTACATGAAAATCAAAATTCCAAAAAGAACAGAGGCTTAGTTACGGTTTGGTAGCACTTAGGGATATAACAAGCAAATAGACTTCATACTTTATCAAAGTTGAAGTATATCATAGATCTAGTGTAGATAGGAAAAATCTGATCTTAGAAAGCGTCCACATCTTCACTCCCTAATTGCCCAGATTTTGACTATACAACCTTCACTATTATTTATGGTGTGGTGGTTTTCCATTACTTAGGATTTGTGATATGACTGCGATAAATAAGACAAATGAATATACTACCATTAATAATAATTTTGTTAATCGTGATATCAATGATAATTATTTTATTGCAATCTGCTTATCTTGTGCGTATAAAATTTTGATGCATGTCATCATCAGCATTATATTTTCAACGGAAAGATGACCACAAACTTTTTTAAATTTGTCGTTTATTCTCTGTATATAATGGCAATGTTTAAGGATACTTACTTAAAACAGATACGATGTAATGAAAGCATAACACTAGTATTATTGTAATAAAGTTTATAACAATAATATTACTTACATTCACACCAATTAGCCTAGCCCAAATTAAGCACTATAAGGCTTGTGTTATGGATACTAGGGAAACTGATAGACATGCATATATGAGACTAAGATATATGTTTCTGAGTTTCTTGCGCCCATTCTTTTTGTCAGTTAAAAGACGTCCTGAATGGTTAGGTAAAAATGTTGGACGATTCAAAACAACTTCTTTTAAGTGCATTCGAATTAAGTACATTTTATTTCAATATTGACTGAGATTTTACCATAATCTCCACGCGTGACATGACGTGACGGGGGGTGAAGATCGAGTAGAAGCATTCTTAACATATTCAATGCCACCACTATTTCTTTGCCGGTCACAGCGATGCCTCCCTATAAAGTAGCGAACACGCTAGGCGTGTCCACGGCACCGCATATGGAAATATGCGACACGTCATTCGTGTTTTTTTTTCATGAAAAAAAATAACTAGCTTTTTTGTTATTATTGTAAATAGCGAGACGCTTGACCACTATCTCGCCGGATGATAAGCGACGATGCGATCTAGGATGTGACGTGCTTGCCTAGAAGATACCTATTCACTCGCTTTTTCTGGCCCTTACATAGTTTATTGTTTAAAATTTATGCACTGAAAGTTTGAATAGCTTATCGCGCCTAGATTTTGAAATATTACTGAAAAAAATTACATTCAAAACGCGTGTACTGCGTTCGCTAGAGATATAGATTCGTCTAAACACGCTAGGCGTGTCGTTGACATTGAATGTGTTAAAGAATATTAGTACTTACAAATTAGGTTTCCTAAATTTATTTATTCTTTTTACTAATTACACATCATCCTGTCATTTGATTTAAATGTCTTTACATATAAAATTTATCGTAATGAATCGCACATTGAATGAATAACTTATAATCTTTTTGGATTTTGGCTTATGATTTTATCTGGTTCAAAGTCCGACATGTTTGTTGTTTGGAGTCATGACTTTGTTTTTACATATTTTTGACGTGACAACGTCTTATAAATTGGTTTGCCGGGTGACACTTTAAGAAACTGCGTTACGCTCCGCTCACGTTATGCGCTTACAATGAGAGCGAGTGAGAGGCACGCGTCCCTTCCACTCGGGCATGGTTAGCCCGCCTAAGAGCGAGAGAGACAGACATAAAAAGTGGAAGGGACGCGTGCCTATAAATTAATGTTTTAAATATAATTCTTTGTATAAATAAATGTTATAAATTGTTACTATTATTTCATCCTTCTTCCTACTATACGAATGAATATTCACATTAAAATTATTTTACCACTCAAAGTCGTTGTCACGTAAAACTTTCGCCCGTATACCGACTTTACAGGCAACCAACCAGTTTTTTTTATTTATTTGTAAATACATTAAGGTATAACTAAAGTCTTTAATATGGGTTATAATAATCGTTGGTGTATCAAAGACCGAAAATGCTTTGACCCAATGACAGTGAGTGAATGCAGTTACTGATAAAGAATGATTGAAAGTGAAAGATTGCACTCTAAATTGATATGTTTATGTGAAAAAAAGAGTTATCCTATTATTTCACAAAAAATACACAAAGAAACGTTTAACAGATTTTATTAATTGTTTTCTTATACATACAATCGATGTTAACACTGATTTTATTAGTCTGTTTGTGTTCAAGTAAGAAATGGCCTTCTTTTGCATTTATACTCCATATATGATACATCAAAATTAATGTTACCATAATAATAACAGAAGCCTAAGTTTTGTAATGTTCAGATGTGATAATTATTATCGCGTTAATATCTGTGAAAAAGACAGAAACACTGTGAAAATAAGGTCTTATATTCAGTTGTTACACTTCCGTGTCTATTGCACATTTAAATAAAAACCATTTCTACCGGATTCATGTTTATTTTTTTATATTTAATCTTGATGTTTCGACTCCTTTACAGAAGATTAGATCCCTGTGATCATCATGTCATCATACGTCATCATTATGTGAAAGAGATCAGAAAACATCAGGATTAAATATTTACGCAGTTATTCTAGTCTTTACGCAGTTCTCAAGAGTACAGCAGCGGCAATAGAAGCTTTTCAGCAGCTTTAATATACATGTTTTAACTCTCTTTTAAAGCTATAGACGGCACATGGGATGTTAAATGAATTCTTATAAAGCCTTGAGTGGCATTTGGTTCTGTTTCTGCTACCCCTAGTGATATTTACAGCTATGAGCAGTTACGGAAGCAATAGTAGAACTTAAAACCAATTTCTGAACCCCTAAAGCGCCACTGTACAACAAAAAGTTGCAAAATAGGCTGCTATTTCCACTAGTGTGCTAGTGGGGATTCCGTACAAACTTTTATTTAAGTAAAAAAATCTCCTTTGTTGTATGGGAGCCCCCGTTTAATATTTATTTTATTTAAATTTTATTATTTATTATTAAAGTAAAGATACAACTGAGTATTTTGTGAATATTTCAAGTGCCTACCTGATGCCATTATTGATATCGAGCAAAAAAGGGCAAAAAATCGCGTTTTTTGTATGGGAGCCCCTTAAATTTAAATTTTATTTTGTTTTTAGTATTTGTTGTTGTAGCGGCAACAGAAATACATAATTTGTGAAAATTTCAACTGTCTAGTTATCGTGGCTAGATACAGCCTAGTCACAGACAGACGGACAGACATACGGACGCACGGACAGACAGCGAAGTCTTAATAATAGTGTCCCGTTTTTACCCTTTGGGTACGGAACCCTAAAAGGAATAAACGGTTTCATTTAATAACGTCTAAGTTTAGAATTTTAACTCAACCGTAATAGTAAGGTTTGCATATTTGATAACGCACACTCAGCCAGATCTCGCTAATTCGCATTTTTCTTCTGACCGTATCGTTTACTGATTACAATGATAGCGAGTGTATTTATGAATGATTACAATTCCAATGATTATCAATTACGTTTCAGACTGTGAGGCAAACAGATTTGTGTTACAACGGAGCACCATGGCTGAAGGCAAGGTGAACGAAGACCTTCTTCGGGAGAGGGCGAAGTGTGATTTTGACGTTAAGGAAATGACATACTTCATAGATGGCGGTGAAGAAGCTACCCGTAACCGAAGAGAAGTCGGTAAGTTTGTAATGTTTCTTATTTAATGTGATATATTTGATGCTTTATTGATTTTGTCGTTTATTCTCTGATATTATTGAAATGTTTAAGGATACTTACTTAAAACAGATACTTGTTGACTTTGTTGTTATCAACGATGTAATGAAATCATAACACTAGTAATTTTGTGATAACAGAATAATATTGCTTTTGTGGATTATGTATGCTGATGACGTATAATATTGTAAATGTCGTTACTTCTGTTAAAGCTGACGAGTTATTTACAATTTTTTTGTCAGTTAAAAGATCTCTTGAGTGGGTGGTAGGTTAAAATGTTGGACGATTCAAAACAATTTCTTTTAATCGTAATTGTATCATTGTAATTTCAATAATTTAAATTTTGCTAATAAAAGCAGATTATGCTGAAATTTTAAAATGTTAAGAAATATATATTATATAACATATTCTAGGAATAAAATCTTCAGAAAAAAATGAAATTTATATTATTATAATAGAAAAATACTAGAAAAAAATTTATCTTATAAGATCGCATTGAAAATGCATAAAATATATAAAAAAAATGAAATTTAGCTGAAAAGTATACAATATTATAATGATACCTGTTTCTTTTAAATACATAAATATAGTCTACAACCAGGCCTCTCTTTCCCACAGGCCACTCTGGGCAAATGCCCAGGGCCCCTTGATCGATAGGGGCCCCTAGTTCTTGCCAGATCACTAAAGGAATACCGACATATAATACTGAAAAACTTATTTAATTAAAGTAAATCGAACCTCAATTAGGGACTATATTATTGACTTGCTTATTAGCTTTTGCATGCGCGAAGCTACTTTACTCTCGCCCAAAAAAGGCTGTCTAATTTCAGCACGCTTAGATAAGTTTAAATATGTGTGAATCGCCCTATTTAAATTAAAGATTATCTATTCTACTATTGACTGTCAATAAAAAATTGTTTATCTACTTTTATTGTCTATTCTAATTATAAAAAAGTGTTCTGTCAAAGTCATAGGGGCCCCATTATTCTTATATGCCCATGGCCTCCAATAGGTTAAACACGGTCCTGTCTAGAACAACCCATTATCTTTATTGTAGTTACAGTGTATAATATAAACATAAATGTACTTATAAAGTATGCATTGTAATTGTCACTTAACGTGACATATTTGTAATTATGTTCTAAAATAGCAATTAATTTAACTGAACTTTGCCACTTTTTGCTAGCGTGCGATTATGGTCAAGGTTAATGACGGCAAAGATGGCTGATATTGCCATGGCCAATGTGATTGTTACTTTTTAATGCTACAATTAAGTTGTTGTCATTAAAACGACTATAAAGTTAATACCTCAGGAATATTAATTTAGTATTTCTTACATTCACACTAATTAGCCTACACTTTGTCCAATGTAGGATGATACTTTTGACAGGTGTCACTTCCTTATTGCTACGTGCTAAGGTTGCGTTTGTTTCCTTATGTTTGGCTTGACATTGTAATAGCAACTTTATACCCTCTATATAGGTGTCAACTGGCTTGTGTTATGGATACTAGGGTAACGAATAAATACATATCTTTATATATATAAATCTACTGTACGTGTGTATGTCACTGAAATCCTCCTAAACGGTTGGACCGATTTGAATGAATTTTTTGTATGCCTTTGGGTGGCGCCCTGGATGGTTTATATTCACAAATCAGCCCATCAGGTGGCGCTGCAGTCGGCACAACAACGCGTGACCGGGTCAGCTAGTATGATATATTAATATGTAATATTCATAAATATATGTATATATAGATGAGACTCAGGTACAAATGCTCGTGTTCATCATACTAACATCTGTCGTTTCGTATTCAAACGCAAAAAGTTAATGCTAAAGGCAGGATCGCTACTATTGTACCAAACGGTGGTTGTTAAAAATGAAATCTTAATTTATATAAGTTGTTTTAGTATATATTTATAATTATTAATATTACTACGTATATATTCCTTGATCATACTTAAATAAAGAGCGAATTAATGACGATGCTAAAATGTATATGTCTGGAAGACATCTCAAAGCAATGACCGCCAATTTCACATTTTGTACGTTTTTTCTGTGTATCGTTTAACGTTATGATGTTATAATAAAGAATTAACCTATCTATCTATATCTATATTTATATTTATGAAATTCTTGACAAGGCTTACAAGTTATTTTAATTTTTCCATTATTTTCTTTATTAGTACTATTGACAATGTTCAATATAAATTATTACATTTTCTATTTCAATAATATTCAGATAATGTTTGTATCAAAACTTATAAACACACAAAGAAAATATCTTCATGTTATTGTTTTATCTACACTCAACAAGCTTTTCATTACTGATCTATATTTTATCAATTAATATGGATGACAGTTTTTTAAAAATCTGATTTCCGCATTAAGCTTGTGATAAGATAAATCTATCACGTCATCGTAAAATATTGAAATTAAAACACTAATCTGATATCTAAAGGTCATCCATTATTATAAGCTATAACAATAGGTGTGTTTAAAATAACAAGCTATCAAATATTATTTTTGAGTTTGTTATGTTTTCTAACACGCTTTTATTAAGGTCATCTAAATGCATTCTAAATGAAGTCTTGTAATGCGATTTTTACCCCCTTCAGAACGTCAAATTAATTTGAAAGGACTACGCACACGATACATCGGAGTCGGAGCTGTGGCACCGGTCAAATTCGCTCAAATTGATATATTTCACAGCTGACGTGCTTGTGATGAAATGCCCAAGGACTTCTTGTGCATTTCATCATCATATTATTTATTAAAAGTTAATAAATATATGGAGTGCTTTGTACGGTACGTTGGGGTACTTTGCATCACTACATAGTATAAAACAAAGTCGCTTTCTCTGTCCCTATATCCCTATGTATGCATAAATCTTTAAAACTACGCAACGGATTTTGATGCGGTTTTTTTTAATAGATAGAGTAATTCAAGAGGAAGGTTTATATGTATAATACATGCATAACATAATCCGTGCGAAGCCGGGGCGGGTCGCTAGTTTCGAAATAAAAATAATAAGGTCTCTTGGTTATAAATAAAATACAACATTCGATATCGAGCACCCCACATTTTACTTACACTGACATTAATTTTCTCGTTAATTACTAAGATAAGATATAAGATTAATATAAGAGCGTGTTTTTTAGTTTTCTTATATTGATATGTGATTATGGTCATCAGGGCGTACCACTGTTACTGTTATATCTCTATACTCACTCATCTGAAATCGATAGAAACAAAAAAAATCAATCAAAAGATTTTTTTCTGCGGTTTACTGTAGATGTTCCAGAAATGAATGTGCGTGAATGTTTTTCATATAAAAATGAACGTGCATATATTTTGTAGTTTCTAATAAGTGTTTAAAATATATTTTTTAGTAAATCCGTAAAGTTCCATAATTTATATATAATACGATACTTTACATCATTTTCAGAATCAAAAGAAAAGTCATGCCAATGCTCATAGGGAAAAAATGCTACTGCGCAGAGTGAGATATTTCAGAGCATAACGCTATTTTGTACCTTCGTCTCCTTTTCTTTCAGAGGAGATGGTGATTCACGTGAAGGAGTTAAAAGATGAGATTCCCGAAGACTACCTTAGTCACAAAGAGCAGTACGAGAACGCGGTGAGAAAAGCCTGCGTCATGGTCAACATACTCAAGGATCATGCTCTTCGGCATAGCAGTTTTGATGCTTATAAGTAAGTGCAACCAGACATAGTGATATTATTATATCTAAATATTTAAAATACTTTATCCTGAACTAGTTGGACAGACAAACAAACAAAGAATAAATTTGTGTTTTAAGATTATAGACTAGCTGACCCGGTAATGCAGTGCTATGGTAACGCGTTGCTATGGTAACTCGTTGCTATGGTAACGCGTATACCGTTATTATATGTATACCGTATTTTACCGTTAGCGTCCGGTAGACGAACTACTTGTGGTTAACGCGTTGCTATGGTTACGTTATTGATACAATGGAAAAAGAGCGGGAAAAGAGCGGACAGACAAACACACAAACCGCTGTGATCTTAGATTATAGATTAATGACTGACCGATACACATACATATATACATAGCCGGTTCCTTTCTTAACGCACAGGTATAGTGGAGTAAAGGATTTTGGAAATTTCTACCCTTAAGGGGATGAAAAGTTGATATAAATCTATAAAGGTATCAGCGTTTTAGAAAATTTTACTCTCATGGGGGTGAACAACTCCACCGTTTCTTGGGTCTCGACCTCAAAAAGAAAAATCGGTACCCTTTTAGAATCACTGTGTCTGTCGGTCTACCTGTCCGTCTGTCTGTCAATGCGCTTTATCTCGTGAATGCGTGGAGGTATCGAGTTGGAATTAAAGTTATATACTAAGGTCAACAGGCCCTTGAAGCTGTGAAAAAATATAAATTTCTTTTACGTGAAAAAAAGATACGGCCGTTTATGCCGCAAAAAAGTATATTTCGACACTCTTAAGGGAATCAATATAGGATACTTGTCATTGACGTATAACTATGAAATTTGGCAAGTAATATCGTTTAATGCTACAAGTGCATGGAAGTATTTAAAAACTTCTTTTATAATGGAAAAACTACAAGACTCGATTCCTGAATTATTTAAAATATGTATCTACTGTATAGAACCCTCGGTGGGCGGGCCCGACTTGCACTTGTCCGGTTGTGTAGGATACAATAGTGAAACTAAGTATTAGACTTAGAAGTAAAATGACCTTCAGATTTTCCAAAATAAAATTATTATATAAAAGCAACTTTTGAAAACGAACTCGCTTAATGAAATTTATTTATCTGAGTTTACATTCCATTATATTAAAACGCTGAAATACTTATTTTACGCACTAAAAACAAATTTCGTACATTGTATAATTTTAATTTATTGCCCTTCACATCTATCAAATCGTATTGTTTCGATAGTTTTAATTATAAGAGTTTATTAAGGTTTTTGAAAACAAACGTACCGTTACGTAAACGTGCGTTCTGGAATTTATAGAGTAAATATAATAAATTCGCTAGCGTGTTTCGAGTAATTAAATATCAACGGACTAGCGGGAAATCTGCGATATTTTATAAGACTTACCAGAGGCCCTACCATCACCTCTAAATGCGATTCAAGTTCGACTGTTGAAGAGAGATGAGACTATAGATCGCGTATAGCGGTGTCTCACTTTGACAATCGAACTTGCATCGCGCCAAGAGATCATGGTACGGCCTCTGTTCTTTCTAGTCTTGCATAATTTTAAGCGGTTTTTCCTCAGAGTATACAGGACTACTCTGAGGGGTTTTTTGACATAAATATCAATTAAAAAAAAGGAATTATCTAGCATTCTTTTTAGCTAATAAATATCTAACGAGCATAAAGAATACTTTGAATTTAGAACATGATATAAATTTGATATTTTTGACATTATATTTTTTTTTCTCCGTGCCATTATAATACTAGACTGTATTGATCTATAAATAGACATCTGAATTTATTATGAATGAAATATTATAATATAAAGATTGAATTGTATATGAATTGAATGAAAAGGGTTTGATTTATGTTTCTTTTATTTTTATTATTTAGATTAGATGTGTATTTTTATAAATTACTTTATAAATTCTGCTTGCCAAATATTTGGTGTGATGTGTAGTGGTTGGTGACTATTTGTAATAACATCTGTTGATTGTACCATATTACTTGCAGAATAAAATGATTTGATTTGGTTTAATTTTGGAATAACAAAAAATAAAACCAATATTTTAGATTTTTTAACGCGTCAAACACATTGTTGATATTCCGGTTAGTATTAACAATATGTTTAAATAAACGTATTTTATTTGTATTTAAAACAAGCAGTAAAGATGACTTTATTTGAAAAATGTAAAACCATTTTATTAAGACACTACGTAAGTCACTCATATTATGAAAAAATCCTTCGGCGAATTCGGAGTTAAAGATCTATTATTCCGTACTAATCTGTTGATGTAACAGAAGCCTATCATGAAGTGAAAATAAATCCGGTAGTAGTTGTATGAGTTTTTAACTAGCTAACGTAACGATTACGTTGCATTAAAATATATATTTGGCATTTATTGCCTTATCCATAAGGTCAAAATTCAAATGTTAACGCAAACGCAGATATAACAGGTAAGTTCTATACAAATTTTTCATTGGAATTATATTATGACAATACTTTGAGTGTGTGTTTGTTACCATATTGTCAGTAATAAGCATAAATTAAAAATATATTTTCCACGCATTTCTACGAAAACAAAACACTATCCGCAATTGATACACTCCCTGATGTGAGTGGCAAATTAGCATCGGTTGATGCGCCATATCGCATAACGGAGCTCGGGGCGCGCGTGGGGCTAGTTTATTAATAAAGATAAAAATGAACGAAATAACAATTATTTAATACGATATTTAAAACACGTACACAAGATTTAACTTAAGCATGTAGTGGAAAAGGTTTCAAATGTTCAAGTGTTTTTGAACACTGATAATCGGTTTCGTGAGGTGTTCATAGCAGCCAGATACATAAAGGCTAATAAAGAGATGACAAAAGGAGTTGAATCGTTTGTACTAAATGTGAAAACTAAAAGCCCTCTTGGCATCCTACTTTTTTTAATTTTAACTGATGAAACTAATGAGCGATGGCGCACATTTGTATGTCTGGTTGCCCAATGGATGAAGTGTAAAACATTCGGCACTACCAGAAATAATAATAGTTTAAAAAACTAAAAAACAAAATCAAGCATTTGTCTGTATTTATTAGGTGAAATATACAAATCTTTTTACGAAGGATTTTTAACTGCGTGGATTTTCTTAGCAAATATGCCAGGGTTCTATTTCCCGCCTTCCAACTCCATTATCAGACTGTTGTATTAATTTATTATTAGGCAATCAGGATAGAGTCACTTGGCGGAAGCCCATATTCATTTGAAAATTCAAATATATAGCTCACTTCTGTAAAATAAGTAAGATGCACCACCCTCAAATAAATGCAAATATCTGCAGATAACACAACTTGCACCTTTGTCGAGCAATCAGTAAAAATCAGTGCAATATCCAGAGCTGTTCACGGTCTAACAATTAACTTCAGCTGATTCGAATAATGTCGGTTATTTTAGTTTAGTAATTTTAACTTACATTTCACATCACCTTTGACAAGACTGTGATTTAAAAAGGCCTCAGACACAATCTTGTGTATAACTTAGGAAAGCCTAGATATCTCTCGGTGACGGTGATCTCCTAAGATGGTTAACTTCTTATCTGCGTGACAGATCCCAGGCAGTGGCAATAAAAGGTTATACTCCAAGTTTTGTTCCAATTACTTCTGGCGTGCTTCAGGAATCTCACCTCGGTCCTCTCCTCTTTAATATTTTTATGAACGATGTAATGAAATGCTTTCAATACTCTAAAGCGTTGTTATACGCCGACGACACAAAGATTTTTGCCTTTTCTAAATCTATGGAGCATTGTCAATTATTTCAAAGTGACTTAAATAAATTTTATGACTATAAATTAAAATTAAACATTAATAAATGTCACACTATTACATTTTCTAGAAAATCAAAACCTATAAACTTTAACTTCAAATTTGATAATATTCCTATTAAAAGAGTGACAGAAGTGAGGGATTTGGGTGTACAGCTTGATACTGAACTTAATTTTGCATCGCATATAAATAAAGCAACTGGTAAGGCGTACAAAATGTTAGGATTTCTGTTCCGACAATGTAAAGACTTTAAAAACGTAAACACTTACATTCTTCTATACAATTCTTTTGTAAGAAGCCATTTAGAATACGCATTAATTGTATGGAACCCTTTCTACGCTACTTATATTGAGCAAATTGAAAGAATTCAAAACAAATTCATAAAAAGATTAGAGTATAAATTTAACGACATTTCCGTGCAGTTTCAATCTTTAGAATTACGTCGTGAGCAGAGGGATCAGGTGTTTTTATATAAAATTATAAACAATCAAATTGATTCACATGTTCTCCTTAGTCGAATCTTATTTAAGTGTCCAAGGTTGAGTGCTCGCTCCGGGGCAGTTTTTTCCGTTCCTATGTGCAGAACTAACTACTCCAAGAACCGATTTCTCGTAAGAGCTTGTAACACACATAATGACCGTTATAGTCATATTGATATTTTCAGTTCTAAACTAATGGTCTATATTTCCCTGGTTAAAAAAGTGCACAAGTAACGCTTGAAATTTTAATTATTTTATTTTGTTTACTGTATAATTCGAATTGATAAAGTTTTCTCAAAATTTATTAGTCTTCGCATGAATTTTTCATTGTTGGAAACTCTTTTTGGCTAATGCAATATTTAACTAAATCATATCATAAGTAGTATAAGTGCTGTTTGTTTCCTTAAATAAATAAATAAATGAGTCTCTCTCACAGGCTCGCAGTCTAATTCAGATTCCAGATTCTCACAAAGTTTCCTGAAACAAACTGAGTGTACATTGCCTTACTTATGTTAACAGCCGTGTAACATTTGTGAAGAGTAAGAAAAAAAAAACTGAACTCATATCCGGTTCTATCACGCAAGGAACCCCAAGCATCGCCCTCTCCATTGCCCGCTGGATGACCTCAATTCTTTTTATGAGACCTATAGTGACCTCGTATCACTCCTCATTATTCCAAGCTTATTCCCATTTTCATTTGTGTTTATAGACCAACGAGTATGTACCGCGTGCAGTCGATGGTGAAGCAAGTATCTCCGTTCATGTTGCACATGGGCATGTTTGTGCCCACCATCTTTGGGCAAGCGTCGCCAGAGCAGCAGTCCGAGTGGTTGCCTAAAGCGTTGTCGTTGCAGATCGTCGGTACCTATGCCCAGGTAAAGACTCTTACACATAAACACAATACTATGTTGAGTCGTGCTACAAAGCAGCATCGCTTCACGATCGCGGAAATTAACGACGAGCAATGTAACGATTCAGGATATGACATCGCAACGTGTTATGACGCACGAGATGACTTCGTCGATATGGTGCCGCAATTATCATCGAAAAATTAAAAAAAACTCTCTTGTTTCTTTTTTGAATTCTTCTGATGGTACGGGATGCTCCGCGATTACGGTCATAATACGATCAACCTCAATGTCGTCAGTCATATTGAATAACAAATGAATGCGACACCGGTGTAGGAGCGCGCCGTGAGATTCGACGATACGACGCCGTGCCGTGCGTACGTTGCGATGTCGTGTCGTCAATTTTTAACACGACACAATGCGACGTCATGTCGTGTTTCTGGGTCCTGAGTGAAATATTTGATCGTACATCATTGTTGTAGGTAATGAACAGGTTATTATTAACCCTTTTTCCCGCTGATTGACTCTTGATACTCCACGTAGTTATATGTAACATTTTAGTTACAATATGAATACTGAATTTGAAGCTACAAATATATGAAATTGTATTCCATAAAAAAAGGTTTAAACAAATGGGTAATCCATTTTTTATGATGAGGTGTCACTGTCTTTTAAATATTTTTTTGAGGATAGATATCTTCTATAAATAAGACAACGACTTTTTCATTCATTCTTCTTTTGGTACTGAAAAAGATTCTATTAAAGAACTACGTGCGTTAAATCAGTTTTATTAAACGGCAGTAAAAACTCGAGTTAAGTGATCAAGGTTGAAATTGGTATCCAAAAGGAGGTAATATCCTTCTGGCTCATAGTTTACCCTTCACATTATGTATCTATTTCACGTTTTATTGCCAATTTTACAAATTATTATTTAATTAGCAATATGTTGTGCTAATTAAAAAAAAGTTTTAAAATTATGAGTTTGCTTTGATTTGATTTGTATCAAAGTTTATTTTCTCTGTTTGAGATATTTTAAATTAAAGCTTGTTTCAAATCAAAAATCATATTTTTTTTTACATACTCCAACCCTATCTCTGATATAGCTAGGTACATCTACATCTGTAGATGTAGATGATGTATATATTGACATGCCGTACCCGTATAACGTGCAGTAATTTCTTGGTTTGATAAGACTGACGAAGATGGCATATGCTTTCGGACTAACGCTATCTCTTTCCTTATAGGCGATTGGCTCTCAATTTTCATGACAGGTGCGGCATATATTTTGAGAGAGATAAAGATAGTCCGAAACTTAGTTTTATCTCTTTCTTTCTTAGTGTCACAATTCTCACCACTAGGGCATGTCCATTAGTATGTATATGTCGAACAAGTTAGAACAAGAAAAGGGAGGTAGCTTTTCTATTTTCAAAACTCTCTGTGTCCTACACTTAAACTTTGAAATTGTTTATAGACTGAACTCGGACACGGAACCTTTCTTCGAGGTTTGGAGACGACGGCCACTTACGATCCGAGCACGGAGGAGTTCGTGTTGCACAGCCCAACCCTGACATCATACAAATGGTGGCCCGGGGGTTGTAAGTGTCTTGTTAAATTTTTACGTGAACTCTCAACTCTCTGGTGAATACAAATACAGTTCACTTCATGTAAGGCTCCTTGTTCTTAGTTTTAAAACGTATTCATGGAAGATTATAACTCGCTTTCAAAAGGCAAGTTAGAGAGTATCTCCTAGAAATTTTGATAAGGTGTTAATAGCCATTCATTACTTTCTGACCACTGGGCACATATGTGTTATTATAATTTATGCATGTTTATTTATGTTTCTCATATAAAGTATTGAGTTTATGTAGAATAATATTTCATCTATATTTTCCCGAATTTATTTCAGTTTCAAGTTTGACCGGTAGATAATGCTTTTAGCATATTTTAGCAATGTTGTACTGGGGTCGATAAAGATTAAAAAAATATCAAATAAATAACTGAAACCTACAGAAAATATCAAATTTTGCGATGCACACGCGCAGACGCTATACAGGCGATGGAACATAGACAATTTAGATTAAGCGGTCCTCATGCGTGGATGGAATATTTGCTCCATATATAGACGTTAAAGGTGCATAGGATTTGAAAGCACAAAGAAAACGAAATATATTATGACGGACGTTTGGTGCAACGGTAGTGATCCTGCCTTCTGCACGAACGGTCCTGGGTTCGAGTCCCAGAAGATAGAAGTCCCGGATGTTTATGTGATGAATATATTTCTATGAGTCCATCCAACCCCTACCCCAACACAAGCCTTACAGTGCTTTGGGCTAGACAGACAGTTACAGAAGAAACAGTTTTATTAATTTTGTTAAACAAGATTAGATTTTTTCAGTAAGTATGTCCCAATTCTTGTATGGCTTCGATCCACTGTGAGACGTCAATAATTAAATTAAATTAAAATTCGTCTATTTCGGGAATAACCCATATACTAACAGTAACAATAATCAAATCTTATCCTATGTTAGTACAATTAAATTCATTAAAAATCAATTAAGTTCATTAAAATCATTAAAAACCAATTAAATTCATTAAAAATCAATTAAGTTCATTAAAATCATTAAAAACCAATTAAATTCATTAAAAACCAAATAAAATCTTAAATCCATGTCATTCATAAGTTAATTCAAAACAATCAAAATCATTAAAACTATATATATAATATCCCAATAAATAAAATCATTAAAACTATTAAAATCAATAATAATGACATTGGCTTTTTTATTTCAGTAGGACAGACGGCCAACCATTGCATCGTAGTGGCTCAGCTGTACATCAAAGAGAAGTGTCATGGAATTTATCCATTCATGGTTCAGATTAGGGATTTAGAGACCCACATGCCTCTGCCAGGCATCAAAGTGGGAGAAATCGGTCCGAAACTCGGTTTCCAAACTGCGAACAACGGGTTCCTTGGTTTCGACCACTTTAGGATACCAAGAGAAAACATGTTGATGAAGAATGCACAGGTTTTGAAGGTTAGCACAGCCCACATAATTGCTTTGAACCATCCTTAGTGTAAAGCGTATTTTAAACAGTCTTCAAATGGGGAGTTTTGCCCTGAAAATGGGTGAATACAATTTCGGAAAAGTGGTATTATTAGGATTTATAAAAAAAGAGTTCATGTAGATGATATATTGTTTTAAACTTTCATGGTCACTAAAATTATGGTAATATAAGTAGTATTCGGGATTTATACCATATACCTTGTTTTTATTGAGTTTCCGATATTTCGGAGCACTGTTGCAGTTGCTCCGTGATCATGGCACTTGTAACAGTGCCGAAATATCGGAATTAATACTTAATTACTATTTTATTACTAACTTTTCGAAATGGATCGGTTTTTATATAGAATCAACTTGCGATAGTAAATTTTTTTTTTTCGACCTTTAAACTATAAAATAATCATTTTTCCATATTATTTCCGTTAGTACGTAGCAATAAGGAAGTGACACCTGTCAAAAGTATCATTCTATATTGGACAAAGTATAATAGACTGATGACAATGAAGTATGATATAAATAAACTGACTCAAGAACAAGTACCTCTATCAGGTCTCGAACCTTTCACGTATAGAAAAGAAACCATCTTTTAATATAACCACTTTTACTTAACGATGCATTTAATTTTGTTTTCTATATTTAATCCTGACGTTTCAACTCTAATAGAGTAGCCATGATCACGGGACCTCTAAGATTACGAGGAATATCTTAGGATTTTATTTAATTTTGTGATAGGTGCGGAAGTGTAAGAACTAAATAGGAATCAATCATATAAGTCATACTTCTCATTTAAAATAATGTTATTATGTTCACAAAAAAGAATATTATATTTAAACTTTTTTAAACTTATTTTTGTTTCTTTTTTTGTTTTTTAACGGTGACGTCTACTCAAGGGCCCTGTCAAATAACAGCGCCTCTGTGTTCGTTCTTTCCATCAGTGCATCCGAATGACCGACGCAGAGGCTTTTATGCTGAGACAGGGTCCTTTTTGGCCTCAGACACACCATATTTGTATTCATTTATATTATTTTTTTACTATTTTATATGTATCTTTCTTTTTTAAGTTGTTACACTTTTTAATTATATACATCTTTTGTTGTTGTGTGTTCGAGTTCCAAATAAATGTTTTTCTTTCTTTCTTCTTTCTAAACAAGGGTCGTTGTTACATTATAATTGACGTTTTCCAATCCACCTCATCAAGGATTTTACCTAATGCACAAAACTTCAAGAACCAAGCAACATGCAGATGATCTTTAGCAAATTTGGTTTCATCCAGGACGGGACGTTCGTGAAGTCGAAAAGTGAGAAGTTAACTTATGGAACGATGATGTTAATCCGTGTGATGATCGTCAGCGACGCGGCCTACGAGGTATCCAGAGCTGCCACCATCGCCGTGCGATATTCCGCCGTCAGGCATCAGTCGCAGCCCAAGCCTGAGTAACTATTTTGGATTTATTTATTTTTGTATATTTTCACAATTTACGTCAGTGTAAACATCAAATTGGTTATACGGGTCTAATGCTTACCATAGAGTAGGCCTACACCCCTTTTTTTCTATTTTTCTTTTGACGGTCGTGCTATGACTAGAGGTGAAAACTTCCAGGAAAGATTCCATTTCTAAGGAAGTATTCCTGAAAACTTCCAAAACTTCCGGCAGTTTTGGAACTTTCCAAAAATATTTGTTGATTAAATATTAACATACATATATAGTATACGAGCTTTTGCCCGCGGCTTCGCTCGCATTAAAAAAGTTGCCTATGTCACTCTCCATCCCTCCAACTATCTCCACTTAAAAAATCACGTGAATTCGTCGCTCCGTTTTGCCGTAAAAGACGGACAAACAAACAGACAGACACACACACACACACACTTTCACATTTATATTAGTATGGATAGGTAGGCACTTGCAAAACACGAAAATTTATTTAAAGATAAGCAAATTCGCCGTACATTCAGTACGGCTTCTGTTTGGCAGATTGACGCCGCTCGCGCGTCTAGCCGGTGCTACCCGACCGGCCCGCATCCACACCGCGCTTGTCTAACCGATTTTATGATAGTTGCGTGTGTTAGAATTAGGAATAATTCGGAGTGTATTAATTGTTACTTAATCATATTCATTATCATTATTAATATTTAAATGATTATTTATTGATTTACTAAATTAATTTATTGATTGATTTAACTATGTACACTTTTTAGTACAATATTTTTCATCATTGTCTTTGATCTAACGTGTTACCTGTCATAGCATAGACAACACGATCGGTCCACGTCACCTCCCCGCCAGGCGGTGGAGTGACGCGGTGCCTTTATAATGTCTCGCACTGAGTCAGACGGTCTCTTTCTTTGCTTGACGCTCGGAGCCGGCGGACGGCCGGCAGTCCTTATCGTTGTGCCAAAGATAAGTATATATTGGTAAAGTGTGAATATTAATTGTTGAATCATCATACAATATAAATTTAGAGCATTTGAATATTTAGTTTCCCATTTTGATGGCAAATACATGACCTAGATGAATAAACTGATTTTGGCCACTTAATAAATACTTTATTATCTACCCTCTTTTTAATATTTTATTTGATCAAAAGAAATATAATATTTCCTCTTTTCCGTTTGATGACACGTGCATGTAGTAACAGTGAATAGTTGTGGATTATTTGTATATGGATATAATTCTCCTGTTGCTTAGTGCATTTGTAGATTAATTAATATGCCCGCCCAGTCACGTATCAAAAATATGGGATTATTTCGAGGTAATAAATGTGGATGGCAAAAAACAGCAAGATGTAATTATTTTCGTAAACATTTTGGAATCAATGCAACAAAATTAAAGGGACATATTCAGAGTGCCTGCAAACAGTGTCTGGAAGATGACTTGTCAAGATAAACCTAGAACAGAAACGCCTTACTCCCTTCCAATGCCTTCTACAGTTGTACCAGAATCAACACAAGCCCATGGCCTGATGTCTCTTGTACCTACGCCCGGTTCTTCAGGAAACAACCCATTGCCGTCATGCTCTTTTTCTCAGGAACCATCGCTTAGTCAATTATCAGAAAATTGTATTACTCCAGAAAAAAAATAAGCTAGCGCTCCGTTACAAATCTATTATGAAAACTTCCAAAGTTGCTGGTAATTTTGTAAGTTATGAGGAAAACTTCCGGAAGTATTCCTGAAATATTCCAAAGTTTCGGAAAGATTCCGAAGTTTTCACCTCTAGCTATGACTATAGGACACTGACGTACATCCTGAACTTTCTTTAATTGTATTTTATTATATTCATTATTCAGTTATTTTTATATGTGTATTAACTAAAGATCTGTGGATCTTTAGTAAATAAATAGTACATTTATTTTTATGTATTTAAAAGTACTGAGCAAACATCCTTAACATAAATACATGCATAAACAGGGATACATTGGGATCACCACTAAGTATTTTATTGAAACTCCTATATTTCTGTGCAGTTGCATCCACCATCGTCAGGGAATGACCAGTCTTCAATCGTTCACATATGCAATAAAAGTTTAATTGCAATTAAATCAAACACTGTTATTCACTTGGTTTCAGCCAGCCAGAACCCCAAATTCTGGACTACGTGACGCAGCAGCACAAGCTGTTTATAGCGATCGCGACGAGCCACGCGCTGCGCCTCACCGGCAGCTGGCTCTGGGACACCTACTCCAAAGTCACGCATGATTTAGACGAGGGAAAACTTGACCAACTGCCAGAGGTATTCCAAATCTTTTAACTTTTTGCTTAATTCACCAGTAAGAGCTATTTTATTTATATTTTGAAGTGAAACTTCTTTACGCACGCTTTGACTCGGGGAGTAAGAACGCGTGACGACAGCGTTAAGAAAAGTGTGAGCAGGCAAGGCGAACGGAAGTTGAGAGGAACATATATACATATACGGAGATAAAGAAGTTTAACTTTAGTCGTGTGCTCTAAAGCATACTCGTTTTTTTCATATTGAATGGGTTTGCTCTTGACCCCAATCAAGCCCGGGGGCTGGACAGGATCCACGATGGACCGAGCTAACCCAGGTTCTGTCAATTGGGGCGTGTCATTTATTTTAGACTGGAATTCTATGTCTTGGATTTTTCATTTTACTGAGGGGAAATTCCTTTAGTGAATTAATGGCTCCAAAATGTAGCAAAATTAAAACTGTTCGGCTTGAGTGACCGTTAAGCAGTAAGAGATGATGTACTGAGATATTAAAGGGAACGGTTTGAGGTTATTTATTTATTATGATCTAAGACAGTCATAATTATACAAAGTGACTTGTTAATTGATTTTCCGCATTTAATAGTTAGTTTGCGGGAAAGAAAAGCGAATTTTGTAACAAACTTCAGCGTTTGGGCGATGATGTCTTTATCATAGTGATGGTATCTCTTTACAAAGCCCTTAATTAACATTATTTAATAAAAGGTTCTTATACAATGAAATCGCTTGGCTATTTATAAGCTTCTACCTTTTTAAGATCTCTAATGTTATCACATAATTCGAAAAACAAGAGCTAGAGTAAATTGGCCAGATTCTAGCCTTTTAAAAAAATTGTTGATTTTAAATACTTATGACTTAAATGTAATAAATATTAATAATTGAAAATATTTTACATTTCCATTACTTGCATGACGATTACTTGTAATGTAAACATTAATTAAATTGGATGGCTGTGTAGTTATGAACCTAGTCTTTCCACTTTTATAAGGTACCGTGAAATATTGTATCTCAATTCTAATGTAGTAAATAATTGTTCAAGCTGCACGCCCTAGCTTGTTGCCTGAAGGCAGTAAGCAGTCGCGACGCGAGTGCGATTGTGGAGCAATGCCGGCTGGCGTGTGGCGGGCATGGGTACATGGCCTCTTCCAATTTTCCCACTATTTATGGAGCCATCACTGCTACTATCACATACGAGGGAGAATCCACCGTGCTCCTTCTTCAAACTGCCAGGTGAGGACTGCCAGGATTCTAGGGCTAGTGATTGCAGTTTGTTGATCACAAAATTTGTAGCAGCTTTTCTGAATGATCCTCTACGGCAATTCCTAATCTTCAGCAAAGAGTGAAGATTATAGCTTTTACTTTTGCAGGAGGCATCGGTCCAGTAGTAGATGTAGCGAGTTGAAATGATGACGATACAATCGAATAATTGGAGCGG
Source organism: Calamotropha paludella (assembly GCA_927399485.1). Taxonomy (NCBI): domain Eukaryota; kingdom Metazoa; phylum Arthropoda; class Insecta; order Lepidoptera; family Crambidae; genus Calamotropha; species Calamotropha paludella. The sequence continues at coordinate 29,212,225 of OV656804.1, forward strand.
AGCGAGCGAAACTCCCATGGATCAGCTTCAATGGCGCAATGTCTGTTACGCTATAACTGCTCGAGTTCTTGACCGATTTTAATATTTTTTGTGTGGAATCGAATCAACAGGTTTAGGACCCGATTGTGACGGAGTTTTGAAATTCGCAAAAATTGCTATCGAAACAAAAAAATATATTTTCTTTTTTAGGTATTACGCTCCGCTCCAATATATGGTGCTAGCGTAGCTTCATGCTTAGCGACTGCATCGCCTAGTATTTCATCTCAAATAAGTACGTGTTCAGACAACTAAAGCCCAAAATAATTGTCAAATGTCTGGTTTTCCTAAATGGCAACAGGATTAGATGCTCCGATTTCCGACTAAAAGTATACAGTCTCTACCATTTTTGATTTGATAACGTTTTATATATCGATGAACACCGGCTGCATGCACGAAAAAGTGTAACGTTCCGAGTGCGGAACAAACGATAGAGAGGCACGATCGGCCTAAGCGTGCGACTTGTGGCGCACCTATCTCTCTTCCACTTCATGAAGTGAACAGTTAATGTGGTTTCCATTGTTTATAACCACAATGTTAATTTAGTGAAAAAAATAATTTTCAATTAACTCTTTGTATTATACAAAATAATGATAGTTCATCGGTATTTTTTTATGACGCTATCGCATAAAATTATCGTCCTTAAACTGACTTTACAGACAACACATTTTTTTTTATCAGAATAGGAATTCTCAACGGAAAAGTAAATATTTTACGTATTATTGCTCAGCCTAAACACTGATAATTTAATTAAATTTATAATATTTAGTTATATTGTGTTTGCAGATATCTCTTAAAGGCTTGGAAAGTGGCGTTGGGTGGAAAAGTAATGACGCCTACAGTATCATTTATGGTGAACTACAAGAAAGGAAGATCAGTGTGGAACAATACTCCGGAAGGTATAATTAAAGGATTTCAAGCAGCCGCTGCAGGGTAAGCATTTTTGAATAGAAAATAGTTATTTGTTATACAAAGCTGCAAAGTTAAGTTTTGGCCGCAAGCGAAGGACTAGGATTGAAAGATAGTTCAAAGATGGAATCCTAAGTGTAGGGAGGGTTTCAAAGTTACGGGATGCAAAAAACTTTGCTGCCGAGCGAAACACATAATTTTTCACCTTACTACAGCGAGGAAAATTTTTAGCTGCAAGAAAAACGGTTTAAATAAAATGATAATTTGGTATATTTGTCGCCGCTTGACATTTTATATACTAATTCTTTCGGATTTAACAAAATTTCAGAACGCATCTAAAAAAACTTAAATTGTTATGAAATCTCATCCACTGCACATTTAAAATTCTTATCCTTAGCAAATTGTATATTCTAAATATTATTTAGTATGTTTTTATGATTTAAGGAACCAAAATAGTTTAATAATAAAATGTAACTTATAAAGACTATAATGACGATTCGGAACGTACCAAATGTGTTTTTCTTTGAACAGAAAGATTGTAATTTTAAAACACTTTTCCACGCTAGCGGATAAAATGCAATTTTCCACGTAGTAATTGAATGACAAATCAAATTTTCCGAGCGTGTGAGGTGAATAAATATATGCTTAGTTTCTTTGTGATTCTGTGAAAAGACATTGTTTACAATTGTTAATACTGCATTCGGAAAAGGATGAAGTAAATTTTTTAATGAAATAGAATGAAAGGAGAGTTTTACTTTGAAATATAATTTAATTATTGGATTTTTTTGCAGAAGAGTAAAAGAAGCTTATGAAACAGTTAACAGATACGAAAAAATTGGTAAAGACTACGAAGATGCGTGGAATTCAGCATCGGTGCAGCTAGTTAACGCTAGCGTAGTAAGTACAATTAAGAAAGATAGAAAAACAGCGTGTTATAAGTTTTGCCGTTATGTTTATGAGTCTGTCTGTGGCATCATAACTCTTAAACGAGTGAACCGATTTAGATGCGATTTTTTGTGTTTAAAAGCAGAATTTTTAGCGGTAGTTCTTAGATGTTTCTTTAAATATACTATTAGGATTAAGTATTGTGCGTCTAAAGGAATTATGTAACACACGGCGATCTATTAAAGGACCATATAAAATCTGTAATAATAGTTTTTTGTGAATTGTGAATTCATATCCTGGAGTAAATTTTCGTATGTAAACCATATATCTAAGTATCTTATTAATTGAACAAAGAATGATTGTGTTAATAAGTACGATACGGAATCGATATTTTCATGTGCTCCCAACTGTTTACCGAAGTTTTCTTCGCCGAAAGATCGTTTCGCCGAATGATTCTATTTTTTATCGAAAGATGGTTACTATTTATAACTGAATACGTGCTACTGAATTGAACTAAGACTTATTGTGTTTTTATTTTAATGTTAAAAAATATTGACAATAAAAACTTTTGATGAACAGTACTCCGGTAAACAATACCGTGCCATATTTTCATGTTGTTTAAAATTGTAAAAACATTTTCAGGCTTATTGTAGGGCGATAATTTGCGAGATGTACTGGAGCGAGGTCCAAAGACATATGGTGACGATGTCCCGCAATGTTGCTAATGTTCTTCGGCAACTCGCTGAGTTGTATTTGATCTATTGGACTCTGGAGAAGAGTGGAGATTTGTTTGAGGTAAGTAGACACGGAGACTATATTAAACGAAATTTTAAAATATCTGCAAACGCTGCCGGATCAGATTGCATCGTATAAAAGACTATATAAAAAATAAATAAAACCATTTTATTAGTTTAGTGACGTTTATTTTATTGTTTATATTAAATCCTGACGTTTAATCATGTCAGTATGGGCCAGGCCACAACACTGCGTTGCGGCGTCGTATCGTGAAAACAGCATCGCACAGCAATGTGATGCGATGTCGCAACGCAAAAATTTCATCGGACACGATATCGCACGACAAGACGCTAACCAACGGTTTAGTTTCTATTGAGACGTGCACCGTACTACGCGTGTTACGCGTCGTAGATTTTTACGATGCGATGCCGCAACGCAGTGTTGTGGCCTGGCCCTATGTGATCACGGCTCCTGTAAAGGAGTCGAAATGTCAGGAAAACACAAAATCAAATACGTCTCTAATCTGGTTAAAATGGTTTTATTCAAAAGTAATTTGAATATAAAAAAAAAAAAAATAATGCTTAAAGTTTTTATTTCGCACCCTTAGAATTAAAACGACATATCTAACCAAATGATTTGTTACAAATGAAGGTATCATCCTTCATTTGTTTCAGTTGTTGGTTAAGTAAATTAAATGTTTTTTGTCAGTATTTTAGTACTTATTACGAATAGACAACGTCACATACTTGTTTAGAAAGTTATGAAACGAGAAACAATGACGGTGTAAAAACGACTGCTTTTCCTTATCGGTTGTTTCATACTTGTTAAAGTATTAAACTAGATGGCGCTGGTGTCATCTTAGAAATGATTGGAAAAATTCGTCGGCTTTGTCAAGTTTTCGGTACTTGAATTGAAAGATAGAAGGGTTAGAGTCTCGCCTGTCACCTGAGGCAAAATGAAAGATGACAGTTTTTACGGTATAAAAATCTAGAAGTTAAAAAAATAAATAATATTTAATAATTAGTTCAGCATTTAGTTACAACGGATACTTTTTTGTCAAAATAAAGTCGGGACAAATTAATGTTATTAATTAAATAATTTTCTAAAGTTGTTTAATAGGATAGTCTATTTTAAAGAAAAACCTGAAAACTTTAGATAAAACCAATTTTGCCGGATTAGATGCGCATTAAATTTTGTTTTTTTTTTAAATATTTAATCCTGACGTGTCGAAACGTTCACAGGAGCCCTAATCACAGGATGACTCAGGTAATGTAAAGAAACGTCAGGATTAATTCAAATTCAAATAATTTATTTCACAAAACTAAATTCTATAGTGTAAGTAAGAAAAACTACTGACAAGTTAACCGATTCGTTGCTACATACAATTACCAGAAACGAAGGCTACGAGTTTGATTTACGTGAAAAATTAAGATAGTTTTATTCTGGGTAGATTTCCCTAAAACTTAATTTGAAGGATTTATCATCGATTTAAAAATGACACGGCTCCAGCGGCTAGCGCCACACGCAAAAGAAAGTGATGGCACGACAGACGTGCCTTCAGCAACGAATCGATTAAAGTTAGTTAGTATAAAGAAGAGAAAGAGAGAAGAGAAGGTCGCAGCCAAGGTGTCTGATTTTTAAACACACATAGTAGACCGTTAATGCTAGACCGGACCCTGCTCAGTGTGGAGGCGAACCGTTTTCTTATCATAGCGTAGAAGTCGTCTGTATGCGCATCCGCAAACATTTCAGACGCACAAGCCCACAACAGCGCCAACAGTATTCTAAATGCGTTATTAATTATTATATTATACACGCAGTTCGCTGAACGCCTGCTGCGTTTGACTGCAGTCCAAAGCGAGCTATCTAAAAAGAGAGAGAGAGAGTTTAAAAAGACTAAGAAATATAAAAACAAATGAAATGGGCAACCAATCCGGTGATAGTGGTTTTATTTACGAGTAAATAGGTGATGTGCGCGGAAATATATAAATGATAATCCTACTAATATTATAAATGTGAATGTAAGTTTGTTTGTTATGCTTTCACGCAAAAACTACTAGACCGATCATCATGAAACTTCGTAGATATATTCTTGGAGGTATTAGAAGTAACATAGGATACTTTTTATTGAAACAAATTGCGGGCGAAGCCGCAGGTAAAAACTAGTAATAATATACTAGTAACTAGACTAAATATGGTTAATTTGGGTAAGGTCGTTTTAATTCTAAGGGTGTGATTTGAACATTGCTCAACAGTTTTGAATATTAATGTTTATATTTTCTTAACATCTTCATTACTTAGAGGACAGAGTTATTAAAATATGGTCGTTGTATTTCCAGTATTCTAGCATATGTAAAGAAGATTTATCAGTGCTAAGAAGGAGATATGAAGAGTTGCTCAGTCTCATCCGTCCTAATGCAGTCGGCTTGGTAGATGCCTTCGATTTAAGGGATGAGGTAATTATTAAATTAGATTTATAACATACTAGACGACTCGGCCACGCGTTTTAGATTTATTATAAATTAAAATAAAACCTATCCTGTCCTAAGTCGGGGTAAATCCAGTGAATTAATTGTTGGTATAACCCGGCCACGCGTTGCTATGGTAACGTTAATTGCTGGTATTACCCGGCCACACGTTGCTGGTATGGTAACAAACACACAAAGTCCTTCTTTTATATAGTAGAGATTATATCCATTTTCAACTATACGATTGTAAGATGATGTATTTTTTTAATCAATTTTTGCATTCACAATGAAATATTTCTATAAGTCCACACAACCTTGTTCTGTCGTCCCCATTTTTTTATTGGACAACCAGACTTACAAATAGGCGCCACAGTCGCACTAAGCGTTTTGTTCCAACTTTGTAATACGTACCGCTAAAGAGTGGAATTCCTTGCCTAAGTCTGGGTTTCCTGACAAATACAATTAAGGGGTCTTCAAGTCACGAGTGAATAGCTATCTTCCAGGCAGGCTCGTCACATCTTAGATCGTATTGTCGCTTATCAGGCGAGATAGCGGGCAAGTAATAAACTTGATAAACTAAGATTCGCGATATAGAAAAGATATAAAATACGCATGTAAAAACACTACGCCGAGCCCTTTGGTGGGATTCAATACTAGTAGTAGTAGAAGCTGAAATATGATTTTAAATTTCGACGCGTCTGCCAGCATCTCGGTAGCTCAGCGGTCAGAGTACTCGCCCGGATAGCGAAAGGTCGTGGTTTTGAATGCTACCTGAGGGCTCGGAAGCGTAGTTGTTTTTTACAGGCATATTTTATATCTTGTAAATGTAAGGTGTCCTAAACTAAGATGACAGTTTTATATAGTTTTTGTATATTTTCAATGCTGTCTTATAAAATAAATTATTTTAATAGAAAAATACTAGAAAAAATAGATTTGGCTCACAAGTAAATTCTCAGGCGGGAGAATTGACTTTCTGAGAATTCACTTCGATTTTTCTATTAATCTATAATCTAAAAACACAAATTTGTTGTTTGTGTGTTTGTCTGTTTGTCTGTCCGCTCTTTTTCCCGCTTTTTTCCCATTGTATTCGCGTTACCATAGCAACGCGTTACCGGGTCAGCTAGTAGTATCTAAGATAATAAGTGAACGATAAGGGTTGATATTAATAAGAATGATAAAAGTGATAAAAAAGGGCAAAATATAATAACAGCCGATTCCGCCGAATGCGTAATGAGTACCGATTGAATAATAATAACAATATTTCTTACAATAACACCAATTAGCCTAACCAAAAGTAAGTACCTTACACTGTAAGGTGTATATTATGTATACTAGGGTAACGGACATATATGATACATAACTATGTAATATTAATAAAAATATATATAAATACTCATGATTAAGGTAGAAATGTCACACAAACATCTGTCCTTTCCGGAATTCGAGCTCAGGACCGTCGGTGGAAAAGGCAGGATTGCTATAATTGCACCAAACGGTCGTCAAATTTATAATTATTATGAGTAATAATTATTTAGTGTTCAATTATTTGTATTGATTGAGACCTAGGATAGAGAAAAAGTTGCTATCTAAAATGTTTCCAAAGTTGCAGTCATAAATTTTGGGTTTCTTTTCTCAGATACTGCAGTCGACCCTTGGTGCGTACGATGGACGAGTGTACGAACGTCTGATGGAGGAAGCCATGAAGAGTCCACTCAATAAGGAACCAGTTAACCAAAGCTTCCATAAATACCTTAAGCCCTTCACGCAACAATCCAAACTGTGATATTTGACATTCCCACGTGTTTTAAACGGAAAATGTATATTCTATATATTTTTTACGAAATCCGTTAGTATGTATACTAATTGTAATATAAAAATAAAGTTTTTTATCCGATAATTTATTTTTATTTTTTCTGATTGTTCTGGTAACGGCACAGATGGTCCTGTGTAAGAGTTTGTGGGGCAGATGTTTGTGTGATGAATACTATCAATTGTATCTGAGTCATGCGTATTTATATATCTTTATATATAAAAAATCCTTGTCACTGTTTGACAGCGATGAACTCTGAAACTACTAAACAGATTTTGATGTTTTTTTTTTGAAATTATACATTGTTTTCATTTATTGATTTAAGGACAACCAACAAGTCAAACACATCTCATTAATTAAAGGCTGCCATGGCATTCAATTTACCTTAGGTTACAAAAAAATTTTTTTGCGAACACTCATTTAAGCGGTCGACTTTGATTCTTTCTTCTTTATGCATAACTGATGGATTACTTGTACAAATAATATAATTATAATTTTTATCTATACATTTAAATAAAATTGGAGTGTCTGTTTGTAATATTGAAATAACCGTTTTTTACTACATACATATGAATATATATACGGTACATACACCAAAATAACATTGTTTACAATTTTTGTCTGTTTGTTCCAGCTAATCTCTGAAATGGCTGGATCGATTGTGACGGGACTTTTATTGGCAGGTAGCTGATATAATGAGGAGTAACTTTGGCTACTTTAATTTGCTGATTTTTATAAAAAAAATATATTGCTAATTATAATAAGTGAGCCACGGCAACGTGTGGCCGGGTCAGCTAGTATGTAATAAACAGTGAATGATGTTCAAATGAGTATAACAACAAATCTTTACACTTAAAGCATTTTTACTAGATATAGTTTTAAATTTAAAAAGCTAGTAATTCAATGCATAAAAACAGAAAATGAAATAAATTTAAATAGAAAATACTAGAAAAAATCGAGTGGGCTCATTAGTTATACTCGGGTCCTCGAACCTGCAACCTTTGGATGTCCGGTCCACTGCTCCTCCAAATGAGCTTCAGAGTTTTGCGAGCACCCGGAATTTTGTAGTACCTTTCCTTTTTGAGCTATATTATGGGCTAGGGTTGCTTCATCAACTCGCATTAAAAAAAAACTCTTTTATAAATGTTTTTACAATCGATTATACTTTGTCCAATGTAGGATGATACTTTTGACAGGTGTCACTTCCTTATTGCTACGTACTAAGGTTGTGTTTGTTTCTTTATGTTTGGCTTAACATTGCAATAGCAACTTTATACCATCTATACTATAGGTGTCAACTGTCAGAAGTATCATCCAACATTGGACAAAGTATAACATGAAACAGTAATTTAATTTGTGGTACGGTATGGTCGGATCAACGTAGAAAACAAATTTGTTTACATTGGCTCGGGTCTGAGTGTTGTGATACCATCATTATTTTTAATATGGATAACGCAAGTACTTTAGCTACTTAATTTAATTTGGGATCAAACAATATGCATATTTGTATTTTATATCTATCCTAAACCTATCCTATGGCCTAAGTCTTAACATATTCAGCGAAACTTTTTGGCCTCAGACAAAGCTTATTTGTATTTTTTTTCCTATTTTAAATATATCTTTCTTTTTTTGTCATGTTACTCTTTTTAATTATATACATCTTTTGTTGTTGTGTTTGAGTTCCAAATAAATGTTCTTCTTTCTTTCTTCTTTAAATACGAAAAAATAATGATCAAAATCGGTTGCATAGTTTCGGCGTTTATAGCGGTCAAACTCTGACAAAGGAATTTTTTTTTTGTTTAAAAGATGATATATTTGGGAAGTAAAATACAAACTATGACATTAAATCTACTGTTTACATACGTATTCTTAAAAGATTACTTTCCATACTTAAACTGATCTATTTTCAACTGTTTCATACGTAGCTTTGAAATTCCTGTCAAAGATAAAAAAAAAATCTAAGTGTTCTTTCTCTGTGGTCTCCTACAAGTACACAAGTGTACCGGCATTTAAATTATCATAACAATCCAATAATAATCTTTTAAACGTGGTATAATAAGAAATATATAATTGTATAACAACAACGCCATATCTTTACCTAATCTTCATTGTTAACAAGCCATGATTAACAAAATTAAATAATATAACACGTCACTAAGTTACAAAGATCGAAAGATAATAATCAAAGTCCATATAGTTATCTTCCAACACCGTTGTTCTATCACTAATTTTATTTATCGTCACGATTGTAAATCGCTCCACCGCATTCATTTCGACATCACGTATTACTTAAAACTGGTTTGATACTAGCTAACGCAAAACGCAATGGTGAACGAGAAAATCAATCCAGATTTAGTTCGAGAAAGAGCTAAATGTACTTTCGATGTGAAGGAATTAACACATATTATAGATGGAGGAGAAAAAGTAACTAACGATAGAAAACATTTTGGTGAGTACAAAATATTACTACGTTAAAATTATTTCTTGATGTGATTATCCGATTTTGTTGGATGTGTTCACTGCAAGTTTTTTATCTATACAAACAGCTGTTGGTTGTTTTGCTGATAAAGAACGTTTCACTTAAATATTTATAGCAAAATAAAGTATAGGCCTCAATGATATAATGAGTGTTATGTGCGCATCGAATAAAGTGTATAAAAATAGACATTGATGAAAGAGACGCACAGACGCAAAGAATGAGACAGCGCGCTTGCGGTCATACTAGTTGTTTGACACGAATTTATGGTTATTAAAAGTGTTGCTACTCTATGTAATTCAAGTTGCTGTTGCCATTTTTTGATAAATATTTTCATGGATGAAATTAAGTGACTTCGAATTTATATTGCTAAAGTGTTTGAACACTAATGAATGAATAATGTGGTAAGGTATCAAATGCTGTTGTGAAATTATTATTCTGACTTCAAATGTAAGTACGTGAAATTCAACAGTCGATTTTTATAATACATCTGTACGTGTATTTGTGACATGGTCTATCTGTTTTCAGATATATAAATGTCTTACTAAATATGGAAAAAACGCTGTATTCACATGTTAAGTCATGTCTTTTAGCTTCATGTTTGTATGATTGTATTTCAATGTGTAAAGTTATATTGTTGGTAATATATTGTTTTAAACTTTCATGGTCACTAACGCTCCGTGATCATGGCACTTGCAACAGTGCCGAAATATCGGAAACTCAAAAACAAGGTACATGGTAGCAATCCCGTAAATAACTTATATTACTATAATATTGTTGGTAATTCTTTTTCAATAAATAAATAAAAATAATTTCTTCTAAACAGCTGAATCGTTTTTAATACATTATTTAATGTGCGCTTGGTTGGATGGGTGGTTAAGATTCAATGTATTTTTCCATGTAGGGGTTTAAATATAAAAACATATAAAAAGAGAAAATTCAAGGCGAAAATGGGTGTCATTTATTTTCTTTTATATTGCAATTTAATTAATGATTATCAGTTGATAATTAACTACTAGAAAGTAAAAAGTTGTTCATATAAATAATGAGTTATTCCAGCTACCCGATAACAATGTACCATACAAACTGTTCTAATAATATAAATATTGTTTTGACTCATACAGAAATTAGTTTCCTCATTTTTTTATATGTGTGTTTAAAAAGATATTTGTTTGACCAGATACAATTATTGATAATCATATGCGAAATATACATATGTAGTAAGATTTAAAGTAAATAAAAAGATTAGATATATGATTCGGAAAAATAATGCGTTTTTATATAGTTTATTAAAATAATTAATATTTACCACATATATTAAACTTATTTTCTCAATAAGATTTATCGATGTATTTTAAATCTTATAGAAATATGTGTATACGGATCAAGTTAAAAGCTCTCTAGTATTACCTAACTTTTCTGATTAAAACGCTACAAACTTATCTGGTCCAGCGGCTTAAGTTAGAACTACAATGTGACCATAGATTTGACATTTAAATGACATTCTTTGTTCACCACTAGCGACGTTACCAACGGACCAGTTAAATTTGTCGAACTTTTTATATCATTTTAACTATCTCAAGATATCTTTTTCTTCTTTTGTCGTACCCGCTCCTCTTATATTCATATTAATTTTCTCTTCACCCAATGTTGCGTAGAAGAGACCGCTGATTAGCATTGAGGCTGCCTTTGTATAAATTATTATTTATTTACAAACACAAATTATATGATTTGAATATATGTTTTGTATTTTTCAATGCTATTTTATATGATAAAGGCTCACAAGTAAGTTCTAAGCCGGGAATCGATTTCCGCCTGAGAATTCACTTGTGAGCCGAGTCGATTTTTTCTAGTATTTTTCTATTAAAGTAACAGTGTACATGATTTTAATGTTTGTTCTGATATTATTAATATAATTATTTTACAGAGGATGTAGTCTTCAGTGTGAAGGAGCTGAAAGACCCAGTTCCAGAAGAATACCTGAGTCATAAAGAACGCTATGAGAATGCAATCAGAAAAGCCAGCATTTTTAACGGCATCCATAGGGAGTATGAAAAGAAGTATAAAGACAAGTACGTGTTTTTTTTATTCATTTTCCGGGAAATATTTTCGTCATTATAGATAATGGTATATCCAGCTGCTGGTGGAGGTATTACACGGTGGGCATAAGGGCCTCAAAGCTCAGGGGTCTCTCAGACCCAACCTGACAAGAACAGCTGGCGAAGGATGGGCGGTTCTGAGCCGGCATTGCACGGTCTTGTCCTTCTGGGGTGATGCCCAAATGCAACCGGGCATTCGGGGGAACTGCCTCAGGCTCACGTAGCGAATGCCAAAAACGGCCCCAGGCGCCTAACGGCAGGTTGAGGGTGCATACTAGGGTTTTTAGTGCGCGGGCCTCGCATCTTCCATGGGGCACTAGAAATGGAGGAGAGCCTCATTTCAAGGCATTTTCCTTCATCATCATCATCATCATCTTAGCCGTACGACGCCCACTGCTGGACATAGGCCTCCCCCAAGGATCTCCACAACGATCGGTCGTGTGCTGCCCGCATCCAGCGTTTTCCCGCGACATTAACCAGATCATCGGTCCACCTCGTAGCGGGCCTACCCACTGAGCGTCGTCCGGCACGCGGCCGCCATTCGAGAACCTTTTCGCCCCAACGGCCATCAGTTCTCCTTGCTATGTGTCCTGCCCATTGCCATTTCAGCTTCGCAATTCTTTGAGCTATGTCGGCGGTTTTTGTTCTCCTACGGATCTCATTTCTGTGTAACATGGGCGTTGGACATAATTTTCGTCTTGTCCATTTTCATCTTAAGACCCACTCGTTGGGATGCGTTACTGAGATCTTAGAGCATGGTGCTCAGGTCTTCCAAGGTCTCAGCCATTAGGACCACATCATCGGCAAACCGAAGATGCGTCAGGTACTCGCCGTTGATGTTGATGCCAAGTCCATTCTAGTCCAGAAGCTTAAAAATATCCTCCAACGCAGCAGTGAACAGTTTCGGAGAGATACCGTCTCCCTGTCTCACTCCTCGCTGTATTTGGATAGGATTAGAGCTCTGGCTCTGTACTCGGACCGACATAGTGGCGTTTTGGTACAGGCACCTTAACACTTTGATATACCTGTAGTCCACTTGGCACCTCTAGAGAGACTGCAGCACCACCCAAGTCTCGATCGAATCAAAGGCCTTCTCATAGTCCACAAACGCCAGCCAAAGTGGCCAATTATACTCTTCGGTCTTCTGTATAACCTGCCGCAGCGTATGAATGTGGTCTATGGTGCTAAAGCCTTTTCGGAAACCGGCTTGTTCGGGAGGTTGGAAGTCGTCAAACCTGCGAGCAAGACGATTGGTAATGACCCTCGAAAACAGCTTGTAGACATGGCTCAGAAGCGAGATGGGTCTGTAGTTCTTCAGTGGGGTTTTATCGCCCTATTTGAAGAACAAAATCACCTCGCTTCTGCTCCATGCCTTCGGCGTTTTGCCCTGGACGATGACAGAATTGAAGAGCTTCTGGAGGACTTTAAGTACCGGCGTGCCGCCCGCTCTCAGAAGCTCTGTTGTAATTCCGTCAACTCCCGCTGCCTTGTTGTTCTTTAGCTGTTTCTTTAGCTAATCTCGTACAGGCCGACGTCCGGAATATCTTCGGTATAGTGTCGGGTAAGCTTGGCTCTAGGACCTCGGGCTCTGCTTTGGCCTGGTGTGATACAGCTGCCTATAGAAACTCTCAATCTCTCTCAGCATTTCAGGAGTCGATGAAATGATACTGCCGTCCTCAGTTTTCAGCCTCAGACTTTGCCCAATAGACAGATCTCTAGCGAACACTTTGGAGCCTTTGTTCCGCTGTATGGCTTCTTTGATACGCTCGGTATTAAATTGGTGAAGGTCCCTCGTCAGCGACTTCGAGATCTGTCTATTAAGCTGTCTATAACGTAGGGCATCCGCTGAGTCTTGCAGTCTCATTTCATGTCTCTTATCCATGAGTTCGAGTGTATGTGCGGAGAGTTTCTTCAATTTGGGACGGTGGGTTTTGAAGTATTTTGACCCTACCGTACGGACAGCATCCACTACCAGGTCGTTCAGATCGTCCACATCTATGCTGTTATCAAGGGTCTCGAAGCGGTTCTGGAGCTCGAAATGAAAGCGTTCGGGGTTTTGAATTTGGGTCGGCACTGGTCGGAGCGTAGATTTTATCAGTCGCGATCTTTTAAGCTTCACGTTGATATTCATGTGCCTCTTACCAGTCGGTGATCGCTCCCTGTCTTAACAGCGTTGATCACAGAGACGTCATTGAATATTTGCTTCCTCGTTGACATGATAAAATCGATCTCATTTTTGACCTTGCCGTCGGGACTTATCCAGGTCCATTTGCGAGTTACGGGCTTCCTGAAGAAGGAGTTCATCATATAGAGGTTCTCCCTCTCCATAAAGTCCGCCAGCATCTGGCCTCTGTCGTTCCATTCCCCAAATCCAAATTGCCCCACTCTCAACTCGTCACCGCAGCGCTTCCCCAATTTTGCATTGAAGTCCCCCATCACAACCGTGTAGTGGGATTTGTGACTATGTATGGCCCTAGAAATCTCCTCATACATAGCCTCCACTTCGTCATCGTCGTGTTTCGAGGTTGGAGCGTATACCTGGATGACCGTCAACGAATACCGTGATGATATTCTGAGTACCAAGTATGCCACTCTGCTGGAAACACTACCGATGGATAGCACGTTGTGACGAGGGACTTGTGGACGATAAACCCGACACCACCCACGGACAGTTGGTCGCCCTCCCGGAAGTACAGCAAGTTACCTGAGTCCAAAATTATCGTGTCCTCTCCCTCTCTTCGGACTTCAGACAACTCGATGACGTCGCAGTGTAACTTGCCGATAACTTCTTCCAACTCTGTAATTTTCGCGTCGGTCCTCAATGTGCGCGTGTTATATGTTGCCAGGTCCAGTTGTCGGTGTTGGTAGCCGCAACCTACCCGGGGATTCTTCGCACCCCCTGCCGCACTGTTACCGTAGCCGCTACCGTAGCTAGGAATGGCCGTTTCTTGGTGTGCCTATCCATATGAGGGGTTTTGCCATAATCGCCACGCTTGGCAGGCGGGTTGACGATCGCAGTATGACCCGTACGCATAAAGAGATGCTGCTGCCCATCTCCTTAAAATGCCTTTCCGCCGTGTATAATAGTGCTATTATACACGGCGGAAAGGCATTTTCCTTAGTATAAATAAAAAATGTGGCCCTCAGACCCTTATATGCTAATCTCGTATCGAACTAGCTAAAAATTCTCTCACCTTTGGAATTAAATATTAATAGATAGTACTGTCGGACAAAGAGTTACTCTTTAGAATTTGGCATATTATTAGATTATGATAACATAATGAACTCGTTATTTTTTTTTAAACTACAGAAAACCAGTAACAAGATATTGAACGATGAAATTTTTTGCATTTAACATTTAGGCTAATGAGCAATCAGTTTATTTTATGTTATAAAAGTACCGTTCAGATTCCGCTCAGAATTGAAAAAATAAGAGAATATATAATACATTTTAGACACATAATCTTCACTTCCGAGTATGTGTTTTTAATAATTAATAAATAACTGTCAAAAATGTAAATTTATCTAAATAAGTTTTTTCTGTATCATATACATTACATTATGTACATTGCTCTTTTGTTTATACACCCTTATCGGCTGATAGATAGAGTATACCGCGAGGCATTAAGTCCACTTTTTGCTGTGATTGTTGCAGCAATGAATATAAATAAATAATGTAATTGAGTTGAAATTTTGGCAATATGTACACATGGACATGGACATATTAACATTTATACGTTTCAATTCTCTGGTAATGAGACACGATAAAATGTTTACTTTTCTGAATAGAACTTTTGAACCTTGTACAACGGAATTAAAAGTCAGTGAACCAAACCAACTTACTGATTGCCATATCAGCTGATATCACCAGCTAAAACGATAGCGAAAATGTAATGTGAGATAAAATATTTAATATATGAAGATAAGAAAAAAGAGGTAAATAAATAATACTAATATTTGACATCACAAGTGCGTTATGTAAAATAAAAACAACGACTTCACCGGTAACCAGAGCCAATAAAGAGAGAATTTTTAAACACTAACCCGGCCACGGATCGTTGCCGGGGTCTCGGAGATGAGAACTGACATCGACATTGGAGATGAGGAGAATTATGTTTTGTGGTATGCTTCGGTTGAAGAGTTTTTTTTTCTATTGTAAATAGGTAGCGCTTGGCCGCTATCTCGCCTATGGTAGAAGATTCACTCGTGACTTGAAAACCCGTGTCAAAATTGTATGTGTCAGGAAACTTAGACCCAGGCAAGGAGTTCCACTCTTTAGTGGCAGGGATCAAAATGCTTAGTGCTACTCTTTGGTATATCAACCATGTTAATATACATATCAACTTGTGGCGCCTATTTGTAAGTCTGGTTGTCAGATGAAAAAATGGGGACTATTTCTGTGTGGGAACTATAGGTTAGCTACGTTTCGTGGAAATGTCGCAAAACAAAAGCTTCAATTAAATTAATCAAAAATTATACTAGATTTAAAAAATCTAAAAATCCCACGTTTTTCAATGTCCTAAAAAGAATAAAATAACCCTGCGGGGCAAAGCGAGGGGCCACTCAAAACGTGGGGGCGCATATTACTAAGAGGAGATTTTAAAGAGATGAATGACATGCATTGATGCCGATTATTGTAAAGATGCGCCCCCACGTTTTGAGTGGCCCCTCGCTTTGCCCCGCAGGGTTATTTTATTCTTTTTAGGACATTGAAAAACGTGGGATTTTTAGATTTTTTAAATCTAGTATAATTATTTTATTATTTTTAATTAATAACTCAACGAAGTAACCATGTGTTACGCAACGATCGGATAAGCCCCATACAAAAGTGAAAGTTGCCGAAAGTGGACCTGAAAGTGCATCTGGAAAGTTGAAAGTTGCTTTAGTGTGCATTGTCATCGGGTTCTGAACTATCCTGAAAGTTTCAGCTTTCTAGCTTATCGGAAACTGCCTCAAATTTAAGTTGCAAGATTTTGCCCGGACAGACAAACAAATAAGAAAAGTGAGATAAGAAAAACGTGGTAAAATAATATCTGATTTGAATTGTCTCTTATTTCAGACAAAAATCGTATAATGTCTTGTACGGCGTCATCAAAGACGTATCTCCCTTCCTTCTTCACGACGGGATGTTTGTGCCAACCATCGTGGGCCAGGGAACACCCGAACAGCAGGAAGAATGGTTGTCTAAGGCTCAGAATCGGCAGATTATCGGAACTTACGCTCAGGTATGAGGAATTAGTGTGAAATACATTTAAAGAACAAGATTGTATTGTTTTTTATAAAATACTACGTCAAAGGCTAGAATTTTTTTAACTGCTTGCTGTAATTATGACTGAAGGGTTTAAGAATCTAGTCACAACCATAGATGATATTAAGGTTCTAATTTTGAAATATGAAATCCTGAGCATAAAGGTAAAATTTTGGTATCTTGTGATCAGCTCACTATGCGTTTTCCTATGTTTTTTAAAGTTGGTCAGTTTTTATGAGTTTATTCAATAAACACCAGGCTTCTAAAAATAAGAGGCTCATTTTTGAGTAGAGTTAGAACTTTTTTAACAAAGTTCCACACAAGCTGGCTAAACTAACCTTTGATAGTTTAAAAGTTTGTTAAAAATTCACTCATGAACTAAGGCTACTGCCATATGTTTGACGACCGTTTGGTGGAACGGTAGCGATCCTGCCTTTCACACCGACGCTCCTGGGTTCGAATCCTGGTAGGGGCAGATGTTTTTATGATGAATACGAGCATTTGTACCTGAGTCATGGGTGTTTATATATATTTCTATGAATATTACATATCTATTTATCATATATGTATGTCTATCCGTTACCCTAGTATCCATAACACAAGCCTTATAGTGCTTACTTTGGGCTAGGCTAATTGGTGTGAATGTAGGAAATATTATTATTATTTATTTATTTATATTGGTGATTATTTAAAAGACCAGAATTCGTGGTGTTATTAGGCTTGTTTCTAATTACAGTAGAACGTCAATTATCCGAACGCCAATTATCCAAATCGGTCTTAAGCGTAATATAAAAAAATAAAACCAACTAATTCTTGTTTTGTTTTGATGTAACAAATTGGAACTCGCTGGAGTAAAGATATATTTGAACTGTTATGGTTGAAAGCTAGAGGCAAGACACTACATGTTACTTACTCTGATCGAGATGTTCAAGTGAGCGTTATTGTAGAACTGTGTCTGTTAACGTTAATAAAGTTTATTCTATGTGTGACAGTTCGTTTTTCTTTATTACCAGTATATGTCTGATTACACAAGTCAACAAAATTTGACAAAGTTTCTTACCCAGACACCTGAGTATATTTTCCCGAAGGATTTTGGTGTGCTGAATCCAAATCCGGTCGCAGAATTGCTCTATCACGTCAGGTTTATGAGATCTGAATCTAATCTAAACTAAACTAATGACAGTATAGGTAGTATGAAGAAAAATTGAGAACAATGAACTTCATAATACGATATATCAGCAAAAAAAAAAAAAGGAATTTGTAAACAAACTCAACGCCATTTGAAAGTTCAAGACTTGTACTTTAAGATTACCCCTGTAGTTTCTTAGGTATACTAAAAACTAAAGGATCACATAATCTCAAAAATGGGCGAAAGCGGCGTTTTTTGCACTTTTAAGTTAGAATTTCTCAAAAACCTGACGTGATAGAGCAATTCTTCTACCGGATTTGGGTTCAGCACATCAAAATCCTTCGGAAAAGTATACTCACGTCACTGGGTAAAATTTTTGTTGACCTGTGTTATCCGATTTTTTGATTATCCGAATCGACCCCGGTGCCAATTAATTCGGATAATCGGCGTTCTACTGTACATACTTTTTGGAATGACATGAGACATGATAAATGTTTAAAACCGATAATTGTATTTTTCCCTCGTTTTTCTCTACTTCTCTTGGTGTCTGTTTGTAACGTACAAATCTTGAAACTCAATTTTAATCCATTTCCCGACTAGCTAGAGCCTAGAAACTTTAAACTCGATGACAATATATGATTATATACTTTCCGACATGATTCAATCACAATTTCAGAGAATATTTACAAAATTGAATTTCCATTGGAAAAAAAATAGTTCCGAAAAAATCCACAGATGGCGCTAAAATCGAGGCATTTTTCGTTTTTCGTATTAGACACATGGTAGAGAATTATTTTTTCTTTTTAGTTGGCCTGGAAAACGAGGGTTGTTTTTTTAAAAAAAAATGTAAATTATTTTCGTCTTTTTAGTTTTGAGTGTATGATTTCGAATTGCGCGATCTAAAATGTCAAGTAGCAGTTAGTATGATACAAAAGAGTTTTATTAAATGTTGTTTAACCATGTAATGTAACACATAATAAAAGGGAGAATAATAGCCTTGGACGAGTTCTTTATCTCGGCTTCTTGCGGCTTTTTCTCGGTACAAGCTTTCCTGATGTTGGACTTTCGAAGGCATGGCGTAGTTGAATATTTATTTTTTATCTAATCCTATCTAATCCTAATTATATTATGACAATTCTTTGTGTGTGTGTGTGTTTGTTACCATATTGTCAATCAGAGAGTATTTAAGAACCCCAGCACGCCGTTTCATACAACATTGTTGGAGCGTTGTTGTTCCAAATTAAAAAAAAAACGCTCCTGCAATGGATTTGATTTTCTTTGTCTTTACAACAAAATGTCCCACGGGATATTTTTTTTTATTAACCTATTAATATTATTTTTTTATTTAAATACAGACTGAACTTGGACATGGCTCTTTCTTAAGAGGATTGGAAACTACGGCTAATTATGATGCTAAGACTGAAGAATTTATATTGAATAATCCAACTCCATCTTCTTACAAGTGGTGGCCTGGTGGATGTGAGTAAAGCTTCAGATTTAAATAAAATAAATCATATACAGGGTGTCCCAAAAACAATGGATAACCCTGTAACTACCGATAGGCTGCACTATGGTCTCCCTAATATAAAATTTTGGTCTTAGTAAAATTTTTGGTTTTCGAGATTTTTATTTTATTTGTATTTTACGAAAATTGCTACCCATCCTTAGTTTTCCTCATGCCATTTCTACAAATGAGGATATTTTTAGATCTAGTTTTTTGTAATTTTTCAAGGGTTAGTAATACTATCAAAAGAAAATATGAAAATTTAGCAATCTAATTTGAAAATATTTCAAAAAAAGATAATCCAGAAAAAAATGAAAATTTTATTACTTGTCTCGGTTTTTCGTTAAGCCATTATGTAAAAAAAAGGTATGACGACCATCGTGTTAACCATCTTGAAAACTTGCTTGGTAAATTGGGAATTTAAAAAGGTATTAGAAGTCTAGGTATACTTTATTACTTTATTCTCATGGCCACTTGAATAGTAAAAAGTGCTAAATTTTGAAAAGTATGCTTTTGTAATAATCACAATATCAAAAATTTTTGTTTAGAAATAAAACAGCTGTTGTAAGTGTTCTGAGTCACAGACTTGACATAGACAAATAGTGATTCCTTTTTTCTGATTGGTGACCCCAGTCCGTATCAATGATCCACTGCATACAAACAAAAATAAACCTTATTGATATATCGTTTAATTAATATTTACTATGGCCTTCACAATAAGCGTTATGAACTCGTATAAAAATTCGATAATCCGAGTGCCGTACATTTGGGTACCTAAAACAACGAAAAATAATAATTTTTTTAAATAGCTAAGTATAATAGATAAGTACTTTAAAAAACTGTGTTTGAGGTTTTAAAATAAACTTCTTACCTTTCTGCATATTAGGGAGACCATAGTGCAGCCTGTCGATAGTTACAGGGTTATCCATTGTTTTTGGGACGCCCTGTATAGTTGTCAGGTATAGTTAAAGTTTGGGCTTTGCTGTTATCTCGTGTCTTTATGGTTATATTTTTCTTATTAAGGAATTTACCTGCCATATTTTCATATCAGAAAAATATATTACAAGAAAAAAAAATACTTATCTTAGTTGTCACGATGGACTTCAACTCAGAACTGGTTAAATTTTCTCTTGTAATTAATAATAATTTATTTATTGTCCAACAATAGCACAAAACAATAATCTTACAGATGTAATTCAAAGTACAATGCTAACCATAAACAATATTTCTCTGCCCCCTAGGTTAGGTCCACCTGTATTCTAGGAGACAGGTCCTTCCCTCTAATATCGTATTGCATTAGCACATAACACTATCTTGAAGCTATAAACTAAGAAGTCATCGGACGTATCAGTGTGTGTGTATGTGTACGTGTGTGTATACACACATTATTGTGCGTGCGTTTATTATTTCATTAAATATAATACAATAATTACTTAGCAGTTTTTTCTTTAAGGATTGTTCTATATTTGTTAAAGTGTAACACTCGATATTTCTGTGTCCTTATGTTTCTCTTTACTATATATCGTTTTGTTTTGTAGGGTTGGAGGAACCAATTAATGTTGGAAAATGATTTAAGGCAATTTGTGTGAATTGTCACTTTGTTTAAGTTTCTTTGGTTTAATCCTCCACACAAAACTTAGTTTTAATCGTAAACATGTTTTTAATAACAAAATTTTAAGCTAAAGCAATTTCAAAATCAATATCGTGGTAAATTATTTTTAATAGAGAAATACTAGGAATAAATGAATCCGCTCACAAGTGAATTCTCAGGCGGGAATTCACTTGTGATCCAACTCGCTTTAGTATTTTTCTATTAAAAATAATTTATCATCAAACATAGCAATGAAAAATGGGAAATATATAAAATCAAAAACATCGTGATGTTGAAAACGTAGATCCTGATAATTATAAAATGAAGTTTTGATTTGTTTCAGTGGGAAGCACAGTAAACCACTGCATAGTTGTTGCAAAGTTGTTTATAAATGGCAAATCTCATGGGGTACAACCTTTCATTGTTCAAATTCGAGATCTCAACACACATGAACCCTTACCTGGAGTTAAAGTTGGCGAGATCGGGCCTAAGATGGGTTTCCAGACGGCAAACAATGGATTCTTGGGATTTGAAAACTATAGGATACCTAGAAAGAATATGCTCATGAAAAATGCACAAGTGCTAAAGGTAAGAAAGTGATTCGATAGATACATACAGCGATAGATAGATAGATAGATAACTTTTCAGTCGATTTTTTCTAGTATTTTTCTATTATAATAATTTATCTTATAAGATCGCATTGAAAATGCATAAAATATATAAAAATTATAAAATCTATCTTTCTGTTAAAACCAATATGATCTTTCAGGATGGTACGTTCGTGAAGGGTATTAACGAGAAGTTAACATACGGCACCATGGTGATGGTGCGTGTGAATATCGTTAGAGATAGCTCTTTCTATACTGCACTGGCTGCCACTATCGCAGTGAGGTACTCCGCTGTAAGACACCAGTCGCAGATCAAGGCCAAGTATGTTTATTAGTACTTTCATGAAACTTATAACATTATCATGAGAACACTAATGAGGAAAATGAATAATATTTACACCAATTACTTAGCCTAGCCTTAAGTAAGCACTGTAAGGTTATGGATACTAGGGTAACGGATAGACATACACATTAATAAAATAAAATAAAATTTAATAAAATTAATAAAATAAAATAATTCACTTCGTTATATGTACGTTAAAACGTTTCATTTCGGAAGATTTAACGAAAGTTAACATTAATCGTTAATCCGTTAACACGTGATAAAAATTGCATTTTCTATATCGTTGCGTTTGTGATCTGCTTATAAAAACTGTTGTTTTCGGTTCTGGAAGTTAATAGGTTAGGTTCAAAAAAATAAAAGTGTGTAATTTAATCATCTGGCACACTGAGCGGTATTTTTTGTTAAGTAATAGGTACTGGATTAACGATTAACGGACTTAGGATAATTTAACGGAAGTTAACGAGTCCGTTAACATTCTTTAAAGTTTACTCAAAAGTTAATCCGTTAATAGAAATGTTAACTTCGTTAATTAACGATTAACGGATTAACGAGTTAATGCCCAGCTATGGACACACATATACGTATAGTACAAAGATATGTAATATTTATAGATAATATTTATAAATACCCATGACTCAGGTACAAATGCTCGTATTCATCACTCAAACATCTGCCTCTTCCGGGATCAAACCCGGGACTGTCGTTGCGAAAGTCAAGGTTACTACCGTTGCACCAAACGGTCGTTATAAATGATATTCTATATTGTTTTAGAATATTATTGAATTTGTCGTCATCTGTAAAGTTTTTAATTAAGACAAGTTTGAATGATAAAGTCCTTTTTTTACAGTGAACCAGAAGTCCAAATTCTGGATTATGTGACGCAGCAGAACAAGCTCTTCATCGCCATAGCCAGTAGTCACGTATATAGGAATGTCTTCTCCTGGCTTAACAACGCCTACCAAACCGTTTTAAAAGAGCTAGCTGAAGGCAAACTAGACAGTTTGCCAGAGGTAAAGTTTAGTCATATTTAATTTACAAGAGGATCATAGGCTTCAAAATCTAAATATATAGAATTTTCCAGTCACAGTGTTTGACCGCGATAAACTACGAGATCACAAATTTGTTGTTTAGCCTCGTCGTAGGTTGCGGTCGTCTCCAAGCCCCGGATGAATGTTCCGTGTCCTAGCTCAGTCTGCAATCATTTTCATAATTTAAAACAAAGTTATTCTTTTTTAATCTTTATTGAGAGACGAACACATATATTCAAAAGGTATAACAGAGTTGAATTTATAAACCTTTAGCCTTCTAAATCTATAATCTCAGATCACAGTGGTTTGTGTTTGTCTCTCCGCTCCCTTTCCATTGTATCAATAACGTTACCATAGCAACGCGTTAACCGCAAGTACACTCGGCGTCAAAAAAATCGCACCTCTAAGAAAATCACGTTCAAATGGCATTAACTCTGGATATGCACATGCAGTCGTATTAATTATAATTTTATTTAAAAGGTTACTTAATTAACTTAATAAAAAAACATTATTTTTCATTATCAAATAAAACCTAAAGCAACAAATAAAGGGTCACAAAAATTCTAAGGAAATTTTGCTGCTCGGGAGAGTCGCGAGTTGCGCTAACTTTGTGGGTATAAAGAGGTCAACACGGGTTCAATGTGGGTCATTCGCTATTAAACCGTTGAAGGGGACACACGCACTGATTTTACTGAAGAAAGAACATCTGGAAAATGGACACTACAGCTGATGAGGCCGCTCAAGTGGTTGCACTACTGCAAGCAGGGGTGCGGCAGTGTGATGTCGCCCGGCAACTGAATCTGAGCCGTTTTTCGGTTCGTAGAGTCTACCAGCGCTTTTTAGAGACCGGTGGCTATATCCGGCGACATGGGTCCGGTAGACGTCGCTGCACTTCGGAAAGAGACGACCGGTTCGTTGTGTCGTACTCTTTGAGAAATCGCTTCTCAAACGCTGTTCAGCTGCAACAGGAGCTCCAGGCAGTTCGCAGACGCACCGTGAGTGTATCCACGGTTAGAAGAAGACTGAAGGAGAAGAACATAGCAGCCCGCAGAGCTGCTACAGGTCCAAAATTGACTGCAGCGCACCGACGAGCCCGCTTGCAGTTTGCTCGCGACCACGTCGATTGGACCATTGAGCAGTGGGGAGCTGTTCTCTTCTCAGACGAGACACGAGTGTGTCTTTTCTGCAACGACCGACGAAGAAGAGTATACCGGAGGCAGGGTGAACGTTTCGCTCAAGCCTGCATCCAGGAGACGGTGGAATATGGAGGCGGATCCTGCATGTTCTGGGGCGGTATGTCGGCTGCCGGCAAAACCGACCTGGTCTGCGTCTCCCGGACCGGAGGTGCTCGCGGACAAGGGTCGCTGACTGCGCGCCGCTATATCACAGAGATCCTGGATGTGCATGTGGTCCCTTTTGCCGAATCTTTTGGCGAGGGGTTCACATTAATGCACGACAACGCTCGCGCACACACTGCAGCCATCGTGAACGACTTCCTGCGGAGGTCCCAAATTCCTGTGATGCAGTGGCCAGCGAGAAGTCCTGATCTGAATCCGATAGAGCACCTCTGGGACCATCTTAAACGTAAGGTTCGATCTCGGGATCCGGCTCCTTCGACTCTAGAGGAACTCCAAACCGCGGTGATTGAAGAATGGGGTCTTATCCCTCAAGAAGAGCTCCTGAAGTTGGTGAGGTCTATGAGGGACCGTATGGAAGCCGTCATCAGGGCAAGGGGGGGTAACACTAGATTTTGAGTTAATTTTAAGACACTTTTTGTACATTTTTTTTGTAAATTATCGATTATTAATTAGGACTTAATTAAGATTTTTTATTATTTTTCAAATTTTTATGCTTTTTGTATAATTTTAATTAAAAAAAAGATTGCACTTAATTGTTGTTTGATGCTCCTTTTTGTTACCTTTCTAATGATACCTAACACTATCCTCTATATAAGGTTTAGGAATTTTTGAATAAGATTTTTATAAGGTGCGATTTTTTTGACGCCGAGTTTAGTTCGTCTACCGGACGCTAGATGGCGCTAACGGAAAAATATTTAATAATAGAAAAAAATTAAAGAATTTTGTCCACCCGTGCGAAGCCGGGACGCACCGCTAGTCGTCCGAATTTTTTAGCTTGTGTTAATCTTCAACAAAAAAGATAGAGGTTATAAAGCTTTGTAGTAGCAACAGAGTTTTTATTATTTGCCAAAATAATGTTTGTGTACCTACATTCAATAATGATAGGCATGTCGGATTACAGAGGGGCTGGTTTAGACAGTGCCGGATTACCGGGGGTCCACTGTAAAATAATTTTCTTTACAGCTGCATGCGTCATCATGTTGTCTCAAAGCCGTATGCACGAGGGATGCTGGAGCAATTGTTGAAGAATGTCGATTGGCATGCGGAGGACACGGGTACATGATGTCGTCGTATCTGCCTACCGTGTATGGGTTCACTATAGCCGCTGTCACCTACGAGGGTGAAAGGACGGTGCTATTACTACAGACTGCAAGGTGAGAAAAATAAGTGTCACGTAAATACTTTTTAAGGTGAGCCTCCGCTGTTCCGGAACCGATTTTTCACCTCACATGCTTGGAAAAGTTTGATTTATCATTCAATTTCGTGGAAAATTGTGTTTTATTGGATAGCATAGAAAAGTGTTTTAATAAAATAAATAATAAGTTCAGTTTTGATCAAAGGCTTAACCATTTTTAACTGAATGCTTTAAGGTATCTGATGAAGGCATGGGTTGCTGCTTTACAAGGCAAAGCATTGTCACCAAGCGTGTCGTACCTATTAGATTGGTTGAAGAAAGACAGCGAACCATGGCAGAACACATCTGAAGGCATCGTCAAGGGATTCCGCCATGTTGCTGCTGGGTAAATATAAAACTAGAAAAGCTAATACTTATTTGTCAGTTGTAACCATGAGATTATAGGAATACGTGGAAAGAACCCATTTAAAATCCATTTGATCTTAAACCTACATAGCGTCGTCCTGGTCTCTGGAAGTCTCCAATAGTTTCGTATACACCTATTTCTTCATGGTTGTAACAAGCCAATAAGGACAGAGTTATGTGCGCTAGCCACATGTCATGAAATGAATATCTGAGTATTTTTACATAATATTTGTGTTTTTATATATTTACTAGCTAACCCGGCCACCTGTTGCTATGTTATAAAATAAAAAGATACCTATTCTATATCCTGAGTCTGAACAAATCCAGCAAAATGAAAAACATCATCAAATTCGGTTGAGTAGTTTCGGAGTTCATCGCGGTCAAACACTGTGACTGGGAGTTTTTATCCAGCCTGCAGTTGTACATAGAGGGGTGTTGGTACTGACTCTAATGTGTGGAAGTGAATCTTAGGTTTGGCAGAAGAAGCAACGCAGTGGAAATGAGAACTATAAGCAGTATAGCTAAAGTGGCTTGGATGCTTATGCATCAAAATAAGGAATCATGATAAAAAAGTGGTGTGGTATGGAAGAAGATAAAGACAAGGATAGAAAAGATGCTTAGATGGTTTGGATATAGAAAGCGAACTCTCAGGAAGCAAAAAGGACATGTCCTGAAAAAGGCCATTTCAAAAGCACAATTTACTCACGAGCTCGTATGAAAGGTCTGATGAGATCAGATATGTATGTCAGGACTGTAGAAAGTGGAAATCTGTGACAATTCACAGAAATAAATTTAATATCATAAAATGAGTAATGGCGGCAAATTTTTCATAGGTAACACGGAACTAATGTATTCATTAATGAATTACACTAATCAGTCATATTGCATTGTTATACAAAATACCAACTTGCTGCACTGGACACGATTCAGCGCAGAGCTGAGAAGCTTATTAGTGATAGCGAATTAGTGAAGAGCAAGCTTCACAAGTTTGTCTTCTACATAATGTAACTAGTTTGGAGACTGTGCTCAGGAGTTGTATGTGCTTATACCGCCATCTCCATTTTTCCATCGCACGTTCAGAAGCACTGCACCCTTTCTTAGTTGCTATTCCCACCTCTCGCTCCAAGCGCTTCTCAACATCTTTTATAATGCGCACAGCAAAGCAGTGGAACCTTACACTGTGTCTGTATTTCCGCGTACTTATAACTCGTCCGTTTTTAAAACGCCATGGTGAATTGGTATCTTCTAGGTAAGCTCGTACCATCGTGGATATTGTCTTGGTCCTGGACTTGATTGGGATCAAGAGCGAACCCATTCAAAAGAAAAATAAAATTAGGGATTGAAAATCAGTTGTAAATTAACGTCCATTTAATTATTGTTTATTTACAGAAAAATAAAAGCGGCTTTTGATGCAATTCAGAAACACGTAAAATCAGGAAAGGATAACGAAGTTGCCTGGAACTTGGCTTCAGTGCAGCTTGTGAAAGCCAGCGAGGTATGATTTTTTTAAATCGTTAGAAAAATATTCGTCGAAATGTTCGAATTCGTCGATAACGAATGCTATTTACTCACTACATTGATAAAATGAAATGAAATACTCCTTAAAAATCTGTAAAAAAGAGTAATAAATTGTATTCGCATCGAGCAGTTTTAACTGCTACACATCTGGACAAACAGATATCAAAAGGAAATTACCTGATTATCTTATTGAAAACTGTTATTACTCAGTCCAAGAATTTTTAATAAAAAATATCAATTTTGGGATTCTTCTTTTTGTCATTTAACTTCAGATATATTGCAATAATAATAATTGATATATCTTATATTATAGAGAATAGTAGAAAATGGTTTTTAAATGTCATAAATATTGTCATAGTAAAAATTGAGCAGACTTTGGATGAACTGTTATCATAAATATTAAGCACACCCTATCATGTAGGTACTTAAAATTGTTGCAAATAAAGATCATTCATTCATTCAAGAAACTTCGCTATTTCTTTTACAGGCTCATGCTCGAGCTATTTTTTGCGAGGTGTCATGGAGAGAAACGATTCGTACTTCAGCATCTCCTAACCTATTAGAAGTTTTGAAGCAACTAGCACAGCTGTATCTAATCTACTGGACCTTAGAAACAAGCGGAGATTTATTAATGGCATGTTCCTTGCTCATATCATTTGCATTGCTTGTTCTTGTCTTATTTGCAACAGTAAATTTAAAAGGATATTGGATTACTTGAATATATAACAAAATTGAAAATCAGTACAGACGAATGGAATAGTCAAGTCACAGTAGTTGAAGGAGTACCGAAAGTATGTTTATTTATTACTTATTTATTATTTAGAGATAAATACCTACGTTCAATTAGAGCGTTAGGGGAAACACTTTTAATTTTAAAGTATTTTTTTTTTATTAAAACTTTAATTATATTTTCAAAACTCTAAAGATGTTAAGCTACAACACGTTTGAAATGCTTTATTATTAAAGTTCCTGTGTACAGTCGCGTTCTAAATTGTTTTGTTGTCATTGTTAATTTTTATTGTTGTTTTCTTGTTTGTTTTGTTGATTTATTTGTTAATTATTTTACTGTTTTATTACGTTTGAACAGTCTCTTACAAGCACAAGAATTGTCTGATTTTATGTTTTTATTTTATGTAATTATATATAAATATCAATAAAATATACATATGTAATTATTTTTATATTACATACCAACCTACCTATTGTTGAGAATATAAATAAACTTTAATTTGACAACAGTACTCTGGCACACTTGAACATTAACTAACTAACCTAATATTTATTAAAGTAATATTTGCGTGCGTGACAGTACAGTACCCAAATAGCAGACCTCCACATTTTGTTCACTGCTAGACTACTATTTGACATTACATTAAAATAATGTAATTTACATTATTTTGCTATTACTAAGTACCTAATTAAACTGCTAATTTGTATTGTGTGCGCGACAGTACCCATGCGCAGCTATCCCCTACACGTTTCGTTCAGCGCTAGAGTTACGTGCCGCGACCTGTACTTACATGTTCGTTATTTTTCGATTTCCAGTATTCTAATATAAGCAAAGATGACATCATATTCCTCAGAGAAAAATATGAAGAGCTTTTGGCAGCAATTCGACCAAACGCCGTGGGACTAGTTGATGCCTTCGATATAAGAGATGAGGTATTCTAATTTGTTAATTTATCATAGATTTAGATTTTTTTTTGTTGTAATGGAATTTACATATTTTCAACTAGCAAGCTGATTAAATGACCTAATAAGATTCTTACCTTATTGTTATTATAATATGTGTCCTTGTAAATAAATGATTTTGATTTATCATTTGATATATTTCATATTTATCTATATTTTACTATATAAAATTCCCTGACACAGTGTTTGACCGCGATGAATTCCGAAAGTACTCAACTGATTTTGATGATTTTATATAATTTTGTTGGATTAGTTCCAACTTAGGACAAAAGATAGATAGATTGTCCACTGGCAACTCGTGGCCAGATCAGCTAGTAAACTATATATATGTCACCGTAAAATAGTAAATACTGTTAGATTATAATCTATCTTGTGATATTGTAAACTGTCGAAAGATTGTGCACCGTAACATAGAGCTTACAATTTAACGCATTATTTTTCTGTGTCCATTGAGTTAGGTTAGGTTAGTGAAATTTGGCGGTTTCACTTCGATAGATTATAATATACCTGATTATGGTATAATTAGGTAATAATAATATAATTATATAACATGGTATAAGAAATTAGCATTAGACATTTAATAAAACAACTTTAATCGATTTTACGACTCGTTTATTTTTGTTTATTCTCGATCATTCTTATTTATTCTCGTTTATTCTAGTTGATGATGTGTCGTAAAGCTAAAGTGACTTTATTACATAGAGCACATACCCCAATAGAGTAGAAATGTCAATTATTTTGTTTGAAAACAATTCCGCTAATTCGCCGCTTCTCACACTGCTCTAACTGCGCTCCGATTGGCTATCCTAAGGTCAACTATCACTCTAGAGATGTGGTAGTCTTCAAGTATCAAAGGTTCATCGATATCGATAGCCAATACATCAGTAATTATAGCAATAGTGAATAATTTAAACGTGTTCTCTTATGGAAATAAATGCCTATAAATGCTGCTAGTGATCAAATAAGAAGATATTAACCCCTGAATTGCACCTTAAAAAGAACCAAACCAATTTCCAAATTACATTTATTTAGTTGTATTAAAAGTAAAGATGAAATAATCAATTAACCATTCATTGGCTTACTGATTTTAGCTAAAATGAATTAGCTTCGTATAAATTCTTCTGACTGATTGTTTGTTATCATATGTCTTTTTATTGCTAAAAAAAGCTAACACAAAAAAACAATTTCAATTCAATTTGTTACAAACCGATTTATTCAAAAAAGTATAAAAACCGTTCAACCGTTTATTTCAACTACACTAGATACCTAATATATAGGTATATTCGATCAAGTTTTAGATAATCAATAATGCACAACACTATCAATTAGATCATTAATGCAAATATTATAATTTCAAAATTACTTTTAAGTTTGAATAAAATATGTAATAAGCTACAATAATGTTATTTATCGATACACCCCTTGATCCTTTGAATGCAACACTAGTGTTGAGAGCGTAGACTAGAAAGAGATGGCGTAATGAGAATTACTTTATGTGGAAGCAGGACGCATAGACACCTGAACACGTGCGTCAACCATTTCACTTTGATTGTCCAGTTTAACGTGAGCCCTGACAATTTTTTATAAAAAAATATTTTTAACTATAACTTTCCGATGAAAGGTTATTCCGTCAGTTTTATAATTTGAAGTTCTGTTGTTTTTTCCGCGCCACCGAATAGAACGGCACGCCATTATGAAACTATTTATTTGAAATTAAATTTCGGAATAAGCAGACACATACGCACAGATCCAATACTGGTTTTGTACTGTTTTAGTGGGAGCGAGCGTTAATATTTATAAGTGACAAATCACTAATCAGTTGCGGAGGCGGACAGCCCAATATTACCACTCTATTGGGTATGTGCTCGATGCTTTATTAATAATGTAACAGGGGAGAGAAGTATATCGCATATGCCAACTATTTTTTTTTACTTCAGTGTTAGCCTCAATATCTCTACTATATAAAAGAAGAACTTTGTGGGTTTGTTACCATATATAGTTACCATAAGCCTAAGAATAACAGTTTTTATAATCAATTAACGTTACCATAGCAACGCGTGGCCGGGTTATACCAGCAATGCGTGGCCGGGTTAGCTAGTTTAGAATAAACATTGTAACTTAGTAGTCGTAATATGCGATAACGATTATTCCGCACCAAATTTGAATCTCATCATTAAAAAATGTATTTTTTTCCATATCTAATTTTTAACACTATTGTGATCGGCCTTTTTTGTATTTAGTTCTTTTATCGGTTCTTTAATCATTCTATTTGACCTTGGCCAATTTTCGACAGGTGTTGCAGTCAACACTGGGGTCTTACGATGGACGCGTGTACGAGAGGCTGATGGAAGAGGCCGTAAAAAGCCCCCTCAATCAAGAAACGGTCAACCAGAGTTTCCACAAGTACCTAAAACCTATGATGGAGAAGGCCAAACTTTAACATCTATCAATTAAGTAATGGAAGAGAAATATCATGTCAACTTCCTAAAACACAAATAAAAAGTATTAATTCTCCTTTCATTATGGGTTTGGTATTAGAAATATAAAAAAGCGTGCGGAAGAAGTTATACTTTTTTATTAAATTTTTAAATGATATACCCTGAAGTTAGCCTATTCACTTAAACAGCTAACTTCATGGCGTCTCTTTTCTGTTGCAAGCTGCGTGCGCAACTTCCGTTACATGAAAAATTTTACCCTCAACGCACCAAAAGAGGAATAACTTTAAAAGTTTAATGGTTATGGATATAACATGTTAAATATCTATGTTGATATCACAAGCAAATTCAACACTATATGGAGTAGAAAAACCATGCATTGTTGAACGTTTTTGCTAGGAAAAGAAACATGATATAAAAGGGATAAATAAATTTGGAATATAGAGGTTGTACACACTGTAGGGTGTTTTGCTTATTAAGAAAACCGTATTATTTAAGTAAGTTTCAAATAATAAATTAATATAATTCCGCACAATTCACACCAATTATTCAGTCCCAAATTAAGCAGAGCTTGTATTATGGATACTATATAAAGGATATATAAAAACCATTAATTAGAGAGAAATGCAATTGATCATCACATATGCATCTAGCAGGTCATAGGATCATCGTCAGTGCGACGACAGTGCTAACGTTACACCTACCGTGTGTCAAAGAAATTTGATAAAATTACCTGAACTGAATTGACGACGCATTTATTCTTGATCATTCTCGTTTATACTAGCTTATTCTCATTTATATTTGTTCGTCGAAAATACAAAGTGATTTTATTTGAAATTAATAAGTGTAAAAACTAAATAAATAAACAATTATATTTGAACAGCTTTAACAGATGGGAACGAGCCCGATTAAAATATTGGAACATGATACTGTGATCACGGTTCCTGTTATGGAGAATTAAATATATTAAATTAATCTGGTAAAGGTAGTTTTATTTACAAGGGTTGCCAGGCGTCCGGATAAAGCCGGACACAGTCAGGCCTTTTGTTTGCGTGTGCGGCCAAATTAAGAAGTAATCCGGACTGTCAGGTTTTTGTTTAACCGTTATTTTAACACTTATCAATCTGCTGATTTGCAATTATTAAAATAACATTGCAATGAATAATGAATGATTAATAAAAAAAGAAGACTGATCCATTCAATTTTATTGTAGTTTCGTTAGAATTTAAGATTTTACAATACATGATAAAAAAACCCTTGTTTCACCTACGTAAACTTATCGTGTACCTTTTTACCTAAATGTCCGGCTAAATGGGCTGGTTTGTCCGGCTTTTTGGTTTCATAACCTGGCAACCCTAAGTGTAACTATGGAAAGTGTATGTATAGCTTGATTGTTATAATTAATTTTGGATAAATTGTATTATAAATTGTACTAACTATATTAAGATTCAAAAGACATGATTTTATAATTTGAAATTTTATGTAAATATTTATTTTATTTTACATTCACAATTCCATATCTTTATAAGGTGAAATCAAATTAACTGCCAGGACTTCGTGGAGTGATAGGGTCAAGTATAAAGAATATGCTTAATTATGATTTTATATTGTAAAAAATAAAAGCTTTTTTTTTCGTTTTTTTCGAACTATGACTTCATTTTATCACTTTCACTGTCATTTTCAATACATAATCGTTTGTTAGTTCACATATTAACTATAAAATTAATCAAACTATCTTCAATTAAAAGTAGGCATAATCGCGCACAGCTAATCCGCGCGGTACAATGAACCGCAGCGCGGCGAGCGCAGCGCGCGCTCCTTTTATTACAACACTTAAAAAAACGTTAAATTCTGAATTGCTGCTTCCTTGAATAATATCTATACTCTGATAGTTATAACGGATTACCAAGTTCAATAATACTTGTATAATATTTTCGTAATTCTGCTAATGTAAGCAAAGAAACAAACCATCAAAACTCTAAATATTTTCGTAATTCTGCTAATGTAAGCAAAGAAACAAACCATGAAAACACTAAGTACTACATTCAATAACACTGGCGTGGAAATTAAAGAAGTAGTTGGAAATATCTTATTTATTATACTGTATAGTAAACACTTACGAGTTCCAAGTAGGTCTTGGTAGCCGATAGTAATATTACTAATCTATCATAATATTTTTTTCCAATGCGGCAGGACCGCGAGGTCTACCAGCGTCGTTCGTCGGTGGGTCGAAGCGGCCATGTTTTCGGAATCGATACAAAGCGTTGTAGCTACCTCTTATCCTCTCAAACCTTTCTTCATGCCGTCTTACGACAGTACTGAACCTTTCATTACATTCAGGGTAGCAAAACACCATTTCCATGTACTCCTGGTTAGTATGATGAAGCATGATTAACATCGGTTCACTTACGATACCACACAACAAAAGACGTGGACGCTGACTAGAAAGCGACTGCGATTCGCAAAATTATTGCTTGAAGCACTGGTGTATACCTACTTGTAAAGCGCGGCTGAGTGATTGTTTAGGGCGTCGTTACACCATAATAATATGTTGATTAAACATGTGTCTATAAGACTTTTTAGGCTTTGATTTTCGTTTTACCTTAAATAAGGTAAAACTAAAATTAGCGAAAACTATTTTTTTTTAAGAAGTATTCTTTCGTAATTGTAATTTCGCACTAAGCAAAAAAAAATGCAAATTGGTTGAGAATTCGTTTTTTAGAACTATCCAATATTTATAGAAAATTATCGTGAAAACATCACCACCTTAGTTGCCTACACTCTACTTGTTATCTACAACTACTAGGATTGTACAAAGCACCTATCAACTTACTATACAAGAAGTGAATATGTAAGTTTGATTGAATGACATTACCTAATTTGACCAAATAATTTGCTCTATTTCTAATTCATTTATTGAGTTCGACTCATAGAATGCGTGTAAAATTTACATTCATATTTAAAGATTACGTTTCTATGAAGTGAAAAAGCAACATCCAAAAATCGACTATGTTTATAAGTGTAGTCAGCCTTATGTACCTATGTGTTTCCGAGAACCTCGTGTGTGTTTCCAAGAATCTCATGTTGCGGCATCTTTGATCTAGCGCTCTCTCTGTCCCGCACCCAGCATGAATGAGTGCATCAACGAGTAGTTTAGTCATTCTCCGCTCACTGTGTGTGTGTGTGTGTGTGCATACGCCAGTATTGCCAGAATGCTATTTTTGTAACAGTTTTAGTTATTTTTGACCGTTACATGTTACCTCTATGTTTCACGATTTTAAATGGTACTTTTACTAACAGGTAAGAATTAACTACTTACTAAAATTGAAAAAAAAACAAGCTACACAATTTAAATAAAAACACTTTTACCAGATTAATGGCGCATTCAAATTTCTTTTTTTTCAATATTTAATATTCATGTTTCGACTCTTTTACAAGAGCCATAATCACAGGATGACTAGGGTAACGGTCGTCCTGCATGTGCTTCATAACTGATCAATTTATACAAACATTTTTTTGTATTGCATTTTTTATTTTTCTTATTATATCGATTACTATAAAACTAATGAGTTTACCACCAATTCCGCAATCGGGAGGCCCTTCTCAGAATAACTGCGAAAGAAACTTACACATGAGGGACCGAACTCCATCTTACTTATATTATTTAAAAAAAAAACTAACTATATCACTAGGCCTCGCAGTGTTTGTCTTTGCAGATATTAATTTATAAATTGGCTCATAGTAAAATGCACTTGTAAATTTCGACGCGTCTACCAACGTCACGGTAGCTCAGCGGTCGCCTGATAGCGAGAGGTCGTGAGTTCGAAATCCATTTGAGGACTCGGCGATGTTGTTTTTTTATAGTCGTATTTTATTCATATAATTATGGCATTGTGAATGCTTATAAATAAATACAAGAAAGTCCAAGCTATGTACGAGCCAGCACAGTGGTAGAATTTGTTTTTGTTTTGCATTCTTTTTGCTTCTAGTCAAATTTAGCGAGTATTAAGTATTAGAGTTTTTTTTTCTAAACAAGATGTTACTTTTTTTAAGACGTCTCATGTTAGTTTTGAGTATCGGCTACTGGCAACACTAGCGCACGCAGTGTGTAAATATGCCATAATAATCATAATCACAACAACATAATGTTGTGTCTGTGAATGACTTAAAAATAGTAGTTTGATATTATAACACTTTGTAATTGTGTCAAATGTAAAAGGAATATCATCTCGATTTCTGCGTGTAGTGTACTTTGTTTACGGTATTAACAAACTAGATAAAAAATGCTAATTTTGTGATGTTTTGTGATAACTTGTTAAGACATACTTCCAACTTTAAGTATTTTAAATACTTACGGTATCCAATAACATTGGTAAAAAAGCAATGAACTTTTAAACGCCGGAAGGTAACAATTTATAATATCAGTAAGGCTTATTATCTTGGTAGGTACGGTATCGATTTTTGTGTACATAATACCATATTAACAAGCGAGAGCCGTCAGAGGTGATAGAAAGTTATCTTACCATAAACTAGGTTCTTTATGCTGTGATATGATGTGAGTGTATCGGCTACCAAGACCTTACACCAAATTCACCGAACTCGTAAGTGTTTCCTATACAGTATAATAAATTAGATATTTTCAACTACCAGATTTAATTTCCACGCCAGTGTCATTGAATGTAGTATTTAGAGTTGTGATGGTTTGTTTCTTTGCTTATGTAAGAGTTACGAAGATATTATCCAAGAATCATTGAACTTGCCTACAATAGAACTATTAGGTACCTTTACCTACCAGAGTATAGATAGTTATTAAATGAAGCAGCAATTCGGAAAACTTTAAGTTTAACTTTTATTAAGTGAAGTAAATAAGTGAGTGAGTAAATGTAATAAAAGGAGCGCGCGCTGCGATCACCGCGGTGCGGTTCGTTGTACCGCGCGGATCACCTGTGCGCGATTATGCCTACTTTGGGTTAAGTTTACCGACACGGCTCGGAAAGGGGGGTAATACTGCATACATAGAATTGTTCCCCTTGCCCCCCTGAGTTGAATGGTGGTGGTCCCGAGGCTTAAATCCCCCGTTTGGGGGGTCAAACGGGGGGTCAAAGTTCGGGTGGGGCAATGTGAGATTTTGACGGATTTGGACCGATCTCGACGAGTAGATCATTTTTGGTTTTTACCCCCCTCCCCCCAAAGGGGGGAGGGAGGGGGCAATGTGAGATTTTGACGGATTTGGACCGATCTCGACGAGATCATTTTTGGTTTTTACCCCCCCCCATGAGGGGTACCCCCCTCCCCCCAAAGGGGGGAGGGAGGGTGCAATGTGAGATTTTAATGGATTTGGACCGATCTCGACGAGTAGATCATTTTTGGTTTTTACCCCCCCCCCCCCCGTGGGGGGTACCCCCCTCCCCCCAAAGGGGGGAGGGAGGGGGCAATGTGAGATTTTGACGGATTTGGACCGATCTCGAAAAAAAAATTATAAAAATATAAAAAAAAACAAAAAAAAATTATAAAAATATAAAATAAAAAAAACAAACAAAATTATAAAAATATAAAAAAAAAAAAAATCATCAAAAAATCTAACGGTTAAAATTTCCAATATGGACCGTCGATTTAAATGCCCATATTTTTTTTGTAGATAGTACTCACTAAAAGAAAGCGTTTCGCAAAGTATTAGGTTACTAAAATTTACGGTTCATGAGATATATTTTTTTAAACTTTTCGTACAAATTGGCAAATAACACGATATGGACCGTCAATATATGAGGTTTGAGGGATGGGAGGGAGTAGGGGGGGTTAGGGCTATCCCCCCGTGCCATCCCCACCCTGCGGAACCCCATGGTTATTGAGATATTCATGGTTAAAGTTTTAAGGTTAGTATAGCGCTATTTAGTTTTAATCGTACCTAAACCAATAACTATAGGACCGATTCGGTTCTGGCACTTCGCCGGCCGCTGCCGCGGCACGCTCGCTTCGCTCGCTCGGCTCGTGCGTTGTGGTCACAGTTCTAACCTAACCTAACCAAACCAAAATTAATGTATATAATACTGATTACAATAGTATTATGTTAAATTAATTACAAATTAATTACATCATAATTATTGTCAATTAACCTGCCCCATTCCTTGGGGGTACCCCCTGGGGAGGGGGGTAAAAACCAAAAATGATCTACTCGTCGAGATCGGTCCAAATCCGTCAAAATCTCACATTGCCCCACCCGAACTTTGACCCCCCGTTTGACCCCCCAAACGGGGGATTTAAACCTCGGGAACACCACCATTCGACTCAGGGGGTCGAGTTCTAGGTTGGATTCTTGATTGAGTTCTTGGTTGGTAGGAGTTCAACCAATGACAGTGAAAGTGATAAAATGAAGTCATGGTATGAAAAAAAACGAAAGAGGCTTTTATTTTTTTACAATATAAAATCCTAATTAAACATATTCTTTACACTTGACCCAACCACTCCACGAAGTCCTGGCAGTTAATTTGATTCCATCTTATATAAGAAAGATACTTCTCCGAGTCTGCCTGATTCTTCCTAAAGGACTTGGAGGTGGTTGTGAAATTTTGCTGTTAAATGTAACTAATAGCAAATCTAATGATTTTAGTTAATGTGCCTAATATTTCAGATGTGATAAGTTTCGCTAGGACAATTCTGTGTATGTAAAGGCAGAATTTGCTTATTTATATTTAAGGAGTAGTTGACCTTCATATTTCGTTGTCATATGACAAGAATATGGCGTCACTATATGCCGTCTTTTAAGTGAGTCGTTTTTATGCAACTCACAATGGAACTTCAAACATATTGTCGAATTGTCGTATGCAAATATAAAAAATCTGTCGAATAACTTCGTACACTTATTCCAATATAATTATAAATATATATTTTTCTATTTTATAATAAAATGAAAATTATTACTATTGCCGTTGCGTTTTCATTATTATTAAACTATTTAAAAAGATCAAGAATGCGTTAAAAATAATATGCAATAAAAATTTAAAAATATTATTAACAATGAAAAGTAATCCAGCCCAGCATGGGAATTGCAGACATTGACAAATTGACGTACAGTGACAGGTGCAGTGTTGTCAAATCTAAATGGCGTCACAGACGGCGAAGATAATATAATATTTTATCTTAAGATGCCCTAATATAAAATATTATAGTATCTTAGGACACACGGCTAAGATACGATAATATTAAAAAACCTCTTCATTTTCTTACGAGTCTGCATCGCTGCCACACGTATTCCTTGTTAGAGTTATATATACAGGGTGATTGACTATGAGTGATACGGCCTTACTTCTTGATTTGTTAGACAGCTCCACGGACGATGATTCTGATCTAGAATATGATGACTGTATGAAAAAAATGTTTTATAAAACATTTTTAGGAATAATTTAATTTGAAAGCTAGTAAATATTATCAAATTAAATAATAATAATAATAAATAAGCAGCAATAATAAGTTAAATAAACATATAATCGACTGCAAAATTATTGCCGAGTTGTTTATCAGTTATGTAACTATTTGTCATTCATTGTAATGTAAGTAGTTTGTTAATTAAAACAGTTGAATAAATATTGATATTTACTAAATGTTTTTAATACGTCTGATCTTGTGAAATTCAATTTATTGCAATTTATTTATTGGTATACACAACCGGTAACAACGAAATGAAAAATTGACTTAGTACATGGTCAAAGCTTAGATCTAGGTGAGGAGACCCTTAAGCCATACACAGCATGAATATAAAGAGAGGATTGATACTAACAATATTATTTACCTAAGTATCAGAAAATGCAACGATTAAAAAGTTTAACTAATTTATCCAGTGATCCTGATTTTTTTTTAGCAAATTTAAAAAGTCTGAACAAAATCGTCTGTAGGTTAGTTTAGTTAGATTGCTTGTCGTCCGCGCATAGCCCGACACAACACCATGTATTCTTATTAAGATGGGTATATTTCGTATCTTATTTTATTTTACATATTTTTGGAAAACTTACAGCTATACATAAGACATAATATACAAGCGATTAACAATATAAATCATATATTGGTCTGAGGGCCAATTACAAGTTTCCGCAGATAAATAGCTTTATTATTGTTCACAAAACAGTATGTAACAGTAAGTAGACGACGAGATTTAAAAGAGATATAAATATGTTTCAAAATATGAACAAAATAAGTTTCATAATTCAGAATTCAGAATTAAATGAACACAAAAAAAAACATTGAATTACTCGATACCCAAAAAGAATTTGTCATTGAAGATACGTTTCAACTTAGTAACTGAGGTGTTGAATAAGTCTATATCCGCACTTGCTTTTGCCAAAACATTAAATGATGCACAAGCTCTAACACTAAATGCGTTTTGTCTGTAATTAGTTCTTACGTACGGTAAATAAAGTAAACTGGGGTTTCTGAGCGCGATCGAGTTAGTGCGCAGTCCCAAGAGTTCCAGCAGCTCTGAGCAGTCCACCGTGCCATTTGCTATACCTAAAAGATATGACAGATCGGAAATATTCCTTCTTTCGAAATGAAATTATCGACATCTTGCCCTGTAGCCTGGGAGATAAATCCCAGCACGGTACTGTAAGTATTTTTGGAATCTCTTTTGAATGCTTTCAAGCCTTTTAACATAGACGTCATAGCTAGGGTTCCAAACTTGCGAGGCGTATTCAAGGTGACTACGAACATATGAACAGTATAAGATTTTGAGCGTTTTTATATTAGAAAATTCAGAAGACATTCGTAAAACAAAACCAAGTGCACGAAATGCTATACTGGTAATGTTATCAATGTGATTATCAAAAATTAGTTTGCTATCGAAAGTTACACCTAAGTCTCTGATAGTATCAACTCTTGTGAGAAGTGTATTATGAAGAGTATAAAGGAATTTTATAATGGTTAGTTTACGGGTAAACGAGCAAACATAACACTTAGAGACATTCAAATCTAATTTATTAGATGAGCAGTAATTTTGGAACCTTATAAGGTCTTCTTGTAGGCCTTGAGCATCTTTAATAGACTATATTTTGCATAAAACTTTCATATCGTCTGCATAAAGTAAGATTGAAGAATTTAAGAAGCAAGACGAGATGTCGTTGACAAATATGTTAAATAACAAAGGACCGAGTAAGGATCCCTGCGGCACTCCTGAGGGAATAAACATGGTTAAAGAGGAATAACCGCTTAGAACAATTGTTTGGCATCGATTATGGACATAGGATGTGAACATCCTATGTCCATAATCGATATATAATATGTTAAGATAACATATTATGGTCCGAAATATATATTTCCATATTTGCATATCGCTCGGTATCTTAAGATACAAAAGATAAAATATAAATTAAGTTCGTCGTGTGTGATGGTTCATAGGATTTCTATGGAGAGCGATATTCTAAAATATGCTTTAAGATAATATATATTTTATATTATCTTCGCCGTGTGTGACGCGCTTAAAGTTCATAACATATTTAGCGGTCGCCATTTTGATTACGAAAGCTATCGAGGGCTGTTTACGATAAAACGCACCCTTTAATAAGATCGCTAAATGAAGGTGAAATGTATTTATGTTGAAATGTATTTTTAAGCTATAAGTATTTGAAATACTGACTTCAAAATACCTCGGCGTCAGGCAAAAATATGAAGTACAATTACAAATACCAAATACGTATTTGTATTTCAATAACGTATTTTAATTACAAGCAATCCAAATACTGCACTGGTCATGGGTTAGTTAAACCAATAAATATTGTTCTTCAGTATGTAAACCAAGTTTACATACTGAAGATCAATATTTATTTAAGGTTAAATCTGCTCTCATACATGCTTAGGATGCTCTGAAAGCTAGACCGAATACTACACATTAGAACTAGCTTAGCTTGCTTTTGCTAATGCTTCTCATTAAATTATTATTTTTTATCGTGAATAGATATGTGCTTGACCGCTATCTCGCCTGATGGTAAGCTACGATGCGATCTAGGATGTCCCGTGCTTAGCCTGGAAGACTGAAATTCACTCAAGAATAGAAGACCCCCAAAATTGTATTTGTCAGGAAACATAAACTCAGGCAAAGAGTTCCACTCTTTAGCGATACGGATCACAAAATTGGAACCAAAACGCTTACAGCGGCTCTTTGGTATATTTGTAAGTCTGGTGGTCCGATGAAAAAATGGGAACGGCGGAACAATACTGTGCAATTCTGCTGCGCACTCTCAAGGCTTTTTATAAAAGAGCAATATTTCTTACATTAACGCCAATTAGCTTAGCCCCAAATTAAGCACTGTAAGGCTTGTGCTATTGATACTAGTGTAACGGATATACTTATATGATACATAAATAAATAATATTCATAGTAAGCGCCTAGAATAGCGCCTAGAACGCCCCCTCCTACCCTTTTCCATACCCCCTTTGTCGCTGTACCCCCGCGCACCTGTACTGCGCGGGCGAAGACTTATTTAAGCGGCCTACCTATAAGTACAACTATAACAGGCACCAGGCAGGTCATTCTTAACTTAACAAACACACGAGAAAAGAAAGCAGCTATTGAAATTGTTGAGAATTAAGAGAATGAATGACCAAGAGAATTTGATTAGAAACCTATTGTCAAAAGCGGTAATGAGGATGTTAGTGTAATGACCAACAATGGTTGACTTGTGTAGGTGCAGTCGCACCTATTACGTAACAAATCAATGAACCTTGAATGTTATCAAATTATTATATCATTTGGCAAGATAATAATACAGTTGCATCAAATACCAGCTAAATGTGCTTTAGATTACGATTATTACACTGCAAAGGTCAATTTGATTGTAAGGGGAATGTACTTTACCGGGAAAATAGATAGGAAATCGTCGAGTGAAGTAGCAAGGCCACCGAATATTGCTAACAGAAAAAACGCGTGTTTTTGTGTATATTCATGACGACTTCGT
This sequence comes from Calamotropha paludella, assembly GCA_927399485.1. Lineage (NCBI taxonomy): Eukaryota > Metazoa > Arthropoda > Insecta > Lepidoptera > Crambidae > Calamotropha > Calamotropha paludella. The sequence goes on from OV656804.1 coordinate 29,254,577, forward strand.
TATATAGCAACAAACGTATTTCGAGGTTTCCGTACACTGTTTTGTATATGTTCATTCAGTTTATCATTATTATTGTCATCAGGGAATCGCGTTGTGGACCTTAAGAAATCGGCAAGGTAAAAATAATTCTTGTTTTACTGCGAGATCGCAAAGATTAGCACACGAAATAAAGTAACTTTTGTAAAGAGACGATTGCCAATTAAGCTTGTTTGCGGTGTCTTATGAAATAAGTTATTATTAGAAGTAGGTATTTGATAAACGGTAAAAACAGTATTCATCATCTAGGTTTTTAATGTATTACAAATATCTGTAATTTAAGAAAGATCATTACAAAAAATTGTTAAATTATCAATACAAAATTATATATACTTCGAAATTCATGGAGAATACTGTGGTCATTAATGTGTGTGGTTTTGAAATCGTATAGTTAGACAACAAATTCTTGATTTTACACAGTTATAAAAAAGGGAGACAAGAACCACATGTAAGTATCACAAATCATAATAAAAAACTCTAACGCAAAATAAATAGTGCAAGAAGCTTCGCCATTAGATCGTTCAACTACGGCGGAAGACCGTTATAACTGCTAGATAATTTTGCCAGTTAAGTCACAGTTATCCTGAATTTTCCAGTTGCTTTTGCAGCCAGTCTTTTTAGAAACGGACTACCAGTGCATTAATAGCCGATTATAAAATAAAAGTATGAAATATACGCTAAAATTACGATGCTATTAAAAATATAACCAGGTTGGTTAATACGGAGGTATTAATGAATAAAAATTAAACTTTTGAATCGAAGTATTTCAAATAAGTTAATGTATTTAAATATATGTAAATTAACTAAGAACAATAGACTGAAATAATCGATCAGACAATATCAATGTAAAGTCAGAATAGTATTATATCGGTGTGGTTAAATGGTGGTTATATAAAGCAAAGAAGGTATTATTACATAAATTTGTGTTTTAATATTTAACAGTCAAATAATGGGGAACAAGCGAAACCTAGAAGTGAATGCTGATCTTGCAAAAGAAAGAAGAAATTGTAACTTTGATGTGTATGAACTCACTAATGTGTTAGACGGAGGTGTGGAAAAAACTGAAGAACGCCGGCAACTTGGTGAGTTATATATTGGTATTATTTTATTTACGTTGGCTGGTTTTGACATTCACATTGAGGATTCAAGGGCTTTTTAAAGACTTCAACTTTTTGTATTATTTACACAGTATAATTAATGTTGATTTTTTTTTGCTTTTGATGCCATATTTCTATAAGATTTTATTTATATTTATATTTCTATAATACGCATGTAAAAATAAACCACGCATCCAAGCCCTTTTTTTTCGACGTGGAATGCTCCTTATGCATACTCCTCTGCGTGGGTTGACAGCGGAGTTATGTGTGATTCTCCTTCGTTCGCCCACCCGACAATGAGGAAGTTCGGTGGGTGATCGAAGGCATACTCACTAAAACTCGTCGTTGTGCCTTCACACTGTCCTGCAGCCTTGTGGGACCCTTTTACGGAAACACCACTCAGACAGACGGCCAGCCCTATACGGGCCCTTTCTCCGTCGGCCAATGTCTAGGCACAATTATGCATCATCCGAATCCTTCCGGGTAGCGCTGAACGGCGGACCCCACAGAACGAACGACACCACAGAGCTTTTCGAGTTATCCGATAGGTTTCCGGTCCTCCCTCCAGTTGATGGCTATGACCTCTACCGGTATGTCGTCTCCTAGCACCCTCCTCGACTAAGGAGGCGTGGAGACGGCGTGCTCCTGTATCAGGAGCTGGGCGTCTTTATTGCGGGCCACCCCCGTCCGCCCTAGGCCCGTTTGAGGGAGAGGGGTCTCCCTCATACCGCGATGCGCGTCACAAACCTGCGTCATCTTCGGCCCGTGCGTATCCTCCTGATGAGCGCCGCGTTGGCGTCATCTTCCCTCTCGCACCGCCTCCTTCCGTGACCTATCACTATCCAGCATAGCTTTTACCAAGTTGGGCAGCGAAAGGTGCCGCCCAACCACTGCCACTAGGGCTCTGGAGTCCACGCTGGGCAAATCTCTAGGGTGTGTTGAGCCATGTCCTCCGCGGCGCCGCAATTATGGCACTGCCTGCGGTGACATATCCCTCCCGATCCTGTGCAGGTACTTCCCAAAGCAGTCCGGAAAGAACCTGCGTCAGCCTGAACGTCGCTGATCCGTGTTTGCGCTGGCACTACTTCCGTAGGTTCTACGGCCAACTGCGTCGAGTGTTCTTCTTCCAAATTTTTCATTTTGGAGCCGTTGCTCCCATTCCGACATGATTGCCTCTTTGGCCCTTTCCCTCACTCCACGTAGTTCCTCAGGCCCCAACCTTTCCTCCCTCTTCTCCGCTGCTTTTTTTTGCAGGTACTACTCCCTGAGGACCCGAGCCTCACGCTCCCATGGAGGCGTAGCTGCCAAAACACATGCGCCCGCCTCTGATATTGTGCGGTAACCCCAACGCCTCCGAGCCCTCAGGTTCATGGATCCCGCCTGAGGGCTCGAAGGCGTGGTTTATTTTTACTGGCGTATTTTATATCTTATGATTAATGTTAATTAATTCCAATATATATGTGGAGATTAATTGTTTGATATACGTATAACATTAAAAAAAAATGCTCGCTTAAGAGCTTTAGTTTTGAACTCATTTAACGTAGCCGCTTAATAAAGACAGTGACATAGTTATTTTTATTGTCTCCATATCAATTTATTTACAATCAATAAACATACCGCAACGTAATTTGAGTTGATCCGTGCAATAATAAATTGCAGAGTACGTCACAAATGCTATTAGACAATATTTATCCACATAATTTCAGTTAATGCAAAATATAATAGAGCTTTGTCATAATAAGTTATCTAAAAAATTTTATATTTCACGTCACGCAAGAGAACGAAAGCAGTTTCTAACAAATTCTAACAATATGAATCGACGTAAATTTTTATGTAAAACTTCTTCTTATAGAGATATCACTTGGTAGAAGGAAATGAACTTTTTAATGTAGGGTGTTCCCCAAGGTTCTATTTGAAGTCAGTAACTTTATATCCTTTTTGTGAAGGATATTACTGATTGTTTTCAAGGTTGGGATAAGCCTTACAGTGTGCGCAGTTTACGATAGATCAATACTAGTTACAGAACATGTTTAATTTGTGCTATGTTTATGGTTATCCATTATGGTTACCTACGTTTTTTATATTTGTATGCTTAGATTATAAATCGATTTTGCAGAGGACATGTTTCTCAAAACTGGCTTGTCATTCGATGCCATACCAGAAGAATGTCTTAGTCCTAAAAAAAGATACGAGAATGCCGTGAGGAAATCCACTGTTTTGAGTGAAATTGCAAAGGAGTTGTTAACTAAAGTCACGGTCTTGGAAGACTTCGGGTAATTATATAAGATTTTTTTTTAATTTTTCAAACATTCTTGCTTTTGTTTTTCTCTTTTGAAACTGTAGCCCTTGCTGACGAATAGTCATCGAAGCAGCAACGCTAGACGTGGCTACTGCTGTTTTTTTTATGCAAAGTGTAGGTAAGTTACGTAAAGTTACATTTTGAAAGTTTCATTATGAACAGACGAATATATCCGTCCATTATTTAAGTTTTATTGAATGTGGGTAGCCGAGGTTGAAGTAAAGTATTTTTAATATCTATTTTGTAAAGGTTATAAAATAATAAACTACAGACTTTTAATACAAGTACTTATTGTTGTTGAAAAAGTTATTTTTTGTTAAATTTTAAATTTGGTTTTAATTATATTTTTTTGATATTTAAACATTTAACTGCCATGTATTTTTTTTTGCATTCACAATGCCATATTTCTATGATATTTGGAATACGCCTGTAAAAACCTCAAACCCGCCTGAGGGCTTGGAGATGTGGTTGTTTTCTGCAGGCGTATTCTAAATCTCATTTTTATATCAAATTATAAAAAATATTGTTTTTTTTTATTGTGACTTGATTAATTCCTGATAAATGAATTTAAGATATATGATAATAATATGTCCAGATAAGGTTTGAAAGATTTGGAGTTTTGTAATTCTCAAATGATGGCAGAATTTATCATCTTTATTCTGTGGTTCATATATCCTATTCAAATTCGTAAAAACACCAAAAATGTGTTGAACTTCAAAGTGTACTGAAGAACACTTTTCAGGATGCATTCACCAGTTCTCCGGCGAATAGCCGATGCGTTTTTCAGGGAAGTTTCCCCTTTCCTGCTGCATTTGGGGATGTTTGTTCCCACCATTATGGGACAGTGCACTCCCGAGCAGCAAGCACACTGGCTTCCATTAGCATTGGATATGCAGATACTCGGTACTTATGCACAGGTAAAAAATAAACTTAATCTTTTGTGAACCATAACAGACCTCGATGACACAAAAATCCTTGTAACTCCTTAAAAATTCGGGCGGCTTTTTCAACACTTTCAGTAGCTGGAACGTTGAGTAGCGTTGCTCAACTCCTTGCTGAAAAAGGTTTAGTAGTCGCATCACCGACGCAGTAAAAATACGTGCGCAAAATGCGATCAGGACCCACATTCCCACGTAGTTTGGGACGTCGTTTAAAAACTAGTAGTTAATTTAGTATGAAACACTGTCTTCTTAGAATATTCGTTTATTTCGCCTTATTTATATGCCTTATAAAAGAGTTTTATTACTTTTATATTGTGGAAGTTGTGCTAAAGAAGAGTCTATATTTTAGTTCACAAAATATTAGTACGTTTTGTTGCTTAATTGTAATAGATTACAATGTTGATTATTCAGCTTGAGTTTGTTTTATCATAACCCCTTAATAGACGGAAAACAGTATTTTTATACAAAATAAACAGATTCTTTGCCCTGATAATTCTTGGGGTCTAATAAAGCCTTGTAAAAATAAATTTGGGACTTGATCTAAAGGCCGGTCGAACTTTGAGGTCGTTAGTGGCGTGGCGTGTGATCACACGAAATCTGGATGGTGGCGGATGGTAGATGGCGGGAAGGTGGTATGTTCCAGTGGTTTTCAGTTCAGAGTTTGCCCTACGATCCTTGCGTTAAGCTATGGGAGAGTCCTATATATCCCCGCCGTTTACAATCCATAAAGGAGTTTCCATAGGCATAACAAAAACAGTTCATGCACCTGCGGACTACTTTTATCGCGTATTTGGTTTAGGAGTTGGTTAAAAATGCGTGTTTAATTGTTTTTACTGAGTCTTAAGTTATTAAATGTTACTAGCGGCCCGTCCCGGCTTCGCACGGGTGGACAAAATTCTTAAATTTTTTTTCTATTATTAAATATTTTTTCCGTTAGCGCCATCTAGCGTCCGGTAGACGAACTACTTGCGGTTAACGCGTTGCTATGGTAACGTTATTGATACAATGGAAAAAGAGCGGAGAGACAAACACACAAACCACTGTGATCTGAGATTATAGATTTAGAAGGCTAAAGGTTTATAAATTCAGCTCTGTTATACCTTTTGAATATATGTGTTCGTCTCTCAATATAGATTAAAAAAGAATAACTTTGTTTTAAATTATGAAAATGATTGCAGACTGAGCTAGGACACGGCACATTCATCCGGGGCTTGGAGACGACCGCAACCTACGACGAGGCTACTGAGGAGTTCGTGTTGCACAGCCCGAAGCTGTCTTCGTACAAATGGTGGGCCGGAGGATGTAAGACTTTAGTTTAATTTTATGGGAATGTGTTCGACCTTAGCCTCTTGATTTGGGCCATTTTACGTGTCTTGGGTTTTCTTCTTACTCCAACCATACCAGTTCATTCTAGAAGATTAGCTATTTAGACTGCTGCAGGCTTCCTTAAATGGATTCCTTCCTTCCAGGATAAGCTGTGCTTGTTGATCTATGACGCTTCTGCATTCTAATAGGACGTGCTATGGAGTTTCTTCTGCCTAAACAAATTGTTTCTGCATAGAAAACTATTTGCTGCAATCTCCAACACGTCTGTCAGGCTTGGAAATTTTGGCAAAAACATTCCAACCAACCATTTTGTAGGAGTCTTCAGTTCAGCAAGGGGGTCCCCCTTCGTCGGCTGAGATAATGATAAATAAATGTATAATGGCTATTTACTACTTACCACTAATAAAAATCGATAGGAACAATACAATAATTGTTCCTACTTAGGAGGTGCTACACCATAACATAGAAAGACGAAAGACTATTTCCATTGAACAACAAGAGTAGGTATTATATGAAAAGTGAAAATCACGATTTAGTTTACTTTTTCATTTCTTCCATTACTATAAGTCTTTTACATTCAAAGTTTATACATTTGACATTGATCTCTTTTCATTAATTTTCAGTGGGTAATACCGTCAACCATTGTATAGTCGTAGCCCAATTATACACCAAAGGAGAATGCTACGGACCTCATCCATTCATAGTCCAAATACGAGATCTCGATACCCATATGCCCCTGAAAGGCTTGAAAGTGGGTGACATTGGTCCGAAATTGGGATTTCAGACAGCTGACAATGGATTTCTTGGGTTTGATCACTTCCGTATACCCAGAGAAAATCTGATGATGAAGAATGCAGAAGTATTAAAAGTAAGAAAAGCATTTTAATCCAAGTTTATTCCAATGCTTAAATAAAGGCAGTCCCTTATATCCAATCCTTACATGTGATAACTGCAGTCTGTTTAAGCACATCATATTAAGAGTCGTCTGTATACTTATGTTTATTGTATTCAGTTTTAATTTTACTTCGAAATTGTTTTTTTCCCAAAACTAATATGGGTTGGCATGAAGAATATAGTCCATTTTTTCAGTTTCATAAGGCACCTTAAGACAACTGACATTTTTGTAGCCTTATTACCCTGTATATATGTTTTAATCTTTTAGTTTTTTGCAGTACATCCTTAAACTAATTATATTCTATTTCTGCTGGCTATTGGCAATAGGCCCTCAAACAAGCCTCGTCAGAATACCAGCGTTGCCGTGACACGCATTTGTGTCATAAAGTCATAACATCGCACCCAAGGCGGGCATTTATTTCAGGATTCAATTTATTTCATGTGTTGATCAATAAATGTTTCTCTCTCTCTCTCTCTCTCTTTCTCAAATGAACCACTTAAAATATTTCGAAAATGAAAATGTATCTAAAATTTTGTAAATTAAAAAAAGTAGTTAATGAATGACACATTAAAATTTTTCGTAATTACTTGTAATATCAATGTTCCTTATTTGAGAATGAGAAAAAGTATTCACATTAAAGAATTTGCAATTGTTTTTCAGGATGGTACTTACGTAAAGGTCGCCAGACATGGTAAACTTACATACGGCACTATGGTCTTTGTTCGGGTGATGTTAGTCAGCGAAATGGCTTTTAACTTGGCGAAAGCAGTCACAATCGCTGTGAGGTATTCCGCTGTGCGAAGACAATCCCAGCCAAAACCCGAGTAAGCATACATCACCTTTGTAATCTGAAGCAACAATAAGTAAAGCTTAATTCATGAAAAAGTAAACAAAAAATTTGCAATTATATTTTATATTTTATTTATTATAATTATATTTTTATGATAATAAATTTACAAAATTGAGAATTTACCTAAAGCTTGACAGCATACAATTTCCAAAAAGATCGGTAGCTATATTTTTTTATAATTCTAAATCGTGACTGTTGCGATTTTGTATGTCGCTTATAATTTAGAAAAATTATAAACCCGATTTAAAGTGATTTAACTAGTAGTTAAATCTATGGTAAAGCTAATTACAGGTTTGCCTCATAATCATCCATTATATTACTGGACATGCCATGAGTAATTTACTTAGTATTTCTATTTTTGTTTGATCTCTAGTTACATTCCAACATAGTATGTTTACTTTTCCAGAGAGCCAGAGCCACAAGTGCTGGATTATCTCACTCAGCAGCATAAGCTCTTCATCAGCATCTCAACAGCTCACGCCTTTCAGATGACCAGCAGCTGGCTGTGGACAACCTTTACAGCAGTTCTCAAAGACATGCGCGATGGCAACACTGACAGCTTGCCAGAGGTGAGATTCTTACTAGGGTGACGCTCAAAGTTGTTTAAATCAATGATAAATAACTTTTCATCCTTAGATTAGAATTCTTTGGACTTACCTAAAGATCGCAATCCACTTTAAAAGACTGGGGGTTTTTGCTACAGTCTTCGCGGTCGGCAGAAAACGACTGTAATCAGAATGTTATTTGGATAGTGTGCTCAGGAGCTTCTTCCATCGGCCATCCAGACCACTGCGTGCTACCAACCTTTTTTGGTTACTATTCCTACCTGTCGCAAAAAGCGCTTCTTTCACAATGCGCACAGCAAAGGAGTGGAACTCCCTCCCTAAGTCTGTATTTCCGAGTACTTATAACCCGTCCCTTTTTCAAAGCAATGGTGAATAGGCATCTCCTGGGTTAGCTCGTTCCATCGCGGATTCTGTCTTGGCCTTGGCTTGATTGAGATCAAGAGCGAACCCTATCAAGAAAACTTGTCTATTTTTCTATATTCTTATGTGATTACCTCCAACAATCACCTTTTTATGAAACCATTAAGAGTAAAGAGCTGGTGTTATTTTATTCTGCCGAAGACCGCATACGGACACGTAACTATTATATGCAAAATAAATTTCAATTATATTCAAATTGAAAGCTTCCTATTTCAGTTGCATGCGTTGTCCAGCTGTCTCAAGGCCGTCTGCACTTCCGACTGTTCCGCCTTCATCGAGCAGTGTCGATTCGCATGCGGTGGTCACGGTTACATGATATCGTCAAATTTGCCCTCACTGTACGCCTTCACCACAGCCACCAGAACTTATGAAGGAGACTACACGGTGCTACTACTACAGACAGCAAGGTGATTACGTTTATAAAATAATTTGGGAAACAATCAAACAATCAGCTACTTATAATAAGATGACTTGCAAAATGCATTCTAATTCAAACATATTAAGAATAATAAAATTTATTTGCTAATACCGTGTATAACAATCACATCTAGTTTTGTGAATCAACAGTATTCGCGTTATTGTTGTAGGCATGCAAATCTATAATCTAAGATCACAGTGGTTTGTGTGTTTGTCTGTCCGCTCTTTTACCCGCTTTTTTTCCCATTGTATCAATAACGTTACCATAGCAACGCGTTAACAGCAAGTAGTTCGTCTACCGGACGCTAGATGGCACTAACGGAAAAATATTTAATAATAGAAAAAATTTAAAGAATTTTGTCCACCCGTGCGAAGCCGGGACGGGCCGCTAAGAACACAAATTTGTCGTTTGTGTGTTTGTCTGTCCGCTTTCCCCCCCGATCTTTTTCCATTGTATACGCGTTACCATAGCAACGTATTAGGATGATGCGAATTAAACCGGGCTTCCAACGCACAAATCTCATATTTTGAAATGTCCGTTAATTTGCGCAAATACGCGCAAATAGCGAATAAATAAGTTAGACTACAACCAAATTCTTACAGATTCCTTGTAAAAATGTGGGAACAAGCGGAAGCAGGGAATCCTGTTACCCGAACACTGACATACCTAACTAGTCATCAAACCAAAAATAAGTGGGATGATAGTCCTGAGGGAATCATCAGATCCTTTGAAGCTGTCGCTGCCGGGTAAATATGATCCCATTTTTAAATGTTTACATCAGATATTCAATTTTAGATGTCTTCCCATTCCATCCTGTTTGATATATTTTATACTTTTAAATAAAACGTTTCGACTCCTAACAGTTACGCAAATTTGAGCTAAGCGTTGGAATACTAAGCTAAGCTTGGATGCTTAAATAAGATATCTTAGGACCAGGAAATAATGAATTATTAATTTGTTTTCTAGCAAAATCAAAGCATGTGTTGCCAGCATAAGGAAGCATATAAAAAATGGCTTTGATTATGAGGATGCTTGGCAAATGACTACGGTGCAGCTGGTGGCAGCAGCTGAGGTAAAATAAATACAAGATATACACTTCATATCTAAAGATTAGCTTTTACCTGCAGCTTTAATCGCGTTAGATTACCGACCAAAAGTTTTATTTCTATCCCATTATGCATAATACTAATGTTAGTGGCTGTGATAGTTTACCATATTGAATATGCATTTTTAAACATTGATAACATATTTTCATAATTTTATATGTTTCTTGCATTTTTTCCAATGCTATCTTATTGGAACGGAGCGAGCGAAGCTCCCATGGATCAGCTTCAATGAGGAAATGTATGTGACGCCATAACTCTATGAGTTCTTAGCCGATTTTCGTATTCTTTGTAATGAAACGAACTAACAGGTTAAGAACTAGATTGTGACCCGAATTTCGAAATTCGCACAACTAAAAAACATTTGCTCTATGGGATTTCCCATTGAAACAAAAAAGCGCGCGCTTTTTGAAAGTTTTCATTTTTATGGAATTTTAAAATTTACTAAACATTTATTGATTTTTTTAGTATTACTCTCCACTCCAATATAACGTGTTAGCGAAGCTTTATGCTTAGCGACTGCATCGACCTAGTAAGATAAAATATTTTAAAAGAAAAATACTAGAGAAATCGACTAGGTCCACAAGTTTTTCCCGCCTGAGGATACACTTGTGAGCAGATTCGTTTTTTTCTACTATTTTTAATTGTTCTGTAATCAATGAAAACAGTGTTTTTTAACTCCATTATTTAAATATTAGAAGCTTAAGTTTTTTAATGTTTACCTACATATTGTAATAATGTCTATTTGTTTAGTAATGTATAAAATTTTCGATCTTGACGACTTTCGTGTACGGTGAAACTCGAATAAGTTTATGATTGCACCTTTATGCTGTTTTTATATAATAAAAAAAAGAAATGGCAAAGGCCATAAGCATGAAAATATATTTAGTTTTAATATTACAAAGATTGGTAATAACCATTTCTCTGTTTTTAGGCGCATTGTCGTGCAATTCTGTCAAGAGTATATCATTCGGAGACATTGCGGTTAAGTTCCCCATGCAGTATTGGAGTAAAGGTGGTCCTGGTACAGCTCGCTGAGCTCTATTTATTGTACTGGGCGTTGGAGAGAACCGGAGATTTGTTGAGGGTAAATATTTCTTTTCTAAGTTATCTCTCGTGTAAGTTGATTCACTGGCCTTATTTATTTCTTATTTTTCATACAAGCTTATTTTTTTAATAACGTCGAAGGTGACTTCACCCCAGAACAGTTGCTCAATCTTTGCTAAGCGCAAGTTTGATCGTGTAGGGTTACTGTTTTCATCATTAGGATGGTTCTTACCAATACCAACTCCAGACGCCTTGATGACATGAGTTCATTGAGAGGAGGGCTAAGAAACTCACCAGCAATGATGATCTTTTTTATAATAAGCTGAACAGCCGTGAACATAGACAGAAGGTCTATGAAGGCCTATCCGTTTTTTATAGGGTACATTTCGGAGAGTGTGCAGCAGAATTGCACAATCTTGTTCCGCCGTCCCCATTTTGTCATCGGACGACTAGACTTACAAATAGGCGTCACCGTTATATGCATGGAGGTTAGAGAGAAGGAGAACGATCGCTGTAGAAAATAGTGTCCCAGATATTTCTGGGAAAAAAAAATTAAAAAAAATAAATTCTAACAAAATAAATTAGATTTATAATTTTTATATATTTTATGCATTTTCAATGCGATCTTATAAGATAAATTATTATAATAGAAAAATACTAGAAAAAATCGACTCGGGTCACAAGTGAATCTCAGGCGGGAATCACTTGTGACCCGAGTCGATTTTTTCTAGTATTTTTCTATTATAATAATTTATCTTATAAGATCGCATTGAAAATGCATAAAATATATAAAAATTATAAATCTAACATGGCTGTTTCATCTTAATCGATTGACCAAACATTTGTAAAAATGTTTCTTTCGAATACGAGAGGATGTTCCTCTCATTGATGAAACAACGCTGGCCTACAGCGTAAAATCAGGAATGTACTAGAAAATTTCGACGAGTGTTCGCAAGGCTCGGTAGCTCAATTGGGAGAGCATTGGACCGGATTTCCAAAGGTTGCGGGTTCGGTTCCCGCCTGAGATTCACTTGTGACCCGAGTCGATTTTTTCTAGTATTTTTCTATTATAATAAAATAAATTAGGCGCTGTGATCGCTAAGTTGTCTCAATAAAAGCAGGCTGTTCTTTTTGTACATTATTCAACTAACTCCATCTACTTGTACTCATAAATAGCTAACTTCGCAGATACTACTTACCGACGGCAGCGCGGCTGGTGCCTGAAAAATGAACTATAAACTCTACAAATTTTCAGGGACAAACGGGCTAATGCTTTAGCACGTAGCGATCATTCTCCTTCTCTCTAACCTCCATGGTTATATGTATGATATACCAAAGAGTACTAAGCGTTTGGTTTCAATTTTGTGATTTGTACCGCTAAAGAGTGGAACTTCTTGCCTACGTCTGTGTTTTCTAACACATTCAATTTAGTTATCTTCTAGGCAATCGCGTCACATCCTAGATCGCATCATCGCTTACCATCAGGAAAGATAGCGGTCAAGCACTTAGCTATTTACAATAAAAAAAAAGAAAATTGGTTGCCTGTAAAGTCAGTTTACGGACGATAATTTTACGTGATAGCGTCATAAGAAAACATTGATGAAAAATTGCATACTTTTATAAATTGAATTGAATTATTATCACTGAATTATCATTATTTTGTAAAATACAAAAAAGGAGTTAATTGAAAATAATTTAGTTTTATTTTTTTATCATTATTTTATTTAATTATTTATTATTGTTATTTTTTTTTCGATAAATAAACATTGAGTTGTGATAAACAATAGAAACAACAATTTTTCACTTCATGAAGTGGAAGAGAGATAGATGCTCCACAAGTCGAACGCTTAGGCCAATCGTCCCTCTCTATCGCTCTCGCTTGCACGCTCGGCTCAGGCGGAACGTTACACTTTTTCGTGCATGCAGCCGGTGTTCATCGATTTATAAGACGTTATCACGTCAATAAATCATTGTACCTTGTTGAGTACATAAGAACGATAGGAAAGCCAGGTCGAAGTAGATAATAAGCTTTTCTATATTGGCTTGCGTTTGGGTGGTACCAGCGTTGTTCCTAAAGTTCATAATACAAGGGCTTTAATGACTTGGGTTCAGAACAACGTATGGGATGCTGTCTTACATTATAATATCATTTGTTTCAGTTTACAACAATTACAGAAGATGATATTGTTTATCTGCAGCAGAGGTATGAACAGCTGCTGAGGAAGATAAGACCCAACGCGGTTGGACTTGTAGACGCTTTTGATCTAAGAGATGAAGTGAGTTTAAAGAATAAAAAAATTATTGATGAAGCTACCTTTACTTATCCATTACTAAAACAAAAATATGTAGCTTACTTCCGCAAAATCCAAGCAAGGCTCACCGGGCAAATAAATGCAGAAGCCGCAGACACAGGCACCTTTACCTTTTCAGTAAGCACTTAGTGCTCGGTAGTACACGGAGCTGTTAGAAGCTCCTGATGATGCTCCGTGTGGGGGTGAAACACGTGTGAAAGTGTCGGTTTCGGTGTGAATTTATTTGCGGGCGCCGCGTCTGAAGTAAGCTACATATCAAATCAAATTATTTATATACAATATACAAGATGACACATACATATTTTACGTTGACAGCTGTACTAGTAAAAACTGTGTCACAGCTGTCAGCATCGCCCTCCTTAGTCTTTTATAAAGTTAATATAAAATTTCTTAAAAAAAAGAAAAGATAAATTAAACTAAATTGAGTTTTTAAACAGAGCTAAGGAATAAGAGTATAAAATTTAAAAACAAACAAAGAAAACAGATTTTACCACTAGAGTGTGTGTTTTTGTGTTTACGTGTGCGAGTGTATGTGTGTGAGTGCGTGCGTGAGAGAAAGTGACATATTGAAGCGAAGTTTCTATACGGACGTTCGGGCCGCTCGCATATAGGCGCTCGCTGCGCTGCCACTCTATCCGTGCTTAGCATCAGATTATATCATTATGCGAGAGCGTCAGATTTAGTACCTTTACACGATGTGTATTTTAATGCTTAGATCCTACGCTTTATACTATAAAGCTTCGCTTCTTTATTGCGTCCCTAGACGGCACTTTTTGTTTTACTAATAATCACTCAATACCTTGGACTCCAGACGCTGCGGTCGACCTTGGGTGCGTACGATGGACGAGTGTACGAACGTCTGATGGAGGAAGCCATGAAGAGTCCCCTAAACAAGGAACCAGTTAACGAGAGCTTCCATAAATACATCAAGCCTATGATGGAAAAAGCCAAGCTTTAATATTAAAATGTGGATTTTGCTTTGTAACAAATGGAATAAAATGTATTCACCTGTTTTATCTTATCATCTACTATACCACCGCATCCCAAGCATACTGGCTGTTTCACGCTTATCGGTTATATACAAATGTTTATAAAAAACCCGCATGTAGATATTTGTTCAAATATAAACTTCAAGGTCTTTTACTTATCCAATGATAATAATTTTATGATAACCCATTGGTGCAATGATAGCAGTGCTGACATTAGCACTGTCGGTCGTAGTCCTTTTTTTGGGGTTCCGTACCTCAAACGGAAAAAACACAACCCTTAAAGGATCACTTTGTTGTCTGTCTGTCAAGATCCTTTATCTTAGGAACGCGTGGAGGTACCTATAAAAAATATAAATTCTAAGTTAACGTGAAAAAAGATACGACCTTTTTTGCAGCATAAAACGCATGATTCGACACTCTCAAGAGAATCAAAATATATAGGGTGTTTTCCGTTGACATAGAATCATGAAGTTTGTCATGAAGCAACGTCATGTCGCACAAGTAAAGTGGAAAATCTGAAAACAACAAATTTGTTGATGCATTACAAAAAAAACTTTTTTGCGATCATAATCTTACTTGCATTTGATAAACTAACCGCGACCTTTTTCGATTTATGGGTACAAAAGTTTTCCAACGGCAAAGTTAAGTTTGCCCCTAAATCCGTTTATCTTGATTCCAGAGATGTGCAAAATAGGTTATAAAATGTATTTAAATGCAAAATGCAAATACTTTTTGCATTTTGTTATTTCAAATACAAAATACAGAATAGTTTTTCATTTTATATTTAAAATACTAAATGCAAAATACGTATTTACAAAATTCTTTATTACAATAGAGTACTTTTAGTTTTAAACTATTTTTATTTTGTCAAAAAAATATTTATTTCAGCCAGCTAACAGGCTGGTAAATTTATTTTGATACTTAAATTAAATTAACTAAACAGATTTTAATAAAATAATTTGCTCTAATACACTGTCGCTCATCTTTCTCCTGTGTGGTCTCATAATCATGCCACCATAAGAAAAAAGCCTTTCTACCAGCGTAAAGCTAGGCAAGCAGGTATTATATTTCGAGAATAACATCTTTACTGTAGGATATTTATTTAATGATTGCAGGCTGACATTATCCTTCAAATATTGCAATGATTCCCGGTCATTTGCACTATCACTAGCTAGTGAGGAATCCGAATCATCATCGAACATGTAGTAGGATTCATTTGAGATGATTGAGATGTATTATTTACATCTCTATCATCATTTTTAAGTTTTCTCACTTCTGCAAGGAACAATGCCTTTATATGTTTTCTATTTCCTTTTGGCGCCCATTTAAATTAAAAAAAAGGATAAGACACCGATGCCAAAATTGCATCTTTAGCTTTATTATCCTTAAAAAAGTACTATTTTCATCACATTATTTTATTAATTGTTTGATGTTTACAAAAATTATTTTGCATTTTGCAAATACAAAATATGTCCTAAAAGGTATTTCAAACTAGGTGATGCAGTCGCTAAGCATAAAGCTACGCTAGCACCATATATTGGAGCGGAACGTAATACCTAAAAAAGAAAAAAAAAATTTTTTTGCGATATTCAAAATTCGGGCTCCGTCACCATCTGGTCCTAAACCTGTTGATTTGATTCACCATAAAAAATATTAAAATTGGTTAAGAACTCTGGTGCCGTGTAGTGCCGGCCTAGAATAGCACTACTCCCCTCTCATCCCGTGGGTGTCGTAAGAGCCGACTAAGGGAAACCTCACCTAAGGAGATGGGCAGCAGCATCTCTTTATGCGTACGGGTCATACTGCGATCGCCAACCCGCCTGCCAAGCGTGGCGATTATGGCAAAACCCCTCAAATGGATAGGCACAACAAGAAACGGCTCCTAGTCCCCGGCAGCCAAACCATTCCTAGCTACGGTAGCGGCTACGGTAACGGTGCGGCAGGGGGTGCGAAGAATCTCCGGGTAGGTTGCGGCTACCAACACCGACGACTGGACCTGGCAACATATAACACGCGCACATTGAGGACCGACGCGAAAATTACAGAGTTGGAAGAAGTTATCGGCAAGTTACACTGGGTCGTCATCGGGCTGTCTGAAGTCCGAAGAGAGGGAGAGGACACGATAATTCTGGACTCCGGTAACTTGCTGTACTTCCGGGAGGGCGACCAACTGTCCGTGGGTGGTGTCGGGTTTATCGTCCACAAGTCCCTCTTCAACAACGTGCTATCCATCGGTAGTGTTTCCAGCAGAGTGGCATACTTGGTACTCAGAATATCATCACGGTATTCGTTGACGGTCATCCAAGTATACGCTCCAACCTCGAAACACGACGATGACGAAGTGGAGGCTATGTATGAGGAGATTTCTAGGGCCATACATAGTCACAAATCCCACTACACGGTTGTGATGGGGGACTTCAATGCAAAGTTGGGGAAGCGCTGCGGTGACGAGTTGAGAGTGGGGCAATTTGGATTTGGAGAATGGAACGACAGAGGACTGATGCTGGCGGACTTTATGGAGAGGGAGAACCTCTATATGATGAACTCCTTCTTCAGAAAGCCCGTAACTCGCAAATGGACCTGGATAAGTCCCGACGGCAAGGTCAAAAATGAGATCGATTTTATCATGTCAACGAGGAAGCAAATATTCAATGACGTCTCTTTGATCAACGCTGTTAAGACAGGGAGCGATCACCGACTGGTAAGAGGCACATTGAATATCAACGAGAAGCTTGAAAGATCGCGACTGATAAAATCTACGCTCCGACCAGTGCCGACCCAGATTCAAAACCCCGAACGCTTTCAGCTCGAGCTCCAGAATCGCTTCGAGACCCTTGATAACTGCATAGATGTGGACGATCTGAACGACCTGGTGGTGGATGCTGTCCGTACGGTAGGGTCAAAATACTTCAAAACCCACCGTCCCAAATTGAAGAAACTCTCCGCACATACACTCGAACTCATGGATAAGAGACATGAAATGAGACTGCAAGACTCAGCGGATGCCCTACGTTATAGGCAGCTTAATAGACAGATCTCGAAGTCGCTGACGAGCGAGCTTCGCCAATTTAATACCGAGCGTATTAAAGAGGCCATAGAGCGGAACAAAGGCTCCAAAGTGTTCGCTAGAGATCTGTCTATTGGGCAAAGTCAACTGACGAGGCTGAAAACTGAGAAGGGCAGTATCATTTCATCGACTCCTGAAATCTTGAGAGAGATTGAGAGTTTCTATAGGCAGCTGTATTCCAGTATCACACCAGGCCAAAGCAGAGCTCGAGATCCTAGAGCAAAGCTTTCCCGACACTATACCGAAGATATCCCGGACGTCAGCCTGTACGAGATTAGAATGGCCCTCAAACAGCTAAAGAACAACAAGGCGGCGGGAGATGATGGAATTACAACAGAGCTTCTGAGAGCGGGCGGCACGCCGGTACTTAAAGTCCTCCAGAAGCTCTTTAATTCTGTCATCGTCCAGTGCAACTACTGAAGAACTACAGACCCATCTCGCTTCTGAGCCATGTCTACAAGCTGTTTTCGAGGGTCATTACGAATCGTCTTGCTCGCAGGTTTGACGACTTCCAACCTCCCGAACAAGCCGGTTTCCGAAAAGGCTTTAGCACCATAGACCACATTCATACGCTGCGGCAGATTATACAGAAGACCGAAGCGTATAATCGGCCACTTTGCTTGGCGTTTGTGGACTATGAGAAGGCCTTTGTTTCGATCGAGACTTGGGCGGTGCTGCAGTCTCTCCAGAGGTGCCAAGTGGACTACAGGTATATCGAAGTGTTAAGGTGCCTGTACCAAAACGCCACTATGTCGGTCCGAGTACAGAGCCAGAGCTCTAATCCTATCCAACTACAGCGAGGAGTGAGACAGGAGACGTTATCTCTCCGAAACTGTTCACTGCTGCGTTGGAGGATATTTTTAAGCTTCTGGACTGGAATGGACTTGGCATCAACATCAACGGCGAGTACCTGACGCATCTTCGGTTTGCCGATGATATGGTCCTAATGGCTGAAAACTTGAAAGACCTGAGCACCATGCTCGAAGATCTCAGTAACGCATCCCAACGAGTGGGTCTTAAGATGAACATGGACAAGACGAAAATTATGTCCAACGTCCATGTTGCACCAGCTCCAGTAAATGTTGGGAACGTTACACTCGAAGTTGTTGACCACTATGTTTACCTAGGACATACAATACAGTTAGGTAAGTCCAACTTCGAAAAAGAGATCGCTCGTCGAATCCAACTCGGGTGGGCAGCGTTCGGGAAGCTGCGATACATTTTCGCGTCCAAAATACCTCAGTGCCTTAAGACGAAAGTCTTTAACCAGTGTGTGTTGCCAGTGATGACTTATGGCAGTGAAACGTGGTCGTTCACTATGGGTCTTGTAAGAAGGCTCAAGGTCGCCCAGCGGGCAATGGAGAGAGCTATGCTTGGTGTTTCCCTACGCGATCGAATCAGAAATGAGGAGATCCGTAGGAGAACAAAAACCGCCGACATAGCTCAAAGAATTGCGAAGCTGAAGTGGCAATGGGCAGGACACATAGCAAGGAGAACTGATGGCCGTTGGGGCGGAAAGGTTCTCGAATGGCGACCGCGTGCCGGACGACGCTCAGTGGGTAGGCCCGCTACGAGGTGGACCGACGATCTGGTCAAGGTCGCGGGAAAACGCTGGATGCGGGCAGCACAGGACCGATCGTTGTAGAGATCCTTGGGGGAGGCCTATGTCCAGCAGTGGGCGTCGTACGGCTGATATGATGATGATGATGAAGAACTCTGGAAGTTATGGCGTAACAGACATTGCGCCATTGAAGCTGATCCATGGGAGCTTCGCTTTGCTCCGCTCCAACTAGGCGATGCAGTCGCTAAGCATAAAGCTACGCTAGCACCATATATTGGAGCGGAGCGTAATACCTAAAAAAGAAAAAAAAATGTTTTTTGTTTCGATGGGAATTTTTGCGAATTTCAAAATTCGGGCTCCGTCACAATCTGGTCCTTAACCTGTTGATTCGATTCCATACAAAAAAATTTAAAATCGGTTAAGAACTCGGGAAGTTATGGCGTAACAGACATTTCACCATTGAAGCTGATCCATGGGAGCTTCGCTTCGCTCCGCTCCAATAAAATGCTTTTATAAAAAAAGTATTTAACTACAAAATGGAAATAAGTATTTCATATTTAGCATTTCAAAAACTGTTATTTTTAAATGTCACATCTGGATTCCTGTGATGAACAAACTATACACTTCACTAGAAGTTTGTACGGAAAGTTTATTTAAAGTATGACCCGCACCCGGATGGGTGCACGGATCATACTTTACAAGAAAATCGTGGCAGGTATGAAGGATCTTCATACCTGCTACGATTTCCGTAACAGTGCTTTTTTCTAATTCTCAGTAACTTTTTTTACTTACTAACTACGTTGGTGACTTTATTTCTATTGACGAGTGATTTACTGGGTAGGATGATATATTCGAAGCCAAATCAATTTTATATGACGATTTGACGACCGTTTGGAGCAACGGTAATGATTCTGCCTTTCACGCCGACGGTTCGTGGTTCGAGTTCCTGTAAGGGCAGATTGTTGTGTGATGAATACGAGTATTTGTATCTGCGTAATGGGTATATATATATATATATATATATATATATTTATTTATTTATGAGAGGGATAACAAACAGTTGTACAATGTATTTTACACATTATAGGATTATAAAGTATCTTATTACTAATTATACAACCAGCAGCGTTATCCGCAGATTACTATAAGAGAGTAATGCGTTATTATAGTAACATATTATAACAAGAAATAACTAAACTAAACTAAAAATAACAGGAATGGCTCGTCGAGGCTCGCAAGTGTTGAAGTGTTGAATGGTAACAGCAAAATAAATTAAATTAATTTTAACAATAACAATAAAACTCGCATGTTGGCGTAGGGCAGTTCAAGAACTTAATGCGACAATAATTTGTAGATTTTTGTCTTGAAAGGGGCCGTCGGGTTGAGAAGACATCAATCTCGTGGGAACCCAAATGTTCATTAAAAGTGTTCATAATTCTGTTCAGCGGGGCATGTAGACCTGCATTTGTATTAAAAAAAAAATCCTTTTTTTATAATTCCTATATACATATATATCTATTAATATTACTTATTTATTTATCACATATGTACGTTTATCTGTTACTCTAGTATCTATGGATACACATGCCTTACAGTGCTTACTTTAAGCCAGGCAAAATAACGAATGCACCTACCGTGTGAATTATATCAACTTATTACGCTGTCATTATTATCTCTGATAATTGTAATAATTTTTATAAATGCCTATGACGGTCATTTACAAAAACAACCTTATCTATACTAATATTATAAAGCTGCAGTTTGTTTGTTTGTTTGTTTGAACGCGCTAATCTCTGGAACTACTGGTCCGATTTGAATGATTCTTTCAGTGTTGGGTAGTTCATTTATCGAGGAAGGCTTTAGACTCTAGAACATCATGCTGCAACCAAAAAGAGCGAAGCAACAGTGAAAAATCATAATGACAGAAATTGATCGCGAGCAACAGCTAGTTAAAATAATAAAATTCGTGTCTGATTATAATCTAGATATACTGATATATTCTGTGTTATAAGTATTCATACTTTGTCCAATGTAGGATGATACTTTTGACAGTTGACACCTATATAGAGGGTATAAAGTTGCTATTGCAATGTCAAACCAAACATAAGGAAACAAACGCAACCTTAGTACGTAGCAATAAGGAAGTGACACCTGTCAAAAGTATCATCCTACATTGGACAAAGTATAGTGTTTTTCATGTATTAACATATCCATAAAGAAATATTAAGAAAAGTATTTCAAATGTAAGATAATATATGCTTTTTAAATATTTGTATGTAATACTCATGTCTCCCTCTCACACAAACAAAAACATCTGTCCCTTTTGAAACTCAATCCCAGGACCGACAGTTTCAAAAGCAGAATCGCTAAGGTTGCACTAAGCGATCCACAAATTGACGGGCCTGAGAAAAAAGCGGTGACGTTGAATATTGCCCCGTCCTGCACGCTCGAAATCCCGCCGCGTATGCTCACTACCTTCCCTGACGCTGTAGTGGTGTGAATTCCTTTGTTTTGGGCGTTATTCATCCATGACGACTAATTGAATATGTTTGCTTGCACCCAGCCCTTTACATCCTCCGGTATCCTACTTAAATACTAAGCAGATAGTGATAGAAGATAATAGATTGCAGTGATTAATTTGTTTTTTAGTTATTCATAATAAACAATGGTTATTTCATAGAACTAATGTCTTTTTATTGGAACTAATTACTGGAACCTTTAGAGAAAGCAGCTATAAAATATAGGTATGTAAAATATAGCTCGGTGACGTCTAAAAGTGAAGAAAAATAGGTGTGAAATTGACTTTCATTATCTAACAGTTTCTTATAAAAAGTATGGTTTACGCCTTACTTCTATCTTTTTTGCCATGTAGGATGTAATCGTCTTATTTGTTTATATCACCTATGGCAATCATTACTAATTCTTTAGAAGGGCTAAAATTTGGTCCAGTACTAGTAAGTCTATCGTTTAACACAGTCACTGTACGTATGTTTTAAAACCACGTTCACGTTATGAACAATACACGTCACATCTCCGTTCCGTCCGATTAGTTACCCCGTTACGTATGCAGAGACCTTTAAACGGTCGACCTATTGATGAGGTTGTCTAAACTAACGTCGACGATCACAGACGATACAAAAATCATTCTTAAAAGTTGTATTTTTTATAGGACTTTGGAGATGGTGGGATTAAGTTGTGTAATTTCGCTACAAACTCTCCAAAATGTACATTCGCTATCCAAGGATATAAGTTATCTGTATCAGTCACCTGTGGGTACAGTTAACTAAAATTATTTATTTATTTAAGGGAACAAACAGCATGTTATAATACATCATAAACTTAAGAAATAAAATAGTACGTTAGCCTAATAAGTTTCCAAAGCTAGCTAAATACTAAATTAGTTTTTTTATTTTAATAACAAAAGTAAACAGAGAAATTTATATAAGGGTAGGGCCGATAACGAATTAATGTTTAAATAAGTTAGGTTTTAAACCAATATAGTGGAAACACAAGTACCTATTAGAATCCAGTATCCGATACCGGATTCCTTTAAAACTTTGAGAATTCGTGGAATTTTCTTATGAAATATATAGATGACGCTGTAGGTTGGTAGGTTATATTTTTTACACGATCTAATAAGATGAGTATTTGCTCTATACCTTATTTTATAAGAAAAGATTTATATAAGGAGGGTGTATTTATAAAAATATACTTTTTCTATCCCTATAAAACACAATCCTTAATGTCTTTTACTTGCATTATGAGCAGTAATCCCGATAGTTTTCAAAACCGCAAATAGTTTGTATAAACTCATATTACTTATCTACCGAAAGCCTATGTAAGGAAAGTACTAACTCACGAACGAATATACATTCCTCAGCAGAGCGTATCGCCGATGTGGTGTCGTCTGTACATTCGTTCGCAAATTCGCAGTTTCCTTCTTATCTAATCATAGTTGTTGATCGTAACAATGACATAATTACAAAGAAACCAGTAATATCACAACACAGATATAGTAGAGTCGCTAAACAAGTTGATTTTTATTAATTCTCTCGTTAAATAAACTGGAACTTGTAAATATAATGACGAGACGAAAAGTGAACGAAGATTTAGATAGAGAAAGAAAGAAATGTACGTTCAACGTTGAAGAACTGACTCACTTCTTGGATGGCGGAGCAGAATCTACTAAGAGGAGACGTCATATAGGTAACTTTATTTTGTTTCAAAGTGTTTACCTCTGAAAAGGTCAAGACTGTGTATTTATTAACTAACAATAAAAGTAAGAAAAAAAAGAAGCTATCAAATGTATATTTCGATGTCAAATAATTGATATGTGTTCTCAGTTTACTAAGCCTCTATTTCTAGAATGGGTCCCGACTGTTATAATTTTTTTTGTATTTAAAAATATTGTTGGTATGACGACTTTCTTGTTTTAGGGTATTTTTATTTCCAAATGACACAGAAACGCAGTCGAGTGTTTCAGTTTTTTAAATTACCGTTTCTTATTTTTTTTAGTTTTATGATTGAATGAGTATGTATAGTAATCTGTATCCACATGATGCTAAAATCCATCGAGCCGTTCAGGTCACAGAACGTGCCAAACAATTATACATACATACTCGCGAAAAACATAACCCTCCTTCTGGCGCAGTCTTGTAAAAACATGAGCCACAATCCAAATTAATAACAAACAGTAGTTGCTTTTAAGTTCAAAATAGCTACTGCGACCTTAACAGATCCGTTGACTATTTCCTAAGCGGACGCTAGCGCCATCTCGTTATGTTCTAGGTACTACAGCCTTCAACATTGAATGAAAATAATATTTTTTACAAATATATAGAACAATCAACAAAAAAGACAGTTAAGTAATTATTATATTTTTTCTCACCACAGTTAGAAGCGTACTCGCTGGGGTAAAGAACTCGCTCGGGTTTGAGTCCCGCTTGACACATATAAAAATATAACAGTCAAATGTTAAGACAACAAAAAAATATTATGAGCTAATATTAGTCGATCGTCGAAAATCGAGTCTGAGAAATCAAAGTGTTAAAATTCAAAACGTGACGAATCAAAAGTAATGGCTGTCTCAAGCAAAATCATATACTTACCTAAATAAAATAAAATTTACTTTCAGTAATATTCAGTTATTCTTACTAGTTTATTTCGGGCTGAAAATACAAATAGCGACTCTTTCTTTGAAGATGATTGTATCTGTTATAAATTCGACTTCGAAAACTTCGTAATGAAAAACAGAATATTATGTTTTATAGTAAACTAGCGATCCGCCCCGGCTTCGTACGGATGCAATGCTCTACTATATTATGCATGTATTATACATATAAACCTTCCTCTTGAATTACTCTATCTATTAAAAAAAACCGCATCAAAATCCGTTGCGTAGTTTTACAGATTTAAGCATACATAGGGATATAGGGACAGAGAAAGCGACTTTGTTTTATACTATGTAGTGATGATAAGTAAGCGCTTGACCGCTATCTCGCCTGATGGTAAGCGACGATGCGATCTAGGATGTGACGCGCTTACCTAGAAATACCCACTCACTCGTGACTTGAAGACCCCTAAATTGTATTTGTCAGGAAACACAGACTCAGGCAAAGAGCATACAACGGTGGCACCTATTTGTAAGTCTGGTTGTCCGTTTGGTTCTTTTCCTTAAGACGCATTAAAAATGTGGGCTCCATCTGATTAGGGGAATAAGCATTTAGCCCACATACGCAGACTTTATGAGTTTAGGTATTTCATAATTTTCGAACTTTTACGGATAATATGAAAGAAAATTTTAATTGATATGTTTCCTTAGATAACATTTCTTTTGCACTTGAACTTTAACAGAGACGAAAATACTGAGCATAAAAGGTATCACGGATGAAGTACCAGAGGAGTACCTCAGTCATAAAGAGAGGTATGAAAACGCGATACGCAAAGTAGTACTCTACTACAAAGCTGAGAAGGAACTAGATGACCCTAATGCGGACTTCTTTGAAAAAATCAGGTAAGAGAACTTCTTTCACTTTAACGTGCTTTTAAATTCACCTGTATGTTAACTTGTTTGTTTGTAATGGAATCTTCTAACGCGATTTTGAGCCACTTCAAAACGTTGGATTATTTTAAAATTTTGCACACTTATCACAGCCCGATGACAATACAGTATTAAAATTATCCCAGAAATTATGTATGATATTACAGTACAAAGAATAACTGAAAAATTGTTTTCGCTCTCTCGCTTGCACGCGCGGCTCAAGCGGTACGTGAAAATGACGGAACGAACAAAGAGTCGTGCTTTTTCGAGCGTCCAGGCGGCGTCCATTGAATCATAAGACGTTATCACGTGAAAAACTGAAAAACACACTTTTATGGTAAACCGAACAAAAAGCAAAAAATAATTTCAATATAATAACTATGTAATTAAAGAGAAAATAATGTAATTGTTGGACACATGGTACTACAATGTCCACATATTATTACTCGTGACTTTTCATCATCTTAGGCTATAGATGTTCACTGCAGGGCGGAAACCTATATCAAAAAAGGCGTTTAGCCATAATCTTCACTCTTGGCGGGCGGGTTGGAGTAAAAATTTGGAAAACGCTGGTACCCTGTTTGTGGCATGCGGGAGGTGTGTGAAGATTACCTCCGACCTTTACGACACTCAGCGAGCTATGGAAAGAGCTCGGTGTTACCTTGCGTGATAAAATCCGTAAATTGGACATTCACAAGAGAACTAACTTCTCGACTTAGCTCTTTGAGTCGCTAAGCTGAAATGGCAATGTGCAGGCCATACCGGTCGCAATAATGATGACTGTTGGGGAAGAATAGTTCTTTAGCGTGGGAGAACCCTACTGGGTGAAGTTTTGGGGAAGTCAACAGCTGAAATTGCATGTACTCTGGAAATGCATGTGCTCATACCACCATCTATCTCAATTCTTCCTTCGGACAGTCAGACGCACTGCGGGCTACCCTTTCTTGGTTTCTATTTTTAATTGTCGCAACAAGTGTCTCTCAACATCTTTCTAAAACACACACCCTCCCTGCGTCTGTATTTCCGAGTACTTATCACCCATCTGTTTTCAAAGCCAGCGAGATTAGACACCTCTGGGTTAGCTGGCTTCATCGTAGATACTGTATTGGCCCCCGAGCTTGTCTGGGATCAAGAGCGAACCCATTCAACATAAAAAAATGCTAAGAGTTGCTTCTTGTGGCGCTATAAAGAGCCGGCATATGTCCAGCAGAGTATTCGAGATGGCTGGTGATAATGTTAAATCAACATATGATTGGGTTTGGCGTGGGGAGAATTTGCAATAAGTATTGTTTCTACAGTATTTTCATCCACAAGGAGATGGCCTGCGTCTCAAATAAGAACAGGTGATGCTGAATTTGACTCATTTAATTGGGTGTTTCAGGTTAAGCTTCCGGCACTTAATCAGGTGGGCAGTATTCAAAGACATCAGCCCTATTGGGTTGCATTATAGTATGTTTATTCCTACGATAGTCGGCCAAGCAAATGATCAGCAGCGAGAATACTGGCTGCCGAAGGCGAATAATTTAGAAATTATAGGATCTTATGCGCAGGTAAACTGACCGTTTCTTATTTCTTAATACCTATAAAAAATATTAATTAAGGCATATTCTGCTGTTAGGTGAGCGTTTTGGATTCTTCCCTGATTTACATCGTACAAATCGCATATTTAGCAACATGGCTTATTTGGCCCACATACCGTTTCAAATGCAAGGTTACAATTGCTGGATCTGAGTGCCTGCACAGCGAGTGCCTTAGACTATAGTGCCAGGGACTAAGGGATTCTGAATTGGTAACCGAACTCCGAATCGTTTGAAGAATTTTTTTTCTTCATTATTACCTATTGTTTTATTACAATATTTGTAAGGTTCTCTTTTTGGTGACATTCTTCCCATAAGCATTAGGCACCTGTTTATTTATGTTCATTTGGATAATCGTACGTTACAGGCATATAATTCAGAGGCATTCATTTAAATTAATCTTTTATATATTAAAATTAGGTTCCTTATGTTATTGCAAAACATGAATGTCAATGTCGCCTGTTAAGAACCTAGGGCGTTAGGATCTCTAAAAGTGTGATTTGCCGAATTATTTCAAATCAATGCTTAGACATCAAAATAAGGTTTATAATATCTAACAAATCAATCTGTTTCCTGTTATCTTTATGATGTTACCGCCTTACCAACTAATTCCATATGAGACAGTCGG
This sequence comes from Calamotropha paludella, assembly GCA_927399485.1. NCBI lineage: Eukaryota > Metazoa > Arthropoda > Insecta > Lepidoptera > Crambidae > Calamotropha > Calamotropha paludella. The sequence goes on from OV656804.1 coordinate 29,281,749, forward strand.
TAACTAAACGCCATAAACCACAGCCTGAGAAATTGACTAAGCGTTAAGTAAATTATATAGATTTGAGGACAATTATGTTTCATCAGTACTTATGTTATAATAATTTACAAAGGTTCGACATCTGTAGATTGAAGCTTACACAATGATTATGAATGCGGAAATAAAAAATACGAGATATCTACAATTTCAGACAGAACTAGGCCACGGCACTTTCGTTCGTGGCTTAGAAACAATTGCCACCTACGACCCTGACTCTGAAGAATTTGTCCTGCATAGCCCTACTCTCACATCATACAAATGGTGGCCAGGAAATTGTAAGTATTACTTGCTACTTATATAAATAGAATATTTTGACCCTACAACTAATATTTACTGGTTTATATAAATGCAAGTAAGACATTTTTAAAGATTCCTGTAATATGTACTGCGTTACTAAGCCAGGTAACGATAATTATCAGACTAATGCTAGGAATGATAAACACCTTCGAAATATAGTTAATACAGAACTCGACGTTAAAATTCTGGTACCAATTAGTCTTCCACTATAGGAGCGTGTTTGTATTTTGAAGTATTTCAAGTCTATTATTGTTTTGTTTGTGTCTTCAAACATCGTCCATCTTTTTTACAGTGGGGCATACAGTGAACTACTGCATCGTGGTTGCACAGCTCATAACCAAAGGGCAGAATTATGGGATACATACGTTTATGGTGCAGTTGAGGAATGAGGAGACGCATATGCCCCTCCCTGGTATCAAGCTGGGCGAGATAGGACCCAAGCTAGGATTCAATACGGCCAATAACGGCTTTTTAGGTTTTGAACACCATAGGATACCTAGAGATTGCATGCTTATGAAGAACGCTCAGGTTCTGAAGGTAGGCTTACATATATGATTTGTATAAATTGTTTTATTTTGTGTTGTTTAGTTTAGTGTCCCATTCTGAATAAATTATATATTAATATATTGCTTCTTGTAAGTAAAACATACATAATTAGGAACATTATTAGCAAATTTCAAGTTCATATGTCAATGAAAGGTTTAGAAATTCTTCGAAACAAAATTTTGTAATAGAAGCTAACTTCGGTGGCTTCTAATTCCTTTGTTTTCAAATAAATAAATATAAGACAAAATCACATATATACACATATACTACGCTGAACCCTTTGAAGAGCTTAAGCACTTGAGTTATGGAATTTAGAAATAACGACGGTATCACAACACCCAGACTCGGATTCGAAAAATTCGTATTTTACATTAATTTGGCTGCAATCGAACATTATTTCAGGTCTTCTTACAAAGTCTTGCTCTTTCCTAGGACGGTACTTTCGTAGCTTCGCGTAATAGCAAATTGACGTACGGCACAATGGTGTTTGTGAGGGTGACGATAGTGATGACCACCGCTAATACCATGGCGAGAGCTGTCACAGTGGCCGTCAGATTCTCTGCAGTCAGGAGACAGTCGCAGATCAGACCTGGGTAAGATTTATATTAAAAAAGTAATTTTAGTCAGGTGGTAGAGATACATTTTATTCAGATTTTATTACATCTTTCAATATTTTTGTATTTAACCTGGCCTTTTCTCACGACATTCTCTATTTAATCCCTGAAAGTTCGCCTTGGTCTGCCGTTACCGATTTGCCCATGAACATTTACCACATATATATGTGTTGTTAATTTTCTTTGGTCCATACTCTCTACAAGTCCAAACCATCTAAGTATCCCTTTTTCTATCTTCGTCACTATATCTTCCTCCACACCACACCACTTTCTTACTAAATAAATGGTATTATGGTAGATTTATCCACTTATTAAATAAATGGAAAGAAACAAAAGTGAAAACAATAAATATCTCATTGCAGTGAACCAGAGGTTCAAATCATGGATTTCGTAACCCAGCAACATAAACTCTTCATAGGCATCGCATCGTACTATGCCTTAAGCATGACGGCTATGTGGTTATGGGACATTTTTGCGAAATTCAATTCCGAAATGGCTGGTGGAAATCTAGAACAGTTGCCAGAGGTGAGTAATAAGAGAATGGTGATGTCGGTTCACAGGAGTTTGATGGCGCAGTGGTTAGCGCGTTCGTTTGCAGTTCGGATAGCATCTGTATTCACTAGCATCCACCGATGCGCACTAGGTCCACGTAGAGAACAATGAGCCAATCTATACTGATTACGTATGTCTGGAAGAAGCCAAAGTTAAGTCTAAGACCTAAATTTCAATTTTATCATTAATACCTATTCTCGAACTGAATTTCTTGAATGAACGTAAGTGATATAATGTAATTTTGCTATCAAAAAATTTGGTCTTTCAAGAAAGCATTGAAACTGCAATAAAATAATAAATTAAATGACTGTTACGTCTTATGAATCGGTTCGGTTGTGAAAATATTTGAATCAATGTTTCTTTCGAGTGCAGGGATATTCTGATTGATGAAGCAACGCTGGTCTACAGCGTAAAAAAGTAAAAATTGCTAGAAAATTTTGACGTGTGCTCATAAGGATTACTAGCTCGATTGGGAGAGCAGTGGACCGGACATCTAAAGGTTCAAAATTGCACTCATCATATCATCATCATCATATCAGCCGAACGACGCCCACTGCTAGACATAGGCCTCCCCCAAGGATCTCCACAACGATCGGTCCTGTGCTGCCCGCATCCAGCGTTTTCCCGCGACCTTAACCAGATCGTCGGTCCACCTCGTAGCGGGCCTACCCACTGAGCGTCGTCCGGCACGCGGTCGCCATTCGAGAACTTTTCCGCCCCAACGGCCATCGGTTCTCCTTGCTATCTGTCCTGCCCATTGCTATTTCAGCTTCGCAATTCTTTGAGCTATGTCGGCGGTTTTTGTTCTCCTACGGATCTGCTCATTCCAAACATAGCTCTCTCCATTGCCCGCTCGGCGACCTAGAGCCTTCTTACAAGACCCATAGTGAACGACCACGTTTCACTGCCATAAGTCATCACTTCATCATTCATTATGAATTGCACTCAAAGATAAAAAAATCATAAAATAATGTTGTCGTATATATTCCGATTGTGCACTACCAAGACATTTTTTTGACAAAATAGCTGGTAGCAAGATCAATTTATAATATGAATATAGCCAGTGAATTTTCTCTGATTGTTATTGATACTTGTTTTTTATCGTGAATAGTAAAGCGCTTGGCCGCTAACTCGCTTGATGGTAAGCGACGATGCGCTCTAGGATTGGACGCGCCTGCCCAGAAGATACCTACACAGAATATAGACATACAGACTCAGGCAACGAGTTACCTACCTCTATCTACCTCATTTATTACTTTATATTTTCCATCGTACCCAGCTTCACGCGCTCTCGTGCTGCCTAAAAGCAATAAGCTCCAGCGATTGTGCAGCGTTGATCGAGCGGTTAAGGCAAGCGTGTGGGGGGCACGGATTCCTCATGTCCTCGAGCTTACCACAGATGTATGGCGTCACCACCGCCGCTTGCACCTACGAGGGTGAGAACACAGTTATGCTGCTGCAGACCGCAAGGTAAAAGTGTGTCAAAATACTAAAAGAAATACTTTTACGCCATTGCAGTTTACATGGACGATCACTGTAGTAATCAGCTTCATTTTTAAAAATGTGCTAAACTTTTTGCAAATACTAGCCTACCCACAATGAGCTGCGTTTAAAGAACTTGTTAGTATTGTATTGTACTGTATTTATTTTTTGCATTCACTATGCCATATTTGCATAACATATCAAATACAATACTAGCTCATAGTTAGAAGTTGAAAAACGTTTGTATATTTCGACGGGTCTGCAAGCTCAGCAGTCAGAGTTTTTTCTCAAGGAATTTGAAAAACTAAGTTATAATTCAGGATAACATTCTGCGATTCTTGAAAGCGAATTTATAGTTAAATAATCTAACCTCTATATTTGACATTTTCATGAATATCGAGTATATTAAATTACTTGTTACAATATTTTTCTAGGGCTTTAGCAAAAGCTTGGGAGCAAACCAACAAAGGCCAGGCTCTATTCCAAACGATGGCGTACATATCAGACAAGACTCCAATGAAGAGTTGGGATGGTTCCCTCGAGACTATCGTCAAGGGATTTCAGAATGTTGCTGCTGGGTAAGGCTGCTTTTTCAAATATTGGACAGGCGAAGATACCACAAGCCTTTGAGGCGTTTCAAATTCTTATTAAATATAAAAATTGTATATATCAATTGGGAGCATTGGACCGCACATCCAAAGGTTGCGGGTTCGATTCCCGCCTGAGAATTCACTTATGCTGAGTCGATTTTTCTAGTATTTTTCTATTAAAAATAATTTGTCATGTAAGATAGCATTATAAAATGAAAAAATATATAAAACTAAATGGCTGTTACATCTTAATCGATTGTTCAAAATTTTGTAAAAATGTTTCTTTTGAATCCGAGAGAATGTTCCTCTCATTGATGAGACAATGCAGACAGTGTAAAAAGTAGAAAAGTAGTAGAACATTTCGATGTGTGTTCACAAGGCTCGGTAGCTCAATTGGGAGAGCATTGGACCGGACATCCAAAGGTTTGATTCCCGCCTGAGAATTCACTTGTGAGCCGAGTCGATTTTTTCTATAATAAAAATTTACATTATTCAGTGTGCACAGTTTGATGTTCAAAAGCAGTGATAAGTCTTGTTAAAAAATCTGGGTAATGATTATGTGATTGTTGAACAAAAAACGTATATTCTTAAGCTCTTGAAAGAATGTTCAGATAACGCTCAGAGTTTCTTATCCTTAATTTTATTTAATTCTTTTTGATACTTTTGATATTCTATTTAGTTCTTACACTTCCGCGCACATTACACATCAGAATAAAACACTTTTTTACGGATTTATGCGCATGTTTTATTTTATTTTATATTTAATCCTGACTCCGTTTCGACTCCTTTACAGGAGCCGTGATCACAGGATGACTAATCCATCTAACAGTCATCCTGTGATCACGGCTCCTGTAAAGGAGTCGAAACGTCAGGATTAAATATAAAATAAAACATGCGCAAAAATCCGTAAAAAAGTGTTTTATTTTGATATTCTTTCAGGAAATTATCTACAGGTATGAAAAGTTTTGAGGTTTATAAGAAATCAGGGCTGTCTCACGAGGATGCTTGGAATAAATCTTCAGTGCAACTTATTGCGACTGCTGAGGTAAGGGAAACACAGCGCTGTCATTTATTTTGATTTTAATATTCCTTAGGGTTGTATACATGAAGTTAAAGGTAAAGGTTTGGTAAAGAAAACATTTGGATACCTATTTGTTTTACAAATTTACAAAGCGTTGTCCTCCTCTCTGGAGACCGCTTTTCTCTTTTTAATATTCCCTGACGATATAAAGGTATCACCAAAAAGGAGGACAACGCTATGTAGGTTTCTGTATCAAATAGGGATTAGGAGTGTTTTGCCTAGCTTAACCTATACTTCATGGTTGTGCCCCATTAAAAGGATAGGTAAGGCGACCATAGACATTTCATGATGACAATTAATCTATTTAATGTCTTCTCAAAATAGTATTATATGGGTAATAAACTTTTACGTAGTCTTGAATTAAAATACTACTTTTAAAATAATGTCGTTAAAGGTATATCAGGATCTGATGGCAAAAAGGGAAAAAAGAAATTGACGCTAGCAATACTGGGGAAATTGGAGTAAAACGTTTCGATGCTTTTTTCCTTATAGCGGCTGATTCTGTGTGTGATACATGCAAATATAAAAATTTATCTAATGATCAAGGATAATTTTTGAAAATCTTACTGTGGCGAATGTGGGGTTCGAAATTTAGATGAAAACTCCAATTACTCTGTTTATGAGTTTGTTAATTAATTATAGGCTATCAGAACTTGAAAATGGTTCCAAACACTGCACATCCATAAAAAAAGTCTTCATCGGAAGAGGAAGACGAGGAAGATGCAGTATTTATGATAAACCTTTCCTCCTGCATCTCAATTAATCGATCTTGTTCTATTAACTGATTTTCAATTTTTATTACATGTTCACAAGATTTTCGCCATTCATTGATCCCTATTTGAGAGAAAGCTTCTTCTGTTAAAGATTTGTCACGTTTTTACCCGCAACTTTTTGTTTTATTATTCCTCAGATTAATTCTACGGGGTTTAACGTACAATGATATGGTAGGAGGAGCTTCAAGACTTTATGGCCGTGTGATTTTAAAATCTCATCTATCTGATATTTAGGTTCAGACTTATGATTTTTCACTGGTTCCAATAATTGACATTTACGCCAATTATCGTCGTAAGGGATATTGTTTGATTGAAGCCATTCTTTTATAACAGCAATTCGGTCGGCTTGTGTAGGCGGTTTGTTTAATTATACAGAATGGTACTTGGCGTTGTCCATGACAATTAAAGAAGGTTTTGTAAGGTTGGGAATCAACTTCTCCGTAACCCATTTAGTAAAGATATCTTTATTCATATCATGGTGGTAGTCAGCAGATGTACTCTTCGACCTATACACCAAACAACAGTTTGGCACAAAACCATTTTCTCCACCAGCATGTACAAAGATCCATCTAGGCTCTGCCGAAATACTTTTTGATGGGCCTGCAATATCTTTATTTTGTCAGCATTTGTTCACCGAACATGAACCGTGTATGTAGGTTTCATCTAAATAAACCACATCTAGCTTATCATCGGCTTCTCAATTCTTTTGCATACGCTCCAAATACTTGAATCGGTGTATCTTTATGTCATGTCGCTCCATTAAAATAGTCCTTTTTGATTGGCACTTCACGAATTCAAATCCGATGTCTTTCAAAATAAGTCTGATGACAAAATAAGATTGTTATTTTTAGATTACTTTGTTTTTAGATTATATTCAAACTGAAAGAAAATGAAATTCATTTTTGTTGCCTCAATGATTCTCTTCCTCCGTTGAAATTGATTTCCACCCGAAGAATTTGTAGCAATTTCATGACAGTGGGTATTTCTTCTCGTACAGTGTAAAACTCATTTATCTTGTTTCTGATCAATTCTAAATCAAAACTATCCAAGTTTATTTTTTTTCCACCTTTCCTCTTTTTACCGGGCGTACTAAATACGTCTCTGTTAGATCTGCCTTCAGCAACAATTCGTCTTATGGTAGTATTAAAAACCCCTTAAATAAACCAAAGTTTAGTATACATAATATAATACACACGAAAAATGCAAAAAACCAAAGTATCAAGACATGTAATTCCTACTAACCTGTCAACACTTGTGCACATGGCGCAATATCGATGATTGTGTTTGTTCTGCACCTTGTTCATCAAGTATTCTTTGATAAACATTGAAAACAATATTTTTTTGCTTGCGATCGAAGAGGTTTTGGACGTCATTATTGTGCTGATACTGTAGACCAACTGAGCGCCGTTCGTCTTTTCCGACCTCTGATTTCGACTTCGTCTCGCCATAAAACGCAAACTCTTATGGTTTGCTCTGACTGGTCTGCGCCAATCTCAGTGTTGCCAATAGAAACAATTAAAATGACCACATAACTTTCTTCCAGGCTCACGGTCGAGCAGTCATCATGTCAACGTTCGTGGCCGAAGTAAAGAGAACTGTACCAGCACTGTCCGCCCCCTTACAGGCAGTGCTGAGGCAGTTGATGGAGCTGTACCTATACTACTGGACTTTGGAAAAATTGGGGGATTTGTTATTGGTAAGCATTATGAATGTTGAATACTGTCTGGCAGAGTAGAAAAGTATTGACCGTTTACATATGAGAGTGTTGTTAAAGGCGATTAATGATCATACCACCCTTCAATATCACATAAACATAACCCAATCACAGTAAATATATAATTAAAGCAGTATAACGGCATTTTATTACCATCACCGGACGGGTCCATCGTATGTGGGCTTACGGGCAGGTAATTCGTATAATCACTGATTGGTATGATTAGAACAGATTAAATTGGTAATCGACAATGTCGGCGATCCGTCGGTGACGTGTGGCCTCTGTCGCGTCCATCCCGAAAGTGATCAACAAGATGGCAGCCCGTTTGACGTTTCGCTAGAGTGACAGTTTCGTGTCACTCTCGTTCAAAAACTGTCTTGATTAATGGCGGCGCCACTGTAGCGCCGTCAAGTATTATAATAAAATAACAATATTTCTTACATTCATACCAACTAGCCTAGCCCAAAGTTAGCACTATAAGGCTTGTATAATGAATACTAGGGTAACGGATAGAAGTATATATATATACCATACATTTTTTATTTACTAAGGAGAGTGGACATCATAAATAATCCCCTCATTTTTAGGGGAAGCTTCCGTCCGGAAGGGAGCAGCCGTTCTTTTGTCTGCGACGATGATAATAAAAATTACATTCATACCAATTAGCCTAGCACAAAGTAAGCACTATAAAGCTTGTGTTATGGATACTAGGATAATGAAACGGACGAGAATTTAGTAACGTTTCTTTTTAAGTCTTTATTTAGTTAATGCTCAAAAACTATATTTGTACTTAAAGACAATTATTTTATACTTTTTTCTTAAAAATATTATCATTAAGTTCCATTTGAAGTTATAAATGTATCGTCACACCTTTTAATAAAAATATCTACTTTTACTTTTATGATTCACATCTACGTGTTACATGAGGCTTCAAATATCTCTTAAAAGTCATAAAGTGACTAACAGCTAATAAAATATTAAAATGTTTCTCATTATAAGAAAAATAACAAGTTAAAAACAACGAGGACTCATAACAAAATATCGAATGTTGTATTGTATATGTCACCGTAAAATTGTAATTAATGTTAGATTATAATCCATCTCGCGAGATTGTAAACTGTCGAAAGATTGTGAATAGTAACATAGTTTTTACAGTTTAACACATCATTACAAGTGGATTATAATCTATCGAAGTGAAACCGCCAAGTTTCACTAAACTTTTTTTTATTTTTTTTTTACTAACTTAAATTTAAATTTTAAATTAAATTATAAAATATATTAAATATATTAAATTATTAAATATATTATTATTATTAAATATATTAAATTATAACTTAAATTTAAATGTCACCAACCTAACCTAACCTATCTAAAAATATATAGACCTATCGAATATAAAAACCTATCGAAAAATAATGCGTTAAATTGTAAGCTCTATGTTGCAGTTTACAATCTTTCGACAGTTTAGAATATCACGAGATAGATATAATCTAACGGTATTTACAATTTTACGGTGACATATACAACAAGTTGTACCCATTTTATTTTATGACTTTTATATACACTTTGTTAATTTTACACTTGATCAAACGAAATGTGCGGATACTAGATAAAAAATTATCGACAAAAAATATAAAAAAAATATTTTTTAAGCAAGCAATTTCTAAAATCAATGCACTTAATTTATTTTTAAATAAAATTCCATTCTTTCGGTTTTAAATTATTTTCTCTTTAAGCAAACGGTGTATTTTTTTCAAAGTAGTCTTATTTGAAAGCTAGAAAGACTAACTAGCAACAAAAATTTAAAAAACCTACGATTTCGGGCAGCAAATTTGTTAAAAAAAATAATAAAATATTTTTGTCTTGTCAACCTTGACGGAAGGATAAAGGGTCCGATTAAATAATCTCCTATCATTCCAGCCCAAATGTTTATCGAAAATTCTACTTGAAAGGATGCTGGCCGAACTGCTAACGGATTTTCTTCTTGCGGCATCCACAAGTGTAGGTTGCAAAAATTTGTAACTCCAGTCCGGTTAATTCATCTATCTCTTTCTATCTTTACCTGCTATCGTTGGAATATGGGAACGTGCAGCTTCCCTGCGCGTGCGCTTAGCGCAAATCGGCGCAAATCAACAAACCGATGACATTCTTTGATGATGATTATCTTTAACAACAAAAAGAGATAGAACCCATGTTATTTTGAAGAACTTGTAGAGTAAATCATGTAGTTTAATAAAACATGCAAAGAACGTTACGTCAATGTGCTAGTTTTAAAAAAACTAATGAAAAATTAAAATAAAAAGTATCTTTAAAAAAAAAATTTATCAAATTTACTGCCCGAAATCGTAGGCTTTTTTAATTTTTGTTGCTAGTTAGTCTTTCTAGCTTTCAAAAAAGACTACTTTGAAAAAAATACACCGTTTACTTAAAGAGAAAATAATTTAAAACCGTAAGATGGGAATTTTATTAAAAAATAAATTAAAGTGCATTGATTTTAGAAACTGCTTGCTTAAATTATTTTTTTTCTATTTTTTATCGATAATTTTTTATCTAGTATCCGCACATTTCGTTTGATCAAGTGTAAAATTAAAACATTGTATATTTGTCTTATGTAATAAATTTGAATAGCAAAATACTAGAAACAATCAACTTGGCTCAAAAGTTATTCTGAGGCGAGTCTCGAATCTGCATAGCTCTGTTGAACACCCAAATGGTTGTATCATCCTAATCGACTTTATAGATAAATCATAAATTGTATTAGAGTTCCCATATGTAATGCTTAAAAAATAAAAATATTTGAATAATATCGTTATTTTTTCTAACTTTGTGTAAACTTTGATTTAATTAAATTATTTTAATAGAAAAATAATTTATCTTATAAGATAGTATTGAAAAAAAGCAAAAAATACATAAAATTATAAGATTTAATTCGTAAATATTACGAATTAAATCTTATATCTTATATTATATATCTGTGGTTGGTTTTATGTTTTGATACCAAAATGAGTGAGCGAATCGTAAAATTCATTGAAAAATGTTGTTGTTCTCCATCATTCAACCAAAAAAATTGAATAGTGAATAATGATTAAGTGATATTTTTTTATTGAAATCCATAACTCATAAAAAAGGAAGTGATTTTAAATTCATAATTAGTGTTACAGTTATTTTCGCACACCTTATAATTCTTGTTGAAATGACAAATGTACCACGTCAACCTAATACTCACTGTCAATAAATATTGAACTATATACGTTGGACTTAAAGCTGAAAATTAAAAGAATTTTGTCAGTTTTTCTACAGGTGGGTGGGTTACCGGCATTGATAAACACGGCAAGTAAATAAATTATTCCACCAAAACTGGTGACCTCATAATTTTTTATTAGTCGATTAAATTGGCCATTAGATTCTCCTAATAGTGCAAAAAAGAGTAAAAGCTGAATCGCGATTAGCGCGTTTCATCTACTATTGCGGAAATTAAGTAATGTTCGTAAAGGCTTATCTTTGGATGGGTGATCAAGGCGTACTATCATAATTTGGTTGGCATGGTGTTCTCGTCTATAGAGCAAGCCCGTGCTCCAGTGATAGCGACATTAATATTAATAAATATAAGGCAACATCACAACTTCGTTAATTAACGAAGTTAACATTTCCATTAACGGATTAGCTTTTAAATTAACTTTAAAAAGTGTTAACGGACTCGTTAACTTCCGTTAAATTATCCTTAGTCCGTTAATCGTTAATCCAGTACCAACTATATACCTACGTCTTTTTTCCACCGGCAAAGATATTTTAACGCCGAAACGAGCCTCACTCTCAGACAAGAATTTCAACATACAAATGTTCATGAAGGGGAATATCCACAGTGTGCCAGATGATTAAATTAAACATTTTAATTTATTATATCTTTATACACTGTCTTTTTTGAACCTAACCTATTAACTTCCAGAACCCAAAACGACAGTTTTTGTACAGACCACTAACGCAACGATATAAAAAAAGCAATTTTTATCACGTGTTAACGGATTAACGTTAACGTGCGTTAAATCTTCCGAAATGTAACGTTTTAACGTTTAACGAAGGTAATTTTTTTCGTGACGGATTAACGATTAACGAAGTTAACTATTTGATTAACGGTGCCCAGCTATGCATAGTTCTGAACCCAAGTAGCTAAAGTACTCGTGTTACAATACAGAAACAATGAAGGTACCACAACACCATCTTCCCCATCCTTGATCATGCTGATGTGTGTTTTTCTGATATGACTCAAGTACTTCTTAACAAATTGTATAGCTTACTCAACAATTGCATTCGCTTTATTTTTAACCTTCTTTAATATGACCAAATCACTTTTTATCGCAATAGATTGAGATGGCTCTCAATTCGCCGGCGTCGGGATCTTAGGATTCTATCGACCCTCTACTCCATTCTTAATGATCCGTGTGTATCTGAATTTTTGAAGTGTAAATTTCAATAGTTGGGTGCTTCCCATTGTCGTGATCTCCGCTCAGCAGACTGACTCTCGCCATTCCTTCTTACAGCACTGGTTTCATGTCTAACTCTTTAACTCTTCAGGCAGTCCGACTCTGGAACCCTTCTGATATTCAAAAAGCTGCCAATAAATTTACTTTTAAGCGATTGGTTCGTAGTTTATTTTGGACTCTCCCCTTGTATCCATATCTCATAACGGACATTTTACTGATGTTTTGGAATTTATTATTATATATATTTATGTTAATATATTAACGTTTACTTGTATTTATATATTTTTGTATATAGTTGTAGTTATACAATATATATCTGTTTCTTAGTATTAAGTTGAATTTGGTTACTGATAATAATTTAAATTAAATAAGAATGCACCACCTTTTACTGTTTCTGTTAGACATAGAGTTGACTGCTAGAGGATTCGTATGGCATTAAGTCCGCCATTTGTACTGTTTTGTACAATAAAGTATAAATAAAAAATCGCATAACATGAGGGTGATGTAGGTAGCTTGTGATTTTTTACCTCTGGGCTTCTGCTTGACCCTATTTTTGGAACAACCTGTATATAACATCCTATATATATATATATATATATATATATATATATATTTGACGATCCTTTCTAATGATGTTCTTTTTAAGAAAACGCTCAGTATTCAGTCATATTTTATGAGTATCAAATTAACATAAAAATCTCAAAACCTGATCGCTCAAAAGAATTTTTTTTTGCGTAAATAACGGTTTCATATTATTTTGATATATTCTGCACCCATTAATAATATAAATTGTATATATTTAATTTCACTAACAAATCATATATGTGTCATAATTTTAAAAGTGTTCATATTAATCATAGTCAACACAGAAACTATCATGTTATATTCAAGTTTCTTTTTTACTTTGACTTTATACAGGCTGCTTTACAAAATGTAAGTTGAATTAATAAATTGACATTTATTGTTACATAATCTGAAACAAGATTTTTAGTACATTTACAACACATTATTTCTTGATCAGTTAAGCTTTTGCAAAGCGCCTTAACTTGCTAATTGATTTCTGCTGTTAATTAATATGTTTTATGTACAATGTAAGCATACATGACAATACGTATGAAGCACACGGGTCGGTAAAATAATCTGTTTATTTACAAATATTTTAATTTTATTGTAATTACGACGACCGTTTGGTGTAAGGGTAGCGATCCTGTCTTTCGCCGACGGTCCATCCGTAATGAGGCAAATGTTTGTGTGATGAATGCGAGTGTTTGTACTTGAGTCATGGGTATATATATATATATATATATACATATATACATATATATATATATATATATATATATATATATATATATATATATATATATATATATTTATATAAGTATTACATATTTACGTATCATATATGTATGTCTTTGGGCTAGGCTAATTGGTGTGATTGTAAGAAATATTATTATTACATTTAAAATCAGTTTTTATTTAATTTAAATGCAGATTTTCTTTAATGTTTAGTTTACATATATCCGTTCAACGTGGCTTTTGCAATCTCCTGCAAGGATTAAATAACATATGAAAAAGTGGCTCCGTAAAATATGTTTCATTTCAATGAGTGTACGCGACAGTTTAAGAACTAAATACTATTTATTCGATGCCAATACAGTAGTAATATAAAATAAGAAACAATATTTATTGGCCCATAAGTTCCAGAAACCCGAAATAAGCGAAGCTTTATAGAAGTAGCATAATAAAGAGTAGGAACTAAGCGTAAAAAAAAGAGATAGAAAGCCACGCCAGCCATGCACACTGACATGAGTGAAAGCGAGACAGAAGGCCACACACACTGAGGTGGGGAAACAGCTGGTTCCTATATATATCGTGTAACGGTACTAAATCTGACGCATAGCATGAATAGAGATAGGACGCGTGACGAGCGGCTATTTGCGAGCGGCCCGAACGTCCGTGGATATCTTCGCTTAAAGAAATTGTTTTTTTTTCAGTACACGCCGATAACCGAAAAGGACGTGAATGAGATCAGACGGAAATATGAAGACGTGTTGGAGGCAATAAGACCTAATGCCGTGGGCCTTGTCGACGCCTTCGACTTCAGAGATGAGGTTTGTTACGCAAAGAAACTTGAAATTTCACATTCGAACTCTTTGGAACTGAATTAAAAAAAATGCAAATGTCAGTGTCAAACTGCCAGTGCTGTCAACATAATTGTTAGATTATCATTTTAATATGAGAAACAAGAAGTTTCATGCTTAAGACGTTAGTAAATTGGTTAACCGGACTTCTCCTAGAGAGGGACTCAGCAACTTAAAAAATGCGATATTATTTTAATATAACATAAAAGAAGTTAAATTCTATTTGAGCATCAAGAATAAACTCAGTGGACTTGTTTGGTATAACTTGTATTTAAAACTTAAATATTAGACAAATGGTTTGCTGAGAACAAAAATTAAATATATTTTCTAAAATTGTGTAAAAACACAACAAGGAGGCCAAAAGGCCGTAAACGAATAAGTGACAAAGATATTGTAAGTTAGAGTGACTAGAAATCCTGATCTACTAAATGAAAAAAAATGATATATTTTGAATTTTTTGATAGTTTTTGCATTTTTCAAACTTTTATGATAAATTATTTTAAAAGAGAATAACTTATGAGCTGGGTCGATTTTTTCTAGTATTTTTCTATTTAAATAATTTCTCATCATGGATATAACTTTCACGTTTTCTTTCACCAAAAGGTGTTGGGTTCGACTCTAGGTGCGTACGACGGGCAAGTGTACGAACGCCTGATGGAGCACGCCCTGAAGAGTCCCCTCAACAAGGAGCCTGTCAACCAGAGTTTCCACAAATACCTGAAACCTTTAATGCAAGGGAAACTGTGATTATTTTTGTACAATTAAATCTACAGATTTATTACTTGCTGGCAAAAAAGGGTGCGTTTAATTAAACGAAAATGTATTATTATAAATGATCTTTTGTTTTTTTTTCATGATCATTATTAGGTAAATATGTACGTTTATCTATTACCCTAGTATCCATAACACAAGCATTACTGTGCTTACTTTGAGCAAGGCTAATTGGTGTAATTGTAAGTAATATTAATATTATGATACTCTTTACAATAAGGTAATGATTGTAGCCACGTGTGAGTTATATCTACTGATAAAAGCTTATCAACTTATTACGCTGATATTATCACCTCTGATAATGGTAATAACTTAATTAAATAATATAATCCGTGTCTGATTATGATCTAGATATACTGATTTATGCTGAATAACTAGTATTTACTATTTCTCATGTATTAACATAACATAAATAACTATTTTAGGAAAGTATTTAAAATATATAATCATATTTGTTTTTAAAGATTTTGTATTTGATACTTACGTTTTTGTAAATACGATATAAATACCCATGACTCATGTACAAATGCTTCATACAAATGCCTCTTCTGGAACTCGATCCAGGACCGACCGTTTTGCAGGCAGGATCACTATAGTTGCACCAAACGGTCGTCGATAAGGACATGAAAAAATATATGTACCACGATTACTAGTTAGGTAATTTAGAAGGGAGAAATATTTAACAAAAAGATACTTCTTGGAAATCATGAAACAAATAAAAGTAAAACAAAACTTAAGCACCTCTTTAAGGATTATTAATTCAACTTTGGTAGCAAACCAACATTATCAATTGCCAAGTATGATAAGCTAGATCTTTAGACTTTAGCCTAGCCGCAGTGTCGTAACTTTTTGGAGAAACACCAGTTTTCGGAATCTCAGAGACAGTAAAATGTAATTCCTACATTTTAATGCAAATTTCAGTCACCAACATTCCGTCAGCGAAATATAGTATTCGCTCGTGCGGTACAGGGGATCGAGTGAGGAGCGGGCGGCAGGAACGTATAGTGCGTCCCTCCCCTTTTCCGTACCCCCCTTTGTCGCCGTACCCCCGCGCCCCTGTGCCGCGCGGGCGAACACTCATTGAAGATCTCAGCATACGTAACGTGTTTCTTGACATCATTGCGTGCAAAAACATAGCAACAAAATATACATACGTACCGAGAAATCCTTAATACTAAGATACTTAGTAGATAGTGATAGAAGATAAGCATCTTCTTCATCTAATGTAATCAATGGCAATTATTGCTAATCTATAGTCTAAGATCACAGTGGTTTGTGTGTTTGTCTGTCCGCTCTTTTTCCCGCTCTTTTTCCATTGTATCAATAACGTTACCATAGCAACGCGATAAGCGCAAGTAGTTCGTCTACCGGACGCTAGATGGCGCTAACGGAAAAATATTTAATAATAGAAAAAATTTAAAGTATGTCCACCCGTGCGAAGCCGGGACGGGCCGCTAGTTCTTCAATAAAAAAATATTGGGCTAAAATTTGGTCGAGCACTAGCACGACTAACGTTTAACACCGTCATTATACGTATGTTTTTTAAAACCACTTTCACGTTATGAACGATGTACGTCACATCTCCGTTCCGTCCCAGGAATTGACGTGTTACATATACTGAGACCTTTAAGCGGTTGACCTATAGATGAGGTTGACCTGACGGAGCGGATGACCTATAGACAAAACTAATGGCATTGATCACAGACAATACAAAAATCATTCTTAAAAGTTGTATCTTTATAGGGCTTTAGAGATGGCGGAATTAAGTTGTGCAATTCCGTTGCAAACTCTCCAAAATGTAAAAGTATAAAAGTTACTTATATCAGTCACCTATGGGTCCAGTTATTTAAAATTAATATAATACATCATAAACTTAAGAATTAAACTAGTACATGAGCCTAATTAGCTTCCAAAGCTAGATAAAAACATAATTTTTCGTCACCTGAAAAGTATGTGCGAATAGGTGTTTTTTTATTTTAATAAAAGTAAACACAAAAATAAAATAAAGGTAGGGCCGATAACAATTTAAAGTTTTAATAAGTTAAGTACGAGTATTAAACTAAAATAGTGAAAACACAAGTACCTACTAGGAGCCGGAACCGGATTTCTTTAAAACTGAGAAACCTTGGAATTTTTTTATGAAATATGTAGATAGCGCTGCAAGTACTTTTATACTTTCTACACAATCTAATGAGGCTTTGCTCTAAAACTTGTTTTAAGGCGATGCAGTCGCTAAGTTAATAAAGCTTCGCTAGCACTATATATTGGAGCGGAAATGTTAAAAAAAGCGCGCGCTATTTGTTTCAATGGAAAACTCCATAGAGCTAATGTTTTTTGGTCATAACTTTTTTATTTATGTGAATTGCAAAATTCGGGCTCCGTCACAATATTATTCTAAATGTGATTAAAAATTATTAAAATCGGGTAGGAACTCGGGAAGTTATGGCTTAACAGACATTGCGTAATTGAAGCTGATCCATGGGAGCCAATAAAGAGGAATAGAAAAGTGTATTTATATAAATCATAATTTTTCAATCCCTATAAATCACAATTCGCCATGTCTTTCACTTGTATTGATTATGAGCAGTATTTCCGATAGTTTTCAAAACCACATATGGTTTATATAAACTCATATTACTCATCTACTGAAAGACTGTATGGAATGCGTAAGGAAAGTACTCACGAACGAATATACATTCCTCAGCAGACCGTATCGTCGATGTGGTGTCGTGGGTAGATTCGTTCGCAAATTCGCAGTTTCCTTCAATGTAATACTTTAACAGCATTCTTATCTAATCATAGTTGTTTACGAACGTAACATAGTTATACAATTGATCAAAGAAACCAGTAATATCACAACACCGACACAGTAGAGTCGGTAAACAAGTTAATTTTTATTAATTCTCTCGTTTAATAAAGTGAAACTTGTAAATATAATGACGAGACGAAAAGTGAACGAAGATTTAGATAGAGAAAGAAAGAAATGTACGTTCAACGTTGAAGAACTGACTCACTTCTTGGATGGCGGAGTAGAATCTACTAAACACAGGCGTGATATAGGTAAGATTTGTTTTAAAGAGCTTACCTATGAAAATTGTCTAAAAAGAGTAAAACTGTGTACCTATTTGCTAAGTTACAAATTATAAAAAATAGCGAAAATGAAGGCATTAAATATACACTTAAAAAAAAAATGTCGAAAATGAGTATTTCGATGTTAATTAATTTTTAACAAATACATTATGTTTGTAAAAACACTTCAAAAACGTTATCTATATAGTATATATAAAAATTCCCTGTCACAGTGTTTGACCGCGATGAACTCCGAAACTATACCGATTTTAATGATTTTTCATTTTGCTCGATTTGTTCCCACTTGGGACATAGGACAGGTTTCGTTTGTATTTATAAGCCGGGTGACCGTGTCAGCTAGTATGCTATCGCTTCCACACTGGTTTAAGTAGTCGTATGACATCGTATAGTATTCTGTGACCATCAGTTTGGGTCTGCCTTTCAAGGAAGCTCGTAGTTGCTCTAAATGGAGAAAGAGCTTATTGGTTTGCCAAGAGCTGTGTACGTGACAGATTAGGTACATTGCAAACGAAGAACGCCAACAAACACCTCCCCGCGCTCTTTTGCTAACGTCCCGCTGTCGCTCGGATATTGTTATATAACAAAAGTTATAATTTGTTATATCATGTTGTAATTAGTTGTACAACACTTTGTAATATGAACAAAGAATTAAGTATTTCATAGAATCAGACTTTACTTGGCTGAAGTTCATAAATAAAACAAAAATATGTAGCTAGCACTATACTTTGTCCAATGTAGGATGATACTTTTGATAGTTGACACCAATATAGAGGGTATAAAGTTGCTATAGCAATGTCAAGCCAAACATAAGGAAACAATCGCAACCTTAGTACGTAGCAATAAGGAAGTGACACCTGTCAAAAGTATCATCCTTCATTGGACAAAGTATAAGTGCTTGATATTGCACGGTCTAACAACTTCTGATGTTGCTTCGTGTGCGAGCGATGCACGTGTAGAGTAGTTGGTTATAACTTTTGTTAAAATTTGTTGAAAAGGTTACACAATAAATGTTATGCAACTTTCTAAGAAGTTATTTAACTGCTGTGTGGGAGCACCTCCTTTCTTTTGCATTTGATATTGTTAACAGAGACGAAAATACTCAGCATAAAAGGTATCATGGATGAGGTACCAGAGGAGTATCTCAGTCATAAAGAAAGATATGAAAACGCGATACGCAAGGGCGTACTGTTCTACAAAGCTAAGAAGGAACTTGATGACCCTAATGCGGATTTCTTTGATAAAACCAGGTAAGAAGACTTTTTAATTTTAACATGATTTTACTTAATTCATCTGTATGTTTATTTGTTTTTTTAAACTGAATTTTCTTAAGCGATTTTAACTCAGTTCAAAACGTCAGATTAATCAATTCTTTTGCACACTTATCAGAGATCAATGACAATACAATAATCCAAAAAAAAAAATCATCGGAGAAATTTTGAATAACATTATAATACAAAGAATAACGGTAACATTATAATATTATAAAAAATAGTACACAAAACTAAATAATAAAAAATAAACTTCAATATAACAATTAAAAGCGTAATGTGTTCTATATCAATATTTGTATTTTTTATTTGTTTATTTATTCATTTATTACCAAGATAAATATTACAATCGTTATCGAGCACCCCACGCTTTTCTTAAAATGACATTAATTTTTTCGTGAAGTACTTAATTGTTATATTGAAATTTATTTTTAATTTTTAGTTTGGTTCTATAAAATCAGGTTTTTAGTTTTTTTTACTATAATTCACACTATCTTTTTAGGTGGCCGATACGTCAGGATTAAATAGAAAAACCATTGAAAATAATCGCATTAGATATCATTATCAGACTTTTTAAAATATATAATTCGGGTGTGCTAATACCACAAACTTATCGTCAACTAATTTTACCTTCTATATGTTATACGTGTGGCGTGTTATTGTTTCTAATTTTTAATTAGAATTTTAAGTAAATTCTAATAAATCGATCCTTACTTGTTTGTATTGTCACTTTTCCCGTTTCTCAGATAAATATTGCTAATATCCCGTAGCGAAAGATAGGCGAAGTATGGACTACTTTAAAAATATCCAAGGGACCCTTTATAATTCTGATGGCTTCTTTTATTCTTGAATAAGCCATTCTCTATCCTGAAAACAACACAATACAATACGTCAATCCTGTTTAATTTGTATACTAGCTGACCCGGCCACGCGTTGCTATGGTAACGTTAATTGATTATAAAAACTGTTATTCTTAGGCTTATGGTAACTATATATGGTATCAAACACACAAAGTATTATCATATCATAGAGCCTTATCACATTATATTATCAATTTTATATTAATTTAGCTGGCTTTAGGATAGCAGTGTGACATGGTTTACTATACTCATCATCTTAGGCTATAAATATTCACTGGTAGCGGAAGCCTTCCCCAAAAAAGGCGTAATCAGCTATGGCCTATGGGAAGAGCTCGATGTTACCTTGCGTTATAAAAACCGTTAATTGGACATTCGTAAGAGAACTTTCGTTACCGACATGGCTTTTCGAGCCGCTAAGTTGAAATGGCAATGTGCAGGCCACATCGCTCGCAGAACTGATGACCGTTGGGGATGAAAGGTTCTTTAAAGTGGGTAGGGCCCCACTAACTAGGTCGATGACTTGGTGAAGGTGGGGGGAAGCTGATAGCTGCAATTGCATGAGCTCAGGAGTTGCATGTACTCACACCGCCATCTCCCTTCTTCCTTCGGACATTCAGCAGCATTGCGGGCTACCACCATTTCTTGGTTGCTATTCTTAACTGTCGCAACAAGCATCTCCCAACATTTTTTATAATGTGCACTGCAAACTGCCTCCTTGCGTCTATATTTCTGAATACTTATAACCCATCCGTTTTCAAAGCCAGCGCAACTTCTGGGTTAGCTCGCTTCATCGTAGATACTGTCTTGGCCTCCGGGCTTGATTGAGATCAAAAGCGAACATTAAAAAAATGATAACAGCCGGTCCTTGTGGTGCTCTAAAGAGAATATGTCCTGCAGAGAATTCGTAATGGCTTGTGATAATGACAAATCCATTGTTTTCATTCATAAGGTCTGCCTACGTCCCAAAAATGAGTAGCTGGAATTTACTTATTATATTGGGTGTTTCAGGTTAAACTTCCGGCACTTAATCAGGTGGGCAGTGTTCAAAGACAACAGCCCTATTGGGTTGCATTATGTCATGTTCATTCCTACGATAGTCGGTCAAGCAAATGATCAGCAGCTAGAATACTGGCTGCCGAGGGCGAATAATTTAGAAATCATTGGAAGTTATGTGCAGGTAAACTGGCCTTTTCTTATTTCTTAAATACTTATACTCATATAGATATATTCCGTCATGAGGTGAGCGTTTTGGACTCTTCCCTGATTTACATTGTAAACATTGCTTATTTAGCAACCAATGGCCTACATACCGTTTCAAATGCAAGGTTACGATTTCTAGACTGGAGTGCCACACAGCGAGTGCCTTAGACTATAGTGTCAGGGACTTATGCTAAGGGACTTTGAATTGGTAACCGAATTTGAAATCTTTTGAAGATTTTTTTACTTATTATTACTTAATTTTTTGTTACAAGATTTGAGAGGCAGTAGTCTTTGGTGATATTCTTCCTAAAAGCAAATTTAGGCACCTATTTATTTATATTTATTTTGATAACCATACATTCCAGGCATATAATGCATAGGCATTCATTTATAATAAACTTTATATATTGAAATTAGGTTTCTTATGTTATTGCAAAGCATGAATGTTAATATCGTCTGTTAAGAACCCTGGGCGCCAGGTTCGCTGAGAGCATAATTTGAAGAATTATTTCAAATCAATGCCTAGACAGCAAAATAAGGTTTATGATATCCAACACATCAATCTGTTCCCTGATATCTTTATGATGTTATCACCTTACCAACCTATTCCACATGAGACAGTCAGTAAACGCCATACACCACAGCCTGAGAAATTCGCTGCGTATTAAGTAAATTGAGAGATTTGAGGACAATTATGTTTCATTAGTACTTATGTAATAATAAACAAAGTACAAAATAAGTACAAAGGTACGATATCTGTAGATCAAAGGTAACATAATGATAATGTATTAGGAAATAAAAAATTCGAGATATCTACAATTTCAGACAGAACTAGGCCACGGTACTTTCGTTCGTGGCTTGGAAACAATTGCCACCTACGACCCTGACTCTGAAGAATTTGTCCTGCATAGCCCTAGTCTCACATCTTACAAATGGTGGCCAGGACATTGTAAGTATTATTTGATTACTTGCTACTTAAATAGAATATTTTGACCGGTTCCACTAGTATTTCGTAGTTCATATTATTGAAATACATAAAGAAACCAATGCAAGTTAAGTTTGGTAAGACGTTATCAAAGATACCTGTAATATGTGCTGCGTTACTAAGCCAGGTAACGATCATTATCACATTAATGCAAGGAATGATAAATGTCAACGGAATATAATTAAAAAAGCACTCGACATTAAATCTCGTGCCAATCGAGATTACAGAAGGTAATATATGTCTATTCAGTTGGGAAACCAGCGAGTTTGTATTTTAAAGTATTTAAAGGCCATGATTGTTTTATTTGTGTCTTCAAACATCATTCATCTTCTTCACAGTGGGGCACACAGTGAACTACTGCATTGTGGTTGCGCAGCTCATAATCAAAGGGAAAAATTACGGGATACATACGTTTATGGTGCAGTTGAGGAATGAGGAAACGCATATGCCCCTCCCTGGTATCAAACTGGGCGAGATTGGACCTAAGCTCTGATACAATACGGTCAATAACGGCTTCTTAGGTTTTGAACACCATAGGATACCTAGAGATTGGATGCTTATGAAGAACGCTCAGGTTCTGAAGGTATGCTCCCACAGATACGATTTTTAGAAATCGTTTTATCTCGTGCCGTTTAGTTTATTGTTCCATTTTGAATGAATTATTAATCAATATATTTCTGTTTGTAAGTAAAATATACATAATCACCAAATTTCAAGTTCAGGTCAGAGGGACGTTAAGAAATTATTCGAATCAAAATTTTGTAAAAGAAGTTGCCATTGGAGGCTTTTAATTATTTTGTTTTCCAATGAATAAATATAAGACGACACCAGAAACACACACAAACAACGCTGATCCCTTTGAGAAACTTAAGCACTTGTGTTATGGAATTCAGAAATAACAAATGTACCAGAACACCCGGACCCGGCTTCGAAAAGTTCTTATTTTACTTCAACCTAGGCAGGATTGGGAGTGACTTTATAAATAAAATCGGGATCTGAGCTACTTGACCACGGAGGTCATTATTATTTCAGGTTTTCTTACGAATGACTTTTTTCTTTCCTAGGACGGTACTTTCGTAGCTTCGCGTGATAGTAAGTTGACCTACGGCACAATGGTGTTTGTGAGAGTTACTATAGTGATGGACACCGCTAATACCATGGCGAGAGCTGTTACAGTGGCTGTCAGATTCTCTGCAGTCAGGAGACAATCGCAGATCAGGCCTGGGTAAGACTTTATGTAAAAAAAGTAATTTTAACCAAGTTTTGTTTGCTTTAGTCGTTTTTAGAATACAGTTATAAAATATAAAAAAATACTAGAAATGACTGAGTCGTTTCCCTCGTGACACATTATTTGAGCCAATCTTATAGGTACCTTTTTTTAAATGGGTTCGCTCTTGATTCTGATCAAGGATCGAGGGCCAAGACAGGATGCACGATGGAACGAGCTAACCCAAAAGTGCCTAGTCACCCTGGCTTTGAAAATGGACGGGTTATAAGCTCTCGGAAATACAGACGCAGGGTCCTGAGTTCGAGTCCCGGAAGGGGCAGATGTTTGTGTGATAAATACGAACATTTGTATCTGACAAATGGGTACTGACATATATCAGCTCCCATCAGCCTTTTCATACAAGCTTGTCGGTTAAGTGTACTTTGACCTGGCCTTTTCTCACGACATCCTCTATTTAGTCCCTGCAAATTCGCCTTAGTATGCCGTTACCGACTTGCCCATGCTCATTTGCCTCATATATTTGTGTTGTCAATCTTCTTTAGTCCATACTCTCTACAAGTCCAAACCATCTAAGCATCCCTTTTTTATCTTCGTCACAATATCTTCCTCCACACCACACCACTCTCTTATTAATAAATGGTATTATGGTAGATTTATCCACTTATTAAATAAATGGAAAGAAACAAAAGTAAAAACAATAAAAATCTCATTGCAGCGAACCGGAGGTTCAAATCATGGATTTCGTATCGCAGCAACATAAACTCTTCATAGGCATCGCATCGTACTATGCCCTAAGCATGACGGCTATGTGGCTATGGGACATTTTTGCGAAATTCACTTCCGAAATGGCTGTTGGAAATCTAGAACAGTTGCCAGAGGTATGTTGCCATAAGAGAATGGTGATGTTGGTTCACAGGAGTTTGATGGCGCAGTGGTTAGCGCGTTCGGATACAGTTCGGATTGCATCTGTATTCACTAGCATCCACCGATCCGCACTAGGGCCACGTAGAGGGTAATGGGCCAATCTATATTGATTAAGTATGTCAGAAGGAAGCCAAGTTAAGTCTAACCTTAATTTCAATTTTCATCTCATATCCAAGATCGACAATCCTTGAATGATCGCAAACAATATATTGTGATTTTTCAATCAAAAAATTTACCATTCAAGATGCAACAATGCGATATAGGATGTGACGCGTTAGCCTAGAAGATACCTATTCCCTAGTGACTTGAAGACCCCTAAATTGTAATTATCAAGAAAAACAGACTCAGACAAAGAGTTGCCTACTTCTACATACCTCTTTTAATAGTTCATTTTTTCCATCGTACCCAGCTTCACGCGCTCTCCTGCTGCCTCAAGGCAATAAGTTCCAGCGATTGTGCAGCATTGATCGAGCGGTTAAGACTGGCGTGTGGGGGGCATGGATTTCTCATGTCCTCGAACTTACCACAGATGTACGGCGTCACCACCGCCGCTTGCACATACGAGGGTGAGAACACAGTTATGCTGCTGCAGACTGCAAGGTAAAACTGTGTTAAAATACTAAAAGTAATAGTTTTATTGCAGCTGATGTCTCGGAAATGTGGTTGTGCTTAATTATGGCATTGTGAATTAAAAAAAAAAATAATAAATACATCCTACCAGCTTTACTCATATCAAGTGTTCAGTAATACTTTCAAGCCATTGCAGATTACATGGAGGATCACTTTAGTGATTAGCTTCATTTTTAGGAATGTGCTAGATATTTTGACAATACTAGCAGACCCACAATATGCTGCGTTTTAAGAACTTATTAGTATTTTTTTTATTTTTTTTGCATTCACAATGCCGTATTTCTATAAGATATCAAATACGATACTAGCTCATAGTAGAAGTTGAAAAACGTTTGTATATTTCGACCGATCTGCAAGCTCAGCAGTCAGAGTTTTTCTCAAAGAATTTGAAGAACTAAGGCGGTTCACCCACTAGAGCTGCGTCCAGCCGCGGTGCGCGATGCGACAGAAAACGAGCGCGGGGACGGAGGTACAGATCTGCCTATCTTAGCGGTGTAATCTGCTTCTCCGAGCGGAGTAGCAATGCAAGACGAATACCCCACGGCACGCCCCGCGCTCCCGCGCAGAATCTGCACGCGGGGCGCCTACCCGCGCGTTCCCGCGTCGGCAGTGTGTTGTTATAGGCATGTTTTCTATATTAATTGAGATTCTTGCAACCAATGGTAAAATCTGCGGCCACGCGCTATGCGGCGGGGCGCGGTGCAGTGGGTTAACCGCCTAAGTTATAATCAGAATAACATTTCGCGCTTTTTGAAAACGAATTTAAAGTTAATAATCTACCCTGTATATCTAACATTTTTATGAATATCAAGTATATTAAATTACTTATAAACAATATTTTTCTAGGGCTTTAGCAAAAGCCTGGAATCAAACCAACAAAGGTCAGACTCTATTCCAAACGATGGCGTACATATCAGACAAGACTCCAATGAAGAGTTGGGATGGTTCCCTCGAAACTATCGTCAAGGGATTCCAGAAAGTTGCTGCTGGGTAAGACTGCTTTTTTAAATATTGGACAGTTGAACATACCACGAGCCGTTGAGGCGTTTCAAAGTCTTATTCAATATAAAAAAATGTAGGTATATCAATTGCGAGAGAGAATTTCTATTGAAAATAATTAATTGTATGTAATGTTGTGTTTAAAAACGTATATTCTCAAGCTCTTGAAAGAATGTTCAAATAATGCTCAGAGTTCCTTAATTTTATTTAAATCTTTTTGTTACTTTTGATATTATTTCAGGAAATTATCTACAGGTATGAAAAGTTTTGAGGTTTATAAGAAATCAGGGCTGTCTCACGAGGATGCTTGGAATAAATCTTCAGTGCAACTTATTGCGGCTGCTGAGGTAAGGGAAACACAGCGCTGTCATTTATTTTGTTTTTAATATTCGTTGGGATTGTATCCATGAAGTTATAGGTAAGGATCGTGAAATCATTTTAAAACCTTTTTGTTCCAAAGATCTACATAGTGTTGTCCTGCTCCCTGGATACCGCTTCTCTCTTCCTAATAGTCCCTGGTGATATAAAGCGATCTCCAAATCTCCGAAAAGGAGGACAACGTTATGTATGTTTTGAATCAAATAGGTATTAGAAGTGTTTTCTCCGCCTTTACCTTTACTCTATGGTTGTACCCCATTAAAGAATAGATTAAGTTATCATAATCATTAATATATTGATGATGGGTGATAATAAATCTATTTCCTGTTTTCTCAAATAGCAAATAAACTCTTAGGTATTTTAGTATTAAAATAGTACGTTAAAAAAATAATATGGTTACTTTTATTTACTTTTTCCCATTAAAGATATTGTCACGATTTCACCATCGAAATAATTTTGCCTTTCTCATGGTTGAAAATGCCGTAGCAAGAATGGACCATGACTAGGAATTCCATTTTTTTGGGGACAATTAAAGTATTTTGTAATTTAAGACAAAAATACAGTTCACAACATAAATAACTACTTACTTATTTATAAAGAAACACACACACTTATAATCATTTATAAGTATATAATAGTCACAGTTCCATCCTAATGATGATTCCCGTGAAGTAGATTTGGACGTCATTATTGTGCTCATACTGTAGACCAACTAAGCGTCATTCGTCTTTTGCGACCTCTAACTTCGACTTCGTCCCGCCATAAAACGCAAACTTTTATGGTTTGCTCTGATTGGTCCGCGCCAATCTTAGTGTTGTCAATTGAAACAATTAAAATTACCTCATAAATTTTTCCAGGCTCACGGTCGAGCAGTCATCATGTCAACGTTCGTGGCCGAAGTAAAGAGAACCGTACCAGCACTTTCCGCCCCCTTACAGGCAATGCTGAGGCAGTTGATGGAGCTGTACCTATACTACTGGACTTTGGAGAAATTGGGGGATTTGTTATTGGTAAGCATTATTAATGTTGAATACTGTCTGGCAGAGTAGAAAAGTATCAACCGTTTACCGTTTATGAGTGTTGTTAAAGGAACTTCTGGGGACGCCTTTTTATTGCGCCTCTCGCAACTTGAGCACCCTCCGGACTCGGGGGAGGGAGGTGGTGAATCCACTATGGATACTCCGGCCCGGCTTAGGCTTAGTTATGTCAAACTCGTACTGACTAAATATCACCTGAGGTTGGCTTGTACCCGGAAAGAGTCAGAAGCCTTCGTCTGAGGCGACCGCCCCTCTTGAGAGGCATAGAAAAACAACCGGCTCCCAGAAGGGGGGTCAGCCGACAATTGAGAAACTGGGGTAGCCCTGAAGGGTCTGTCGTGACTCTATTTTTGGCGGATTCCTGTGCCTCTAAGAGGCCCGAATGAAGCGAAGCTTTATAGTGTAAAGAGTAGGAGCTAAGCGTTAAAAAGATATAGAAAGCAACGCCAGCCACGCACACTGACATCAGTGCAAGCGAGACAAAAGGCCACGCACACTAAGGTGGGGAGGCAGCTGGCTCTTACATATATGTCGTGTAACGGTACTAAATCTGACGATCTAGTGTAACGATAAATTCTGATGCTTAGCACGAATAGTGGCCGCGCGGCGAGCGCCTATATGCGAGCGACCCGAACGTCCATAGAAATCTTCGCTTTAAGAAATTGATTTTTTTTTCAGTACACGCCGATAACCGAGAAGGATGTAAATGAGATCAGACGTAAATATGAAGACGTGTTGGAGGCAATCAGACCTAATGCCGTGGGCCTTGTCGACGCCTTCGACTTCAAAGATGAGGTATGTTACGCAAAGAAAATTGAAGTTTCACATTCGAACTCTTAGGAACTGAATTAAAAAAAAATGTGCAAATGTCAGTGTAAAACTGTCAGTGCTATCAACATTTTAATACGATAAACAAAAAAGTTCTATTAAGAAGTAAGTAATTTGGTTGACAGGACTTTAGCTATAGAGGAACTACGTAATTTAAAAAAAATGTAATATATGTAGAGTTAGTCACTTTAATTATAATGCTTATAATTATAAAGTATAAGATGTTTTATTTTATACGAGCACCATGAATAAACTCAGTGGACTTGCTTGGTAAAACTGTGAATGATATTGCTATGATAGAGTGACTAGAAGTCCTGATCCTCCAAATGAAAAAATAATTGATACAATTTTATCATCTTTATATATTTATTGCATTTTTCTATCTTAAATGATAAATTAACTTGTGAACTAAGGCGGTTTTTTGCTATTATTTTTCTATTTAAATAATTTATCATCATGGTTATAACTTTCACGTCTTCTTTCACTAAAAGGTGTTGGGTTCGACCCTGGGTGCGTACGACGGGCAAGTGTACGAGCGTCTGATGGAGCACGCCCTGAAGAGTCCCCTCAACAAGGAGCCTGTCAATCAGAGTTTCCACAAATACCTGAAACCTTTAATGCAAGGGAAACTGTGATTACTTTTGTACAATTAAATCTACAGATTTATTACTTGCTGGTAAAAAAGGCGTTTAATTATACATGATATTTTGTTTCATTTCATTCCTACGTGTGATTTCTTTATCCTTTTGCCTATGTTAATGCAGGATGTAACTTGGTCCCCTTATTTAGAGATCTTTCAGTAGTTATGTCGGAAGGGTCTAATTATTTCCGAGCGTAGAATTCCGGTGGTAGAATGGGTAATTTTCAGTAAGTAAAATAAACATTTAATACGCAAAGGAGAATGTAAATGTGCATAATGTTCTAATTATGAACTATTTTTAACCGCATTAAAAATATAGTAATTAGTAAACAATTACCTACTGCCGAAAAAATAGCATATCCGTAACAGATGTCGATATATCGACCCCTAAACATATCTATATATCGATATATCAATATCGAAAAACTTAATATACCGTATCGAAATATCAGAAAACCTTTCCAAATTAAAATAGCCACTAGATCAGGTAAAATGCTATTACTGTCAACAATGACTGTCCAAAAAAAATTAAATTCTTTACTCTAATCTGTGATAGGTAAGTGTTGTTAGGAAATTCGTTTCAGATTATAAATCTGCAGCCGTATTAGAGGATGAAAATAAAGGTGAATTTGATTATTAGAAGCACCATAAATCTTTGGCTCACAAGAAAATAAAAACATCTTTCTGCTCCTGTAAATACTCTAAAAGTAAACATTCTTGAAACATGGCAAGAGATACAAGTTGCCCATCTCAATCGTTTTAAAGTGGCACTGAGTCACTAGCAATTGTGGTAATGAGTCACTATGAATGGTGGCAACAGGAACGTCTTTTTTCCCGTTTATATTAATTCCTTAAATAATATAAAAAAGATTCCTTTCCCATCTTAGTTCAGTGTTTTCATTATACTTTGGAGTATAGCTTTAAATATTCTAGGTATTATAGCGATATATGAATATACTAGTCTTATATATAGATACATAAATATCGATTTCATCTGATATACCCATATCGATAGTTTTAAAAACCCTGCATCTCTACTGACAGCACTGCGACTGCGACGTTCGCCTAGGGGTTGGTCTTGTTTAGGCGTGCATCTGTGTGAATGCGTTTGTTTCGATCGTTGAACATTACTGGCTTTAGCTATATCTTGAGGTTTGCTTGGTATGTACCCCTTCCGGTAACAGTCAGTGGCATAAATATTGGGCAGAGGTTGCAAATGCCCCGGGCGGCACCACTTGGAACGGTACGGTGAAAAGATAAGGCACGTGGTACCCACCGGACGTTCCAAGGGGCGGCGCAGCCCTCTGACAGGGCCGGCAAAATTGGTAAACTGCCCCGGGCGGCAATTGATCTATTTACGCCACTGTCCACTAACAGTCCTTTTGAACGTGGTGATTGCCACAGTTTGGGACAGGCCCCCAATTGTAAACGTGGGTTATTCCCACATAGTGGTGAATCCTAAAAGGGTCCCACGTAACCCCACCGTCCACCCAACGATGGGGTTTACGTTAGGCGTTTCCCCCCGTCAACAAAGGGGTAAGTCCTACATATCCTAAGTGGAGTACTTATAAGAGTTCTTTTGGGTTAATAAAAAAAGTTCCGCACGTCAAAATTTGGTGCGTTTGTGAATTTACAGTCGGTAAATTCGTTTGTGGGCTTACCTTCAATATAATTTTTAACAGAGTTCTTATCTAATCATAGTTGTTTTTAAATGTGACTGTGACATAATGAATTAAAGAAACCGCTAGTATATCTACAGTCTAGTCGGTAGACTGGTTGATTTATATAAATTCTGTGTTTAATAAAGTGAAACTTGTAAACATAATGACGAGCCGAAAAGTGAACGAAGATTTGGATAGAGAAAGAAAGAAATGTACGTTCAACGTCAAAGAGTTGACCCACTTCTTGGATGGGGGAGTAGAATCCACTAAAAGGAGGCATAATATGGGTAAAAAATTGTTTTAATATTAAATGGTTGTAATATTTTCCAGATTAAATTCCATTCCAACCAAAAATGTTCAAAAAGTAAATAATCTTATGTATATTTTCGAATACACCGTCTACGAAATTAAATTAATAGTTCTAGACATAAAATTTTTGAAAACGTAATTAATAATACACGTATAAAATTTTTAAATGTTGATTGAAATGGATATATTGTTGTATGCAAAGTTTCAATTTTCTCAAAAGTAAGAACAGAAAAAAAACTGTGTACCTCTTTGACAAGTTATATACAAAGTATCAATTCTGTGAAGCCTGAAATTCTGTATATTTCTATATCGATAACTTGATTTGATAATTGGTTTTATTATCATTGCCAAAATCTTAGTATCGAAATTTTAGTTTTTTTGTTAAAAATTGTTCTTAAATAAAGTATAAAAGTTTGTTCCACTATGTTTTTACTTATTATCAGGTAAACAAACAGATCCTTGCGAGACACCTTTTGGTCTAGAAATCAGTGATCATATTCGGTACCTTTGGGTAAAAAGCATGTGTGCAATTCACACGTCGTAGAAGTGAAATCTTCAAAAATAATACGTACACGTATACAAAATACCACGGTTGTTGTGATGACTCTGTGTGAGCTTTGTATATACATGCGCACGCAAACACGTATTAACACACGTACATAATGCTTCCAATCTCATTTTCTCCTACGTTAAATCTTATGAATTTATGTGTCTGTCTCTTTTTACTGACGCTTTTTCGTTTCATCGACTTTCAAATCACAACGATGCTAAAAAAGTTTTCACTTCAAAAAGGTAACGATTCTCCATTAATTAGTACTAATGTAAGTGAACAAGAAGTTTTACAACAATTCAAATTGTATCAACTGCCTAGACCGTTGTAATTTTGGGACATTACTTGTTAAAAAGGTTCCTACGCACTGTATATTTTTCTCGAAGAGCGATCGTTGTTCACGTGTAAGTAGTAAGAGAAATCAAGTTATTTTTAATCTAACATAATTGTATAGTGTGTAACGCGTCATTTACCCAAGTTTCGGATGTCGGGATGGGTAATCCCAAAAATGCGTTTTTAGAATTGCGACATTTAGCTGTGTCCTTGAAATAATAGGATAATGTTGGTGAATACTACCCATGTTTTCTCTCTTGGTGTTAACAGAAACAAAAATACTGAGTATAAAAGGCATCAAAGATGAGGTGCCCGAAGAATACCTCAGTCATAAAGAAAGATACGAAAATTCCATTCGCAAAGCCGTACTGTACTACAAAGCCATTAAGGAGCTCGATGACCCTAAAGCAGACTACTTTGAAAAAGTCAGGTCAGATATCATTAAAAGTGAATAAAGTATACGTGCATTGATTGATCTCATGGGTGAAGACAATGTCACCTATTCCGGTCTTCTAAAAATCGTAGTTTTTTGTGTAATAAAGATAAGGCGTAACGTGGAATTATTGAAGCAAGCGAAGCTTCTATACGGATGTTCGGGCCGCTCGCTCACCGCGCGGCCACTCTATCCGCGCTAAGCGTCTACCGTTTTAACTTTACACGAGAGCGTTAGATTTTGTACCGTTACAAAAAGTTCTTTAGAATACATAGAACTCTTTGAGCGTTATACGAGATATTTAGGAGCCACCTTTTACTAATGTCAGTGTGCATGGCAAGTGTGACTTTCTATCTCTTTTTCTACTCTATTTTTAACTCTTAGTTCCTACGCTTTATAATTTAAAGCTTCGCTTCTTTCGAGCGTCCCTACACGGCACTGTTACTATTTTTCCTTTTCTTTTATTGTTATCAATAAATAGATCTTTATGTAAAAAAATGTGGTTACCTGTACGCACTATCAAAATAACGAAATACTTGTTGTTCTTTGTCAAAAAATTAGTGCCTATAAATTTATTTACTATTGATATATACTTAAATAATTCTTCATTTTGCCTTAGCAGTTATTCTCGTTGACGCATCAGAAAATAAAGAAACGTTAAAATCGCTTTAAATAGAATACGAAAACAAAAGGAATTCTGGCAATTCAAATCCCACAGAAAAATTTTGGACAAGTATAAAGTGTCTTTCATTATAAGTATCTTTCAGATCAAACTTTAGAAACTTAATTATGTGGCCAGTGTTCGAGGTGAGCACCCCGTTTGGGTTGCATTACACTATGTTTCTTCCCACGATAGTCGGCCAAGGAAATGATCAGCAGCAGGAATACTGGTTGAAGAAGGCAAATAATCTGGAAATCATAGGAACTTATGCGCAGGTAAAAGCTGGCCGAGTATTTAAAAACTTTAATAATGTATTAATGAAAAACTGCCGTCGTTAAGTGAGTGTTCTGGACTCTTTCTATTTGGTCCGAAAATACGCCGATATGGTAGCAACTGAAACCTTAGTGTGAATTGACACATTCGATACTCGTTACCGAGCGCGTTACAGATTTCTATGAAGATTTGTAGTTCCTAATGGTCACCGCTAGGGGTGCTCATCAAAAATCCATAGTAATATTTTACGCGGACGATGTCGAGTATCGACGCGTAAACTCGCACTAAGGCCTCAGTTCTACCTATTTGACGATCAGAGGCCCTACCGTCTTACAGCAATTCAAGTTTAGCTGTTGAAAAGAGACGCCACTATAGACAGCTAATAGAGTTGTCTGGTTTTGACAATTGCATCGCGTGAGATCATGGTAGGCCGTCAGGTACTCATTATCTCTGTATCGTTGTGAATCTCAAAGAGAATATAGACTATACCATAGAATCGGGCACTTCGATTTTTGAATGGGTTCGCTCTTGATCCTAATCAAGCCCGGGGGCCAAGACAGGGTCCACGATGGAACGAGTTAACCCAGAATGTGTCTATTGCCCCGGGTTTAAAAATGGACGGCTTATAAGTACTCGGAAATACTAAAATTTGAATTGTTTACAGAAGCCCTTTTCGACACAAAGAAAACAATTTTGATTTTTTTATAATTAGCCTCTGTGCGCCAAAGGCATGTTTTTGATAGATTTTTTATATTTCTAGATCTATATTTATAACCTAATCTAGGCGTATAAAAAAGCAACAAAAAGCCGTTTTTGGCGAAAATGACTTCCTCATTGTGGACATTATTTCCATCAAATAAATGAATTGGTTGTTTATTTTTGTTTAATTAGTTTTTATATATAATAATTTAGCTTCATATGTTTGTTACCGTAAATGTAACGAGTAGGTAAAAGACTTACATTGCACAAACTTTGCCCAGATAGCGAAATCAAATTAATCTAATCTTTCTGTTTAGAGATATCTTTGATGTTATCACTTAGCGAACTAATTGTGAACGTGAGGATACTTGGTTATATTTAGTTCTTACACTTCCGCGCACATCACATATAAAAATAATGTGTAAATAAAAGAACTTTTCATCGGATATTGGCGCATACTTTATATTTAAGAGAACAAAGATTTGTTCCTAGAATGCTACGTGAGGCTATTGAAATCAGGAAACATCTTAAATTCAATAGAGAAAAAGGTTGGAGCGTTCTACCTGCTTGTAATCCCATAATTAACAAATAAATATCTTCAAAGACTCACACTGCAAGACCTAGTGATATAATTAATTCTTTCTGCAAATAATAAAAGTAAGATGGAGGTCGGTCCCCTTGTCCAAGTTGCGCTTATTTGCGAATTGGTGGTAGACTCAGTGGTTTACAGTACTTAATCGTAAAAATAATGAAATAACTAAATAAAAATGCAAAATCAAACAATTTTTAACAATTTTTTTTTTTGTAAGGGTTGAGCTCGATTAAAATATTGTAAAGGTACTATGTATGACGACCATCACCGCAGTCATCCTGTGATCACGGCTCCTGTAAAAGAGCCAAAACGTCAAGATTAAATACACTCGAGAGCAATGAATCGGGGTCACTTAAAAAATGTTAAAAATCTCGGAAACTAAAAATGATAGGTTAATGCAATAAATTGTATTTAATAGACAATGTAATACTCCTTAAATTAAAGTAAAAAAAATTTGAGTCACCATACATTTTATTAACACAAAATTACATAAAGAAAAAAACTGCTGATCTCTCCTTAAAACAAAAATAGGAAACATGAATGTTTGAACTTTATTACGATTTTCTTGAATTTTAATACTTCGTATTGCCTCCTCGTGCTTCCATTACTGCGTTTACGCGGTTTGGCATGCTGTACACCAAGTTCCTTATACGATTTTGGGGAATATTCTCCCATTCCTCTGTGAGAGCAATTTTGAGCTCACGAAGCGTGATTGGGGGAGGGTTTCGTTGTTTTACGCATCTGCCTAGCTCGTCCCAAGCATGCTCGATCGGGTTGATATCCGGGCTGCGCGCTGGCCACTCCATACGAGTAATGTTCATCTCTTGAAGGTAGTCATTCACAATCCTACCTGTATGAGGTCGGGCATTGTCATGCATAAATATAGCATCCTCACCTAAATTGACCATAAATGGACCAACGTGATCATTGAGGATTTCTTCCACATATCTTACGCTAGTTAAAGAGCCGTTTTCTATGATCACCAGCTCTGTGCGACTTTCAGAAGAAATTCCGGCCCACACAAGTACAGACCCACCACCGTAGGCTACTTTTTCTTCGATGCATGCTTGCTTGAATCTTTCCCCTGGTCTTCGATACACTCTGTGTCTTCCATCGTGCTTGTAGAGCATAAATTTTGATTCGTCGGAGAACATAACTTTTGAGCAATCTTCAATACTCCAATTTACGTGGCTCTGGGCATATCTTAGTATTGAAATACGATGCTCACGCTCCAGTTTAGGGCCGTTTGCAGGTCTTAGGGGTTTTAAGTTAGATTCAGCAAGCCGACGTCTTACTGTCCATGCACTTGGGTTACTTCCTCCGAGGCGTCGAAACTGATTGGTGAGTTCAGTTCCTGTGAGAAAGCGATTTCGAAGCATGGTGTTCACCAAGTATCGGTCTTCTCGTGCTGTGGTACACCTGGTTCTGCCCGTTCCTGGTCTGCGTAGGTTAGAACCAGTTTCTTCGTAACGTCGGAGAACTCTTTGTACTGTTGACAGCGACACACCGACAGTCCTGGCTGTATCGCGCTGACTCCGGCCGGTTTCCAGCATTGTAAGTATTCTGGTGCATTCTTCAGGCGTAAGCGACATAATTTCAGCTTGAATAATGAATATAGAGCACTATCAACATGGTTTATGTACCCACATAAATGACAGATTACAAACAAAAGCAAAACCAAATGCTGTAATTTCGTAGTTCCATCTTCGAAAGTGGCCCTTTTTCAAATTTGATTTTTTTATGATATAACTTTACAATAACTAAGAAGTTTTAATACCTTCATTTAAGGAGTATTACATTGTCTATTAAATACAATTTATTGCATTAACCTAGCATTTTTAGTTTCCGAGATTTTAAGGATTCTTTAAGTGACCCGGATTCATTGCTCTCGAGTGTATAAAGTATGCACCAGTATCTCATAATAAGTTGTTTAATTTAAATGATACTCGGGATCTTGACATGATATATCACAGCGTCACAAATTAACATATGTTAAATAATATAATAGATATTATTGTTACTCTATAATTTCAGACAGAACTAGGCCATGGTACTTTCATTCGTGGCTTAGAAACAACTGCTACGTACGACACTGAAAGTGAAGAGTTTATTCTGCACAGTCCCACTCTCACATCCTACAAATGGTGGCCAGGAAATTGTAAATATGACAATTGATTACTTACTACTTCCTAAGAACTGTACGATGTCTGGTAGACTAGCAGCTACTTTCACAAATAATGGTCTTTTAATGCAAGCTCCTACCAATAAGCCAAGCGTAAAGATTATGTCGAAAGCCCCTACTTTTTGGGGAGTTTTGCGTTCAGCAGTAGACAGCCTTTGGCTGAGGTGTAATTTCTTAAGATAGGTTAATTTTGCTTTGAAAACGTTTGAAGGTTGATTTGAAAGGGAATGTCGAAACTTGTTAATATTGCACATGCATGAAGGATTGTATAAAGATAAGATCAATTGATTCTAAAGCATGTTTCGATAATTGGTCAGATCAGTCCTGATTTTGAAATACCTTTCTGGCTTCAGACTGTATGTAACTACATACAGAAATTCATACGTATTCCAAAAACCCGACATTACCATTCTTGTGCAATTTAGTGAAAAGATTCAAAGAGATGGTGGTGTGGCGTAATGGATAACTATGATGTGTTTAGTTTGTCATCAGCTTCAGCAGCTTATTAGAGGCCGATGATGGGGTACATGCCCGCCCTATGGATTAAATACTGTAAGAAGAATGGGAAATAACAAACCACGATTGATGGCTGACGACGATTGCAGATGTCATCGAGCCATTAAATAGTAAAATTATTCTGCCGTCCATTGGATAAAGGTAGCTAAGCCTAAGGGGATAGATTTTGAGTTTTAAATGCCAGCATATGCATAAAAATTTCTTTACATCTGTTTAGAAATGATACTTATATAACTTGAAGTTTTTTTAATAGCTGCAATATCAGCAATTAATTAAATATTTTCCGTTTTTTTCGGTCATGTCTTAGAAAATGATTTAGTGGCTTAGCGACTTTTTAGTTAAAGGATGGCACTATTGATCACCTATCACATGTCCGGGCCTTTTTTCCTAAGAGAAAACGTCAATATGTTAGGATCTTTCTGCCATAACGCATGGAGCGTAGGCAAGGGATACCACACTTAAACCTCTAGGATGAACCCTTAACTCTGCAAAAGGTCCGATGTGGCGATTTGTGATATTCCTTACCCTGATCCCATGACCGGTCCTGGCGAAAGATGCTTTACTGATTTGGGTTGAAAACTCCAACCATAATGTCTGCACTTTGTAGAAGCATCTTTTAAAATATCATCATTTCTCTTTCACAGTGGGACAAACAGTAAACTACTGCATTGTAGTTGCACAGCTCATAATCAAAGGCAAGAATTATGGGATACATACGTTTATGGTGCAGTTGAGGAATGAGGAAACGCATATGCCACTCCCTGGAATCAAATTAGGCGAGATTGGACCGAAGCTAGGATTCAACTCGGTTAATAATGGCTTCCTAGGTTTTGAACACCATAGGATACCTAGAGATTGGATGCTTATGAAGAACGCTCAGGTTCTGAAGGTTGGTCATTATGAATTATGTTTTCTTTGATTGTTGTTGTATAAAAAATATAAAATTAGCATCGTATAGCGCTAGCGACCTCAAAATTCTCCCAGAGACTAATTTAAAGAAGTTATTCATATGTTGACGATTTTTATAATTAGTATAATTTTATTGAAAACAGTAGCTAGCTGTAAAATATCTAATAAACTGTAATTAGTGAAACTGAATGTCATTATATGCTAGCACATCAGTTTTTTTTAAAATTTATCCAGATAGAGTACTTATGTTAATGTTCCGCAGAATATTTTTATAAGTGGCGGCGTACATGACCAATGTGTTCTCTAAAATACACGTCATAGGAGATATATGTATATCAGATAAAGTCTATCCGTTGCTATCAGCTATTTCGTTCATCCTTTCTGTTGTTGTTGTTTCGTTGTTTTTTTAACGCTAAGTTCCTACGTTCTATATTATAAAACTTCGCTTATTTCGGGAGTCCCTATTGTACACGACAGTACTTTTAGTTAAAACCTTTCCGACCGAGTTTCTTGCGGCTGGCCGTTTATCATATCGTTATCTTTCTTAACTCTTGTGAAACTCTTAACTATAAAAGTGAACTCTATACACATGAAAATGTAATTTATATTTGCATTCTGCCTTGCAAATATTGTCCGAGAATACCACATTTCGAGCGATGACCATAAACCGAAAGAAGCAGCGTGGGCAGGATGGATGATCTAGTGAACGTTGCGGGAAGCCAATGGCTGCAATTACTAGCAGCCATTCGTAATGCGTTCTAAAGGGGAGGGAGGCTTATGTCCAACTGCGGACTCGTAACGTCTGATGATGACTGAGAATTTGTATTTAAATGTAACAGTAAGCTATAATATCTGTTACGTGATGAACTCAGCGAAAGCTGAGTACTTCGGGCAACGATTTTGCGTTTGGTCTTGAATATTGATTGAATATTATATTGTCATTGAGCGTCATAACTTTGCGAGCGTATTTCTGATTTCCTTTGTATTGCATTTAAGTCACAAATCGCGTCATACATATTCGCTATGTTTACATTTTTCACTTTCCTCTGATCCTGCATTTGCTATTTATTTTTATTTACTAATGTAGCACTATGAATCTACGTAATAGAAGACTCGTTTATTGTTCCTAGGATGGTACTTTCGTAGCTTCGCCTAATAGTAAGCTGACGTACGGCACAATGGTGTTCGTGAGGGTCACCATAGTGATGAACACCACTAGCACCATGGCGAGAGCTGTCACAGTGGCCATCAGATACTCTGCCGTCAGGAAACAGTCACAAATCAGGCCTGGGTAAGGTTCGATAGCAAAAAAGTCATTTTGGTCAACATTTTTGTTGTTATACGTTAATTTTTAGAATATAATTATGAAACATTATTGAAATAAAAATTAGAAATATTCAGTCGTTTTCTGAATGCCCATAATTTAACCCGCGTTTACACGTCACATCAAAATTTGCAAGCGAATAAAGATATGGTTAAAACGCCCGATAAAAGTAGTAAATCTAATATCAATGTAGTTTTTTTATACAATGTTTGATATTTTTACATCCAACTAACTGTCCCCTGCAATGAGCAGGGATTCAGGGCATCGCTATGGACAAAAAACACGGAAGGGTGATTAAGCCATATCTACAACAAAGTTTTCCCAAATCTCGAAATATTCTCGAAAGATTCGACGTACAAATTAAAAAAAAATTTGCTGAAATTCCAAATATATTCTGTTATTTTTTTTACAACTTTTGAATGTGATCTAGTAAATTTATATTCCACTTTTTTGTTACAGTCATCTTTTATTTGGGTTTTTGTGTTTTTTTTTAGGGTGTTCATAAGTTAAAGACTTTTACAAACTTACTTGTGGATAATGGTGCGGGCTTCACTATAACCTGACTTTTTGTAATAATTGAGAATTTAATATATATTGTGAATGCTATTTTTTTCACAAATAAATAAATGTGGCAAACTACCCGCCAGAACTGTCTAGCCTGCTAGTTTTATGCTAAGTTTATTAAATTTAAATAAAAAGCAAGATATTAAAATAAAACTACTGATCACCAATCTCATTGCAGTGAGCCGGAGGTTCAAATTCTGGACTTCGTGTCCCAGCAACATAAACTCTTTATAGGCATCGCAACATACTATGCCTTTAGCATGACGGCTATGTGGCTATGGGACATTTTTGCGAAATTCACCTCCGAACTGGCTGTTGGAAATGTAGCTCAGTTGCCAGAGGTGAGTAACAAGAGAACGGTGATTTTGATTCGTAAGCGTTTGATGGTTGCTTAGTTGACCATGCACTTTATACATCATAAATTGAGGTTTAGTAAAAACCCAATATTTGAGATTTATTATAAAATGTTTGCGGTAGTATAGTTGCTTAGACACTAATTAAAATTTATTATTACGAAATGAGATTACGTAGGTATTGTAACCTAATGTTGACGTTGCAGTATGTGCGGTGAAAACCGTATATAGCGGTCCTCGGCTTCAGCAATTTTAGGCACGTGCTTACGATTTCACTATCGAGCCCCTTATGTCATGTAATATCCTACATTTGGTATGATGATGATGATTTTCACTCATATTCATATTCCATTTTTTATTGTTTTATAATTGTACACAAATCTATATTTTTTGGTCACCGTAGTAGTAACGGATTTTAAAAATTGAAATATATTCGTTTTCCAACAAATTAAAAATGAAATCAACAATACGAGGTTACTATTGGTTCGAGAAAGCTTTTGAGAATTGTTTTTCACAATTGAAAAACAATAATATTCCGACTGCATACACAGTCAACAAGCACAGAATGTCTGATCGTTCTAAGCGATAAGACCGCCTATTGCAGCGTCCCCTATCGTTCTCTTTTTTTTAAAGCTATGTATTTGTCTGAGTGTGTAAAAATAAATGTTTCTCATTAATTCATTCATTCATTTTTCCATTCGATTTTCAGCTAAAAGTTAACACATACAACAAATATTATTTTAAAAGATATATAACAGTTTGTGGTAGGTTGGGCGCTGTGGTCACTATCAAGACAAAATCAGCGATTGAATACCGAGTAGCAAAATCAGTTCATTTGTGGTGTCAGAAGTAAGATGGAATCTTCTTTGATTGTTATTCTTTATTTTATAGAAATAGTAACCTTTTGATCAACATTATTTTACAATTGTTACCAGCTTCACGCGCTCTCGTGCTGCCTAAAGGCAATAACCTCCAGCGATTGTACAGCGCTGACCGAACGGTTCCGGCAGGCGTGTGGCGGGCACGGATTCCTCATGTCCTCGAACTTACCACAGATGTACGGCGTCGTCACCGCCGCTTGCACTTACGAGGGTGAGAACACAGTTATGCTGCTGCAGACAGCAAGGTAAAACAGTGTTAAAATACCAAAATTTATAATGTTACTTCTTTGTATTTCATATGGACGATCACTGCAGTGAATAGCAAAGTAATAATTTATTCAGTGCTTCCATTTTACATTGTCAACAATACAATGAGGTTCTTATAACTTAATACAGAAGCAACTGAAAGGGTCAATCAGCTGAGCTTGTGTTGTAGCCTCTGAGAAACAATGCTGAGATTTTCAGCTGGATTAAAAAAAACCAAATAGAACCATTTCTACAAATGTACTCAACGAAAAATACGGTACACATGACAAATTTATATAGCTATGACGTATCAGAAAATGGGCAAAGCGAATCGTTCTCATTAGTTTTAATCTTAATCAGTTTAATTTACTAAACGCGAACATTGTACTATTCGAAGCTTTTAGACGTATGTATTGAGCAGACTGGTAAAATGTGTGCAATTATTCATTCTGCACGTGATGTATATTTAACTATTCCTTTATGCATGGACATGGAGTGTAAAATAATCTAATGTATGATCTTGTTCATACTAACTTAGGTCTGATTTTATTACATTTATCTTTAGTTTATATAGTATTAGATCCCGCATGCGCTTTCGATTTGTCACAATAAGTATTTATCGTGCTTCCCCAAGGAACACTTGAGTTTTAGCCAGATTTTCACTATTATCCCCTTCATTGCGGGGTGGCACTCTCAATTTAAGTTATTGATGTACCAAAGGGTATAATCGGGACAAAGGTGACTTTTGCCTGCGTTGAACATTTGAAGTGACTTTTTATTGTATGAAGTAATACGGAGAGATTGAGTTGTTTCATCATTTGAA
This sequence comes from Calamotropha paludella, assembly GCA_927399485.1. Classification (NCBI taxonomy): domain Eukaryota; kingdom Metazoa; phylum Arthropoda; class Insecta; order Lepidoptera; family Crambidae; genus Calamotropha; species Calamotropha paludella. The sequence goes on from OV656804.1 coordinate 29,324,209, forward strand.
TGAGATGAAATATAGCTTAGATTTATTTGCATTTTTACAGAAACACAAATTTTTGTCCCTGTCCTTAGACAAACATACAAACATTTTTAAAATGACATTGTTTTTTCTGGAATTCCCAAAGAGTATGTAATCACTACGTTCTATTAATATCTTCAATATACGAATGCGGATTTGATAATGATACAAATATAATCGATAATACATAGCCTGTTATCTATGTATTATCGATTATACAACCTTATCTCTTTATCAGATTATCTACTAACCGAATAAATCTAATCATTGTTTTACTATATTATGTGAATGTGTAATGCGCCCTTCCAGCACGCCATCCTCTAATGTTAAATTACCCAATAAATTAAAGGATATTATAATATCGTGATATACTGTACAAATGGCAACAGTCTACTTAAACAGTTTATATAGCGATGTTTTTACTACACTAGGGGCTAGCCCCTCCTCTAAAGGATAAAACATGACAAAGAGATATATCTTATATTGTGATACAGAACAGCCAAAAGAGTGAATCTTCTACCTTAGCTGCATTTTCACTTGTAGATAAAGTAATTGTATATGTTAATAATTAATTATTCACAATTTTTGTACATGAGCAAAGCCTTTGACAATGTGAAACGGGATCAGGGATCTAGGCCCAAAATTTTATTAAATTTTAAGTTGATAACAGGAGGGACACCCTGGAAATATAAAATAGAAAGAGTCGATAAGTCTGACCTTGCTTTGGCTTCCCTTAGGGTAGTATCCTTGGGCCACTTCAATTCCTGATCTGAATTAATGATCTCTTGGTTAATGTTACCAACCCGTATAATTACCATGTATACATGAATTTTTAAAATAAACTAATAACGTTACTTTTCTAGGCCTATGCATAGACGAAAAATGCATTGATAAATTATACGATAAAATATTTTTTTATGTTTATGCCTCATGGAAAATACGGAAAACTGCAAATAAAGAAACAAGTCTGAAGGCATATTAGTTAATCTTTGCTTAATTTTTATTATGGGGAAATAATAAATGAGGTTTAAATTATCCACACAAACATTCGATATCGGTCTCAGGTCCTTTGGGATCGTCCGATCGCTGTGTGGTGAAATTCGTATCAATCTGCTCTCCTCAGATTGAAATTTTTGATTAATATAATAAAATATAAATAATTTGTCTAGAGCCTTAGCAAAAGCCTGGGAGCAAACCAACAAAGGCCAGGCTCTATTCCAAACGATGGCGTACATATCAGACAAGACTCCAATGAAGAGTTGGGATGGTTCCCTCGAGACTATCGTCAAGGGATTCCAGAAAGTCGCCGCTGGGTAAGATTGCTTTTTAAAGATGTATTAGAATAAAAATATGGGACAATAGGATGTTTCATTGTGTAATATCGAATCCTGATTAGGATCTGATGAGAATAGTTGTTTTATTTCTTTTATTTTATCTGGGAACTCAAGACGTTTTTCACAAATTTTCATAAAACATTTTACATTCTGAAAAGCACCTAAGCCAATTAAAGAGTTTTACTATTAAAATGAATTACAATACTTATAGTACCAAAACAGTGGTGTACAGATATTGATACAGTTGAAGCCAGTTACAAATTGTGAAACACATACAAGATGTATAATCTTAAGGAATTTACAATAAGAATATTTTAATGATGATATTTGATATCTCACACAAAAACCAAACGAATAGCAAACTCATTGCATTAGCATAAGTTAAGTCTGTATACAGTACCACAAAATAAGACCTTCACCAGCTCATTATAAAAAAGTCCACCGCAAGACGAAAGCCGCTCCTAAATGGGGAGGTTTTACCCTAATCTCCAAATTTACCAATCGGGTTGAAGTTCGTAGTAAAAGACAATAATTTAGAAAATGCTGCTTCTCATCTTGTGGTCTACAGTAGGTGTATGGTGTACCACCAGTATCATTAGTTGCTAATTAACTTTGCTGGACACCACACGGCAAGTTTGGCCTTAGATAGGTAAAATAATATTAACCATATTAGCAATTATTACAAATCCTACTCATTTAAAAACTTAATGGCATTTCATTATTATCATTATATGGGTCCATCGTATGTGAGCGTACGGGCATGTAGTAATAAACTTAATTTATTTATCCGTCGATGACCTGCAGCCTCCGTTGCGTTCAATCCAAAAGTGCCCAACAAGATGGCGGCCTGTTTAATGTTTCGCCAGAATGACAGCTGTCATGTCACTCTTGTTCGAAAACTGCCTTGATTAATGTCGGCGCCACTGTAGCGCCCTCATACTATTATTATTAATTGTTGTGAGCATTCTAGAATATCTAAATATATATTTTCTTTTGTACCTGAACTGAACTCATTCTAAACAGCAGGACAAATTTTGACGATTTTTTTGTGTGCGTTTGTTTGTGTTGATATGTTTAGATTCATAATTGAACCCGATATGTGGTGCTAAAATTTGGGCCAATTTTGACCCACCAAACTGGGTCATCTGATCACAAAGGATACAGTTTCGTGACCAAAAAAAATTCTTCATTGCGCCTTCCGTTAACATCCCAAATGCCTTATATTTTTTTATTGATTTTCGTTGCTTTTGATATGTTAAAGGAAATTATCTACAAGTATGACAAGTTTTGAGGCTTATAAGCGATCAGGGCTGTCTTACGAAGACGCCTGGAATAAAACTTCAGTGCAACTTATTGCGGCTGCCGAGGTAAGGGAAACAGTGCTGTCATTCATAAATAACCGACAAATTATCCGTTAGCTTTATGCCTCATTAGAGAGTATACTTGCATGGATTTCTCAAAATGATTTGTAAGTCTGATAAGAACACTTTAAAAGGTATTTTTTTTAGTCAAAAGCTACTATTTTTTTTATTATTTACCAGTCTATTAATATACTCACTGTGGGGAAACGCGCTTTTTCGACAGATTAAATACGTAAGGGAAAGTAATACGTAAGAAAAATATATAAATATTAGACAACAAGCGATAAACGATAGGTTTGTTCGAACATTGACTTCTTCCGAAGAAGTATAACTGAAGTGACTGATACATATAATGAGGAGAGATAACAAAGTAGTGTGGTGTGGAAAAAGATATAGTGAAAAACATAGAAAAAGGGATTAATCATCCCTGAAAAGAAAATTTACATGTTTATGAAGCAAATGTGCACGGGCAAGTCGTTAAAGGCAGACCAAGGTGAAGTTTCAGGGACCAAACGGGAGATGTCCTGGAATAAGGCCAAAAGCATCCTTAACCGACGAGCTTGTATAGGTCCTATGAGAGTTGAAGAAGCGAGAGATGTGTGTCAGAATCGTAGAAAGTGAAAATTTGCATGATTGTAGTTATGTAAATTTCTTTCAGGCTCACGGTCGAACGGTCATCATGTCAACGTTCGTTTCCGAAGTAGAGAGAGCTGTACCAGCACTGTCCGCCCCCTTACAGGCAGTGCTGAGGCAGTTGATGGAGCTGTACCTATACTACTGGACTTTGGAGAAATTAGGGGATTTGTTATTGGTAAGCAATATGAATGTTGTCTGGCAGAGAAGAATGTCAACTGTTTAATAATGAGAGTGTGCTAAGGCGACTAATTGGAGGTTATCATAAGCACCATACATCTCGCCCCGATGCCCCGATGACTCGGGACAATGCCTCTCCAATTCCTCCTACACAGGACAGACACAGTCCAGTTATTCACCACATACACACTCATGTAGCGTCTGTACACAGCACTCTTAGGTTCAGAGAGCGAATACCTGCATATACAATTTGCGCTTTACCAGCTACAGACACGTACCTAGGCGCTTCTCTCCCCACGACATGGCGAGGTCCGAGCCCTTAAAGACGCCCTTTGGCACCCCGTGCTTCCTAGAGCGCCGTAGTGAATCTATGCTAGTTCGGAGACTCCCTCATGGGAAATGCCGTCCATCTAGAAAACCACTAGTGGCTCACTACTCTCGGCTTGAGGTCCATTTAAGGATATCGCCGTCCCAAAACCCGGTATCATTATTGAGGTCATCTGCGACTAACAATAATAAGACATAAAAAAACCATATACGGGAGGTATATGCTACAAAATGGAAAGCAGTGTTTACCGTATGGACTGTGGATAAAAATGCAATGAAAACTCAGTGTGGGTTAAATAAAACTAATTAATAACTTCTATAGCAGATCGAAATAAAAAAATGTAAAATAAATTATAATTTGGAAAAACTAAAAAACATACTTATATGGTAAACCGAACTATTAAGGTAAAAAATAAATTTCAACATAACAACTAAGTAATTAACAAGACAACGAATGTGTGTAAGAAACGCGTGGGATACTTTGTACGACATTCTTCGTCCACTAACTTTGCATTTAGAAATAAAAATAAAAAGGTATCATGGTATTAATTAAATAAATAGTAAAAAAAAATATATTGTTAAGTAAATTTAAAAATTCCATAAGAATGAAAACTTTCAAAAGAAAGAAGAGAAGAGCCAATGTTTTATATTCGTAACTTTTAAATTTTTGTGAATTTCAAAATTCGGACAATCTGGTCCTAAATGTGTTGATTCGATTCCATACAAAAAATATTAAAATCGGTTAAGAACTCGGGAAGTTATGGCGTAACAGACATTGCGTCATTGAAGCTGATCCATGGGAGCCAAAAAATACAACAATCGTTAACAAGCATCCCAAGCTTTTCTTACAATGACATAAATTTTCTTTTTAATCACTTATTAGTTAAATTAAATTAATTTATGACTTAGTTGTTCGATTTTTTACATATTCATAACTGAATCTTCATAGCTACTTATATAAGTATGCAAATTCTCGAAACGCCTCTCTGTTATTTAAATTAGTCATCGAATTTAGTTAATAACTACATTTACAGTGACTTATGGGATTTCTTACGGAAAGTTGATCCCATTAATTAAGAACAAGTTCTATAAAAAAAAAATTATGGGTGTTAAATCTCGTTTAGCCAATTCACAGTTACTTTGAGAGAAGTTGATAAAATTGGAAGCCGTTATGTCATACTAACATATTAACATGTAATAAATATCTTTTATTATAAGTAGCTGAACCGGCCACGCGTTGCTATGGTAACGTTAATTGATTATAAAAACTGTTATTCTTAAGCTTATGGTAACTATGGTAACAAAATCACACACACACAAAGTATTGTCATAATATAATTAGGATAGATTGAGAAAATAATATTATATTAGACATCACATATATTGTTCGGAATCCAAGTTAAGTAGCTAAATAGTGGTGTGAAATTAAAAAACGACGTTAGGTACCATAGCACCCACTGCTGATCCAATATAAAAAGTAGTGTGGTGTCGTGGGATAGCGGATAGGAACGAATTTCCTTATTATAAAAATATTAATTTTAAGTTCTATTCGAGGTATAAAGATAATATTTTTTTGTATTATGATTTTTTATCGATAAAAAGCAAAGAAACTACTTTACAAAACTATCTTGACATCTTTATTTTATTTACAATGATTTATAAAAATAAATAATAATAGTCATTACGTTGATTATACATAAAAATCTTACGCTTTTTGTTTAACGCTACGAACGTTTTTTCCCGGCTAGGGTACCCCTCCGCAACGCCCCATAAGGAACTTCGTTCCTAAAGGTCGTTTTTTACCCGACCTGAGATTAAACCTAGAATCTCAAATTGGTTCACATGAGTTAAGTTAACAGTTTACAGTTAAGTTAAATCCAGCAATAATAAATGAAAAATAGTAAGAAATACAGACAAATCAACCACGCCTTTTTTTAGTTACACATCACACTCGACGATTAGGGTTAAGTTGGATACCATAACGCCACAAAAAATGTAGAACTTCGTGCTTCATACCTACATAGTTCGAATCATCCTAGTGATGGTCTACTTACCTCTGGACTTCAGTTTTTCTGTGGATATTATTGGAGCGGAGCGAAGCGAAGCTCCCATGGATCAGCTTTAATGGCGTAATGTCTGTTACGCCTTAACTTCCCGAGTTCTTAACCGATTTTAATATTTTTTGTGTGGAATCGAATTAACGGGTTTAGGACCAGATTGTGACCGGAATTTTGAAATTTGCAAAAATTCCCATCAAAACAAAAAAAAAAAATTAGGTATTACGCTCCGCTCCAATATATGGTGCTAGCGTAGCTTTATGCTTGGCTACTGCATTGCCTAGTATTGAAATGCCAAAGATACTCAAATAGAAATATATTAATCATTAAAAATATATAGGTATACAATAATTTACAAAAACCATATAAACCAGAATGTCAAAGAAACAAAAATGACGTACTACGTCTACTTATAACTATAGTCAGAATATGTGGTACAAAACCTCTAACACTTTCTGTGATCTGATCATGGCCCTGTGCCGATTAAATATAAAAACAAGAAGAAACGCGTATATTATTTATTAAAAGATGTATTAATTTCAGTTTTAACAGAAGGTGTCTATTTCTTTAATGCGTGAAAGAATTCTATGAATTCCTTAAATGGCTAAGTCTAATAACTCAATACCCTGGCTTTTTTTATTATTAAGCTTACCAAAAAGTTGGAATAATTAACAACTATTATTAAGCGATAAAGTTTTAATTGATTCTATAAATCATATAAAAGGAAATGATTTTCGATTATCAATTAAACAGTGTTTAAAATTAAAACGACATAAATTATTTAATTCTTTTTTCATTAGACATTGAACTCTACGTGTAAAACTTAAGAATGATAATCGTTAAAAGAAATTTAACAGTTTTGTTAAGGCCCATGTTCTGACGTATCTAGGATACCGATATCGATAAACAAGTCGAATCAATAAATTATTCTTGCGGAACTGATGACCTTACGATTTTTTATTGACTATTTTAATTGGCAATTAGATTCACCTCACATGGAAACAGTGTGCAAAAAATAATTAATAAAAGTTGGATACGCGTAGTGATTTAGCTTGTTTGTTCGACGATATTACAAGTTAAGCGACCTATGCAAAGGCTGTTCTTCGGATGGGTGACCATAATTTACTATCACCGTTTTCCAGCAAATGATTAGGAATCAAAGAAGGAAAGATTAGTAAATGACAATATACGCCATAAAGCACAACCACATCTCCGAGTTCTCAGGTAGGATTAGATGTGATTTAGAGATATGGTTGTTTTTATAGGCGTATTGTCAATCTTTTAGAAATATGGTATTAAGAATGAAAATAAAATACAAAGATAAAAAAGTTTTTAAGCATTTAACTCTTAATAAGAATGATGATATTGAATAGTTTTATCTGTGGAATCTGGATTAAGTAGTTTCTATTTTTTTTATATTTTTTTTATACGAATCAAAACATCAAATACAAAAAAAAAATACTAATTAGGTTTGTCCAGTAAGTAAAGTAATTTTAGCAGTAGCAAATGTATTTGAGCTTTGAACATAATTCATTTCAAATTTAACACTTTTATTTTTTTAAATATTTTTTCTTCCTAAATGTTATACAAAATTACCGCTAAGCACTGAGCCAGTGACACGTGGTTGTCAAAGTAGGTGGTATTTTAGTAGGTGGGAAACTTAGACAAATAAGCAGTCAGTAGTGAGAGAATAGCTCCTTGAATGTTTTTGCCCTATATATCTCAGTTGAAAAGCGTCTGGACAGTAACCTTCCCCAAATATTGCATTCCTAAAAAACTCCAACAAATAAACACTTTCGACAGCGACAGACTTGGGTGTGAACCCGGAAGGGGCAGATGTTTGTGTAATGAATACGAGCGTTTGTACCTTTAGCCTTTAATCGTGTGAAATATGGCATTTTTTATCGACAAATTGCCCCTCAAAATTTGTTTTTCTCACGGCGCCATTTTATTTTCTTGGTAATCAACCACCACTACTCATGTAAATGTCCTATCAACATTAAAAAGGTGTCACTTGATAGCTAAACATGTAGACAACAGTTACACAGCCATCATGTTTCAATTGTCATGGTATAAAAAATAGAAAAAAATAATTAAAGAAAAACAAATAGATTCTTTTTTGTGTATTTTTTAATTATTGGCTTTTTGAGAAAAACCAAATTTGAGGGGCAATTTGTCGATAAAAAATGACACATTTCACACCATTAAATTCATATATATGTGTATATCTGTTACCCTAGTATCCATAACACAAGCTTTACACTTTTACAGTGCTTACGTTGGGCTAGGCTTACGATGTGAATGTAGGCAACATATTTTTTTTAATATTAACCGTTTGGAAAACTTGTTTGCGTTATAACTAACTTCGAAAAAACACCAAAAACTACTTGAATCAATCATAATCCATAACATAATGATAAATATGAAATAGAATCTAACGACCTATTGACATTCATTTATCAAGCTTAGATGGTAAAAAAACACTAAATTCGCGAACTAACCGCTTTAGTTCACAAGGTCCCAGAACAGTTAACCACAGGTCAAGATCCGAGACAAAAACTAATGGATCATCTATTCTGCGTGCCAATAATCGATAGAGATCAACCTGAATCAGTTTTGCGTGTATTGATAAATATTGATCAGTAAACAAAATCGGGTAGCATGACTTTTGCACGTGTGTGCGTTACGAGCAGTAAAAATTAAAGAAATCTCAGTACTTTTTGTCAAAAACGGTTTATTTTTAGTTAGTGATTTAGTTTACTGAATGTCATATTAAAACTAGTTTCTTTGACTTCAGAATTGTCTTTGCGGATTTTTTTTTATTGAAAAATAAATACTTATGGATATGCTACCCCTGTTAGAAAAAATTCTGCTATATCTGTTGTCAGAATTGTTTTGGTGGATTATTTTTGGATAAAGACATAATGCTTGATAAATACTCGAGGGTATGCTATCTCTGTTAGAAAAAAATTAGCTTTATTCATCTTTTATTTGGTTTTTGATAAAGTACAAAGTCCAGTAGCAAAGAGTGATTAAATTTGGAATTGGCGATATTTTAAACACAGATTGAATCATATGGCAAAATACGGCAACATACATATGCATATATTTTTCATATATGATTGTTTATCCGTTACCCTAGTATTTATATCACAAGCCTTACAGTGCTTCCTTTGGCTAGACTAATAAGCGTAAATGTTAAGAAATATAAAAATATTTAATATATCAGTATAACCAAATATTTATTAATTATATTCCTCATAAACTAACACAATCACTCCAGTTGGTCAGTGAGCAGTAACTCCGACTTACAAAAAAAAAATCTGACATACTAGTCAGTCACATACTAGTGTCCCTACACTATGACACAAAAACGATAAATACAGATATTTTTTTGAGCGTAGCGGTCGGTTTTTTAGGGCACTCGATTTATTTACAACAATCACAACACGAGTAAGATTAAATCAACAGATTGAGATAATAGGTGCTATTGTCTGTTTGAAACTGATGATTTTATTGTTTCGTTACCTAGACTAGGAAATAGAGATTTAGGACAATTTTTTCTTATTATTAGTTATAAATTCGCAAAGCGGTTTATATGGATAAATCTGGTTAAAAAAAAAAGTAAATAATAATTTGAATTCACATTTTAATGTGCACTATGACAAGGCAATGTGATAAAATCTAAAAAACTTCCTTCAAAATAAATTATTTTCTATTTTTGAATTTATACAAAACTGCAGGCTTGGCACAGCTCTTGAAAAAGGGTTCAACTTTCAGGACTAAATAAAAAAATATTTAAATACCTACTACTAGCATATTCGATGCCAATGCAGTAATTTCAGACACATAAGTTCAGAAACAAGAAAACTACAAAGAAGGTTTATACTTACGAGTCAACCTATCTCAGCATCAGCTGCTATGAATATGCCAATATGGCTGATATTCTGGTAGAGCCGGTTAAGCGACACTGCCACGAAGTTTATAAAAAAAAAATATATTTTTTTCAGTATACGCCGATAACTGAGAAGGACGTAAATGAGATCAGACGTAAATATGAAGATGTGTTGGAGTCAATCAGACCTAATGCTGTGGGCATCGTCGACGCCTTCGATTTCAGAGATGAGGTTTGTTACACAAAAAAGTGTGTGTGTATTTATGTACGCACGTAAGACGTTTCTTAAGCGTAACTAAACAAAAAAAAAACTAAAAAATTCTTCCGGTGTACCAGTACTCTTTGATTGGGAAATTAGCGATAAACTAGCGGCCCGTCCCGGCTTCGCACGGGTGGACAAAATTCTCAATTTTTTTTCTATTATCAAATATTTTTCCGTTAGCGCCATCTAGCGTCCGGTAGACGAACTACTTGCGGTTAACGCGTTGCTATGGTAACGTTATTGATACAATGGAGAAAGAGCGGGGAAAAAAGCGGACAGACAAACAACAAATTTGTGATCTTAGATTATAGATTTATAAAAAATGACATTAATAAAATTGGCAACGGTTTATTTAATAAAAAAAGTACCTATGATTAACTAAGAAGGCTTTAAAAAATGTACATAATTTAACTTTGAAAAGCATAATATAATCAAAATAAACTCTATTCATCCAATAATAATGTAAAAATACTAGTTATTTATATTGTAAACAAATAAAAAGAATACATACCGACAGTTAACCTCAAATCAATAGACGCACTTAAAAAGTTTATAAAAGAAAAACCACTTTTATCACAATTATTATATAAAACTGTTATAAAATTATTATGTTATTGTTTTCATTATATTATTTAATTATCGTTTAACTTAAATGTTATCCAAAAATATGTTTTCGATCAAAGAAATGTGACTAGCCAAAGAGGAAACCTTTTCTTTTTACGTGGAGAAAATGCTTTTCGCATACCCCACCGTTGGGGGACGGCGGGTTATGTGGGACTCTCCCCTGCGGACTTACCTGACGATAAAAGCTCGTTAGGTATGTGCGCAGGGGTCTACCCACTAAAACTCCACGACGTCCCCTTATTCACCTTAGTGCCATTGGTTCGTCGAACCACTCATCATCATCAGACGACGTCGTACGACGAAGCAATGACACTAGGCGGAGAACCTTTGCGGACACTTCCGCGGCCTCGCCGATGGATGTCCTCCGTTGGCGGACCCTTCTAAATTCTCTTGGGGAACGGAAAATAATAGAATGTCCCGGAACGTTTGGGATACTCGGCGTCAGTAAGGGCCTCTACAGTGCAGGGGACGAGCCTCCCAAGCCCAGCCCCTGCAGGCCCCCGTGGGTAGAGGGGGGGTTGCCTACCCCACCACTTTCCGTGTTATCCAGTGGGAGGAGCCGATCATATTCCCGCTTCCCCTGTCCAGTCTAGCCAAAGAGGAAATCTTATTCAAGTATATTTTGAATTTGGCGGGCTGCACAATGATGTTTTTTGAAACTTAATAACCAACTTAGAACAAACTCATTTTCACATATGCGTTATTCATATGTTAATTAGTTTTAATTACGATTCCTTGTTTTTAATTTTATTAAAGCTAAAGGGACTTGAACAATATATAGGATTTCACATCTTTGACAATCGTCAAAGTACGAAATAGTTTCAACTCCCTACTTTTAGGGTAATTTAAATGTATTGGAAACATTATATGCATTTTGTCAAATGTATAGATGAATTGCTTACGCATACCTATATAGATTTTATTTGTTGATCGTGTGCTTCGTGGATTCGTTTAAGGTGTATATTTCAATAAATATTAAATATCTATGTATATTATTCTAAGAAAGCCAAAAAATAATAAACACATCTTAAAAACAATGACATTGATTAAAACGTTGTCTTTCATCTAAAGGTTTTGGGTTCGACTCTGGGTGCGTACGACGGGCAAGTGTACGAGCGTCTGATGGAGGAAGCCCTGAAGAGTCCCCTCAACAAGGAGCCAGTCAACCAGAGCTTCCACAAATACCTGAAACCTTTAATGCAAGGGAAACTGTGATTATTATTGTAAAATCAAAACTATAGGATAATTGTTTGATGACAAACACATTTTATTAGAGGCTTATAATGTATAATAGCCATGTATAATAAACATGATTTCGTTTGAAAAAAAGAAGAAAATTTATCATTTTATGTATAGCGTTGTTGGGATTGACAGAAGGACAGAGGATGTGAAAACAAAAACAGGGCGCGACGTAAGCTAGAAACATTAATTCAGTTTTTCCCACGTTTTTCTTACGTCGCTTTCTTGTCTGTTTGCTTGTCTGTCGTCTTGTCTGTCCGGTTGGAATCTTGTATCTCAATTTTGAGGCACTTCTCGACCACCTAGCGAGTTGAAACTTTCAAGGTAGCTCAGAACCCGATGACAATGCACGCTTAAACTAAATCATGTTTAAGACTTCGTTTGAGTTAATTATTATATTTCATTTCTTTATCACTTTGTACATGTACGATGATTTTGACGATCGGTTTGTGCAATGTTAGTGATCGAGCCGTCCGCCAATGTTAATGTGATGAATAAGATTATTTGTGCCGAGTCATGGGTATTGATATATATTTCTATGAATATTAAATGTCTATGCATCATTTATGTATGTCTATCCGTTACCCTAGTATCTATAACAGAAGTGTTATAGTGCTTACTTTGGGCTAGGCTAATTGGTGTGAATGTAAGCACTATTATTTTTATTTTCTTCATCAGTTATCGCGGAAGATACTACTATTAATTTCCGAAATGGTAAACTTTTCAGAAAGTAAGTAGTACAAGTAAGAATAACAGTCCACAATAATAGTCCGACTGGAAAAAACTTATAAGTCGAGTTGATTTTATTTTTTATTTTCCTCTATAAATTTATCGTAAGCTAGTATTGAAAACATAAAATATTAAAAAGATCATAATTTAATTGAAACATTTGTAGAAATGTTTGTTTTAAATGCGATGCAATTTCTCACATTGATGAAGCATCGTTGGCCTTGAAATTTGAAAATTTCGAAAACTTAGTCGAAAATTCTCACAAAGCTTAGTCGATCGGACTCCCAAAAGTAGTAAGTACGAGCCCCATCTGAGAGCAAATCGTGAGCAGGTAGATTTTTTTCTAGTATGTTTCTTTTAAAAAATATTAAAAGATATCATAGTAAAAGCAAAAAAATATAAATAAATATATTATAAGAAAGCATTGAAACTAAAAATTATAATGATCAAAATTATAATAATAAATTATAATACTTATGTAAATGAAACTGTTTTCTTATGTTATCCATCGCCCGATATTTCTTGACATATGATTTTAAGTCATTAACGAAAACACGTTATTCCGGTTCGTATAATTATACTGTTTCTAAGGCTTCCATAGTTTGTTAAAAATAGTAATAAAATGACGCAAGATGAAAACAAAACCTATGGTTTGAGAGACATGTTTTTGCTCTTTACAAAGTTATGGAACTATAGAAATTTTAGCTGTTGTCTGGGTGTTTTAATTTTGAAAGAAAGTTTTTAGTTGAATAATAGAGTATATTAATTTTTATACCTTTTATTTTGTTGTCACATCGTTACAATTAAAATGAGCAATAAATTAAGAAATGCAGACTTAAATTGACTAATAATAAATAAATTCAGACTTTGCAAATACATCAAGATAAGTTGTTTTGTTCTGATATAACTTGGGTAGTCATCTTGATGTGGTTGCTTCGATTATTCTACGACAGTCTAAGCGCTTTGAGCGTTGGCGTGGGCGATGCCGAAGCCGGAGGTGTTGGCTGCAGAGTTGGCGATCCTGTAGCCGGTGCTCAGACCTTGGGTCTTAGCCGAGGATGAAGCTTTTCCCGCACCTGAACTTTGGGCATCGGCAACAGTCTTAGATCCACCGTAGTAAGCGTTCAGTCTTGGGTAAACCACTCCAGAGCCAATATTAGCGGAAGATTGAGCTAATCCTGAGCCCTGGGTGTTTGCCGCGGAGTTAGCGGAGCCGTAACCAGCAGCGTTAACGTTGGAGTTAGCGTTGGCGGATCCATAACCATTGTTGGTATTAGCGGTGGACTTGGCGGATCCATACGGGGAACCGTTGATGTTGGCGTTGGCGTTGGCGGATCCTTGGCTAGCACCATAAATGTTGGCATTGGATTGGGCGACTCCGCTGCTGCTTCCTTGAGTTTGGGCCTGGGATTTGGCAGAACCGAATCCAGATTGAGTGTTGGCTTGAGCATTAGCGGAGCCTGAAGGAGTATCGTAGAGTGTACCGAAACGCCAGTGGATGCTCTTCTTGTCGGTGGTCTTAGCTGAGGAAACAGCGTTGCCATAACCGCTGTTCACGTTAGCATTGGCATTCGCAGACCCATAGTTAGCGCCTTGAGTCTTAGCGGAAGCAATAGCTGATTCATAGGCACCGTTATTGGCAGAAGACGAAGCAGAACCATAATTGGCGTTACTCTGGGTCTGAGCATTAGTGCGAGTCGAGCCAGAGTTACCAGTTGCGGTGGATGATGCAGACCCATATCCAGCACCGGTGCCTTGAGTCCTTGCGGCTGTCACTGCAGAACCGTAACCAGTGTTGGCGTTCGATGTGGCATAACCAGCTCCTCCGTAAGTTTTGGCGTTGGTAGAAGTGACACCGAATGACCCGACGCCTCTCTGTGTTTGAGCTGAAGACTGAGCAGTACCAAGTCCGTTAGAGTTGGCAGATGCGACCGAAGACTCAGAACCACCGTTCATGACAGCAGAGGATTGGGCAGAGAGACCACCGGGGACTGGTACCTCATTTGGAACCTCGAAGTTCTGATATGAGATGATTGTAGCCGGGGCTGGTAGAGGGTAATAAGCACCGTCCTGAACTTCAGCAACTGCTTTGGCTGTGCCGTATAGAGGTACTTCAGGGGCTTCGTATGCTTCAGCTTGTGCTGCAGCCTCTGCGGGGTAATACTGGCCAAATTCTTCGTTGCGGGTCAATTGGCCACCGGTGGAGCTGCTGCCATATGCTTGGGCAGCACCACCATTGACACTAGCTTTGCCGGTGGCTTGGCTAATGCCACCGAAGTTGCTGCTGTAGGCTTGACCGATCGAGAAACCACGTCCATCACGGTAGAGAACTCCTGTTGACAAGAAAACAATTTTAACGTCATTCATATTTTAAGTTAATGAAATGCATTATTGATTTGGAAGTGTAAGCATAAAAAAAATATTTTTTAGGCAATTACTATATTTATTAATTAAATAAAAATAAGAAGATTACTTCCGCAAAAACAAGCTAAAATCAACCCTCACAAATAACCCCACTAAGTTCTTTATATTCTGTGTCGATGTCTGTGGTATCTGCATTTATTTGTGGGCGGGCGGTGCTTTTTGCTTGGATTTTACGGAAGTAACCTATATATTTTTGTTGTATAAATTGATATAAATTTACATTAAATGACGCGTGATTCTATCAAATAATTAATATATTTAACTTACCGTTTAAAAGGACGGGACTGGAGTGGCACATGGCGATCAATGCCACCGCTACTACGAATTTGGCTGCCATTTTTGTTATGATGCTTATTGTTCAGGAGGAGACAGTTGAGTGGATGTGGTGAGAGCATTTCTCCACGCTTATATACAACGTTCGTCTACCTCCACCACAGCGCACGATTGACCCAAAAGTAGCGAACTTCACCTAGAAAACGAACTGATGGACAGTCATAAATTTAAGTGATAGATTACGGCAGATAAATGAGTGACGTTTATCGCAAAATTTTAACGAATAGCTTTCAAATCTTTCTAATTATCGCTAAATAGTTATTTGAGCGGCGAATTTAAGGTGCTAAGGATGTCATCAATTGCTTTAGAGACGATACTGGAAATGAAAATAATAGGATTATGTTTTGTTTTTTATATATTTTTTTGTCTATAAATAACGTAAAGCAATTTGAGATTTTTATTTTTTTTTTTAGTATAATAAAGAACAACATCTACAAGAGGAAAGCTATTTCCACAAGTATAATTATTAATGAATTAAAAAATAGAATTTTATAAATAAAATGGAATTTTTTGGAAAATGAAAATAGGAAAAATTTGTATTAATTTTTAACTTTTTATATATATTTTTTTTCATTTTTAATGCTATCTTGTAAGATAAATTATTTTAATAGAAAAATACTAGAAAAAATCGACTCGGCTCACAAGTGAATTCGCAGGCGGGAATCGAACCCGCAGCCTTTGGAAGTCCGATCCAATGCTCTTCCAATTGAGCTACCGAGCCTTGTGAATATCCCTTTTTGTATTAAGAAAAAAGTGAGATATAATAATTATTATAATCTTTATTTTTCATCTTAATATAACTTAAAACATATGCTTAAATTTTTACCTACACTTAACAACAAAGTTTTCAGATGGTAATTAAACTGCTAAAGTACCGTGCTTTACTTAAGTACCAGCGACATTACTTTAACACTATTATAGAATATAATCTATAAATAATGTATTTTATAGGTAATATAAAAATATGTAATAAATTATCTTCATTGTTTATAAATGCAACATACCAGCATCAAAAATTACTCATAATTTTAGAATTTAATGTAAAATTTGGTTTATTCAGTTCAATCATTCAAAAAGTATGTTTCAAGTACATTACTTAAAGTATCTACTTATTTGTTTAACAGCCATATTGCAATAGCAATTATCGTAAACATTTTAATTCTGAATCATTGTAAACCATCTAACATATACCATCTTAATTAAAGTCTATGCCACTAGCCACATAAAACTTGAGAAGCAAGAAGATCGGTTATATTCATGTACATAATTTTAATTATTTATCTGTGGCCACGGGAGATCAGCGTTGCAAATGAATGTTTGTAACATATGCTGAGTATGAGAACATACTTTTTCGGTGCATGTTATTTATCTAGTTAAAGAAAAATATTAATGCAAAGGCACTTTTTTGTATTCTGCCAAAAGAAACATTTACTCAGAATCAGAATTTTCTTTTTTTTCATTTATTATTTACCAACAAAATGACAAAAGAGGTGCATACAAAATATCACTAGAAATAGTGCTGCTTTAGTTATAGGCTGCCACGGCAATCTATTATTTAAGTTAGATAACAATTTTGAAACTAAAAAATATACTAATTTACATTATATAGGAATCTATAATAAATGCAACACAACAACTAAATATTTTTAAAAGTTCAGTTTTAAACCTTTTTTAGTTTCAGATTAAATCCACTCGGCCTCTTTTATAAATGCAATTTTGGGATAACAGAATTCTATTTAAAGGTGAGTACTTACTTTAGGCCACTTTTGCTAACTTTAGGGAATTAAGTTAACTTTGATTAGTGTTTTATTAGTACATAAAGCTGATCTTCAGTTTCGTCCTAATTGTGTAAGTAGCCATTCTATAGTTTAACTGTGGTGGATATAGAACTTAGTTGCATGACCACTTTTACGGGTAATCGAGTGGACTGACCTTTTCTACAGGCAAACCAATCATCTTTGCAGTGCATATAATAAACATGCTTATAGATGAGTAATAAATATTTCTGTAGGTATCCATTATGCGAAATTATAGGTCGAAAGGTATTGGATCATGGATTTAGAAAAACTAAAAAGATTATTTACGATACCAAAATTTTGGTATGTAATATTTTATTAATTAACATAGATTAAGGCCTGGACCATTTATTTAACTATTATTGTTACATTGACATATTTTGATTTTAATAATTTAATTTTTGTAAATGGGTTTTGATAGCTTTATTTTATTTATTTGATTTTAGTAAATTAAATTTTAGTATTTTTGTTTTAAATATTCCATAGTTACAATTTTATGATTTCATATTTTGATATTAATAATATATTTTTTGGCAATTTGACTTCATTTATATGAAATTAAAATATCATATAGTTTAAGTTCCTTTGTTACAAAGACTTTGATTCTCAATAAAATAAATTAATTTGATTTGATTTATTAATAACACGACATTAAGGAAATAACAGAAGAAAGAGCTGTAATGTAATTAGTGTTAATAGCTTGAGTCTTTTAGTCCTATCTTTGAGACTCTTTTTCATTACATGCGACTATTAGTCTTTTAAGTTCTTTGGAGTCCTTTAAGACTTTTGATTCAAAACGACAAGACACGGGTCCTTTACACTCATTGCAGTCAATAAGGATTCTGGGCTTTAAAAAAGATTGACAGCACTTTAAAAGGACTCACATAAAAAGCAATGATGTGCTCTAGACTTGAGTCTTATAAAAGCATATAGGACTTATTAACGTACGTTACGTAATTTTAAAAAATTACCTTTAAATAATTTTAAGTCACAAGTCTTATTATGACCATTGTTTGACTAATGCCTCTAATATCTGGCTTAATCTGAAAATCAGCGTCACATCATTGTGACAGAAACTGAGATAATTAAATATTTCTTATGTTCACACCAATCAGCCTAGCTAAGGTAAGCACTGTAAGGCTTGTGTTATAAATACTAAGGTAACGAATAGACATACATATACGATACATAGATATGTAATATTCATAAAAATATATAAACACTCATAACTCAAGAGCAAATGTATTCATCACAGTATCTGCCCGATCCGGGATTCGAACCCAGGACCGTGGGTAAGAAAGGCAGGATCGCTACCGTTGCACCAAACGGTCGTCACAACGAATTAATGTTTGGTTTATTTTATTGTAGATACTGTGTTGTTAGCCGAATAAATGTAGTTTTCTTTCTTTCTTATTTTTGGAGACACTCCAATCATTGACAACCCTACATGTGATATATCATTGATTTTTAAAATATAAAAAAACACCTGTCTCACACATGGGACCATTTGAATATTATCTATAAAACAAAAACTTACATTAGCCTAGCCCACGCTAAGTAATGTAAGCCTTATGTTATGGGTATTAGGGTTACAGATAAACATACATATACGATACATAAATGAGTAATATTAATAGAAATATATATAAACACCCATGACACAGGTACAAAGGATCGTATTCATCACACAAACATCTGCTCCTTCAGTGACTCGAACACAGGATCGTCGATGCTAAAGGCAGGACCGCAACCGTAACATCAAACAGTTGTTCAAGTTTGTTTCATATTTTGTGAAGTTTTTATGAATATTAAATTGTAGGCCAAACTCTTTGGTCATAACCAGCAAAATGAAACAGTCTTAATTTTTGTTTTGTTTTATTGTACTTAATCACTTGTCAGTCCGCTACCGCACGCCCCACCCCTCTCAACGGTCCCAATGCTGCGCGGATTGTGAAAAACAAAATGTCGGACTCTTAGATAAAAATGCTATTTTCTCGCTAAATAATGAAGCTAGGACCAAACAAAAAATACTACCTTAAAGCAGATTTAAAAAAAAATCCATCACAGAATATTTGGATCTCTGTAACACAAAAATTAATCGTAATTTAAAAAAAAACAGCAGGCCACGCGGAAATTTGAATATGCTAGCAATTGCTACCAGAGACTGACGAGGGGTGTTGGCTAAAGGTAGCAATTGCTACCGTGGACTAACAAGTGGTTAAAGATGTAAAATCTCATACTTTTGCAGTTATATCTTTGCTGTGTACTTAAATAGTAAACAACTAATAAGTCTTAGAGGATGTATAGTAAGGAGGTAGTTTTGTGTTTAAGTGACTTTTGAAGTAATATACCTATATTATTATATTTTTATTCAAGTTTTTAACTGCAAACTCTTTAACTTTTTTCTAAATATTTCGACGGGTCAGTTAAAGTATTGGTGGCTCAATTTGATGAATACTCGGCCGGATAGCTAAGGGTTATAGGTTCGACTTCCGCCTGACCCTTGTGATGAGTTGAATTATTGAATAATTTCTTCATATACACCTAAAAATTATTGTAAAAAGTATGCTTGACAAGTGCTGATCATTCATTTTAATTTCACCAGCATCAATCATTTAATGACCCCACAGATGGGGCGATAAGTATAAAGTAAACACCCTAGTTTTTTATAGGAACCATTCATAATGCATAATTTCAATTGACATAAAGTCACTTCGGATATTAATCAAAAGGTATAAATTGACATACATTGCAGGTTAGGTTAGGTATTTTTTTATAGATGTCTTCAAGCTATTTCAAATTATGCCAAATGATAAGTATGCGTTATAATATAAGGATTTAAAAAGTTCTGTTAAAAATTGTAGATATTTTGTTATTTATTTAATAATACAATTAAGAGGATAGATAATTAATTATCATCGCGCTACCCTCCTATGTGGTCGTGGCTGACAATCAGCGATTTGTTCCTGGATCTATACATCGTATGCACTATATACGTTCTTATAAATACTTATAATATGAACATATACTTGATAAGTACCAAATTCTTAGTCTGAAGCATAGCAACAATGTTGTTTGACTTATGCCATAATAGTAATGATTGTAAGCCTTTGGTAAATAAATTAAAGATCACATATCAAACTTATGCCCGTTCCATTCTCAGTTGTGTGCAACTTCTCGCTGCCGAACAAATGCTGGTAAACGCTCATCCCTACATAAAAAAATAATAAAATAATATTATTATTCAATTCGAGCATTAACAATGAGTGTATTGAACATCTAAGCTACGCCATAGCTTCATAAGTCCTACGTCGGGAGACCTAGAAATACGGCAAGGGTTTTTCTCTCCCTTTTATATGTGTCAGATTACAGAGTTATATATTTAAGTAAGTTGCATACACATAGCTTGATACTCTCTAATAACAAGAAGTTTTTTACCAGACTGCATTAAAAAAGGGTTATGTTTTTCGAGAGTATGTTTGTATATTGTTTGGCACGCTCGATGGATTTTAGCTTGAGAGGCGTCGTTAGATTCATATTTACTGTGGAAATGACACTGGGTATATCAAATAAAAAAAATAAAAAACGGTAATTTTTAAAAAAACTACAAACCCGACTGCGTTTCTGTGTAATTTGGAAATGAAAATACCATAAAATAAAAACAGTAAGTTAAAAAATACAAATGAAAAACGCTAAAACAAGAAAGTCGTCAGACCCGATTTACACAAAGTTGTAACAGTCGGGACCCATTCTAGAAAGTCAGCCGTTTAGTTAGTAGATTGAAGTCTCAGTTTAAGCCATAATTTTAACGATTCTTAAGTTAAGTGAAATTGGGAATAACGACATTTTTGTTTTAGAGTTTTTTCACTTTTTAAATTACCCTTTTTTATATATTTTATGCATTTTTTCAATGCTATCTTATAAGATAAATTATTGTTATAGAAAAATACTAGAAAAAATCGTCTCACAAGTGAATTCTCAGGCATAAAATGTATTAAAATTATAAAACTAAACGGCTATTTCATCTTAGTCGAAACATTGGAAAAATGTGTCTTTCGAATACGAGAGGACGTTCCTCTCATTGATAAAACAACGCTGGCCTACAGCGTAAAATTATAAAGGTACTTGAAAATTTCGACTAGTGTTCACAAGGCTCGGTAGCTCAATTGGGAGAGCATTGGATCGAGCTTCAACAATATCCAATTTTCTATATTGAACCCGGCACTTTGGAGTGGCGTTACCACGACAACCTGTACACGAGAGTCACGATCACGGAGGTCGTCAAACAAAATAAGGAAATTGATTCTTACTAGCTGACCCGGTAACGCGTTGCTATGGTAACGCTTATACAATGGAAAAAGAGCGGCAATAAGAGCGGACAGACAAACACACAAACAACAAAGAACAATGGCGAAATATTCTTTGAGATATTTTTGAGCGTCTTGAAATATTCTTTCTACAGGATGAAATGAAATAATTTTCTACATTTTTACATCAAAAGCTTATAACTAGTAAGAGCCAGAATAAAAAAGACTGCTTTTTGGGACATATCATTGATTGTTAAATGAAATATCGAAATTCCACTAGGTACCATTATCTTTCGTGTTGCCATTTTATTATAATTGTTCGAGTTATGTAAAAATCGGTTTCAAGATATCGTGATAAGTTCATTTAATTGTTTACTAATATATTATATCTATTCTTTACTTTGTGTTATTTAAAAGTAAATCAAGTACTGATATTAAGAAATATGTAGTGTTTTCTTCTTTTATTGCAACATTGCGATAGCAACACTGCTATTTTTTTCTCCCGTGAAACAGGTGCAACATACTCACCTACTTAATGAGTATATTATAATTCTACTTATTATTTAAGTAGCTACCAACAGGCAGAAATAAGATGGCATACAATCGATTTTAAGCGACCTATTAGTAACGATAGCATTGCTAATAATGTGGTTAAATATGTTGATATCCTAACACACGTTGATTGAATTGAAAAGAAAAAGGTTACCATAATTGTCTGGATATATCGATTACGGCGATTAAATCGAATTTTATCGATAGTAGGTAACACTTCAGCAGCGACTTAAACGATAGGTACCTATTCATTTCAACAACATTGTATACCTAATTACCTACATATATAACAGATTATAATAGATACATTTTCAAACACGTTGGTCTTGATAATATCTATTTGTTTATTAATCAGAGTGAATGTTATCGATTGATATAATCGATTTTGTGACAACACTACCGTAACTTAATCTTAAAAACTTCGAAGCTTAATATCTTTTTTCCTGGCCTCTTAAATAAAAAAATATAAGACACGCAGATTCAGGAATTAATGGTTGATCATTTTAGTATTTTTTAATCTAAAGACGCATCAATTTTAGGTGAAAGAAAATGATGTATGGGAGTTCGCCATTGTTCTTTGTGTTCTTAGATTATAGACTAACGGCCCGTTCCAGCTTCGCACGGGTGGACAAAATTTTTTATTTTTTTTCTATTATTAAATATTTTTCCGTTAGCGTCATCTAGCGTCCGGTAGACGAACTACTTGCGGTTAACGCGTTGCTATGGTAACGCTATTGAAACAATGGAAAAAGAGCGGACAGACAAACACACAAACCACTGTGATCTTAGATTATAGGCTTAAGAGATATACATAGGCCTAAAATGTTATTAAAATATATTTTGCGTATTATTATGCTTTGAACAAGAGCAGTTACTCTAGTATCCACATCACAATGCCTTTTTTACTTTGGACTAGGTTTATTAGTGCGAATGTAAAATCAAGGCATTTATTTATTTGAAAAATTACATAAAATGACGTCCGCAGGAATAGGAATAGATTACAGATTCCCACTTACGACAATCCTGACATACATCTCTCGCTTCTTCAACTTTATCAACCTTTTCATATAAGTTCGTCAGTTAAGGGTTATTTTGAATTGGCCTTCTTTTAGGACATCTGTATTTGATCCCGGAAAGTTCGTCTTGGTCTGCCTTTTCCGACTTGCCCAAGTACATTTGCCAAATATTTGTACTATATCTATAATTATTTTCTTAAGCTTCTAATACCTGGAACAGCAAGTTTGTTTTTGTTTATAGTATTAATTGTATAAATATCGCTCTTTTCGTACGTACGTAATATTTTCATAGATAGATTAATATTTTAATTTTCCTTAAAAGGTTGTCGAAGGGAATCTCTGGTTCGCAGGTTGTATGTAAGCACCGCCATTTTTCGAACAATAAACATATTTTCAATCTTGGCAGCTGAGACCCCCAACAACAGTCCATAAATCATTAAACTATAAAAATCCTTAAATTATTTTTTCATCGACTCCTCTTTAATTGATCCATTTTTGTTTTTTTTTTAATAAAAATAGAATCATATATCATTTTTTTAATAATAATACATTTAAATTAATGAGCTTTTTAATGACTACTCTTTAAGGCAAATGACCTTTAGTCGGTTTGATGTGAGAATAAAAAAAAGTTATGAGAAAATTACTAGCAAATGAAGTAAATCTAATATATATATCACAGATCATTAATGTCTCACAAACTTTTAATAATGTCCACTTTTATAGTCACCATTTCCTTCTTGGAGATAACGGTTATTTGAAGATATAAAATTAATAAGATATTATTGTATATTTAATTTAAATATTTAAATGATGGATTTTGATGAGAACGACTTCTGTTTGGTGATAAGGTAGCGATTCTTTCGTACCAATGGTCCCGGAAAAGGAGTCTGAGCCAAAGGTATTTATATATATTTCATATGTATTATATATGTATATAAATAATAATAATATAAGTTTGCAGGGAGGCGCCTGTTTTACCTGTGTTGCATATTTAACTCCGTTACTGCCAGCACCTGGAGGAGAGTTTGGAGGCAAATATTTTAATAAATCCACTGGTTCAAAGTTTGATTTTTCCTACGTGCTTGCTGTTCTTTTATGTTTTCGGTTGTTTCTTTGGTGTGAACTAGCTTTTTCCTGCGCTATTGATAACGAAGTTTTAACTTAACCCACCACTTTATTCAGCAGAGCAAGTAGAAATTCATTGTGATAGTGCACTTGGTCAGGACTAAGCATGAATCGAGCTTCACCATCAAACTCTTCATTTGTAAGTTTCATTCGAAACCATTGTTTCATGTGACAAAAGTATTTTGTTGATTTTTCACCAAGAGCTTCATTTAACTCTCGCCTGGCTATATTAAGAACTTCAGATGACATATTATTTTATTAAAATAACTAAAAGTATTCAAACCCTTTATTTTTCACCACAAATTGTAGTATTTAAATCAGTTATTATGTTCTTAATTCTTTTCTACTTTTTCTTTTCTTGTTTGTTTATTGTATAAGAAATAGAGCTGTAATATAATGTTTCCTAGTATCCATAACACAAGCCTTACAGTGCTTACTTTGGGCTAGGCTAATTGGTGTGAATGTAAGAAACAAAATATAAATTAAAAAAAACATTTTAAGAACAAGCTTTTATTTTACTTGATAATAAAACGAACTTAAAAGTTAAAAAGCGCAAACTCGATTTTTTGTTTTGATGCGGAGTTTCTATGGCAATCTTCCAGCTTCAGTATCAAATCCTGGTTACTATATAGGATCAAAGTACTCGTCAATACAAATCAAACGAGCAGAAAGTTAATGGGGTTTTGTAGTTTAATTGCGGAGTTCCTATGGCCACCGCCTATGTCATCATAGTATTGCATTCTCACGTGCATGCAAAATTTTAGCTCAATCAGAAACGGGAATTGAGTCAAATTAATACAAGTTAAATTTGACTCGATTCCCTGCTAACTCATCTTTAACCACTTGTTTACAATTGCTACCGATAGCGAACACCCCTCCTCAGTTCCTAGTAGCAATTGCAACCATATGCAAATTTCTGCTGTGTTTTTAAATTACTATTATTATTTTTATTCAAGTCTTAACTATCGAAAGTAGGACGTTGATAAATGTAATCGAAGATTATATACTTTCGCTGTCAAAGCGACATTGTTTTGACGGTGACTTTTTCTTTCTATTCCCCTTTCGTATTGGTAGTCTTATTAATCGTTGGTCATTTCAGATCAATGACAATGACATTGTCGTCCGCTCTCCAAAACCACATACCCATAGAGCTAGTAAGATATTTAGACAGACCAGAGAAGGAGAACGATCGCTGTAGAAAATAATAATTATTAATCTTTATTTGTAGCTTGCACGATTTGTGTATTTAGCCAGTGTCAAGTAAGTATAATGGGTCCCCGTATCAAGTCGGAAAATGCATAAATTATCTATATAATGCTGTTCCTTTAACTCGTTTAGGTACGATACTTTTTAAATTATTGAAATCGGTCCATTGGTTGCGAAGATATTACACATTTTGTACAAGTCAACCGTGGGGCGGCCGAATAGCTTATGTGACGTCACGATTACCTTTCCACCCGCGCGCGCTCTCTCCGCCATTCATTTATTAAGATTCCCTCGATCTACGCGGGTGGTGTTGTGGTTTTGCAGTCTTTAAGTGAAAATATGCCGGATTATAAGTACTGTATAATACCGAAATGTACTAATACTTCAATTAGTACACCTGAAAAACTGTTTTTCAATGTACCAAAGGACTCAAAAGTGCGCAAAAAATGGTGTACTGTCATGAAGAGGGATGACAAAATTCCGCATTCGTGCCAAGCTTCAAGATTTTGTTGCGAGGATCATTTTGATGTAAATACCTCCCAACCAACCATTACCTTGTATACAACACAACAATTGTATACCAACTTTTATCATCATTACTCGTGTGGTAAACAAGAGGGTAGGTAACTTAGTAAAACTTGTTTACGAATGTTAAAAAAAATACAGGGTCGTATTATGTATGTATATTTCAATGAGTAAATGAATGATAAAAAGTGTAAGTAGTGAAGTTTCTAATAACCCTTCCTCAGGTAAAAACCAGGGTCGTACTCAGGTCTAACTACAATAAAATGTGCCGTTCCCGGGAATATTCCTCGAAGTTCCCCGGAACATAGGGGAATATTCCCGCCTTGGGGAATATATATACATATCTATCTATACATGTAATTAAACTGTAGCCAAAGTGAATTCTATAAATTGAATATTTTTTTGAATAATCGCATTAGGAGGGCTCTATACACGTAATAGAAACCAAAAACATTGTTATTGAATTTCTTGTCTGTCTGTCTGTTGTAGGCTTTCCATGTGAAAACAGTTAGACGTATTTAAATAAAACTTTTTGCATTCGAGTGTCCTTCTGCCTCTTAAACATAATTTTGTACAATAATCACGCCTTGGCCGACTAGGAAGACCACAAGTGAAGTTTGTATGGAGAAGTAAGTTTTCTTGCTGCTATCACCACGAAACTTGCTGTAAATATAGCAGGTACGAAGATTATATTAAATAAACCGGATTTAAGAAAGTAGTACCTGTCTACCTACCTAGAAACAATAATAGGACTTAACAAAGCGATTTCGTTTATTTATAGCTCAAAATTACGTGTCCAAAGAACGTAGATACATTCCTGTCAAATGAAATATTTAAGTCTAATTTTATTTATTATATACATAATATTTTTTGAACAGTAAAGTTTCTACATACTCATCTACATAACAATGTTAAAATAACGGCGTAGGTAGTTACAACAACAAACACAACTGCCCCGGCTGACTAACCTAAACCTTTTGGGTATTTTATAGGCTAGTCCAAGTGCGTGTACCTACCTACTTATTATCCTGCAGTTCTAATTAGGTTGATAATGAGATTTGCCTACCTCTGAGTTTCCAACCACGAATTTCAGAGCTTGTCAAGTTTAAATGATTACTAAGACAATCAAATGCCATGAAGGTATCCACTTAAGGTAGATTATCGGATTGCGCTTGCTCAAAACCGATATCTACCTCATTTCACTCATTTGTTATATTATAATAACAACCTTCTAATATTAAACAAAGAAAATCAGTTATTAATCGATTGGGTATAAACTGGTGACGTTACGCTCCCTGTTGGACGAATATCGCAAACAGAATAAAACCGCGCGGTCGGGGCGCGCAGTGGTTTGGCGGCAAGCGCTGGGTCATTGTGACGTCATCGCATGCGTTCGCGCGGTCTGTGAACCTCGTTCGGTATTTTGCTCATAACTTTGTCAATTTTGGTCGTAGAACAAAAATTTTTGCACTTTATGTTTTAGTTTCTCAATTTCTATAGAACTGCATTCATAACATAAAACGTGACTGGTCCCCATTGCCAGTTCTTGAGTAATTTCCTAGGTTTCAGTAAAGATGTTAGGTTTTACTGAAACCTCCTCGTGGCCTTCTTGAGACAGTGCAAAAAGACACCTTCCACTGTTTTGTTTCACTTGCTAACACTCATGCATATTCAAAAACACTCAGTGAATAACCACAACACAAAATTTAACAAGAAATCCAAAACCATTAAAGAGACGCTTCGCGCTCCCGCCAAAAAGTTCCTCTAGATAATATTGTCCCAGAAATATGGACAAAATAAGTGAGTCGCTGCGATCGCTAAGTTGTCTAAATAAAAGCGGACTGTTGTTAAATTTGTACATTATTCAACTAACTTCATCTACTTGTACTCATAAACAGCTAACTTTGCAGATACTACTTACCGATGGCAGCGCGGCTGGTGGCTGAAAAATGAACTATAAATTCAACAAATTTTCAGGGATAGGCAGGCTAATGCTTTAGCACGTAGCGATCGTTCTCCTTCTCGCTATTTTCTATGGACCAGAGACAAGCGTGATTTGTGTGACCTACTTGAACCAAGGAACACATAGGTAAATGAAATAAAATATTTATGACAATGTATCTAATTTTATTTTTTTGCATTCATAATGCCATATTTCTATAAGATATAAAATACGCATATAAAAAATAACCACGCCTCCGAGCTATTCACCTGAGGGCCGTAGAAGAAGTTGTTTTTTACGTGTGTATATGGCCCTGTTAGTGTAATATTAAGTTAATGTAATATAAATATATTTCTATATTTCAATAGAGATCTCAAATAGATGCTAGAGAAAATCGTTCACTTTAATGTGCTGTAATAATATTTGTTTATTAGAGGGATAAACGGAAATATTAATGATGTGTTTCACGCATTTTTAATATTCTTTATAAAAATGGTAAAGAATTTAAGACATCTTTGAAGTTAACTAGTTCTCCATAAGCAAAAACAGTTGTAATATCTGATAGGATCTCGATGTTACCGAAGTAAACATCTAAAGTTTCTTGTGCCCTTTCTTTTTGTCAGTTAAAAGACGTCCTGAATGGGTGGTAGGCATAAAAAGTTGGACGATTCAAATCAATATTTTAATAAAGTTATTTATTTTTCATTTATTTGTTAATTGACGTCTGTTCTATAATTCTATAGGTTTGTTGGTCTACTATTTATGTTAATATTTGCGCAGTATCTAGCCGGTCGTTCGTGCATAAAGTGACGTCGATTAATTACACACCAGTTCTAAATAGAGATCAACAGACAGACGGCCATAGAGCATTTACATTGCAGAAACTCATTTCTTTATAATAGTAATTATAATATTAGACGGCAACACATACATTGTTCTGAACCCAAGTTGAAAAGCTAAAGTACTTGCTTTATGGAATTCAGGAACAATGACGGTACTATGATGATACGGAATGGGCCTATGTAAGAAAAGTTCGTTTTATTCATTGAACCCGGAACTTGGACTCCACAACGGAGGTAGTCAAATGTGAAATTCGAATCAATTCGAATGTAAAATTTATGTTTGGTCGATAAACATATGATTTGACGTTTGGTCCTTATGTCATTGTGTTAGAGATTATCGTGATGTCGACTAAATTTTTACATGATTGTAGATTCCTTCCGTGATTTCGTATGTGTACGAGTTTAGGACTATGTCGACTGGGTTTTCAATAATGTAATAATACATATATGTATAGATTCTTTGAAAGCAAGGTTTACAATTTTAAGTTTATTACCACAAAACATGATGTAACAAAAAGATTAGTTCTAAAAATATTAAAAAAACAAGACATTCTTACGTTGTTTTTTAACTCATAAAATATATTAATATTAACCTGTACATAGTATACATTTTTTGATATTTAATCATTTAACTTATTGACATATGTAAGGAAAATTTTACTCGCCCGGAAAGCGACAGGATTTGGGTTTGAGTCCCGCTTGATCTCAAAACATGTTTGATTTTTCTCGTAATTTTTTTAAGTACATTGTAACTCGTTAACTGATGGAAGAGCCATGCTATGAGGGGTTATTAATTGTTTTTTCTATTAATTGAAAACATACTATGCATCATGTTCAATCATTTGTGAAAAAATGCATTTTTGTTGACTTTTGTTTAATACTGACTTGAGGGTGTTATTCATTTCTTAAAAAAAGCTTATATAAAAAAAAATTAGCAAATCAATTATGATTTGAGATACTGACCTTGTTATTATTTGTGACCGTTATAAACAACAGTGATTTATTTGAATCAAAATTTAAAAAGAGAAACCAGATTTATTAACATAATTGATATTAGCTCCTTTAATGACGATGAAAGTAGGAGATAGTTTTGAGATCAGGGGTCGAGAATCAGAATTATAAATTGTTAATTTATAGTTACTAGGAAATAAAACGAAAGGTTATATGGTTATAGTTTAATCGTTTGAGAACTATCAAAACTCCACAATTAAATAAGTATTTAACTTGTGTTGCTTCTTTATGTGACAGTCGAAACTGTAGTTTTTAATAAAATTATATGAATTCGGCTTATTTTGCTGTTTGGCGTGAAAATTAGTAAAAATTAAACATAAAAAACTTTGTTCTTAACATTAATATTCATTCATTATACATATCCAATGTCGTTTTCTTTTGTTATTTCCATAAGAATTTCATTAAATTCAATGTTTTTTAATACAATATAATGTAAAATTTCTTAAATGTCAAATGAAAAGAATATCAAACCTTAAATTTATAATAAATTAAATTTACACGTCATAATAATAATACAACGTACTACCAGATTCTTGGAAATAAAAGATTATTATTAAAAAAAGTCGTCACGCTTTTGAAAATATTTCTAGAAATAATTACACATGTAAAAATTTAACAATTAAATAACAATAACTATATCATATACTTCATATATATATATATTTTTCTAATATAGGCTTAATGCAAACATATCTCAACTCTGCCTGCAAATATTTACAAATATAATTTTCAAATAAATCCCAACTCTTTATTATATTAAGTGCAAAAGATATTGTTTATATTAAAATAAAACAAGAAAAAAGTAAAAAAAGCAAAAAGTATCTGACAGCGGTGGGATTCGAACCCACGCCCTTTCGGACTGGTGCCTAAAACCAGCGCCTTAGACCACTCGGCCACGCTGCCACTGAGAGAAGCGGCTAAAAAGTCATACTAGTTGTTATCGCAGTGCCTCGCCTGACGCACTCTGACGTCACGCGAATTACAAAATGGTCGACGTTTGTCGTCGCGTCTCTCTACGAGCCATGCGGTCTAGACAAACAGTATGAAATCCAATTAAATATGTGTCTTTATGCTTTGGAATATGATTGGAAATGTTATTTTAAGGATTTTATTTTCTCCGTTACGATCCAATCAGAATAATGTTTCTACGAATTTTCAAATTAGCAGAGGCACGGAAATAGTATGAACTCTACCAAAAAATGGCTAGGTAATTAATTTCTTTTTTGGCATTGTTCCTTTTTGTATGGATACTTTTTATTTTTAATATCGATTCAGGTTAATATGATAAAGTACGGCTAATAGCAATATCTTAGCATTATTCAAACAATACGACTTTGTAATATAAGTATGTTATGATTTTTATATTTTATTGCATTTTATATGCTATCATATATGTTTAATTATTTTAATAGAAAAACATTACAAAAAAAAAATTTGGATCTCGATATAAGTATTTGGTGACCACTTGACTCAATGTCAGGTACTTTTCTAAGAGTAGTTTTGCCATTTGATTTTATTTATTTTAATTTAACTTATGTCATTTATTTTAATTTCTTTAATCTATCCAATATAATTTTTTTCTACATAAATAAAATTCATTGCAGGTTAAATTATACCAATTATTATATTCTCGTTTATCAATTATTTATTTTACATGTATACGATTTTACAAAATATTTTTATACCTTATATTTCTCTTAAAGTACTGATTTAATATTTATCTGCGAATGTTATGTTGGCCGTTATTGTGGCATGCATCAGAACTTATCAACACTTTACTGGTTTATAACATGGATGTATTAATGTTTGCTATGTGGCTGTACTAAAACTAAATAAATAAACATTGTTTTTGGATTTATTTTTTCACAAACGTGGTAAGTAATTAGAATGTACCGAACTTATAATATGAAATGGCTAATATAATCTTTGATATTGTTTTATTTGTAATAATATTCTTCCTTATTTGTAAATAACTTGGCAATCTTTTGAATGTAGGTATTCTCGAAGTTGACATTTACTAAATTTAATAAATTAAAAAAAAATACAGCTTTTTTACTTTCAGTTTGATATATAAATATTTATTTTTAAATACATGCCTGTTTATTTGCCATTTATATATTAAAGAGATTCGAAATATCCAAAAAATGGTGTACCTAGCTGTTGACATTCAATAAACGTGTTGTTAATACTCAGATTAAATGAAAAGCATATTATTTTTATAAAAAAAAACTTCATTAAGCACTTATATCTAGGTAATAGTACTATGATATAAAAAGAACTTTACAGTTTTTTTTCTCTTCTTCTTCAAGTTCCACACCATTTAATGGGGTTTGGACACCAGCTTAGATAACTGTTCCCTGTACAGTACGAGGTGAATTAGCTCTGTGACGTTCAAGACTCCAGTCCATTCCCGAACGTTACACGACCACTACTTTTTACGTTAAAGATTTATTTATTAAAAGATATAGAAAAGTTTGACTCTCTTCTAATGTTTTATCAATCTATCCTTATGTATATTGTGTATAATGTCTGTTTGTTTTTTTCTAAGGTCTTTGTTTTATCGTGAGACAAAAATAAAACAAATAAATTTATAAAATGTTTTGTTATATAAAAATTTTAACTTATTCATTTTTATGACTAGTAACATTCAACTTGTCTCCTACGTCAGACGGGATCTAAATCCACATCCTGTCGCTATGCGGGCTAGTAGTCTTTCACTTGACCTACTGAGACCTTGACATCGGTTGATTTTTTCTTAGTTTGACGACAACGTCGAATGTTATGCATTTACAGCCGAACCTCTATAAGTCGAACCTCGATAAGTCAAAAACCTCCAAATCTCGAAAAAATGTTTTGTTCCCTTCCCTTCAAACACCAAAACCTCCATTACTTGAAATCTTGACCCTTTGTTAGTCGAAATAATCACCGAGTCCCTCCAAGCCATTTTGGTACATATTTTCACTCTATAACTCGAAAAATTAAATTTGACCTCTGTATCTCGAACATAGCAACGTTTTATTTTACAACCTTTACAACTTGATCATTTGGAATTTATTACCTCTATTGTTCGAACAAAAATAAGTTACCGACTTTAAGAACTTGCCGACAATGTGAGTGTACACTATTGTGTACACTTGAAAACATTTTAGGAGTATACGATAATAAATTTATGACTCACGCACACGTGTTTGCTTGCTTGGTGTCAGGTGTTCAATTTTGATTATCTCAATAAACTATTCTTAAAACAAAACAAAATCAAAACGCTCAGCAAACAAATATTACAATTTTGTCCGATACTAATGATTTAGATGACATAGAAGACGTGAATAGTACATGCGCTCCATGGGTTTCCATCAAAGAGGCGCGAACTGCATTGAATACCTTACGTAATTTTATAGAGCAGACCAGTAACTCCGAAGAAGAAGAATTTTCTGCTCTTTATAGATTAGACAATGCTATAGATAGAGAACAACCAAATTATCTAAAGCAAAAAAAAATTACTGAATTTTTTTAATGCCATATTTTTTATTTTAAAATGATTTGAAATAATGTTGATTTATAATAAATAAAAATATGTATGTTTGTCACCTCTGCAAGTTGAATTTTTATTTATTTTACCTCTCTAACTCAAAATTTATAAGAATAAACCTTAAACTCTTTATGTCGAATCAAAATCCGCTTAAGTCGAAATCCTCCATAAGTTGAAAACTCTATAACTCGAAATTTTTGGCGTCTCCCTTGATGTTCGACTTATAGAGGTTCGACTGTATAAGTATCTAACAATCGATAAATATGTTAACATAACTATTACATTTTTCGTTTTTTAACCATTTGATTGCATGTTTTATGTGTAAAGATAGAATCGACTTATCGTATATGTGTGTAGGTACATGTATTTTTATGGTAACCACATGTTTATTTTTAAATACTAGGCGATGCAGTCGCTAAGCATAAAGCTACGCTAGCACCATATATGGGAGCGGAGCGTAATACCTAAAATTTTTTTTTTTTTGGATCTATGGGATTTTTTACGAATTTCAAAATTCGGGCTCCGTCACAATCTGGTGCTAAACCTGTTGATTTGATTCACCATAAAAATATCAAAATCGGTTAAGAACTCTGGAAGTTATGGCGTAACAGACATTGCGCCATTGAAGCTGATCCATGAGAGCTTCGCTCCAATAAAATATCCTTGAAAATACATTATCATTATTTTTATTTCTAATATTTTTTGATTTCCAGTATTTGAATATTTTTTAAGAATTCTAAAATACTAAACTTATCATTTTTTTCCAAATTTGTAAATTACTTCTTATAGCGTTTCAAGTTTAGCTGTTAAAAAGAGACGCCACTATAGACCGCGTATAGCGGTGTTTCACATTGGCAATCGAAGTTGCATCGCGCTAGAAGATGATGGTAGGCCCGCTATGGTTAATAAATAACAACCTCGATGGTAGGTAGTTATTTATTTACACCCATCCATTTATTTTCAAAAAGAAACAAACCTATGATTCAGTTGTTAGGCATTTGTTTATTTTACCTATCTATTACTAAGGAGAGTTTATAAATTTGCTCGTACGTAGATTTAAATTGCCCGACGGGTGTTTTCAATAATTTATCTTTAATATTAAACAAATGAAATTAGATAAACAACCTTTGTTGTTTCTTGTCATTTCACAGAAATATCTTTTGAACTATGGTAACCCCATCTGTTACAAAGGAAATATTAAAATATTCGCCTGTTCTAAACTTGTTATCTGCTTCGTATAATTGCTTTTCTTTGTCACGTAATCACATCAAAACTACTAAACCTATCGGTATGGGACCATGATTCATCGACGTGAGAAAATATTTACATGGTTTTAGGCCACTTATTTTTTGGATTCGGTGGACCTTTTGCTTTTTTTTCTATTTACTTTTATAAACTTTTTCTCAAAATTTTATTCGGTGGGTTGCTATAGTAACGGTTTTAGTCATTATTTTTCTGTATTTTAACAAAATAACTAATTTATTGACGTCTAAATAAGAACTGAACAGAGACCTTAGTGCGAGTTCACGCATTCGATACTCGTTACAGATATCTATAAAGATTCGTAGTTACCGACGGTTACCGCTAGGGGCGCTTATATGAAATTCCATAGTAATATTTTATAGACCTCTGATTATGTCAGTCCGTCACCCGCCCGCTTCGTTGGGAGTAATTTTTCACATAAAAATCTGTAAAAATTGGTTGATTAATCAAATCAATTATTTAAAAAAAGGGAAAATAAATAATTATTAGCCCAGCGAAGTGGATGAGTGATGGCTAGTAATAGGATAATATGAAATAAAACACACGTTTTTCATAATGACCTGTATATTTATCTAAGTGTAAAGGATGCTATTTACAAGGTGGACACTCAATATTTATACGTACTGCTTAGTTTAAACTATTTAGTTCCTTTTACTCAAATTGAGTGCGAACTTGAGACGCACCAGAAACAGTTATAGCCTTCGTTTGACGTGACAAGAAAATGTTGGCGGAAATGTTGTCATGTATAGATAACACCACTGTCTAGAGAAAATAACTGTTTTAAGATAAAATTTGTTACTAAAGACAGTAAGGCAATTGAAGCGAAAGCTAATATAGGAAAAACGCCTGAAGAAATTTCTCTGTTTGTAGTGACTTTCTTGAAAATCTGTATTTACGTTTCTTACCAATAGTCATGTTTTCTTAGGCCAAACTTGTTGCAATAATATTTTGTAAATTATTGCAAAGTATCATTCATTATAATAATGCATAAGTATATTTATGGTATGGTATCCTGTGGATTTGTTAGGATAGTTGATACTTTAAGAGAGATAGTTGATTTAGGATCACAGTCTAAAAATGTCCTACAATTTCTGGTGTGACCAATAAGAATTAAATAATAATTTTACAGGCAATAACTGTTAGCATCACGCCCCTTTTTTATTTTTAACAATCGCATGACTCAATTCCGCCAACTCAGTCACACTAAGTTCTTACGTTGTAAAGGACCTTACAGATTCAACATTGATATTTACAGAACATATTCCATAGTTGTAATTTGCATAACATTGTTTTAATTATAATTTCTAAATTGTTTGATAGTTATAAAGTTAGGACTTTCGTTTTAAACTAAATATGATTACATATATTTATCTAGGAGCAAAAATTAAAATTTTATTATTTGACTAATGCAGTATGATTTATAATTGTTTTCAATGTCATGGAAAATTGATTAGATCCACATAGTTAATAAAAATGTATTTCATATAAACAGCAAGCAACTGTGGTTTTGTTATATTATTGGTAAATATATTTTTTTATCTGTTACCAATTATTATTAATTTTCGATTTATACATTTAGCGGAATCCCTTTCTTTCGCATAATGTTTATTATTTTTAATTTATTTTGACATAAAATCAAAAGGTATAAATTTATAAACATTGCAGGTTAGTTTAGGTTAGATATTTTATTATCCATTACCAGCCAGCAACTTATATTAAATTATGCCATTTGATATTATACAAAAAAAAATATGTTAGAAAAGGGCAGCTATAAAAAGTAAGTATAACAATTATTCTGTTTATATAGGGGAAAGTTGTCAAAATTGTCATTAAATAATATTATATTAATTTTACTCTGTCATGAAACACTTCTACTAAATTAGTAAGGCCAAAAACAAATGTAGGCCATATGAAAGTATGTTCTTTAATATTTGCATGATGCAGTTTGCATATTTCTTCGAAATGTTATTTTGATTTGTTAAAAAAAAATGCGTGTTACTTGCATTAGATTGATTTGATACGGTTAGGTTAGGTTAGGTTTAGTGGTGACTCCTAAAAAGGAACCCACAAAACCACACGGTGGAGTGAAGTACAGCGGCAGGTTTTAGCCTTAGTGATGGGTGCATCACACATAACCCCGCCGTTTACCTAACGGAAAAAGGGGTTAGGTTAGATCATACTAATATTAGACGTAATAAAAGTAGTAGGGTTCCACTCGATGAAGGTTGCTAAGGATCCGTCTCTATCTATTTCACTATGTTAATCAACAGTTTTTTTCGATACAGAAGATATTGTTGGAGACTATTGCAAATTACTAGCACTGTACAGTCTGGATTTCGGACGCTAAGATCTTTAAATGGACCTCAAGCTAAGAACAGCGGGCTACGTCAATATTTTTCTAGATGAATCGTGACTCTTACAGATGTCTCCGATTCTTAATAAATTCACTACTGTATTCTTTAAAAAAAAATAACTGTACCTTTATAATGATGGACAATGACAAAAAAACATATTTTGTAGTTTTCTTACAAAAAACGGTATAATTTAATTGACAATACCAATTTGCCAACTTTCCTCTATGCGGATGATAGGTTATAGATTAAAAATATTAAAAAAGTCGTTTATTTACTGAAATTTATACATGGTTGTGTTAAAAGTGAAATCTTTTATATATGACCAAGTAATGTGAACAAAAAATTGATTCGAAATACAATTTCACGAACAAAGAGGTAAATAAAAACATAAAAATTACATGATTACAGGGAATAGTTAACTACACATATTATTATTTGGTTACACGACATATTACTGCGTAAATTACACGTTTTACTCTAAAAGAATTTACAGTTACAATGTACAAATGCCTAACTATATGAGCACACGCTCTCTACATTACACAGTTTCATTATGGATCCAAAAGGAATGTATTTGGGACTTTTCTCATTGAAGGATCGTCTTCAAATAAACTGCAAACTATAATAAAGATTAATATCAATATATATGCTGTAACTAAACGCCAAATTGATAAATACATGTTTTTTTTCAAATATTCACTAATACGTCCATTGGAAAATCAGTGTTTTTTTTAGATATTCACAGGTTTTCGTGATATTTAAAATGTCAGCTTATTAATATCGATTCTTTCAATTGGTGATCCCGTAATTTAATTGAATTGGACAATTGAATTAATACGTTGGTTACCTTTATTGATTATATGGATAAATGAATTGATAAATTGGATTACTCAATTTATACGTATCGTGACTTAAATCTTTTTACAATTTATAACAATAATTCAAATAAAATATTACTTTTTCCATTTGGATGGAAATATTATTATAACTGGTTATTTGGTTAAAATTATATTTGCAAATCTGTTGAGAAGTGTGAACCTTTTTATGGCTAGCTATATTATAAGAAAAAATAGCATGTGTGCAATTCACACGTGGTAGAAGTGAAAACTTCCAAAAATAATACGTACACGTATAAAAAAAAATACCACGGTTGTTGTGATGCCTTCTCTCAAGCTTTGTACTACGCATGCGCACACAAACACGTACATAAAGCTTCTTATCTCATTTTCTCCTACCTTAAATCTTATGAATTTATGTGTCTGTCTCTTTTTACTGTCGCTTTTTCGTTTCATCGACTTTCAAATCACAACGATGCTAAAGTTTTCACTTCAAAAAATTATAAAATTTAGTAATTTTCGAAGTTCTAATTGAAAAGTTTAATTCTGACATTCCACCACAGCTTTATATTATTATCCGGTCAGTAGGTGAACAAATACCTGGTTATATAAAATAAAAAACTTTATTTTTTTTTATGTTAAATGTTGAAAAAATTTCGCTTATTTTTTTCGTTGTGGGTTTTAGAATTCTGTTTAATTTAAATTATGAAGATATTTAACAAGACAATTTTGTGAAAGTGATAAAAAAGCTAAATTATTAGTTCAAATAAAAAGCTTCAATAAAAATATTTTGAATTGAAGTTGTAGAAGATCAAGTCATTGTTTTTAATTTAAGACATAATTATGTGTAATGTCCAAATTATATCTTATCACAAAAAAGAGATGGCAGTACTATCGTACTGTTATCATACGTAAAGCGTACATACACCTCATATATTGAAAGAATCGTAATTAACAAGCCTTTTAATTGAACATTTTAAATCGCGTTTATTAAACATATATTTGAACTTAATCATTTACATAATGCAGTTCTAGTCAAGAGTATTGTATTTTTCGATATATCTGTCTCGCCGAATACATTTTTTCTTCATAAAGTTGATTTTTACTACTCAAAAGCAATTTACAGCCAGTGAAGTCACGCAAACAGTTAAAATTATACTTTACTAACATCGAAATAGATACGACTTTCAATTGTATTTTATTTTAGGAAATATGCCGTTAATGATTTCGCTTCAATAACTTAACAAATACAAATGATTATATCTGAAAAAAAAAATGTGAGAAAAACCACATAAACAAAGCATAAAGTAGGTACGTTTCATTTAAACGTGTTTTTATTTCGTCGTTGATTTAAAACATTTAAAAAGTATTTAGTCATTAAATTAAAAAAAAAGTTATAAAATAAAAAATGAAATGTCATTACTTCCAAATGTCTATAGTAAGCATGGAGGTTAGAGAGAAAGAGAACGATCGCTAGGTGCTAAGGCATTAGCCCGCCTGTCCTTGAAAATTTGTAGAATTTATAGTTCATTTTTCAGCCACCAGCCGCGCTGCCGTCGGTACTATTTATCTGCGAAGTTAGCTGTTTATGAATAGTAGATGAAGTTAGTTAAAGAATTTACAAATTTAACAACAGCTGCTTTTATTGAGACAACTTAGCGATCGCAGCGCCTCACTTATTTTGTCAATATTTCTGGGACACTATTTTCTACAGCGATCGTTCTCCTTCTCTCTAACCTCCATTAAGTCTTAATTGATAAAGAGAACATACTATCGTGTAATCTACCTAAGTATAATTTATTAAATAATTCATTCATGTATATAACTTATGTGTAACTTTTACGGTAGTGATAAGAACAAATTTCAACCATTAATAATTAACCCTTAATTACAATGAATAGTAATTTAAATATTAAACAATAAATTAATTGACGCTGCGTATAACGGAATGATATTCGACGTCAACAGATTATATTAAAGCTTATATTAATAAACCAGAAAATTAATAGACGATGGCACAAGATTGATACGAGACAAATAAACGAAAATCGATTTAAAAA
The DNA here is from genome assembly GCA_927399485.1 of Calamotropha paludella. Classification (NCBI taxonomy): domain Eukaryota; kingdom Metazoa; phylum Arthropoda; class Insecta; order Lepidoptera; family Crambidae; genus Calamotropha; species Calamotropha paludella. The sequence continues at coordinate 29,363,986 of OV656804.1, forward strand.
ATATATTTCGTTGCACAACCTAGATTAACATATACTTAAAAGACTAAATGAAAAGTTGATTTTACACATACAATAAATTTATTCACTAAAGAAAACTCAATTCCTGCCTCAAATTCATAGCCAATAAAACGACAAATATTTGTCGCGAAATAACCCCTCTATAAAAATAAAAACAATAATATTCAAATCAACTCCATATAAATAGAACACGGTTTGAAATTGACAAAATGTCTTTAAAAGGAACATGCGCTTTTTGTGATTTTGTTTTCATCTACAAAATCTGTGCAAATGGTATTTTTTTTTAATGAGAACACACTTAAAAAAATTCGTTGACATTTCTGAAAGACGAAATCCCGTTAGAATTTAGCATTAAACCTACTTAGAATTTAGTGACAATCTATACGAATATGAATATAATAATTATATTATATTACATAGATAAATTATACATATATGGACGAATCCATAGACCTTTGAGATATTACAAGTAACAGTCTACGCGAAGACAAATTATGAAAAGCAGATGGCACATTTATTTTTACAGATAACACCAAGATATTTATAATCAATTGTGATTGACACTCAACATCATTGGTCTCGAAATATAAAGAAGTAATTTTCAAATACACTTAGATATTCCATCATATTATTATTTCATTCAACAGCACACCACACTCCATAAATTGGTCTGCATTTGATATTTTTAATAATAATTCCATTGTTATAACTTTCCAAATGATACCATCGACAAACTGTATATTTGTACAAGGTTTATACACTTTACAGTACAATCCGTACATAAATCTTGTTAAATATTAAATTTAAACAATAAATTAATTCGTCGAAATTATTTCTTACAGAACAATTTTAGCCACGCTATCAAAAATGAAATGTTGCATGAATCGGAACGTATCTGTCAAAATATATAAAACGGCGTCCCGACCGATTTTCGCGGTCAGTGTGGGTCGAGATGCCGACTAATAAACACGTGGCATAGTTTGTTCTGCGTCGTCTCACGCGTAGAACTCGCGGTTGTTATGTCCTTTCCCGTAGGAGGCAGCGGCGGGGCTTCTCTTCGGCTCGTCTAATGCGTACGAACCCTCGTCCTTCTTGCGCATGCGATATACTATGAACATTACTACCAGTATTGCGCATAGTAGCCCAACTACAGCACCGCCGATTACAGCTGTAACAGTGAAAATGCACATTATTTGTGAACTGATGACCTTTGGGGTGTTTCTCGAGTGGCGAACTGGATGACGCGGAGTGGGAAGTCTCATAAAAGGTGGATTGATTAGCCGGTGAAGGTTCCCGCGTCATCCCGCCACACTGGGTGCGATCCCTCCTACTAAACCTGTATAGTATAGCCATCCTAGGCTTAGAAACTTTATAGGTGGTGTTTAGTTAGTACGAGTACATAAGTATCCATGAGGATCCATCAACTCCCTCTCCGAATTCGGAGGGGAAAAAACCGATGAAGGTTGAAAGAAGCAGATGGCTGCAAATTGCAAACAGCCGCTCATAGTGGCGCTTTAAAAAGGAGGGCTACGTCCAGTAATGGACTCGTAATGGCTTATGATGATGGAATACCAAATATCAGCCGACTAATTGCGTGGGATATTGATTTGGCATTCTACTAAGTAAGCTTTTCGAAGCTTATAAAAAATTGTAGACCAGGTCACCGTTATAGATCTTTGAATTCTTTTCATTCTTACCTTTGCTAGAATGTATTTCTAGTTCATTTTCGGAATTTATCGTAATCGTTTTATTTATCGTTCTATTTAACGACACGAAAATAACCAGAAGAATGGCGAGTCTAATTAGAATATTGTCAATGGGAATCAAAATCTATCAATCAATCTTAATAAGTACACGTTTTATTTATAATGATGAATTTAATTTGTGCGAGAGAGACGATAAGTTTTAAATGACTTCAAAATGATGATAAATGTTGGAAAAATAAGTGCTAATTTTTTATGATTTGCTTTTATACTTGCACATTTGTAAAGGATATGAAAATAAAAGTTAGGAATGGGTGTTAACCACTTGTCCGTCCACAGTAGAAATTGTTACCGATAGCAAACACCCATCGTCAGTCCCTGGTAGCAATTGCTATTCGTATTCAAATTTCCGCGTGGCCTGCTGTTTTTTTAATAAAGATTAATTTTTGAGTTACAGAGATGCAAATATTCTGTGGTGGATTTTTTATTCAATCAGCTTAACGGTAGTATTGTTTAGTCCTAGCTTCATTGATTAGCGATAAAATGGCATGTTTATCTAAGAGTCCGACATTTTTTTTCACAATTCGCGCAGTATTGGGAATGTCGCGAGGGATGGGGCGTACGGTAGAGGAATGACAAGTGGTTAAACAGGCAAATTTCGACAACCAAATCATTTCGCTATTCAACCAAAAGGCTGTCCTTAGTCGTAATAAAGTAGAAGAATAAAAACTAACACTTGACTACAAAAATTAAGTATAAAATAAATAAACGGAATAGTCGACAAGCAAGTTAAGCAATCATAAGACAAATGAAATAAAATCGTTTTTCTTTGAGGTGAATTATACAGATAATGCGGTCTAATTTTGGCACAGCACGTTCAAAAAATATAATTTGGATAGGGTTTCTTATATCCTCTAGACGGCCTCTAGTACTTAGTAATTTACTACAACTTTCGGATAATTAAGGCGCTTCTAACGTAAACCCCATGTACCAAAATCAGCTTTGTAGTTTCTGAGCTACAATGAAACATCCATATAAAATTCATTTAAAAACTGTTAATTTCCCCGGCTCTGTCGTCGTCTGCATTATTGTATGTTTTATAAAATTAATGATACTAAGAATGAAGGTTTTACTGTAGATAAACTCGTTAAAATCACAGACAGTTTGATACTCGAAACTCTTATTTCAAAAAGAATGTCATTCAAAATTCAAGGGCAAAATAGCAGTACGAACCGGCAAGAATGCCTGGTTGGGCGAAGAAGCTGGTGGCACGGTCCTCGGGCTTGGCGTTCATGATGAAGACCACGTTATCCGCCGGCCGCGATTCCGTGTTCACGTTGGACCCTGCTGGCTCGTGATCCTGGAATTGATATATTGATTGATTAGATTTCTGCACGGAATAGCCTAAAAATGAGTTGGTATCTCATTAAGCAGTAGCTAAAATCGACTGCTTCTTTTTTTAGTTGTTGTAGATAAAAAACTTAACATTCAGAAAGTGACAGTATGATAAGGTGATTGCTACCCAACAGACAGGTATAGTATTTGTTTATTATACCTCTAGGAATATAAAATGAAAAATTTGCCTTTAATTTGGAACATCTAAAACATTAGTAACAAAATAAGTAATATAGTTATGAAATCAACTTCAAAATCAGGGAATGTGAGAGCAATATAAACTGTAGTATGTCATATGTGTAATTAGAGGATGTGCTTAGTAAATTTATCACAATAATATGCCACTTGAAATATGTTAATACTGTATATCCAGGGTACCAAACTAACCACAAAATGTCAAAGTTTGTCAATGAATAATGAACTTTATTTGATGGAATTTAAGTTAAGTATCGTTTTAGGAAAATTAAACGTTTTTGGGTAGGCGATTGTGCTGTTGCATCATTGCTGCGGTCTGTATGGCTGCAGATAACTATGTCCGGATTATTTTCCTGTGTCATTCGGTCAGCTATGTCAAGTAAGTACAAACTAAAGCTTTCTATGTTTAAAGAGTCTACATATTTATGGAATGTGTATCTTTAAATTATTTTTAAAATTAATTATCGATTAAAGAAAGTTGAAGAATGAACAGATCGTAATATTAACCATTGCTGACGTTTAAAGTATTGTGTTTTTCACAGCGACACCATTTGTAGAAGTGTGTAGACTATTTCACATCACATCACATTCAACAATTGTTATAATGGTAACTTACAATATCTGGGTTCAGGTCCTCCCCAGAGATGCTGATGTCGGTTTCAGGGCGCGAGGGTACCTCTTCCCTCGCGCCACCTGCGCTGTTGTCTGTTGCACCTTCACTTGGTTTCAAGATTCGAGCTGAAATATCAATAACAACAAATTAGGATGCATCTTTTATTATATAATCGACTGAAATAAATTGAGATTTGGAGTAACTTTTATAAGGACACATTCCACATGTAAGTATTTGGATTTGTAATATAGTCTGAAGATTTATTTGTAAAGTTGAAGTCAAGGTTAAAGTACAGTATTTTCATGAAAGGAATTGTCAAATTTTAGTCTTACGACACTTTTGATGACGAAGACTTGTTTTTGAAGGAATCGGAATGGAAGGATCCAGCAGAACAAATGAAAATTATGAAGTATGATTCAATATTAAAGACAAAATGAGGAATACCAATGAAACAATGAGGGTTTATGAAATGAAGAAACTATTCTAGAGCTATTTTATGGTAACGCATGCGGAAAACTAATGTCAATAAATAATGATATTGGTTGTAACTGTGGATGTTATCACGCATGATGACAAATGATCTCATGCAAAATACCGAATTTCAAAAGAAAAATATTAAGATACACTGAAATTGGGCACACGAATACTTACCACTATCCTCAGAACGGATTTAGTTGAAATTCAAAACTATTTAGTATCAAGTAATAAATACAGTAATGTTAGCGTTTCACAACTACTATCCTACGAGTTTAAGAGGAAACTGACTTGTTTTAACATAATTATAATTAACTGTGCTAATGCACAGATAATGGAAAAATTTTAATTCAAGGCTGTGAATCAGTAGCGTGTAGCTATTGTTATCAGTACTTCGTTAACCGTTCAGCAATAAACGAATATTACTGTATTCTCCTTATATAAGTTAATAATTTTCGTGAAACTGATGCACATAAAAAACGGAAGAGTGTTATAGAATAATATTACTCAGAATCATAAAGACAAGAAAGTCTAAGAGAGACTGCATTATTCCTGGATGGTTAGAAAATTTTATTTAAGAGACGGGTTGCATAGCAAATTAAATTTTAAAGTCTACTTTTATCTGACTTTTCAGACCTATCTAAATTAGTTTGGGTTCCAAAAATCACTAGTAGTATATCTAAAAAAAAGCTTGATTCAATTTGGCACTTTACGGTGCATTAAGTTGAAGATTGTTTCAATTTAGATTGTGATTCTTTTTAGTAATTCAGTTTCATCTTTTGACGTGATAACGTCTTATAAATTGGTTGCGGCTGGGAGTCACTTATGAAAAAGTGTAACGCTCGGTAACGTTACGATGAGTCACCGAACGAGAGAGAGGCCCGCCGAATGCCTTGCGTCTCTCTCCCACTCAACTATGATCGGTCTGCCGCGCGCATTGTGCAATTTAATTATATTCATATCAATAAATATTCTACCGAGAAAAAGACGTTGTCACGTAAAATCTTCGCCCGTAAAACAGACTTTACAGGCAAAAAAAAAAAAAAAAAAAAAAAAAAAAAAAAAAAAAAAAAAAAAAAAAAAAAACCGACTTTTTTTATAATATTCTTTTGCAAAATACAATAAAACAAAATTATAACTAAAATGACATAATATGTTATAGATAGACGCTGAGTGAAGACTCCAAAAATCTAACATCAACTTACTGGAATATCACTAATAAGTTATTTCCTTTCTTTTACCTGTTGTGTTGTTGTTGTGACTTGTTTGGAGTCCTCACTCAAAAAAATAAATGAAATTGCAAATCAACTGGCATGCTTCAGCCACTACTCACGAATTTCTACATCGAACGTCTGGAATGGCGGGGAAAGCGGGTGTTCGGATTCTTTGTTTTCCGTCTCCGGATCCGGAATGAGTGAATCGAGTGAATTATCCGGAGTCTCAGGGACAGCAGGCACTTCGGAAACAGCGGACACTGCGGACTCGTCGGGCATTATCCGGGGGGTTTCGGGGGCTTTTGTTGGTCGCACATAGTCTTCGTCATCATTTTCGCCGGCGGGGGCGTCACCTGATCCGGCCCGGCCGTCCTCGTCGTCCGGACCCGGGCCTGCGCCCCAGCCTGATCCGGAGCTCTCGTCCGGCGCTACACCCGACCCTTCATCGTCGAAGTAGACATTGTCCGGCACGATGCCGTCGTTCTGTAGTCGAGCTGTGTCTTCTGTCGATGTAGAGTAGGTGGTGCCGTCCTGAAAAGATTAATACCACGATGTTATTTTCTTATGAAACTTATTGACAAAATGACTTTGTAAACGGACCAGTTTGTTTTTTTGTATTATTGTTGATTTGTTTTTGTTGAAAAAAGTTTGGAATAAATTTATGCTATGGTGATAGTGATTGACAAGGGTCAAGAACAGGTTAAGTGTTTGAAATAGCATCAATTATTTCTGGTGTACAAAGCGGGACTTTAAATAACCATGTGATTAATTAAATGGGTTTTCTACTGTGTTCATTTTACATTATACTATTGTATTTGATGTTTATTAAATATCAATAACTAATGTTGTGTTTAATGTAGGAAAGTGTTGCCTAAAACGGAAACAATTACATCACGACATAAGAGTGATAATGCGCACAATATTTAATAGAAATTTTCAAGCCATTTGGGCTTTAACTAAATTTTGTGAAATTTTATTAGTCATACATAAGTCATCATTACATAAATCTACAAAATAAATCGAAACCTTTTCCCAAAGTCTAAATATATAAATAAGCTTAATTTTTTGTGAGTATTTCAACCATAAAATTGCTCTTATTTAAAGTATAATTAACTTATCTAATTTTATTTTCATTTAAAATATTTTGAAAAAGTTATCTACCAACATTATTAAGACAAAAAAAAAAATATCTTTTAAAACTCAAATCATAATTCAAATAAAAAGGCAAAACACTTTTACTTAAGATAAAATAATGAGACTTTATACGGTGTAAAAAACAATTACGCCTCCGAGCCCTTAGGTGGGATTCGTAGTCGGAGGCGTAGTTGTTTTTTTTTTACTCACGTATTTTATACCTTATACAAATATTGCATTGTGAATGCAAAAAATTAAATAAAAAAACAAGGTTTTATTCGTTATGTATAATAGGGTAACTTGATGTATGTGTATCAAATTTCCTTATTTTAAAATAACTGGAGTTTAAAAGTTTGTATAAAACGTGATGCGACGTTAGGGCTTTTAGATACCCACTTTTCTCAAATTTAGCAAAAAACACTGATCATATACGATTTAGAAATGGTGTAACATGTATATAAAGTAAGATAACAAACCATATGACCTATTTCGAGACAATTCCTTTATCAGAAGCCGCTAATGACAGATCATTATCTTTAATGCAGAAGAAATATTACGTAACAATAGACTAATTAGGCTAATGAAAGCAGTTTAAAAACAATAGGCTCAATCAGTGACATAAAAAATCATGATTCATGAATTGCGTTTCACCTACGTCACCATGAATGGGGGCAAGCGAACCATGAATGAAATCTTTGATAGTGCGACTTACCGTAAATAACTGGGGAGCTGATAACGTACGTTTCAACCAAAATAGACTTGATTTCCGTTAAATAATTTATAATCTCAAGACTTGATGAGGCAGCTGTAACACGGTTGGCGTAAGTGTTCACGGGCGATCGATAGGTTTTTAAGGGTGGGGGGTTGGGAGGGGATGGGGAGCGAGTTCTCGGCTCCCACCGATAGATGACGGGAACGGGAGGTACGAAAAGCCTTATATTTCGCAATGCGATTTTCAGTTGGACTCTATTTCAAGTTTGCTCCGGTAGATGTCGTGTGACTGTTGAGTTATACATTTTTTTCAGTATCCAGTTAATATGTATTACTTATTTGTAAATCTTATTGTAAATCAAAACAATTATTATATCTTAATAAACAAAACAAATTAAATTAGGTAACATCACATACATTCTTATGTACTTTAGTTAAGTAGTTTAGTTAAAGCACTTGTGTTTTAACATATTTGTGTTTATAATTTAAGTTTATACTTATTTGATTTTAAAATATACTTACAGATTTTTTTGAATTTTTCAATTGTATCTTATATGATAAATTTATCCTGCATGAGAATTTATATGTGAGCCGATTCGATTTTTTCTAGTTCTTAATAAAATGCATATATTTATTGAGTTAATTAATATAAACAATAGATTTTTTTGCGAAAACCTTAAGTATAAGTAAAATAATATGTTGAGTAAATACAAAAAGTTAAGAAAGCCTCAAATCATATATCAAATTTTAGGCAATTAATAATAATATCCTTATTAATTACACTACACAAAGAAATCTATTGTTTCTTTAATTAACTCATGATTACTTTTCGGGTAACGATAACGTGTTTCTTAATATATTTATTAAGAAAGTTAATGGCGTGATAATTACAATATTGTAAAGCTTACAGGTTTACCTTATATCATTTTGAAATAAGATATTTAGTTGAAATGTTTATTTAAATAATTTGAATGAAAGTACTGAAAAGTTATGATTCATTGAAATATGAAAGTGTAGAATAAACGTTTACGGAAACTGTTTCATTTTAAATTAGTGATCTCGAGCTGTAGTATAAAAAAACACATTAAGCTTATACGTTTGCCCTATTAAATTGTAAAAGAGATAGTTTTAATTTCAAATGATTTTTAAAACGACTTTAGACAGCGATCCTGCCTTTTTTTACATACGGTCCTGGATTCGAGTCCCGGAAGGAATACGAGAATTGTAACTGAGTGATAAGTATCTTTATTTTAATTTCTACTAGTTGACTCGGCCACGCGTTGCTATGGTAACGTTAATTGATTATAAAAACTGTTAAACTTAGGCTTATGGTAACTATATATGGTAACAAACACAAAGTTTTATCATAATATAATGAACTGATAAATATTAAATATCTATGTACGATATATGTAGGTCTAACCGTGACCCTAGTATTCATAACAGAAGCCTTACAGTGCTCACTTTGGGTTAGGCTAATTTTTCTACAAAAAAAAAATCATATAGTAAAACCTTATTAATAAAAAAGAGGTTCTTAGTAGATAAAGCCTGACCAGAAATATAAAAAACCTGTCAGGAGGTCGCTTTCGTGTTTTAACTGTCAATCTTCTATCAAATTGTATGACGAAAATTAGTTCTTAAAAATTCCGCAATATGGAAAGATTTTTTATTTATCTGGTCAGGCTTTAAAGAGAAAGTAATCCGATGAGTAAATAAAAAAATAATTAGTCGTTGGAAATAACACGTTGAACAACATTAACACACGTTACACCGTTAAAACGTAATAAAGCCGGGATACGGGTCAGGGAGGGCTCGTTACCCGGGCATAATAAATAATATTTCTCATTACGGATCCACCGCCCTGGATTACAAAGGCTGCTAGGCGAGGAAGGTATCAACTATTTAATCTTTTCATAGCTTTCATAGCATGTGACAGCTGTTTAGTGCAAAGGTAACACCGACGCTCCCGAATACGATTCCCGGAAGGTCGAGATGTGTGATGTGTGATGAATACGAAAATTGTACCTGTATTTAAATATATTTCAACTTAGGGAGGATGGACGAAAGAAGATTAACTGGACAAATATACAATGTGTCCCGTCACCAGTGTCGGAGCCTTTAATGGTGTGAAATATGCCATTTTTTATCGACAAATTGCTCCTCAAATTTGGTTTTTCTCAAAAAGCCAATAATTAAAGAACACAAAAAAGAATCTATTTGATTTCTTTAATTATTTCTTTTTATTTTTTGTTCCATGAAAATTGAAATATGATGGCTGTGTAACTGTTGTCTTCATGTTTACCTATCAAATGACACCTTTTTAATGTTGATAGGACATTAACATGAGTAGTGGTGGTCGAATTAGTATGAGAGCCCAGGCCTTGGTTACCAATAAAACAAAATGGCGGCCGTAAGAGAAAAACAAATATTTGAGGGGCAATTTGTCGATAAGAAATGCCATATTTCATACCATTAAAGACACTGGTGACGGGACACATTATATAAGGCAAATGTGCATGGTCAAGTCGGTAATGGCTGACCAAGGCAAGCTTTCAGGGATTAAATGGCGGATGACTTTAAAAAAGACCAGGTCAAAAGTACCCTTAACCGACGAGCTTGTATGTCAAGAGATGTGTCATGATCCTGGGAAGTGGAAATCTGTGATATCTGCCTACACCTGTGGGGAAAACCAAACAGTCCTAGTCTTAATATGACCATATTAAGGAGAAAGATGTTTGACTGATTTAAAACAAAATGTTTTTACTCAGTTAAGGAATTGTTAAATTGTAAAATTGACATAAGTTATAAATAATAACAATTGTTATTAGTATTTGAAATGTATTATTTTATTATTAACTAGCGGCCCGTCCCGTCTTCGCACGGGTGGACAAAATTCTTAAATTTTTTTCTATTATTAAATATTTTTCCGTTACCGCCATCTAGCGTCCGGTAGACGAACTACATGCGGTTAACGCGTTGCTATGGTAACGTTATTGATACAATGGATAAAGAGCGGACAGACAAACACACATACCACGGTCATCTTAGATTATAGATTAATTGATCTTGATTTAGATGTAAAATTATTAATAAATCAATTATGATGTTTGCTTACAATAACGTGACATTTTTAAGTCAAAAGTTACATGCCCTTGTTGGTAAAATAAATGGAATTTATATGATGTAACACCTATACTGTACTCTATTTTCAGTTAATAAATAACATTTTGTTATATTTCATTTATTTCATTTAAGCGTTCGGTTTCCAATTTTGTGATCTGTACCGCTAAAGAACTCTTTGAATGAGACTGTATTTCCTGATAAATACAATTTAGGTGTCTACAAGTCGCGAGGGGATAGGTGTCTTCTAGGCAGGCACGTCACATCCTAGATCGCATCGTCGCTTGCCATCACGCGAGATAACTCTACAAATAATTCACTACCTACTCCAAATACCTTTGTTCTCATACATCGTTCGTATGCGCGATGTTACGCTAATTACGTTAATATTACGTCTACCGACGGTTATCTTTGCAATAAAATCGAAATACTCGGGGGGATGTATATCTGTCCTTATCTCACATATCGTTTTACATACCACCTTCTCAGTTGTGTGCTCTTCAATTCGTTATCATAAAGCGAGAGGTGTATATAAAGCTACATGCTTTACTGTTTCATGTGTGGATATTTTGGCTTCACGCCAATTTTGACATGTATTTACATCGCAGGAAGACTGTGTGAAGGGCATCGAAGTTATAAGTCCACTGGTTCAATTATATCCTAACTTTGATTAAAGTAGCTTCCGTTCGTACACCTCCACACATTGAAATTAAATACCTTATTTAGGGAAATATCAAAAAGGTTGGTCGACATCACAGAAGACCGAAGAGCTGGCAGCTACCTTGGACAAAGAATTAGTTTAGCTATTCAAAGGGGACTGACAGTATGTTTGAAACTCTGCCTAAAGGGACTCCTAAGATATTATATTATATTTTTTATCTACTCTAATACTATAATACAAAGATTCTAAAACTGAAAACAAAATGCTTATGACAAACATTACGTACAGGCCAAAAATAATAAAAAAAAAGTTTCATTACGATACAGGTCTTGTATGGACACCTGTAACATAATATAACTTTTTTATCATAACGATACACCTATACAACCTCCAGCTGGACCAAGGAGGTTGAACCTCTACTTTAAAAAGGTTTCAATGAACGAGTCCTCGACGACCGACGCAACACGCATGCGCAATTGATGTTTGCACCTTGGCGCCAACATTTGACATTTAAATAAATTTGTTGTTATATTCAGCGTTTTATTTGCAATATTGTTTTACATATTATAGTATTAGAGTAGATAAAGTAGTGTATGACACTGTACATAACTTGGTCTTATAACACTCGTGTGATGCTATAAAAAAACTCGCCTACGGCTCGTTTTTTTAAAACACACTCATGTTATAAGAACCCTTATTATGCAACAGTATCATAAACTACTATTATCTACTCTGATACTATAATACAAAGATTCTAAAACTGAAAACAAAATGCTTATGACAAACATTACGTACAGGCCAAAAATAATAAAAAAAAAAGTTTAATTACGATACAGGTCTTGTATGGACACCTGTATCATAATATAACTTTTTAATCATAACGATACACCTATACAACCTCCAGCTGGACCAAGGAGGTTGAACCTCTACTTTAAAAAGGTTTCAATGAACGAGTCCGCGACGACGCAACACGCATGCGCAATCGATGTTTGCACCTTGGCGCCAACATCGACATTTAAAAAATCTTTTCAATATTTAAACAAAGTTTGGTTTTGTTTGCAATATTGTTTTACGTATTATAGTATGAGAGTTAGTGTTGCCCAAATTCAGTCTTGGTCTTGCAGTCTTGGTCTTGTTCTTGCGTTTTTGCAAGACCAAGACCAAGAACAAGACCGCGTATTTTTAGCAAGACCAAGACCAAGACTGACCGTGCAAGACTTGAGCAAGAACAAGACTAAGCCTGCAAGACTCTTGCGTCTTGCAGCTAGGACTTAGCGCTATTTCACGGAGTAGTTAGGTGTAACAGTTCGGTGTATAGGTACGCTTAGGAATTCTATGAGACGCAAAAAACTGTATCAAAGAATATGAAAAACTGGATCTATGCGCATTACGACTAATACCATAAACATACCTACATAGCGAATAAAAAAATATCCATTAAAATCAAACTGAGTGCATGCATAGTTATGTTTTAACCATCGGCACTTTGATAATGCGGCATCAAAGGGTTTGTACTTACTTCTCAAAGAAATTTGCTGCTTTTCGGAAGCACATGGTTATAATACACGCGCCGGCGGCTTCTTTTGAAATCATATACAACAATCGTTGCCGCCGCGCCGAAATCACAACATTTGACACTATTTGATTGCCGCCACAGGGCGTAGGCGTAGGTATACTCATGCAAAATAATTTCGAATTTTAAGAGTACCTACAGGTGTTCCAAAGAATAAATAAGTTTCAGAGTGCTTATAATGAAAATGAATACATTATACTGATCACGCAAGTAGTATTATGATTAGAATAAAATGGTAAGGATAGGTAGTAGATGTCATAATAATTTATTCTAGTAAGTATATATTATAATATTGATTATATGGTTTTAAACTAATTACTTAGGTACTATTATTGTACATTTAGTCATTATATTTCTTAAGTTTTTACAAGAAAAAATAGCAAAAAAGTGTTCAAATATCACCCGTTTGATAAATATTGTAGCCATTTTTAAATATACTTGAAACGTGTAAAAAAATTCTACATAATTAATAAAATAATATAAAAAGCGTAGGTACTTACCTACTAATAAAATAAAAAGCCTGCGATTTATTATTAGTAAATAATCACGGCAGCCGAGAGTGTGTCTCCACTTTTGAATACATAAATCATAACCAGATCACTAGAGCCACTTCAAAAAAGAAATTTGTAATTCCTAGGGTTCAAAATTATTTTGGTGACAGAACTTTACAGAAGCGTATACCATATCTTCTTAATTCGTTGCCCGAAACTATTAGATGTGAAACGGATAAAAATAAATTTAAAAAAATATTAAAAGATTATCTGATGACTACTATTTAACACAACAATTGTATGTTTTTATTTATTTTTTTGCATTCACAATGCAATATTTCTATAAGATATAAAATACGTGTGTAAAAAACAACCACGCCTCCGAGCCCATCTGAGGGCTCGGAGGCGTGGTTGTTTTTTACACACGTATTTTATATCTTACAACAATTGTATCTTATTATTATCACCGCTAAATTTTCCTTCAGTTTGTTGTAATTCAGTCTAAATCCAATTATTGTGCACTTAACTTTACCTGATACAGTTATAGTTGTATTATATACCTACATAATTATAATTATAAGCTAAGAGACTAAAGATCCCTCAGTCAAACCGACAAGTCGGTTTTGTGGGACTAAATTGTATCTTTGTATTTTTTTTTCTTGTATATGAAATAAATAAATAAAAAAAAATAAATAAAAAAAAAAAAAAGTATTTACAAGCAGTGCCCGCGACTTCGCCCACGAAGAATAGTAACTTTGGAGGTATAGTGACGTTCAGGATTTATTTATTTATTTTAAAACTTCTGTCATCAAACATACAAACAAACTCTTCAGCTTTATAATATTAGTATAGATTAGTATAGATGTACGCCAAAACATTCACTTATATGTAAAGAATAGTGATTGGCACTAATTCTTTACATATATTTTATTCACGCGTCGCGTCTGTACAAGTAGGTAATAATCTGTGTTTGTACGCCGCACGCGGCATCGTTTGATTTGCGGCGGCATCCTTTTAATAGAGCCGGCACGTGGCGAGGCGGCGCGGTAGAAAGCAAGGAAACGTACTATAAACAAAGGAATTATTTTAATTCCAGTCATTTCCAATTGAGCTGTGCTTCGAGTCTAACTTAATAATTGTTTTTACTAATTCTTGTTGTTTTCTAAAAACGTATCACGTGTACAATTTAATATGAGTGACGAAGATTCAAATTATTCTAGTCCGAGTAACGAGAGTTTGAGTCACAGATCTAAAAGACCCAAAAGCAAATTTGAGGAGTTTTTCGAAATAATTCATGCATCCCAAACTGCCTTGTGTAAATTGTGCCAACATAAAAAGACTGAAATAAAAATGAAAAACAGAAACACTTCAGGCTTAAGGAAACATCTAATATCTTTCCACAAAAAGGAATCACAAATATTTCTTCCTGTTAAACCAAAATTAAGTGGAGATATCACAAGCTTTTTAGTAACCGCTGGAAGAAGTGGACAGGTAAGAATATATTTTTTTTATATGAAAACTCCAGGAACTCAAAAAAGTCTTTTTTGAACAAATGACTTTAAACTGACTTCGGAATATTTTATAGATATTGATAAAATAGTAATACATAGGTACATATTTCGCGTCATTTTTAACAATGGTCGAAATTGTCGCTACGGGAATTTTAACTCCGCGTAGCTGTTCATGCGATACTTTCAAAAACGCCATTAACTTACGTAAGTATTTTTGAGTTAGTGGTGTTTTCATCTAGGGGTGCGACATATTAAGTATGTAATTATCGTCTTAAATATTTTTATAAACACCTATATTTTCATTTGTTTTCATAATCGGCCAGTAACAACTAAGTACTTTATTTTGGTAAATTACAGTACAGTGCAACCTTAATATAACAAATGTCAATTTAACGATTTTCTCGATTTAACAACAACAAACCTCCTCCTCCTAAACGCTCAAACCTAGTATGTTTTAAATAATAACACAAGATTTATTGTTTTATTTCAGTCGGAAAACAGCAGTGACAACATCACGACAGCTACAGTTGATTGGGTAGTGAAAAAATATCTTCCCTTCTCATTTTTCGATGACGAAGCTACACAAGTATATTTTCGACGTATTTGCCCTAATATGGAGTTTCCTAAAAGGTCTACACTTAGAAGGAAAGTCAAAGAGCGATTTGAAGAGCTCCAATTTAATCTCAAGGAACGACTTCAACAATTATCATCTAAAATGTCATTTACCATTGATGGGTGGACGTCAATTGCTGGTAGGAGTTACTACGGGGTTACTATGCATTATATAGACAACGAATGGAAGTATCGATCTGTAGTTCTTGATTTTATACCATCACGCGGTCGACATACTGGGGAAGATATTGCAACGATTTTCCATGAATGTTTATTGGAATATGGCATAATTGATAAAATACAAGGTATCACGGTCGACAACGCAACTGCAAATACCAAATTTATGTATGAACTGGGCAAACAGTTGCCACACTTTGATTCAGACAATCAACATTTCCGGTGCTTTGCTCACATTTTAAACCTTGGTGTACAAGATTTATTAGAGACCTTAGCATTACACTGTGAGTCTGACACTAACGCGCAAGATCAGCAGTATGAAGACTATGCAGACGAAACTGAGGAAGATGAAGAATATGCACCAAATATTGCTGACTCGCGTACATCTGTAACAAAGTTACGCAGTATTTCCAGTAAAATAAAAAGAAGTGAGATAGTGAAGAAGAAGTTTCAGTCTGCTTGTGAAGCAGCTGGCGTGCCATCAAATCTAAATGCCATTCTTGACTGTCCAACAAGATGGAATTCCACACATGATATGATTGGATTTGGTTTAAAAGTGAGAGCGGGCATTAACATATTGTGCAGTTCTGTCACCGAATTGAATGATTTTCAAATCACAGCTAGTGAATGGCAGGTACTCGAAAAATTACATAAATTTCTAATAAACTTTAAACTTTTAAGTACAAAACTTGGTGGAGACAAATATGTTACATTACCGCTAGTCATTGTATCATTCAATCTCTTGCTAGATAAAATTGAATCCATGGTAAAACAGTTAGATGAGAAACCTAATCGATCTGAAGTGGATGAAAGGCTCATTCTAGCTTTCCAAGCAGCTCGAGACAAAATGCTTAAACATTATAAGAAGAGCAACTGGATTTATTGTACTTCTTTAATTTTAGACCCAAGGCATAAGGCTCAGACTTTTGACCTGACAATGTGGGGGAAGCAACTTAAAACAGAAAGTCTGCGCAAGTTCAATGAACTTTATGAAGAATATAAAAGTCTACACTCACTGAACAAATCTCTGGAATTGCCAAGAAAAGAAAATAAAGTATGTGATGAAGATGAAGACATTATAGACTTTGATAAACTCTATGAATGTCCCTCGACGTCATCTGGATCTTGTCTTCAAGGCTTAGTGATAGACGAGTTGGAGGAGTACCTGAGAAAACCAAGAACTGCCAGCTCGGAAGACATTTTAGATTGGTGGAGGACGCATGAGACAGAGTATCCGACTTTATCGAAGATGGCCCGTGATTTTCTCTCAATACCTGCAACTTCAGTACCTGCTGAGAGATTATTTTCTAAAGCATCATTAGTAATTAGAAAACATAGAAATAGGTTAAGTGATGAGTCAGCCAGATGGTTACTTTGTATTAATTCTTGGTCAAAAGAATTGATATAAAGTAACATAACCTAATGATAAAGCTGTTGTGTACTGTTATGTTTGATTTGTGTTGTATTTTATTTTTGATTGAAATAAATGATAAATCATAAAACTCTTTTATTAAATTTCATGCAAGTTGAGGGTTCAATCTCTTTCTAGACAGACATTGTTATTTAAAATACAGTCAAGTTATTGTAATTAATTTGTTTTTTTACATGTTTTAGCAAATGTAAGCTTATAAATCATAAATGTTTATTAAGAAACAGTTACTTCCATGGAAAACGACATATAGGTCAGTTGATTTTTCGACTTTCTTATCAAATCTTCAGTTATTTATTAATCTGATTGATCTTTACTATGGCTATGTTAATTCAAGCTCACAATGTTCCAATTCTAATACGTTTTTCTAAGATTTAAAGTAAACTTTAATAAATAGCAATAGACTAATAGGTAATTGCAAGACTTGCAAGACTCTTGCTGCAAGACCAAGACCAAGACCAAGACTGCAAGCGCAAGACCAAGACCAAGACCAAGACCAGGTGTATTGGCGCAAGACCAAGACCAAGACTGGCTAAGTCTCGTCTTGTTCTTGCATTTGGGCAACACTAATGAGAGTAGATAAAGTAGTGTATGACACTGTACATAACTTGGTCTTATAACACTCGTGTGATACTATAAAAAAACTCGCCTACGGCTCGTTTTTTTAAAACACACTCATGTTATAAGAACCCTTATTATGCAACAGTATCATAAACTACTATTAAGGTTTTTAGTTTTTAGGTTTAGACATAATAATTTTAACTTTGTCTTTAACTCCTAATTATTTCTTTGTTATAGTTGTTACATAGTTATTATTTAGTTGTAATTAACATACTTTAAATATATAAACGCGTTTCATCTTTAGGGTTTTTGTGCGCATAATTTATATTTAATTCTGACGTTTCATGAATTTATTGTTATATAGAAAATATAGGACGACCATTGCCTTAGTCATCCTGTGATCACGGCTCTTGTAAAGGAGTCAAAACTAGGATTAAATGTAAAATATGCGCAAAAAACTTTAAATAAGTTATTTTATTCAAATTTAAAGTAGCTTCTGTTAATAGTGACTTTTTTTTATTATACCTTATTCATAGAGTATTATTGAGCGAAGCTCTCTTTTAGGCAACTCAAAAATTTCGCTTGTCTCCCTCCTGCTACTTAACGGTTTAACCGATTCGAACGAATTTTGGCATGAACATACAAGATTATAACCTGACGGACATAGACTATGTAACAAAAAATATAGACTTTACCATGGAGTAATGATCACCGAAAGAAAAATTCAAAAGCTGATCACAGCCAAACCGCTGTGACTACATTGATTAAATTTGGCGCCAAAACTCACAAACGAAGGTAAGGTAGTGCTTCGCTCAGTATTTGCAAACAGCATCATGCACTGCTTACCGACCTAGTCGACTGACTGACAGACCTAGTATACTCATATAGTAAACGACCGTTTTGTGCAACGGTAGCGATCCTGTCTTTCGCACCGACGGTCCTGGGTTCGAATCCCGGAAGGGCAGATGTTTGTATGATGAATACGACCATTTGTACATGAGTCATGGGTGTTTATATATATTTCTTTAAATATTACTATCTGTTACCCTAGAATCCATAACACAAGTTTTACGGTGCTTACTTTGGGCTAGGCTAATTGGTGTGAATGTAAGAAATATTTATTTATTTATATTTACAAATTTCAAACTTATTTAAACTATCATTAAGATTGTATTTTACACAATACATACTGCGTAATACTAAGCAACTTAAAAAGTATTTACATATAAATCGCTAAATCCACAAAGCGATAAAGTACAAAAAGTTCTAGTGGATGAAAGAACCACTTAAACCCTTTCCATATGTATTTAAAAAAAACATTGGAAGCTTCGATCCTTGGAATCAGACCCCAATTCTGTAAGTTTGACAGATGCCTAAAATATGGTAACGAAAATCTCCATGTTATTGGAGTAGTTTAAGTGGTAGAAAACTTTTCTGTGAAGTGAGTGAGTTTTCTTTAGACAGTTTCAATATTAATTTGTTTGTACGTTGATGAGTTAAATGGTTTAAAATACGTTATCTACCTAAAATAATTTTGACTTGTTTTACAATTTTGTACAAAATTTTCGAAACTACTGGCCATTCTGAAATAATCCTTTAGGGTGTGTATACCCTTATGGGAAACTACTACCACACGGAGTCTCGTCCCGAAGTGACTTTCCCACACCGTGGCCTCTCCTTGTTGGTAGAATAACTTAATAATGTATGCAATAATAATAATAATGTTTATTTCGGAACATGTCCATATCATTTGTTAGTTACAATTATAGACTTAAATGCTAGTGTTAGTAAAAATAATATAGTGTGTTAGTAAAATAATCTGACAAATGAATCTATTATCTCCTTATTCATTGCGAACATATAATAAATATTTTAATTTTGTAATTTAAATTTTTATTATATGATTCAACTTGTCAAGTCATCCTGTCATATTTGAATTAAACAATTTTTTTACGGATAATTTATTTTATATTTAATCCTGACGTTTCGACTCTAGTGTGAGTCTAGCCGTGATCACAGGATGATTAAGGAGTCGTCATATATTTTTTATTACATTCAAAATACTTTAATCAGGCACGTTCCAAGTGGTTAAAATTTAATGTAAATCAAATCGTTTTATTTTACATTTTGGTTAGTTATTAAATTCTCGATTTACGATTACGATTACATTGTATGCTACTGAGTCTACTACCAGTTCGGTAATTGGGAGGCCCTTCCGACTGGCGGAAGAAACTCGGGCAGGGGGACCGACCTCCATCTTTCTGTTATTATATGCAAAAAGAGCTGACTACATCACTAGGTCTTGCGATGTGTGTCTTTGAGGTATTAATTAATTGATAAAGTTCATATTTTAAATTAAAGAGAAAAATTCTCCCATATTTATATAAACATTTAGGGAGTTTTTCATTACAGTTAAACATAAAATTTTTCGGTCTGTACCGCCATTTTGTGTTATACAGACACCATTTTGGTTTTATTTAAACTAAACCTATCCTAACCTCATTGATAATATTTGTCTAGTTGTTGGAATTTTTCAAAAGATTCGTTTAAAAAATGAAATACATAAATATCCAGATACACGTGAAAAACGTAGCCCTCTTTTGTAGCATCATAGTCAGATAAAAAAAAAAAACATTTATTTTTGTTCATAACAATACAATTTATTATGCGGCCTGCGTCCTTAACCGCGGCCAAAAAGTTAAGCGAAGCTCTTTGTAAACCTTTAAATATGCGCTGAATTTTAAACGTAAAAGTTAACCGCTTAAAATGTATCAAGTTTAATGGACATCGGAGGGGTTAGATAACGTTTAGGGGTGATGGCTCCCTTGTTGCACTAATTTGTGTAACGATAACCGCTAATAAAATCGATGCTTTTAAAAATGGTAGTGCTTTTGACATCTTGTTGCTTTCTTAAATTTCTCGTTTATTCCCTGTATTGCAATGTTCAGGGATACTTACTTTAAGTAAGTACAGATACTTGTTGACTTTGTTGTGATCAACGAAATAATGATATCATAACACTATTAGTATTGTCATAACAAAATATTTTTTTTGTGGATTGTGTATGGCGTATTATATCGTAAATTTCGTTACTTCTGTTAAAGCTGACGAGTTTTTTTGCGCCCATTCTTCTTGTCAGTTAAAAGACGTCCTGAATGGGTGGTAGGTAAAAATGTTGGACGATTCAAAACAACTTATTTTTAAGTGCATTTGAATAAAGTTATTTTCATTTTCAGACCAAGGCGAACTTTTAAGAACGGAATAGTAGACGTCCTGAAAAAAGGCCAGGTCTAAAAGTACCCTTAACCGACGAGCTTGTATGAAAGGTTTGATGAGAGTTGAAGAAGCGAGAGTTGTATGGGATCGTGGAAAGTGGAAATCCGTTATCTCTGCCTACCCCCTAAAAAGATGATTATATGTATGTGTGTTGTGACAAATGTGTGATATTTATAAGAAAATACAACATTTAAAGACATTTTTTAGTTTACTAGCGGCCCGACCCGGCTTCGCACGGGTAGACAAAAGTCTTTGAACTTTTGCTAGTATTAAATATTTTTCCGTTAGCGCCATCTAGCGTCCGGTAGACGAACTACTTGCGGTTAACGCGATGCTATGATAACGTTATTGATACAATGGAAAAAGAGCGGGGAAAAGAGCAGACAGACAAACACACAAACCACTGTGATCTTAGATTATAGATTGAGGTTTAAGCTTTGAGTAGAGTTCGAACCTCGCTGTTGTAACGCGTTTAACCATTGCGAGATAGTGGTCTTGTTTTTTTATATTAACGTATTAATTGTAAAGGTATGTTTAATATAAAATAGTATATTTTAAAGCAAAATACTAGTATGTCTATATTATAAGTATTAAGCAACAATAATAACAATAAAATATACTACATTCACACCAATCAGCCTAGCCCAAAGTAAGTGCTATAAGGCTTGTGTTATGGATACAAGGGTAACGGATAGACATACATATATGATGAATGAATATACATAGATATGTAATATTTTTAGAAATACGAGCGGACCTGGTCACGCGTTGCTGTGTCATAAATTAAAATAAAACCTATTCTATGTCCTAAGTCGGAACAAGTAAGCAAAATAAATAAAATAATCAAAATCGGCATTTTAATTTATAGAAAAATTCCCTGTCAGAGTATTTGACCGCGACAAACTCCGATACTACCACGAGTCAGGTATAAATGCTCGTATTCATCACACAACCATCTGCCCCTTCCGGGATTTTAACCCAGGCCGGTCAGTGCGAAAGGCAGGACCGCTACCGTTGCATTCGCAAGAAAAAAATAATATACAACCTTGTTATACGTTTCATAGTCTCGTATCGTAAATCCGTAATTGTAATCTAAACTTTTGACGCTAAATGGTTAAAATTTCGCATTTTTATTATTGAAATAATCATGACTCCTAAAATGAATCGAAATGTCGGCATAAATTATTGAATGTTAACTAAACGCACGTAGACATTCGTTTCATAGAAAATTGCGTTTTGTTATAACTGAGTTGTCACAAACAGCAATAAAAGAATATAAACATGAGCAATAAAAAAGTTTCGGCTTTCAATAACGCATTCCATATCCAGCATGTAGGTTAGTTCGGGACGTTCGTTAACTAGGGACAGAGAATAGACGGGAAATTGGGCGCGGTACAATTTATAAGCGATACCGGACATACTTTTTTATTAAAATTTCGTTATAAAATCATTCGCAAGTAATGGCTTAAGTGAATTTATTCGAAAATAGTAAAATATAGACCTTATTTCAAAGACAAACAAACCCTAATCTAATTAAGCCTTATCTCTTTAAAGTCTTATTTTCAAAATAAAATTTCGATTAAAAACTAAGTAATAAGAATAAGTAACATATTTTGATGACCTGATGTTTGTATCAAAATCTGTTACTTATTATAAGAGAACTAAGTGCATAAATACAATGAATGAACTTTTATACTCCATATAACGTACGGGGATAACATTAAAATACAATTAATTGATGTAACTGTTTATAATAAGATTTGATACTTAAAGCACAGTAAAGGACAATGCCCATCGTAGTATGGACTTTGGTATCGCTTTGAATAATTTTGTGCCATGATGATTTTTACTATATTTTTAGGTTGCTAAGTGTAGATTAAATTATTAAAAACAGTTTTTCCGTAGTTCGACGGATAAAATGAAAAAAAATATATAACAAAACTCATCAAATTAACACTTTTCCCGGTCTTCATTTGTGTTTTTATTTACATTTGAAGTTGTATAACAACCATCAACACAATGGTTGGATGCGAGCTGGGTGCGAGTATTTTAATGCTTTAGTTTGAATAATACTAATTTAGATATAATATTTCAGACTATTAAGGTTTTCATCACAACACTCAATTGACTATACCAATTTGACAGTTCATCCTACCCGATTGTCCCATTATTGCCAGTCTTCTAAATTATTAACAATTATGTATCGATTATGATTGCCAAATACAAGTTTATATGAATAACAAATATCTTTGCGTTGATATTATGTTTTATTAAATATATTCGTTTTCAGAGCATTAAAATAGCAGATATACCGACTAACTTCTTTATAAGACCCCTAATTCACTAGCATATATCTATGATCATAGAAGAATCACATTGCACGTATATCGAATAAAATCTGTCATCATACTGTTGGATGAATCTGTGATCTCTAGACGGCAATGCAGCACTCATAGACATGCTTTACGTGCTGTTATGCATGCAAGATCGTTTATTTTATTGATAGATACGAATGACATGCAAACAATATACTGACAATGGATTGACGGATGCCTTTATTTTTCAACATGCTAGCTATAAATGACGTGTATGTATGTATTATCTACACATCTACGAGTCATGCACATTGAGGTACTGCATGTCAGCGGCATCACCGTTTAGGGCCGTACTATGATTGATAGACATCAATCATAGTATTCCTTAACTTCGAGTTCCTTCGAATCCAGACGGACTCGGAGGGCCTAATATGGGCTATAATATACATTGTCTACTTGTTTGTTAATGTGATATATTCCATAATAAACCATATTAAATTGTATAAGTCAATGTCGGTGGTTTGATTAATTTAATTATAAGGGTTCACAATACAAAAACTGCATGAAAAGTTAAAAGCACGACGCAACAAGATTATTGGAAAAAAGAGCGCCGTTAAAACCATAGAAAGATGAAATCGTCTTCTAGTAACAAATTAGTTTCACATCATGTCTTATGCTTAATTACTTTATATGCTAGAATGCGAACTGCCAATTCGATATTTTAATTAAATAAATAGCGTATCGATTGTATTTTTTTTGGCAAATCGATACGGATGAAAAGAAAATGGCAATACCAAGGAGACAAGTGCCAATAGAAATACTCGGTAATATGGAAGTGAATTCATTGCTAATTATTATGTGGATTATTGTCCGTCGATGTTATGGCAAAGTATTTTACAGCATTTCGTGAAAAATTAAAACTTAGTTTTTGACATAAATTTGATTTAAGTACAACGACGATCAAAGACGATACCACGAATGGGCATTGTCCTTTAATGTCATTGTAGCCTAATTTATCTGCGAATTTTTCAATTTCAAAAAGAAAATAACTTGTCTATTTCGCACTCACTGTTGACGGGTCATCTTCCATAGAGCAGATGTGTCTCGAATCAGAGTTTGGAGACTTCTTTTTAGTTTTTATTGTAAAGCAAAGTTTTAAAGATTGATTTATTATAGCATATTTCAAAGTGACTATTTAAAATATATTCAGTTGTTTTTCCACATAAAAATATACTTACAAATTCTGCTTTAATATTAGTCTATACAAATATTTTAAACGAGTAAAGTTGAAAGTTTGTGAGATTGATTTTAGGACGAAATCTCTGGAATTTCTAAAGCGATGTTGAAAATTTTTTTACCAGCAGAAAGCTACATTCTTTTTTAGTAACATAGGCTATTAAATTAAGCTAGTTTTAGATAAAGCACTTTGAAAACTCAAGCTGCTAAAAAAGTTTATATGTAACACGTCCGAATTACAATTGCAAAGGCTATGCAACTTCCAGAAAGTTCGGTTATAAGACTATTGATTGAAAAAAAAATACTTGACAATGACTGTTTCATCTTAATAGATTATAAAAATAATATAAAAATGTTTATGCGCTCAGATCTTGTAAATCAACTTCAATAATTGTGAACCAACTGATATTCTGCAAATAAAAATTTGAATTTGAATTATTTCGACTCCGAGTTTCCTCTTACTGAGGAAACAACGCTGGTTTACAGTCTAAAAAACTTAAAATTACTAGAAAATTTCGACGGATGCCCAAAACTCGGTAGCTCAATTGAGAGAGCAATGGACCGAACATCTAAAGGACTGGACCGGACAACCATATAATAGTGGCGCCTATTTGTAAGTCTGTTTGTCCGATGAAAAAAGGGAATGGCGAAACAAGGCTGTGAAATTGTGCTGCACACTCTTCGAACTGAATTCCTATAAAAAAACATTTTCCGATCCATTCCGTCTATGCTCAAGGCTATTTATTTTATATATTTAGTCAGTTGGAAATAATTTTAAGTAGACATTTATTTCAAAAATCTGATTTTAATTGTATTGAAGTTTTCATTTGTTACTTTAAATAAATTTTATATCCACACCTTCTTAGCGCTTCTCCCTTGCACCACTTCTACGTGCAGAACGGCTGACCAAATAGATACAATCATAGTCTGACCCGACCGTCCTTTGGAAATGGCTCCAAAAACAAGAACTATGGACTCACCCAGCAAGGGTCCTGTAACACTGGTCACTGAATGTACCAATGAAATGACTCTCGAATCGTTTTAATTTGATTCCGCTTTGAATTCAAATTGGATTGCAAGATACAGACAGCTCTTGGTAAACCAGCTTTACCATTTATCGAGGCAATAGTGTATTAGCAATGTGAATAAGTGAAGCTGTCAAATTCACTTTTGTTTTCGGGCTTACAATGATATTTTTTTTATAGTCAGAAGGCAGGCTCTAGAACACTATCTCCCCCGATGGTAAGCGACGATGCGAACTAGGATGTGACTTGTTTGCCTAGAAGATACCTATTCACTCGTGACTTGAAAAAAAATGTATTTGTTAGGAAACACAGACTCAGTCAAAAAGTTTCATTTCTTAGCGGTAGATTAGAATAAAGCGAAGATTAAATGGTAGATTTTTAACTGTTTAATTGTCTTTTCACTATTTTCCCACGTTTTTCTTAGGTCGCTTTCTTGTCTGTTTGCTTGTCTGTCGTCTTGTCTGTCCGGTTGGAATGTTGTATCTCAATTTTGAGGCACTTCCCGACCACCTAGCGAGTTGAAACTTTCAGAGTAGCTCAGAACCCAATGACAATGCACGCTTAAACAACTTTCAACTTTCTAGGTGCACTTTCAGGTGAACTTTCGGCAACTTTCACTTTTGTATGGGGCTAATCCGATTGTTGCGTAACACATGGTTACTTCGTTGAGTTAATAATTAAAAAGAATAAAATAATAATACAAAATAACCCGGCGGGGCCAAGTGAGGGGCCACTCAAAACGTGGGGGCGCATCTTTACAAATACTCTCAACATCTATGCATATCATACATCTCCATAAGTAACATGCGCCCCCACGTTTTAAGTGGCCCCTCGCTTGGCCCCGCCGGGTTATTTTATTCTTTTTTGGTCACTGAAAAACGTGGGATTTTTAGATTTTTAAATCTCGTATTATTTTTTTCCATTTTATCATGTGCTGTCTATGTTTTGTATAGTCGTAAT
The DNA here is from genome assembly GCA_927399485.1 of Calamotropha paludella. Classification (NCBI taxonomy): domain Eukaryota; kingdom Metazoa; phylum Arthropoda; class Insecta; order Lepidoptera; family Crambidae; genus Calamotropha; species Calamotropha paludella. Next base: position 29,390,390 of record OV656804.1, read on the forward strand.
TAATTAAGTAATGGATCTATTCTAAAAATCCGTTGAGATTCAGTTTAGAACAGAGCAGTTGTAATACTCGCTAAGGTTGGTCGATTGATAACCAAACATTTTACGATTCCAAACTGTATCTGCTGACGTTCGCACCCAGTTATCCCCACTGGATCTGCATAGTTTTACGATCCAATATTTATACGTTTCTGTTAAATTTTATTACGAACGATTACGAACATTCCAATAAACAGACAAACATAATTACTTGCTAACAATATAATAATTAAAACATTTCATTTATTTGCCACATTGTTGCAATTACAACATAATTATTTTCATTGCTTAATATATATATAATATAGATAAGATTTTACTTAAAAGATAAAAAGGGTAGCGCTTCTATCATCTGCGCCAAAGGTCCCGGGTTCGAATCCCGGTGGTTATGTTTGTGTGATGAATATAAGCATATTTTCCCGAGTCCTATGACCATTCGTTTAAATACTTAGTTATGTACTAGCTGACTCGGTAACGCGTTGCTATGGTACAATTGATACAATGGAAAAAGAGCGGGAAAAAGAGCGGACAGACAAACACACGAACAACAATTTTTTGTTCTTAGATTATAGACTAGCGCCCCGTCCCGGCCTCGCACGTGTTTTTTTCTTCTAATTCTTCAAATTTATTATTAAATATTTTTCCGTTAGCGCCATCTAGCGTCCGGTAGACGAACTACTTGCGGTTAACGCATTGCTATGGTAACGCATATACAATGGAAAAAGAGCGTACACACAAACAACAAATTTGTGATCTTAGATTATAGATTCTATACATTATTTAGTACCCATAGCTTAGGTTAGTTTACGACTAAATCATTGTGAGTTGTCCAGAATTTAATGAATTAACATTTTAAATTCATACTTGGTTCTTTTAAATTGGATATTTTTGTTATGACTTCCACCTTCACAATTCCACCTCTCTTAGAAGGACCTTTCTCCCCGTTAAGCTAATCTACACGAGGAATCCTTGTATCTTACAGGAAGATAACAAAGTCACATTACGCAGAACTCCCGTGGGCACAGATAACATAAATTAGGAGAAAACTTTGCGAAGTAATAGGATACGTGGGTTGGTGTTTAATGTGTCTAAAGTAGAATCTTCATTATCGTGTAACTTAGTTAAACGAATCACCGACAAATGTTTAAGTTCCACGTTTTTGAAGACCGTTTGGTCAATGATAATAAAATAATAATAAACTATGCTTTATTGCACAAACAGGAAAAATACAACAAAGAAAAGTATACAAACAGACGGCCTTATTGCTTAATAGTAATCTCTTCCAGGCAACTTTAGGTGAAAAGAATAAATAAAGATACAAGAATAATAGATAGAGAAATACCAGAAAAAATCGACTTGGCTCAAAAAAATGCAAAAAAAATATATAAAATTATAAAATCATATGTGTATGTCTATCCGTTAACTAAGTATTTATAACATAAGCCTTACCGTGTTTATTTTTGGCTAGGCTAATGATTGTAAATGTAAGAAATAATATATATTTACTAATATAATTTCATATTTACAGGTGTGTCATTCGAGTGAGCTTTTTTAAATTATTTATATACGGTTTTATCTTTTAGTAATTTTAAGAAACATTTAGGCAGAAATTTAATTTTAACACGCACACATTGTGGAAGTGTTGCCATTAATACATAGTTCGTTCATCCATATTTTATTTCTTTAGTTACAACTTTAAATCATTTGAAATGCCGAAAGTATTAATCGTTATTAATAATGAGTTAAAGTCCATTATGTTTCAATCAAGCAAAGTAACTGCTACGTTCAAGTAATTCTGTTTTTGCATCGCGTTTAACGCTCAATTGATATTTCATTTTAGTGATCGTTAGTTTTTATATAATTAAAATTGTTAAATAAAATAGAAGATTCCTATATTTTATTCAATATCTGATGAGTTTTTTTATTGAAAGAAAATATTTTTTGACAGAATGGCGATTTCCCTATGCCATTTTATATTGAGGTCTCACAGACTATGATAGATTTCATTTTCTACTTTTTAATTGACAATGTGCATTAAATAGTTCATTATCAGAGATCGGATGAGATCGGAGATAAGGAAGATTGTTTTATGGTCAGTGACATCAAGCGTATAATAATAATATTATTTCCCACATTCAAACCAATTAAGCTAGCTAACCTAGCTCAAAGTAAGCACTGTAAAGCTTGTGTTATAGGGTAACGGATAGACATACAAATACGTTACCTAAGTATCGTTAAGTATGTCCATCCGTTACCCTAGTATCCATAATAATATCATATCTAACTATTAAATATATATAATTACTCAAGACTCAGGTACAAATGCTCGTTTTCGTCACACAAACATACCGTCGCACAAACAGTCCATTTCGGGACCCAGGACCTTCGCTGCGAAAGGCAGGATCGTTACCGTTGCACCAAACGGCCGGTGCCGGGCCGGTTTATATATGTATATAAACACACCTCCTAGTTTCTAGAATATTCAAATTATTACATAAGCGTGTGTTAGCAGTACCTTATTCAGTTTGTGGGCTTCTATAAAAATACGACTTTTGTAACTCTTAATAAATTTTTATTTTTATTCGAAAGTCTATTCTTCTGGGGAACGTGTTTTCCCACAACTAAAGTTCGTAAATGCCTTCACAGGTTTGCACATGGCAACTCAACATAGTTTCACATCAGTCTGATGAATATTATGGAAATACATAGAGAACAAACAAAACACATACATTTAATTAAATTTAAAATGTATATACTTTTTCATTTCGCCTGTTGTAATTAATTAATCACTATACATTTATAATACTTTAATTTTATAACACCGGAAAGGACATTGTCCAAAACTGGCTTAGAGTAGACAAGGTGCTCAGCAAAAACAATTTAGCTATAAATTCTTATTTATTTTTTGGCGAATTTTGGTGACCTTTGATTCGATTTTTTTCTTACCATAATACAAGTCTTTAGGGAAATAACATACCTACTTCTCGCCTTCACTGGTCTCCATTTCAATTCTGGTGTTGCCATTATATAGTTGTACAATTACATCCGATTAAGAGCGGTTTCATAATAGTTTGTTGATTATTTTTCTTTAAATAGTTCTTGCGATCTATTTCCAAATCATGGTTATTATTTTATAAGTATGCTATATGCAATTTAAAAAAAAAATAACATTCATTTATAATTCAATTTATTGTGATCGATATTTTATTGATTGTTGATAAAAAGCTAATTCTAAATGACGCTGCTAGTCATATACTCTGTGTAGTTATGCGTGTAGACGTAGTGGAAGCTAGCAATAGCATTTTCAACAATCTTTGAGACTACTTTGACATTTGTTTTAAGGTTGAACAAGGCACCAGGATCATTTGTCTCCATCTGTCCAGTTTTTAGATAAGAATTTGTTAATTACGACTCGGATTTATAGAGATATTTAGGAAAATGGTCGTTTTATTGTCTTAAAATCAAAAATAAATATTTTTTGCAATATTGACAAAAAAAAAAAAAAAAAAACACTTTCAAAATAATATAGTTATACTGTTTAAAATACATGTCCATGTTAAGCCAAATCGCCTATACATACACAATGTCTTTTCCGGAAAGCCATGTCCAGCATATATAGGACAAGCCTTTCCGGAAAGTTCCATTTCATTTTGAATCAATTTTCCTACACCTGTCACCGTTCATTTTACCTTACTGTGCAATTTTTTAATCAAAGCAATATTAAATAAAGACCTGATAATTGTCTTTCTAAAACATTATTTACCACCAACGGATTTTCGATTTGTCAATTGATTTTCATATTAAAACTTCGCAGTGATCCGGGCGATTACTAAGTTCCACTATTAACAGGCTTACTAACTTAGTAAAACTCCTCACAACAAAGCCACGTTATAGGTAATTCCCTTCGCGGTATTAAAGCGTGAATATTCAATGAGACTTTAACCATAAAAACGCTAGTGCTACTTTTAAAAGCCAGTCTTAAGCGACAAGAGTTTAAATATTTATCAACTATAAAAAGTAAGTCAAAGCAAATACTGCTATATTATTTAAAAATATAACAAAAATTACCTCGGCTCACAAGTTATTCCCAGTTAGTCTAATTCTTAGTTATTTTAGATGTCCGATACAACGCTTTCCCAATTGAGGTACCGAGCCTTGAAAACCCCCGACGAAATGTTCTAGTTCAGCGTTGTCTCATCAATGAGAGGACATCCTCTCGTATTCGAAAGAATCATTTTAACAAATGTTTGGACAATCGATTAAATGCTTTATCATATACTAGCGACCCGCCCCGGCTTCGGCTTCGCACGGATGCAATGCTCTACTATATTATGCATGTATTATACATATAAACCTTCCTCTTGAATTACTCTATCTATTAAAAAAAACCGCATCAAAATCCGTTGCGTATTTTTAAAGATTTAAGCTATGTATATAGGGAAATAGGGACAGAGAAAGCGACTTTGTTTTATACTATTGAAAAAATGCTAACAAGATACTGCTTTGTTCATTAAGTTTGCGTTTAGGTAGTGTTGCACTGACGTAATGATATCCGACTACTTTTAAGACAGTATTTTTGCTGAAAATATGCTAAATATCGGCGGCCTCCGCGGTGGAGTGGCTCGCATACCTGTTTTCATGATAACACAACTTCGAGTTCGAACCCTGGCCAGTTTAATGTAGAAAACAAACCTTTCTTTGTTAGTTAAAGCTTTGCTGTTGTGGTATCTCCGTTGTTTCTGAATTTTAAAACACAAGTACTTTACACACTTAGGTTTAGAACAATATGTATGATATTGTCTAATGTTTAATATATTAAAATAAAATTTAATATATTAATACTAGCGGCCCGTCCCGGCTTCGCACAGGTAGACAAAATTCTTTAATTTTTTTCTATTATTAAATATTTTTCGGTTAGCGCCATCTAGCGTCCAGTAGACGAACTATTTGCGGTTTAAGCGTTGCTATAGTAACGTTATTGATACAATGGAAAAAGAACGGACAGACAAACACACAAACCACTGTGATCTTAGATTATAGATTGGTGTCAGTACAAACCAGTTGTTTAAAGTATTCAAGTTAAACAACTCAAAATATTTTTCAATTCCATAGCCCATAGCAATGGCAGCAGGTTGAAATGCGACCGGACCTGGCCACATAAACCTTGCAAATGGCCTCAGATAAGGCTGCAAATGTTTTTGTACCGACATGAACTGGTCTGAACTGTCGGCGACACTTCCAACGGCACTCGTTTTGGAATTGTATACAGCATTTGTGTCACAATATTATAAAAAAAAAATAACAGTGCCGTCTTGGGAAGCCTTATAATAAAGCAAAGGAATTAAGCGTTAAAAATATCATAAAATAAATTACCATTTACACCGTTTATTAATAATCGACAGAAAGGATGAACGGAACAGCTGAAATTAACGGATATTCAAAAGAGACAGGCGCGGATGCATAGAGTAAAACAGAGATAGAAAGCCACGTCAGCCATGCACAATGACATGAGTGAAAGCGAGAAAGAAGGCCATGCACACTGAGGTGAGGAGGCAGCTGGCTCCTATATAAATGGTGTAACGGTTCTAAATCTGACGCTCTCATGTAACGGTAAAATATAACGCTTAGCGTATGCAAATGTCCGAAATTTAGTCAACTTATTAATATAATAAAGATGCGGATTGGTAGTTGCTGATCACCCATCTTATGTAAAGTTCCTTAACCTTCGGTATAATAATCCGATATTGCTACCCCTGATTTAAAGAGCTTATCGCGACCCTGTTGGAATGCCTCAATGTATCGCTGAATACCACATCTTCCTTTTGATCAAATGTTAATTTATCATCTGCAGATATGTAGAATATGATTATTTTAATTATTTATGGAAAGTATTATTGTTTCTATATTTAAGAGTAAATCTGCTCAAGGTATTTTACTTAATTGATTGTTTTTTTCATACATATGTTTCTCTTATATATTTTTTATAGTAAATAGGTAAGCGCTCGACCGCTATGTCGCCTAATGGTAAGTGATAATGTGATTTAGGATGTGACGCGCTTGCCTAGAACATACCTATTCACTCGTCACTGGAAGACCCCTAAATTGTAAGTGTCAGGAAACATAGACTGAGGCAAGGAGTTTCATAATTCATAATAAATGAACTTACGTATTTATTGATTCAATTTATCACGTATTCTATTAATCAAAGTCAATATTTATATCGATAGAGCTGTATATTGTAACGATCACTAGCATTGAACAATAAACCACTATTGACGGACAGTAGTGTTGCTCATAATATATAGAAAATAAATGATATCGATATTATCGACATTTTTTAATTTTGCGATACTATTCATGTCATTATATCATGTGGCGACGCTAATTGTTCCCAATATACGTAGTCAAATCAGGATTCAGAAATGACTGAAAAAGATTCCTTATGTCGTCTCCACATTAATGTTGTTGGCCTTACGATAGTGTTGCAATTTCCAATTACATCGACAGTACTAACACTAGCGACGATTCTCCAAAGAAGGTTTACACCTATGATCCCTTCGAGCGGGTACTGAACCGTAGTAATGAAAAATCGATTATTCGGTGATAGAAAAGCGAAAGATCGCATTCAATCCTTATACATACGCGGGCCAACCGGAAAGCAGTACCCATTTGCGCAGTGCGGAGCGCTGGCGAATAGAGTAGCCACTGGACATGTTCTTACACGTTCATTTGAATTTTAGCTGTCTGCGTGCAAAGTTACATCTCTTTGGTATTGATTGCGTTATTTATGTAAGTGTTTAAAATATCAAAGAAACATTCTAACCGAACTCTCAACCATCTAACTATCCGCTCTATAGTTTAGATTTGGATCCGTCAGACTACCATGTGGTAACAAAGCTATGGGAGTTGTAGCAGATAAGAAATTTGAAATAGATGAAAAATTAAAAGAAGCTGTGACTACTGGGCTGACAGCCGGGGTACAAAAACTCGTCACATGCTACGATAAACGCTTAAATTTAGGAAGTGACGACGAAGAGAGGCACTTCTTTATAATTAGAATGGGTTTGCGCTTTCCCAATCAAGCCTGAGGGCCAAGACAGGATCCATGATAGAACGAGCTAACTCAGAAGGTGCCTATTCATTCTGGCTTTGAAAACGGACGGATTATAAGTACTCGAATATACAGCCGCAGAGACGGAGTTCCACTCCTTAGCTGTGCGCATTATAAAGGATCTTTAGAAGCAAGCAATCTTGGGGCGACAGGTAGGAATAGCAACCAAGAAAGCGTGGTAAACCGCAGTGCGACTGGATCCGACTGAGCACACTCTCCAAAGTACATTCTGTAGAATAAATCTTTTATATTTGTAAATATAAACCAGTTTCATTTATATTAACTGGTACTGCTTTCCGGATGGCGCTCCTATCTAATATATAAAGCAAAAATATTTTCGCTACCTTAAATATGAACACGGCACATAAACTGTTATTACTCCTGATAACGATGGTAAACGTTTTTGACTCGAAAGACGTAATTGGCGTGAGGTGGTAATTACGGGGCGTAACGGCCGGTGCCTCTCGCCCCGGAGTATTTAAAGCACATTTCATATAGGTACATAACACAACATGGGCGTAACAAAACATATCTTGCATTAACTGTCATAGCCATTAAATAAAACCTGTTTCATCGGATTTATGACGCGTTTAATTTTGTTTTTTATATTTAAATTTGACGTTGAAGCAAATTAAAACAATTTTATTTGTTAAATTTTTAGCATGTATGGCGACCATAAACCTAGTCATCCTGTGATCATGTAAAAGAGTAATCAACGATGTTATGAAACCATAACACTACTATTATTGTGACAACAGATTTTTTTTGTGATAATATTGTAATTGTCGTTTCTTCTTTTAAAGTTTCTCACGCCCATTTTTCTTGTTAGTAAAAAGACTTAAAACTTATTTTAAATTACAATTTCAAATGTTTAAATAACAAAATAATAAAATTAAAGAGAGAAAATACTGAACCGAAAATGATTACTTTCTTTTAGAGAAGGAACACAGTGTGACAAGTTATATGCTAGCCCTCAGTTTCGTTCGATGTATCAACTGCGGAGGTGAAAATGACGCTACTTAAATAGTTTTGTACGTCCTTATGGCTAACGCTCATATATAAATATAATATAATATACAGCAAAAAAAAAAAGGAAAACCTGTCCGTCGGTAGCCGCATCATTTGGCAACGGCTGGAGCAATTTGACCATTATTTATTTAAAATTTTTAATTTAATTTAATTTAATTTAAATATGCTTTTTTGCATTCACAATACCATATTTCTATAAGTAATAGTGAAAATAAAGTTTCTGTGGAAAGAAAAAAGCATCAAATTTAGGAAAAGGTAAACGTTTTCTATGAGCTAAGATCTTATATCTTCTTTTTTAGTTTGTTTTTGTTAATAATAAAATTGTCAAGAAAAAATCGGGTCTCTTTTTCCGACCGTTAAGCAAAAAATGTTCTCGAAGACATTACACCGCTATTACTTATTAAAACAACTTTATCACGGTTAATTAAAATATACAATCAAAATTCGACACTGAAAATTAAATTTCCTTAAATTTGATTGGTCCTGTCAACTAAGCTGACTCGACAGGCAAACGCCTGTCAAACGGAAAACTTCTGTTCAAATTTCAATATCTTTTTGTGATTGTGTTTTGTCTTTTCAGCCAATCAGTTGGAATGAAAAAATGAAAAAAAAATCATATAGTTCCGAGTATTTCAGAACATTCGGAAGAACGCTGGTGACCTGTAATTGCATATTTTAGATAAGAAACCTATTTCATTTTCCAGTACCTCACAATTTTAAATAATCAATTAAATGAAGACATTCATTATTTATTTATTATTGTTTAAAGCCGATTGCAAATTTTGAAGGCAGGTTCACTTATGTAGGCAGTACTGTGAACCGCTCAAAACTAGTTATTAAAGACAATCATAGTCAAACATAAGATTTAGAAGAAAAAAAAAAACGTATGGAGGTTTGATTTAATTCGTGGCAAAGAGGTATAAATCACGTGCAGCCTTATAATAATTACAAAAGAAAAAAAACAAATACGAAGTACATTTTCCAATTTTAGTGGAAAAACTCAAACCCTCTCACTTGGTAAATACACTTAAGAATTTTTTTTTTCAAGATATTTATGCGTTATGAAAGCACAAATTATAAGTTACTTAATGTAATAATAATAATACTTAATTGACTTATCATCAAAACGCGCTGAATTTGACAATCGTTTTCTATTGAAAACTTGAGCGTACTTTTCTTACAAAAGACACTTCCAAAGAAATCTTCTTATCGACCATTCAAATAGCTTTTTACATTTTTCCAACAAAGGATTCCCGACACATCTCAAGGAACTTTCTTCAAGGTCTGCTGATTTCTTGAAAGACACCCGAAAAATGGAGGAAAACAAACCTATTCAACTTGCCGTGGGAAAAGGACGGCATTATTGGAGGAAAGAGAGGGGCGACAGGAATAACAATAAACGCGTCGAGGCAAGTTCGAGGCAAATCTTCCGCCCAAGTTGGCGCCCAACGTGTAACTATTTCACCCAAAGATCATTTACCTCTCAGAAGGACGGGATCATATTAAGTTCTATTTATTTGTTAACAATGTTTAGGTAACAGTTGTCAGTGAAATAAAGTCAACTTAAACTAAGCCATGTTGCTGTGGCTCAGTTATTATAATTTGCAAATTTATTTATTATAATTGAAAATAAAACCTATCCTATGTCCTAAGTCGGAACAAATCAAGCAAAATGAAAAATAATCATCAAAGTCGCTTGAGTAGTTTCTGAGTTCATCACGGTCAAACACTGTGACTGGGAATTTTAATATATATACTATATATATGTTAGCTGTACCGTATAACATCGTCTTCTTATACTTAAGTGTGTCATAAGTGCTCGCGCCAGCTGAAGATATACTTAAAAAAAATCCACGGGTCTGTTAAAGTCTCGATAGTTCAATTTGAAGAGTACTCACCTAGATAGCGAGGGGATGTGGATTTGAGTCCCACGTGACACTTGGGATAACGCCATTTTTTTAGAACTTACAGATATAAAAATCTATCAAGTAATTTATTTAATAAGGTTTACCAACTAAATATATAAAGATAAGTTAAAAGTACAGCTCTTAGCAAAAATTTATCATATACGTATTTTTTTTTAATTTAGGATGGGTTGCTCTTGATCCTAAGCAAGCCCGGGGGCCAAGACAGAATCCACGATGGAACGAGCTAACCCAGAAGGTGCCTATTCACCCTGGCTTTGAATATGGACGAGTTATAAGTTCTCGGAAATACAGACGCAGGGAGGGAGTTCCACTAACTTAAAAGTAAGCACAACATTGTTAAACGTAGAAGACATTTTAATTTCCTAATAATTACATACATTACAGTACATAATTAATTTATTATTTAATATAATTTGAAATTAGAAATAAATGCTGAAATAATATTAGGATAGTCAAAATATACAGCCCTAGTGGGCAGGATCACATTGCCATGGTTCATTTAACCGCCGCGGCACCGGGGCGCCTGTGTTGGCTTGATTTCACTTGCGAATTTATTTTCTGGGTCACATATCCGCGCCTTTCGTCTACGTGTGATATTTAACTTCCGTAAGGTACTTGAAAGCTAAAATGACGTAAATCTAATAGCTGAAGTTAAGCTCGTATGTAAGATGGCTTCGTCAGATTCTTTACAAGATCACAAATTTTTAAGTGAAAACTTCTTTAGCATCGTCATGATTTGAAAGTTGATGAAGCGAAAAAGCGACAGTAAAAAGAGTCAGACACATAAATTCATAAGATTTAACATAGGAGGAAATGAGATAGGAAGCATTATACAATGTATCTTTGAAACGAAAAAGCGACAGTAAAAAGAGACAGACACATAAATTCATACGATTTAACATAGGAGAAAATGAGATAGGAAGCATTATGTACGTGTGTTAATGCGTGTTTGTGTGCGCATGCGTAATACAAAGCTTGAGAGGAGGCATCACAATAACCGTGGTATTTTGTATACGTGTACCGGGCACAGACAGAATCCACGATGAAACGAGCTAACCCAGAAGGTGCCTATTCACCCTGGCTTTAAAAACAGACGGGTTATAAGTACTCGGAAATAAAGACGCAGGGAGGGAGTTCCACTCCTTTGCTGTGCGCATTATAAAAGAAGTTGAGAAGCGCTTGGTGCGCCAGGTAGGAATAGCAACCAAGAAAGGGTGCCCGCAGTGCGTCTGGATGTCCGATGGAAGAAAGGTGATGGCGGTATGAGCTCCTGAGTATACTCTCCAAAATACAATCTGTAGAAGACCGGCAGACAGGCAAAGTATTTATGAAGGTGGAATAGGATCACCACCACTAAAGCAGTGAATTTATGTCATACCAAGGAACTTGTTGTTACCAAAGATTTAATCTAAACATTGTAAAAGTAGATGGACATTCCTCAAATGAGTATTAATTGAGATTAATTGAAGTTGGCACTTGTACAATCTTGTAGGATCTAAGGCGAACTTGAAGCAGCAAAGATTTTTCACGTAAATGGCACAGGATTCTGAGGGCACTAGAGAGAGATAGAGGATTTGGGTGAACATATAAAGACTAAGAGAGAAAGAATACTTAAGGTACTGCGGTTGTGATGTGTTTAATTTTATATTTTGCGTTCACTATGCAATATTCTATCTAAGATATAAAATACGCGTGTAAAAAACTACCACGCTTTCGAGCCCTCAGGTAGGATACAAATCCCTAACTGAGGGCGTTGTGGTTGTGGTTTTGTGTAAGTAGAAGGTGCCTGTTTTAAACTCATTAAGAGTCTTCGCATACCACGTTTTTTAAACGCGCCGTCAACGTGCTCTATTATCAATATAAAACGCGATACTCACGCGAGTCAAAAATAGCTTGACTATGAATTTAGTAGGTACTAGCGGCCCGTCCCGGCTTCGCACGGGTGGACAAAATTCTTTATTTTTTTCTATTATTAAATATTTTTCCGTTAGCGCCATCTAGCGTCCGGTAGACGAACTACTTGCGGTTAACGCGTTGCTATGGTAACGTTATTGATACAATGGAAAAAGAGCGGACAGACAAACACACAAACCACTGTGATCTTAGATTATAGATTTAAAGTTCTACGTCTGCATTGAAGTTTTAGCAATATTTTGACACGCAAAATATTGCTCTGTGGAATATAAGGAAACGCCCTGCCGACGCGCATATGATGCAGGTTTAACGCGCGTCGACAGCGCGTTAAACAAAAAACAAACATTAAAAAAGGCAGTGTGCAAAAGTTTTTAATGACAGTTTTATATATATAAGCCCAGACTGTATCGCTTTATATTTGTAATATAGACCTTAACACTTCGAATATAAATACTACTTTTAAAATTAAAACTTAACCGAGATAGACTTTTGCATATTTAAACACTTATACTCAGCGCTCGGGTGTAATGAGGCCAAATACTTTTTTCGTATACAGTTTATGTACAATTTATATACAGAAATATTGTGTATACTTATATACTTGTCTCTTTCAAAAATAAAAGTTCATTTGTGTATTTTCTTGGTTAGTGTGGTTTTCAGATCAGGTAATTATTATAACAAATCTCTGTATTACAAACCGTGAACTAAAGTTATCTTAACGAGAATTTGTAACATATAAAGACATAACTGCTCGCCTATTTGAGTCAAGGGATGACCGGAATAGTGGCAATTTCTTCGCTCGACGCATAATCTTGGGATAATGCTGCACGCCTTTTGGGTGGGAAATTTGGGTGCATCCAAAAATATACATGTTATTTTTAAGTATAATAATAACTGTGTTAAATTCTAAAACATTAACGATATGTGGTGAAAAATAAACAATTTCTTTTTGTACTCAGCTTTTGTTACCGGTATTATACTGTATTACTGTTGGTATGCCGGAGTTTCATCTATATTAAAGAAATCCATACTATGCGACAGTAACATGGCAGTTTTCTGCAATGTAATATATAAATTATCATTTATATTTAATAATTTAAGGCTATGGTGCAGGTGTTTTGATATAACCCCGATGGTTGATAACACAAATAAAAACTTTATCCTTTTCCAATATTCTAGAAACTTTTTTTTATACTAAATATGCAGCCGCTTGACCACTATCTCGCCTGAAGGTCTAGGATATGACGCGCTTGCCTAGTAGATACCTATTCACTCGTGACTTGAAGACCCCTAAATTTGTATTTGTCAGGAAACACAGATTCAGGCAAAGAGTTTGACTCCTTACGTATCACAAACTCGATACTCAAACGCTTAGTACAACTCCTTGGTATAAATAACAAATTTCATTCTTTACATTTCCATTTTATAATTTTTCACTTATAGCTTTCGTGACATTATATATTGTTGTATGGCATTGTATGGCGATATTAATTGCGTAAATTATTATCATTTATTTATATAAGGCTTACCAACTTAACACATACATGGCATTAGTTAATATAAAAAAAAAACAATAATTATATATGCGTTTAAATTAAAGGCATCCATAGCATTTCAAATTTTAAACCCACTAAACAAAACACAAAATAAATTAAATTAGAAATTTGGAAAAAAACATATATTAAATATTCAGAGTAACTACAATTATAATTTTACTTAAAGTTGGTCTTGCTATTATAATTGACGAAGAAACACCTGCAGTTTATATAAAGAATAAAATAATCGTATAGTAATTAAGTAGTAATAATCATTTACAATTATTAATTTATTATTTTTTTCATTGCTGTCGGTACTGATTTATGGTACTTACATTGCTTAATTCATTTACTTTGATATTGTTATAAATTTCCTTTTTTCCAAGGAAAATTAGATGTCGTAAGGCTTGCGGGGTACAGGCAGCATTTGGGCGCAATGGCCCGGGAAATGACCGCCCCAGGCTAACTCGCCAAATTAGGTCAAGACGATGCCATGTCGACGGCTTTACGGCATTACATGGCTTTGATTCGATATTTTCTCTTTAGCATTAAGTAACACTTGAGTTTCCTATTAAATATTCATTGTAATCGATTTCCAAGGGAAATTTACGTTGTTTTAAATACGACTTTAAGTTTTTGAAACAAAATCGTAAAGCTGCTGCTATTTCTTTTGTTTACTATAAAAAAAAAGAAGCCTGAAATATCACATATGCACTTTACGAATCCTGTAGTAACTTCACGCTCAGAAAGATTTTTTATGTTGGGTTATTTTATACAAAAGACAGCCTCTTGGGCACCTTTTTCAAAAGCAGCGGCAAGGCTGACTTTCACCTTTTTTGTTTTTTATTTTATTATACTATCTAGATCTAATTAATATTGTGTTATTTTATTTCTTAATTGTTTAATCATGATAAATTAGGTGAAGAAATTTATTACAACAAAAAAGCTCTTATGAAAATATACACTCAAGTTATCAAAATTATGTGATGAATTATTTTAATAGGACAATATTAGAAAAAAATCTCCACGGCTTACAAGTTATTGCTAGGCGGAAATCGAACCAGCAACCTTTGAATATCTGGTTCACTGCTCTCCCAATTAAGCTACCGAGCCTTGTAAGCAACGTGGCATGTATTGCCACGTATGAAGTTGTTTCTTAGAATTTCTTAACTGTCATCTAATATTTGACCTTTTTAAGTCACTCAATAGGTATATTACGTAATAAAAAAATTACAAATTAATAAAACGAAAATATTTGAATTATAGACAATGAGTGTCCACTATTACTAAACATTTAGTACTTACTAGCTTAACAGATATTTTACTTAAAGAAACCTTTACTTTGAAACAAAAAGATATGGTCTTAAATTAGATTAGGGTAGAAGATTATTTTATTTTGATTATACTAGAATTTGTCGGGTGATTCGGCGTTGGAAGGCTATGAATATTCCGTTATCCGTGAATATATAAGATATAATAACATTTAATAAATTATAATTACTTTGTTCACTGACATAATCGCTATTAATAATTTTTTTTAAGACTGACACCCAAACTTTGGTAAATGCTTGTATCTCAGTAATTTTCTACACATCCCTGTAGTGGGAAACATCTTGATTGGCATAACAATAAAAAGCATAATCTTAACATCGAACTTAACCAATACCTGTGCCATGTTGTAAATAATATTACAAAAAAACTAAATAATATCACTAATGTACAATAGGGAAATAAACTTAAAATATTTTATTCCCAATAAAACATAATTACGAGAAGAACCTTAAAAAGATAAAACTGTCTCTAGAGCCTAAGAGGACCGACGGTCCGGAAAAATAATTTATTCCACTTTTCCCAAGAAAATTAAAACTGAAATATTTCTTCTATTATCTCGTTTTGAATACCATTTTTGTTGTCATCGTAATTTCCTGTTCTGTTCCGATATTTTTCTGCTCATTGTGCCCTATTATTTATATCAAATGATCGTGTTAAAGTACTTTTTGTGTACAGGCAAAGGTTATAAATTTTGAAATTTCATATACAGCCGTTTGTTGGAAAGAGTCCAGATTAAATTGATTAATATAAAGAAGACCTGCCCACCGGTTCAGTGGCATAAAATATTGGTTAGAAGCGAACCGTGTTCGAGTATCTTTCTTAATACATAATATTTATTATTTTAATTTTTTTTAAGTGATACTAGCGGCCCGTCCTGGCTTCGCACGGGTGGACAAAATTCTTTAAATTTTTTCTATTATTAAATATTTTTCCGTTAGCGCCATCTAGCGTCCGGTAGACAAACTACTTGCGGTTAATTCGTTGCTATGGTAACTTATATACAATGGATAAAAAGCTGGAAAAAGACCGGACAGACAAACAACAATGTGTTTGTGTGATCTTAGATTATAGATTCGAACATACACTATTTGAATATTTGTATGTTGAAATTAATTTTCATCAGGTGAGAATTGTAACAATCTGTTCCTTTGTCAGAAAACCATTATTTATCATAATTTAGAAAGACGGCCACTGCTAAAGGAAGACCTTTCCAAAAATTGAGGGGGAGCAGGGAGATGTTTAATCTCCACGGTTGACAGGCGGTCTAGTCCTGTCAAAGCCCACCAGTACGATTAGTCCCTTTTTACGATGCCATTAAATTAATTAAAAAGTTTGGTTTGAATTTTTAACTCTAGTGGACACCAAACGGTATTGTTAATGCTGAAACCTAAAATAATACAATATTCATCAGCTCACTTGTCCCACTGTTGAACAGAGGCCTATTTATGAAACAGCGCAGGGAAAAGAAGTCATAACACTCCACGTATACCCTAATACTTCAGATACAAGTTGTACCAATGGGTTGACATACCTTTTGAAACTCGAATAAAAAAATTTTTGGGCTACCCATCCATCCTTTCCAAGGGCCTATCCTTGCGAAAGTTACTTAATTGTTACAAATTTGTTGTTTGTCTGTCCGCTCTTTTTCCATTGTATCAATAACGTTACCATAGCAACACGTTAACCGCAAGTAGTCCGTCTACCGGACGCAAGATGGCGCTAACGGAAAAATATTTAATAATAGAAAAAAATTAAAAAAAAATGTTCACCCGTGCGAAGCCGGGACGGGCCGCTAGTCTATACTAATATTATAAAGCTGAAGAGTTTGTTTATAAAAAGGAATATTAATAACGTGTTTATCGCATTGCAATTCACACATAATACATTGGTAGAAGTGAAACCTTCAAAAATAATACGTACACGTATACAAAACACTACGGTTGTTGTGATGCCTTCTCCCAAGCTTTGTACTACGCATGTGCACACAAACACGTACTAACCCACATAATGCTTCCTTTCTTATTTTATCCTACGTTAAATCCTATGAATTTATGTGTCTGTCTCTTTTTACTGTTCCTTTTTAGTTTCAAAGAGACACTGTATAATGCTTCCTATCTCATTTTCTCCTACGTTAAACCTTATGAATTTATGTTTGTCTCTTTTTACTGTCGCTTTTTCGTTTCATCGACTTTCAAATCACAACGATGCTAAAGAAATTTTCACTTCAAAAAGAAAATTATAAACCAAACGCGTTATCCAGTGCGCCATAAAACGAACTCCATATATTGTATCACTCGGTTCTCTCTACGAGCTTCACTTTTAAGTGCAGACTTAGGTGAGTGGTTTATAATATGTGTTTAATGATGTAATACCCCTAAGACTGTACCGCGGTTACGTTCTTCTCTCGCTAAATACTGCCAAGATTACACAGCTCGTAACTTTTCGTGAGTATTACTATATTATGTGCTTATAATGGGGGAAAGCTTTGCGGGAAGCCTATAGCCAGTAGTGGGCGTTGTTATGTGTATGTTGTACTAACAAAATGTGGAAGTAAATTTACGAGAAAAAATTTAACGAAACAAACCCCTCGCTTTTTTTTTAAAGTATTTCTTAAGTTGTCGCCAGCGCCATCTCTGACATGTTTAAGGTACTACTACGTACAAGATTGAACGTAATTCTTTTACAAATATCCAACAACCGATAAAAACACAGCTATGTTATTTTAGATATTTATTGTTATGTTAGGCATTCAACTGTTAGTTTTTTATGTAAATAAATTTATTACTGGAATAAATTCAACCCGTGTCAGGCGGGTATTCGAAGCCATATTACCTCTCTATTTAAGCGAGTAGTCTTCCAATTAAAATGTTAAAATAACAAAATTTATAAGATATATAAATACATATAATCACTTCTTTTTCAGAGGCAGGCAGAGATTTCAGATTTTCACTGACCACGATCCTAACAAACATCTGTCTCTTTTTCAACTCTCATAACTTTCATACAAGCTTATCGGTTAAGGGTACTTTTGCCCTTTTTCCAGGACATCTTCTATTCGGTCCCTGAAAGTTCGCCTTGGCCTTTATTTACCGACGTACCCATGCACATTTGCCTCATAAAGTTGTTCTGTCAATCTTCTTTTGTGCATTCTCTCTACATGTCTAACTAAGCATTCCTTTTTCTATCTTTGTCACTATATCTTCTGCCACACCACTATCTTATCACATCATTCCTTATTTTATCCATTCAATTAACTCCAGCTATACTTCTTAAAGCTCTCTTTTCCTTTGCATTAATCATACATTCATACTTCTTCTGCCAACCCCAAGATTCACTTCCATATATAAGAGTCAGACGGGGCTTTTTTGACACCTTCTCATAAAAACTTATAAAAGCGAGCAAAGCCCCATTCACCCTACTTTGCTGCATTCACTCTTCTTTCAAATGTATAAGGATGCAATAAATTAAAATTTTATTTATGTCTCATGACTGTTTGGTGTGAAAGCTCGCTTTTGTTTGAGCCTAATCTTGATTGATGACGCGTTAAAATTCGTCGCCGTTAACATTCAAGACCATTTCTCTTCCAACTTCCACCTGACCGTAACACGAAAAGGTTGATTGGGATATCGCTAATTGGAACGAACCACAGATGATTAAGCCGGTACAATCTCAGCCATTCTTCGTTATAATAAATTTAAATTAGCACGATTAATTAATTGCGAGCTGTGAGGCATCGTAAATACTTGTCTGTCGGGGACTGGGTTTTTTTCCGCTCGCTTTTCCGACTAGCTGTCCGGGTGTTATGATTTATGGGACAATCTTTTAGTCGTAAATCAAAAGTATAACACCCTCGTTCCATTCTATAGCTGGAAAACGCAGACTTTGAAACAATCGTTTGCAATATATCCTTTTTTTCGTTACATTAATGTAACATCTGTTTTTTTTTAATGGGACTTATAATATTGTTACGATGGTAGCCTGTGAAGTATAGCGCACGATTTTTTATAAAAACTTACCAAAAAGGAGCCGCTGTAATTGAACGGAGTAAATAGGTATAAACTATAGGTGTTATAAAAGTAATTATACCTACTAGAGGTCAGAGATAGCGAGTAAGCGCGAAACCGCGAGTGAGCGAGACGGTTCCCGATCTTTGTTCGAGAGTTATGTCAATTCCTAACAATATCTAAGTATTTTTAGTAAATATGATGTTATTTGTTTGCGAACTTGCTACTACAACATTTCAATGGTGATATATAATCAAATATTAGAAAGGATATTTTGTAAATAAATAAATTTAAATTTGTTTATTCATCTATTGAACAACAAGACCATTACTTGTTACAGGAATATAATTATTTTTATGAGACACATTTCAAAGTGACGCTTTAATTAAAGGGTGCCTCGACATATACAAAAATGGTTAGCGAGCTAACTTAGAATTTAATAAATACTTTATAAATAAAAACTTTTATAAAACCACGTTTTACTACGGGTTATAGATGTACTAAAAAGGAGAAAATATTTTTTTACAAATGGACTAAAAAGATAAAAATAATTTTTTGGTAATAATGAAAATTTACGATACAAATATTCTAAAATTTATTGAATATTATGTATTGTTCTGAACATTCATACGCAGAATTTGTAAAATTTCCAAAAAATTAAATAAAAACAGAGATTTGTATGTAGTCCTTGTATGATTTGTCGTGAAAATAACACATTTTATTGTAATACCTCTTATGAAAATGGAATTATTACAAGACGGTCAAATTTAGACTAATATATAAGTTCAAATAGTCATAATAATTTTTTTTTTGCTTCCCACTTTTGTAAACTCAAAAAAACGCTATATTTGTTAATTGCTGTCACAAGAAAACTAATTTTTATTTTAATATATAGTCGATAAATGCTTGAAAAACAAAAAAATATGATAATTACACAGTTATTTTCTCTTTAGTTCTTGCACTTTCGTGCCTTTCCTACATTTTAATAAAATACAGTGAAGTAGTTTGAGTGACAGAGATTTTTATAAAGAAACGTTTAAATAATATTACTTTCGTAGGATAAACGACGCATTTATTCTTGTTTATTTATATTTAATCCTGACGTAATAATACAGTTTAGGGGTCTTCAAGTCACGAGTGAATAGGTATCATCTTGGCAAGCATGTCACATTCTAGATCGCATCGTCGCTTACCGACATGCGAGATAGCGGTCAAGCGTTTACCTATTTACTTTAAAAAAAGCATGTGTGCAATTCACACGTGGTTGAAGTTAAACCTTCAAAAATAATACGTACACGTACACAAAATGTCACGGTTGTTGTGATGTCTGCCAAGCTTTGTACTACGCATGCGTACACAAACACGTATTAACACACCTCGATAATGCTTCCTATCTCATTTTATCCTACGTTAAATCTTATGAATTTAGGTGTCTGTCTCTTTTTCGTTTCATCGACTTTCAAATCACAACGATGCTCAAGACGTTTTCACTTCAATACAAAAAACAATTCCTATACAGGAGAAATGAATACAGGATGAAAGTCGTCCCAGTAAAAAAAGGTTTTCATTAAATATCCTCCTTATCGATTGCTTATTGTAAATGTATTACAATCGTTGTAGGTAGTAGTACCTAGAATACGAAGAGATGGCGTTGGCGTAAGCTTAACCCCCTTAAAACCCGACAGCATTATACCTATCATACGCGCGACAACGATTCCAAAAATCCGCGAGTATTATATAATGCCCTATAGCGCGCAGTATGATTTATTCCTTATTACAGCTTTGGTAATGCTTATTTTTGATTGAATGATATTTTTTCCCGGTAGAGAGAGGAATAACGCATTTAACACATAGCTGGTCGTCAAGGGGTTAAGAAATACTAGGAAAATTGCGACGGGTTTACGAAGGTCTCAGTAGCTCAATTGAAAAAGTCATCTCAGACTTTTTTGTATTAATTTCTTAAGATGTATAAATCCACCAGTAAAATGTTGAAATAACGAAATAAAATATGATAAACAAACTTTACATAAAAACGGTTAGATGTTTATGAATAAAAATTCCATTGTGCACTCACCCTAAGTCTTAGAAAGGCATTCCATCAAGGATCGTTTAAAGTACAAAACGCAAATCCAACTCCGCCTTAGCAAATTGTATTGCTATCATCTTTTACTGCCTAACTTTTTCATGGTAAAAGTTGAATGGATTTTTTTTACAGGAATCTCAAATTACAGATCTTAAGACCATCAAATTATAATAACGGAGAAATGTAGTCCATTTAATAAATTTGATACTTTGGGGTTCCTTAAATGAATTAATCATAAGTCAACAAAATTTGACAAAGTTTCTTTCCCAGACACCTAACTATACTTTCCCAAAGGATTTTGGTGCGTTGAATCCAGATCCGGTCGCAGAATTGCCCTATCACGTCCGGTTTATGAGATATTCTAACCTAAAAGAGCAAGAAACGCCGTTTTTGCCCATTTTTGAAGTTATGTAATCTTTTAAGTTATAGTATACCTAGAAAACTACACAGGGCATCTTAAAGTACAAGTCTTGAACTTTCAAATGGCGTTGAGTTTGTTTACAAATTCTTTTTTTTTGCTGAGATATTTTATTTTGAAGTATTGATTTTCTAAATTTTGCTTCATACTACCTTTACTGTGATCAGTTTTTTTGCACTTTTAGGTTAGAATATCTCAAAAACCTGACGTGATGGAGCAATTCTGAGGCTGGATTTGGTTTCAGCACATCAAAGTCCTTCGGAAAAGTATACTCAGGTGTCTGGGAATTTTCTGTTGTTGACCTGTGTAATTTTACTTATATTCACACCAATTAGCCTAACGCAAAGTAAGCGTTGCAAGACGTGTTAGGGACATAGTCATACATATATACTAGCTGACCCGGCCACACGTTGCTGTGTTATAAATGAAACCTATCCTATGTCCTAAGTTGGAACAAATCGAGTAAAATGAAAAAAAATCATCAAAATCGGTTAAGTAGTTTTCGAGTTCATCGCGGTCAAAACTGTGACATGGCATTTATATATAGATGTATAAATACCCATGACTCAGATACAAATGCTTGTTTTCATCACACAAACTTGGTACCCTTCCGGAACTCGAAGACAAGACCGTCGGTGAGAAAGGCAAGATCGGTACTGTTGCACCAAACAATAGTCGCTTTCTGTTTTTACGTGAGAGGTTTTTTTAAAATTTTCAATTTAAATTGTGCGCTTTTAACTGTAGTTTTAAGTATTTATATATGAAAGGATAATTTTCTACCTTTAGATTTATTATTGTAATGGCTGTGAAGAATTCGTGCTTCGAGGGGTGTTCAAGAGATCCCGGCTTAAGTAAAACGATTTTGACAGGGAAAAAACCCTTCAATTTCATCACGTAATTGTGAGATTGCGAGCGACCTGGAGACTGTACGCACGCCACATTGAGTTTTACACTTCGGGAGCTTGATGTAAATTTGTTTGATAGATTTTAGAATGATGAACGCTCCGCCATTTTGAAACTGATACACAGAACGATGCCCCCAAGCAAAAAGTTAGGGACGCTTTTATGGACTTTTTACTGTTTTGACGAATTCGGAATTTGAAACTGGAATACATATTAGTAACTTTTTTATAATTATTATCTTAGTTGTTGGTTGGAGCGTAGCTCCCATGGATCAGCTTCAATGACGAAATGTCTGTTACGCCATAAATTTCCGAGTTCTTAACCGATTTTTTTTTGTGTGAAATCGAATTTAAAAATTTAGGACCAGATTATGACGAAGCCCGAATTTTGAAATTCACATAAATAAAAAAGTTGTCACCAAAAACATTGTCTCTATGGGATTTCCCGTCCCTCGCGTTTTTTTAAAGTTTTCATTCTCATGGAATTTAAAATTTACTAAACATTGTTGATTTTTTTATTTTTCTTAGTATTACGCTCCGCTCCAATATATGACGCTAGCGATGCCTTATACTTAGCGACTGCATCGACCTAATTATATTATGATAATACTTTGTGTGTGTGTGTTTGTTACCATATTTTCTCTCTATCCTAACATTGCAAACCTAAACTTGCCCTTATGTACTCCCGCAAAAACAATACGATAGCGTGTTTCTACGCGCTACAGCGCCATCAAATATTTATAATAACATATACTTTTATTGCAGAGAAATAAATGACAAAACTATGTCTACAGAATTAATTGTAACACATTCTTTCAAAAAAATAATCAAGCTTTGTATTGGTATGTCTCATTTACCGGATTATTGCTAGAAAAATCTCGTTATGGTTTTGGATAATCTTAGTACAACCTAATATAAAACAGTAAATATTTACTCATGTAAATTTTCCATATTTCGATTACCGAATTTTGATTGGGAGCATTGACCTGTTATCACCCTTTTTACGATTCCGAACATCAAACAAAAATCCGTTGATACTTCCATGTCATTTTATTTATATTACTTTTATTGATAATATACGCTCAAAATAAAAATAAAAATTGTGTGTCAATTCCCACGCACTAATGGAGTTTACTCTTTAAGAACGATTGTCTGTGAACAGGCACAGACAATCATAAAACAAAACTTTAAAATAAAAGTGAAAGGTGCTCACGATAGGTTGCGCACAAACGTAACGTTGTTATTCGATCACAAAATTGATGTGTGAGATGTGTGTTTGTCTGTCCGCTCTTTTTAGCGCAATTTTTCCATTGTATCAATAACGTTACCATAGCAACGCGTTACCGGGTCAGCTAGTATGTACTCTTAGAACACAAATTTGTTGTTTGTGTGTTTGTCTGTCCGCTCTTTTTCCCCGCTATTTTCCATTGTATACGCGTTACCATAGCAACGCGTTACCGGGTCAGCTAGCCTTATTAAATTATCCATAAAAAACTTCCAGCATTCAAGTAATAAAAATTTACGAACTGTTCAGTTCTAATTCTTATAAATTGTGAACACTATGTCTTCAGATTGCTAGGAAGCTTCCTTAGTAAACGTCTGCACTAGACGTTTTAAAAGTGCAGTTGAAACTTAATAAGTTTGTTATAAAAAAGTTTATTTCCCATTAGATGCGGAACAGCGAACGCATATTCACTGAAAGTTAAGTACCTGGAATAAAGAAAAAATACAATTTAATATTCATTACTCTTACGAACTTATTAATATTATATTTTTTATAAAAAATATTTATGATACGTTACAGGGTGGCCTACGTCCCTAGCACATCGACGAGAATTGAACTTGGTCCGATTGGGTTAGAGCTGTCATCTCCACCGATGGCCTTCATATATTTAACATGCCAATTACGTATAAATTGTAATAATTCTTTAAAGTTTTTGGAGTAACTACAATTGTGGAAAAAGAAATTATTTTAATAATGATTATGACAAGTAAAAGTATGTCATAATACATATTATGTCATTTTATGACTCAATAGGTAACACACACACACTCGCGTACGAGATTCTCTATCAATCTTTATTATTTTAATTATATATATTGAGATGTTACGGCTAATTCAGATCTTATTACGGTGAAAATAACTTCAGAATTTGAAGTCTTAATTTAAACGAGATAATAACATTTATGTTTGGGTATTAAGATTGATTTTTAATCTGCACTTTATAGCTATTAAAGCATGAAAAGATAGCTTCGAACATTAATAGTACTATCGTGAACAATATTTATCGCTAACCAGGTAATACTAATATAATTGTAACAGTCACTTTTTTATTCAAGTAATATTTCCTTAGAGTGTAGGAGCAATTAAATAAAACAAAAAGTATTTTACTTAAAAAATAAAATAATTTTTATTTTGTGTTTTCGAAATTCCTTATAATTTCGACTTGCAATAAAAACGGTCTAGGTCTCAATTTAATTTAAAAAGGTTAAGTTAGAACATGGTTTCCATAAACTATTCACAGTCGAAAGTTCCAAAACTTTAATTAACGCGAAACTGGGAAAGGGAAAAGAAATATAGCACTAAATATCTTCGATGACATATTGACGTAAATCCTGATGGCGATTACAGATGATCAAATAATCGGTAACAAATAATAATATGAGAGTCCTCGGCACCACAGAGGACAGACGACGGTGATCGATAAGGAATTACTCCGTCATCGTCTCGACTTTTGTGTCGACATGAGTAATTGGTCCGGATTGAAATGCGTCGTTCTTAATAGAGTTTGATTTATTCTAACAAGAAAAAGTTAAGTTTTGCCATAATCTTAGGTCATTTCGCTATCACAAATCAAGATTGCGCTGAAATATGATATTTGATAGGTTTACGAAAATAAAAAAAGAGTATTTATTTGCTAATACCGTGTCTTACAATGACGGGATGTTACATCGATTTTGTGAATCAACAGTATTGACCGTATTGTTGTAGGATAGGACACGAACGCTTTTTTGAAGTGAAAACTTCTTTAGCATCGTTGTGATTTGAAAGTCGATGAAACGAAAAAGCGACAATAAAAAGAGACAGACACATAAAGTCACAAGGTTTAACGTAGGAGAAAATGAGATAGGAAGAATTATGTATGTGTGTTAGTACGTGTTTGTGTGCGCATGCGTAGTACAAAGCTTGAGAGAAGGCATCACAACAACCGTGGTATTTTGTATACGTGTATGTATTATTTTTGAAGGTTTCACTTCTACCACTTGTGAATTGCACACATGCTTTAATTTTATATACTGTCGTATTATTATGGCTTGCTTATGTAATAATGCGTGTGTGATCCAATTAATAATGTCATATCGTAATAAGGTTGATATTCGAGATTCGTTTTTAGATTGCCAGTCTGTACATTTTTGCTACATCCACATTCGCTAAAACTGGTGAAACATAATATATTTCCTTTCACATGACCAATTATCCTGGAATCGTAACAAGGCAATTGGAACAGACTGCCTCAAACGAGGCGGAGAATAAAGGAAACGAATAATTGACTCAGCGAAGCATTCCAATTGCGACATTCATTAGAATAGAATTAATATTGTACTCGTATCCTGTATAGGATGTTACATATCGATTATAGATTAACCCAAATCGATATAAATTATATTACTTACATTCACACCGATTAGCCTACCTATACTACGTGACCCATTCAGGTGGCTCTCCACCCAAAATACCACGCTTGGTCACAAAAACGAGTGGGAGCTTTGGTTTTCGTGACGTAATCAATATTCTCTAGGGCTTTTAGCTTTCTGTTTGCGAAAAATAATTTAAAACTATATTTATGAATTACTACGTGAAAACTTGAAAGAGGAGGTTGGCTTGGGATCTTGGCATATACTAGCGGCCAGACCCGGCTTCGCACGGGTGGACAAAATTCTTTAATTTTTTTCTATTATTAAATATTTTCCGTTACCGCCATCTAGCGTCCTATAGACGAACTACTTGCGGTTAACTCGTTGCTATGGTAACGTTATTGTTACAATAGAAAAAGAGCGGGAAAAAGAGCGGACAGACAAACACAAAAACCTGTGATCTTAGGTTATATATTTATGAATTACTACACTGAAAACTAGAAGGTTGGGTTGGGATCTTGGCATATATTGCGGGTGGTGACAGAGGAGGGAGGGGTAAAATGTGGGTAAAGTAGTATGGGTACGTTCCATAAGCATGGTAAGGATTGTGTTTTGGATACTAGGGTGCGGATACACATATTATACATAGATATAGAAGTATCATTGCCCGATGTTTCCTGGCTGGAACGCAAAACTTTCGGTGCGAAAGGCAGGACTCCTGACTTAATAAGAAGAGTACTGGCACAGCGAGGGATGAAGATTCGAGTCCAGCCTGACACCTCAGATAATTCATTTTTTTCTCGTTATATTTTCTTTAGATACAATAATCTAGCAGTTAACTGTTTTAATAATAAAAAAGTGTTTGTGTCAGACACATCACTGGAGTTTACTCCTTAAGAACCATTGTCTGAACAGGCACAGAATATAAAAAAAACAAAACTTCAAAATAAAAGTGAAAGGTGCTCACGATAGGTTGCGCACAAAAAACGTCACGCTGTCATTCGATCACTAAATTTTACTCTTCACATTTTTTTTTATAACGGGCGCCTTCAATTCTCAAGGAGTAAATCGGGTATACGACAATATGCAAAACGCCCAAGAGCTTTAGGGAACTATCAAGACTCACCATTTCCCCCCGATTGCGGTGGCATTCAGGGATAGCCAGCAGTAAAAGAGCCGTCAAAACTTTCGTACTTCATCCCCTGTGAATTTCATTTCGGAACTTTTGCAGGGCGACTATTGTATAACGATTGTCAATTCTATTGCTTTATTGTTTCGGTTGTTTTTCAAACTAATCACAGCTTGTAAAAAGGACATCCTAACTAATATTATACGCCTTAACTCAACCGATCATCATGAAATTTTGCAAACACGTTGTCAGAGGTACAGAAACGGACGTAGGGTATCTTTCATCCAGCAAAAAATACTATTCCAGAGGGATATAAATATAAATTTTAATCAGGAATTTAAATTAACGCGAGAGAATTGCGGGTAAAAGCTTATGTATAAAGTCTCAAGAATAGCATTCGACCCTATTCCTGCTGCTATACACAGGTACTTATGTTGTTTGTGTGATGAAAAGCACTTTCAATTTGATTTTTTTATTTTCTTCTATCTATGTATTTGCGTGTACAAATAGAATAAAATATTTCTATTTAACTTAATCTATAATCTAAGATCACAGTGGTTTGTGTGTTTGTCTGTCCGCTCTTTTTCCCGTTCTTTTCCATTGTATCAATAACGTTACCATAGCAACGCGTTAGCCGCAAGTAGTTCGTCTACCGGACTCTAGATGACGCTAACGGAAAAATATTTAATAATAGAAAAAAATTAAAGAATTTTGTCCAACCGTGCGAAGCCGGGACGGGCCGCTAGTAAGTATTGCAAAGTATAACCGAATACACTCAAAATTTGTTTTATGCTTATCATACTAACATTTGCTTCTCTGCTAGGATACGAACGGCCTTTGGCTTGCTATAATAGCACCAACCAGGCATTCTACGCCGAATAAAAGAAATTGAAATTGAGATTATAAAAATAGCAATATGCCAATTGTTCTTTAAAACCAACGAGTTAGAGTAGAAATTAGTTTAGATTGTTAGAAACAAAAAAGCCTTTTTAAATATTAATATAATACTTTATTAAATTATTAAAATATAAACCTCAGTTTTCAGCATAATAAATTTTTATTCATTAAAGTTTTATTTTAATAAATGGAGACCGCTGTTTTATTTTAATAGAAGAGTAAAAAGCTTTCCGAAGTGAAAGTAAAATTTTAAGAGTAACGGTGCTTTTTTATCTTTATTGTCTATTTTAATGGCGAAATCCTTAAATTGACCTCAAGCCGAGAGGTGTGAGCCAATGTAGTGATTTTACAAGCGAAAATATAATGTTGTACTAACTTTCAATGCGTGTTATTAATAGAAACCTCAATGTCGGATTTTTATAGGAATCCACCTCTGGGCATCACAATCAACTAAGGAGTTACCATCCATCCATCTCGTGAAGAGCTCAGATGGACACTGGAGTTGAAAGTTGAGTAAGAGACCGAGAACTAATTAAGGAAATTCCAGAAAACACAAAGTATGATTGTCCGAGGATATTACTTTAGTTACCGGCAAATCTTGGATTCATCCACCATTAATACATCTCGTGAAGTGCTCAGATGAACATCGGAGTTAAAAGCTGAGTAGATACCGCAAGAGCTTCCTATGGAAATTCCAGGAAACACAAAGCATGCTTGTTCGAGGATATTATTTAAGTATCCGGCAAACCTTGGATTCATAAGATGCTCAGCAGATTACAATGAAAGGTATTGAGAAAGGCATTATGTCCTTAATAACAAATATGTTTTGAAGTTTCTCTACTTTTTATTTTAAATGGGTTCCCTCTTGAGCCCAATCAAGCAAGCCACGGTAGGATCGACGATAGAGCGAGCTAACCCAGAAGGTGTCTATTCACCCTGACTCTGAAGGCGGACGGGTTATAAGAACTCGGAAATACCGCCGTAAGGAAGGAGTGTCAGTCAAGTTTTTAGGAATTTAATAAAGAATTTAGAAGGAGAAAATTCAGATCATACATCTGAGGTCTTGTCTTTGCTAAAATAGCTGAATGAAACAAAAATTACTTGAAGAAAGAAGTGTTGCTTCGAAGGATTAATGTGAATAAACAATAAGCTAGTAATTTACGTGACAACTGGCAACCCTTATGTAAGACCCTCCTTTCTTAGAGATATAAGGACTATCTCCAAGATTATCCAATATCAGAGTACAGTTTTTCTCCCGGCATCTGGACATAGTGTCCTTTCATATGTGGTAACATGAAGAAGCGATAATCGTGTATAAATTTTTGTTTCTTATACAAAACATAGTCTTAGTTTTTTACGCGTGTACAAACAACAACAAGCTACTACATGCAAAATTTCTTAATTATTAGTGTAAACTTTGTGCGTTAGAGTTTAAATTGCTAATCGATTGGGTTTTTCAGGTAAACTGACAGTTTAACAATGGAAATTAGGACAATAAAACTCATTTTTTTAGTAAAGCAATATCTAATAAGAATTGTGCTCATTAAAACATTCTGTGGTAAGCGTACATAAATGACAACCATCATGTTGTTAACAGAATTACTGTAAAATATTAAGAATACAAATAAAAAAAATTACAAGTCTCATAAACCTGTTCAAAGTGCTGACGTATCATATTTTGAACTTTCTTTTATTTTGCGTTTATCATCAAAATTTTTAAAAGTTCTTAATGTTGATAAAAAAAGATTAACACAGAAGTAGTAGACTCCATGTCTTGTGATTTCATATTTTTTACTTTGTCCAATAATTTTTATTTTAATTCGTAACCGGTATATACACCTATCGGCCCTTTTTTTCTTTCTTTCTATCTTTTACTTTCGGACAGCAATGAAATATTTATGGAAAAAGGTTAACGGGTAATTATAAAATAAATCTAGAAATTGAAATGTCCAATAAGAGCACTTTTTATTCGTAAATGTACGTAAATATAGACCGTGTGCTTTGAACGTAAAATTCATGTCAGTAGGTCGAATGCTCGTCTGCCTCTAATGAAACCAAATGCATCGACTAGGAATTAATTGGACTGCTTTTGTTCCTGCGAAAACAATAAAAAGCACTTTACTTTGCATTCAATCGCGGAGTACCTAAAATAATAGTTTTGACGAACTATTACTATTTTGATTTTAATGAAAAATACTAGAAAAATCGACAGTAATTCTCATGATATTTTAATTGAGCTAACGAGCCTTGTGAGCACCCGTTGCAATTTTTTAGTACTTCCTACATTTTTACGCTGTAGGCTAGCATTGCTTTATAAATGACAGGAATATCCTCGCATTCGTAAGAAACATATTTACAAATATTTGACAATTGATTAATATGAAACAGCCATTTAATTTATGATCGTTACCAAAGTCACGGGTGAACTGTTCTAATGATAGCACCTAAATATCTAAGCCTCAAATATAAAAATACGTACACGTATACAAATACCACGGTTGTTGTGAGGCCTTCTCTCAAGCTTTATACTACGCATGCGCTCACAAACATGTATTAACACACGTACATAATGCTTCCTATCTCATTTTCTCCTAGGTAAAATGTGTCTGTCTCTTTACTGTCGCTTTTCCGTTTCATCGACTTTCAAATCACAACGATGCTAAAAAAGTTTTCACTTCAAAAAAATAGCACTAATACTGATTACGATATCCGTGGTCAAGCGGCTTGCATACCAGTTTTCAAGGCAATGCCGCTCCGAGGTCTTGGGTTCGGTCCGGATGCATGTAGAAAACGATCTTTTCTATATTGTTTCGGGTCTGGGTATTGTGGTACCGTCGTTGTTTCTGAACACAAGTTCTTTAGCTACTTAACTTGGATTCAGAACAATGTATGTGATGTTGTCTTGTACTTATTTATTATATAATATATTAATCTATAATCTAAGATCACAGTGGTTTATGTGTTTATCTGTCCGCTCTTTTTCCATTGTATCAATAACGTTACCATAGCAACGCGTTAACCGCAAGTAGTTCGTCTACCGGACGCTAGATGGCGCTAACGGAAAAATATTTAATAATAGACAGAATTTGGTCCACCCGTGCGAAGACGGGACGGGCCGCTAGAACTTATTTAATTATATAATATTATTAATTATTAATATAATTATATACTTTACTAGCTAACCCGGCCACGCGTTGCTGTGTTACTAAATGAAACCTATCCTTTGTCGTAAGTCGGAACAAATCCAGCATTATGTAAAAAAATCATCAAAATCTGATGAGTATTTTCGGAGTTTCGCAGTCAAACACTGTGACAGGGAATTTTTATGGGTCTACCTTTTCTCGCAGAAAATTCATAATTTAGAATACATACTAATCATTGGGATTATTTGGAATAGCTTGCTGGCAGATAATTAATAAAATAATATCTAACCTAACCTAACCTGCAATGTATGTCAATTTGTCTTTTGATTAGTATTCCAAGTGACTTTCTGCGCAACAAGATTCTGCCACATAAAGGGTACCCAATTTTTATAAATATATAATTTATGATCACAGTGGTTTGTGTGTTTGTCTGTCCGCTCTTTTTCCCGCTCTTCTTCCATTGTATCAATAACGTTACCATAGCAACACGTTAACCGCAAGTAGTTCGTCTGCAGGACGCTAGATGGCGCTAACGGTAAAATATTTAATAACAGAAAAAAAATAAAGAATTTTGTCCACCCGTGCAAAGCCGGGACGGGCCGCTAGTTTAGGTTTATTAATATGACCTGGGAAATTTTTAACAGTATATACGCACATAAGTATATAAAGGACGAAAATTCTCAACGTTTTCAAGCAAACCCCGCACTATACAGCCTCAACGCTATGAAAGCAATATTGGAGGGCATGCAACCATCCTGGGAATTTTATATAGGGGGCGCCACTACGTTCTTCCACGTGGAGGTCGCAATAAAGGGATTCCTGATGGAATTATGTCAGTGGAACAAACTTATTAGCTGGAAGTGGTCCTGAGCGATATTATCTTGGTAATGGAGGCATAATACCGAGAGGATCTTTTGCCTACCTATTTCGTGGTATATTTTGGGGAGATTAAGTTATTTAGGTACCTTTTGTTCAGCAAGTATTATGGTAAAATCAGTCTTAATAAAGATTATCATCAGAGATCGAAGTAGGTAAATTAATTTGGGGTCAACAACGTCGAACGTATATTCTAATAGGGATATGCCTCCTCGATTTAAAGTTATAAGGATACTTTTCGGGAATTTCTAAATTAAGATGAGACAAACCAATATATCAGGTTTACCATAAGATAGAATTCAATTAAATACTTATTTTTATCGTTGTTTTCTTGAAAGTATTTTACATGTTAACATATAATGAGATGTTTCCTAATAAGGAAACTACTAGTAAAATATTAGTTTTGTAAAATTTGGAGAAATACAAGTATTTTTCTTTTAAATATTTAAATTAGGCACTAAACTTTGATTATTTATTCATAGCTGCAAATCCGCAATTTAAATCGTAGGTCCATGTTATTTATATCATGATACTAGCATGAAAAATTAAATTACCTACTTTAACCTTTTATAATCGCCAACTGCTACTAAATCATAATAAATATTTGGCAAGCACAACTTACAAAAAATCTTCAAATCTAAACTTTAATATGTCTAAATTCGTATTCTCATATATAATCTCTACACAACCTGATTTTATTGTTTTGCCTATTTATAGTCCGATCTTTCAAAATGTTTATTCTATTAATGATAGTAATAAAAGTAATGTTATGTTGACCTCCATGGTTGAGTACTCGCCAGGCGAGCGAGAGGATATGGCTTCTAGTCCTATATCCAAAATAAATTTATCAAATAAAAAGTTATTAATAATTATTCCTTTGAGTTCGATAAATATGTTCCTAGTATGTTAGAGTCATAGATTTAAGTCAGACTTGTCTGACAAACATGTTGTTTTTCTTTTGTGTGACATACATTGTTTACTATTTGTAATAGAAAACTTACGTGCATAATGTAAGTCTAAGTTCAGATTCCTTTTATATTAACGAACATATAACAAACAAAATACAAAAACCTAACAATAGCATATTGTTAACCTAATAACCGTCCTTTCACGAATTCCGTATCCTTTTAAAGAAAAGTTGTATGCGACCCACAAATATTTATTCAGTAGAAATGCAAAAAGTTCGCCCGTAATTTTTTTCAGGAGCTATTTTCCTTTGTTAACCAAATTGAATTCGCATTCATCTCTCTTTAAGAGACGCTCCGTTGCTTATTGATTTAACATTTGTCAAGAAGTTTGGAAAACCTGTTAATATCGTATAACGATGTCGTTATATGTATAAATATCAACTTTGTCTATAAATACAACCATTCAATAGCTAATTGAAAAAAAAATTGTGTCAGCTCAGACACGTGTCTGAAGTTTACTCCTAAAAAAACCAATATAATATAATATACATATAATAAAACTGTCGAGGTCGAATGTCTGTATATAGTAAAAAAATGCTCAAAACCAAGTCACGGGGATGTAAAAAGAGGGAAACTACCAAAAAATGTTTTTTTTTCTCTGTCTGTTTGTATGGGCTAATCTCCGAAATGGCTGGACCAATTTCAATGAAATTTTGCATGGTGATACCTTATATCCCTGGTCAACATCTTAGATACTATTTATTCTGGAAAATAAAAGTAATTCCGTGGGATAGTTAAACAACCAAAGTAACTTGGACATCTTATTACACACAATTTATGTACTTACCTTATGCTGATACTTTATATTACCGCTCGAATTAAGTATAAATCCTATAAAAGTGACGGGAATCAGAGGGGAAAAAATTGCAACGGATCCCTATTCAATACGTGGCTTGACGCACACTTGGCCGGCTGAACTTGAACAGCCCGATATTAACTCGACGATGACCAGCATTGGGATGACGCCGTAGCCAATACAAGCGTCAGTGATAGTCCACACCGCTTGCGTCATTAATTTTCTGTATTACTTGTATTTTGTGATCTTTTAAATGCTGAGTAATTGTGGCAAAAATATCAAGAAAGATTAGCGGAAGACTTTTTTAGGAATATAAGACAGAATATTGACGGTGACCTTAACCACAGATTACGAGATATTGCTTTCAATCAATGCTTAGTAGCTTTACAAAATTAAGTTACATCTATGGGTGGTGATTCTCTCCCTCAGTATTGTTTGCCAGCAACGACCATAGAAGGGGAACGTATTAATAGAAAATACGCTGTGGAAATAAATTATGATTCAGCTGAACTAGCTGAAACTTTAGAAACCGGAGCCCACAGTCTTACTGTAGAACGGCGCACTGTAATCATCATTTGACGGATACTTCAAGACTTTAACTTCAATATTAAATATAACAAGAGAGCAAAGTTTAAGAGCTAAATCTATTAAAAATACAACAATATATCTTATCTAAAGAAGCTCTCTCGTGAAAATTAATATTATCCAATAAAGATAAACAAGAAAGAAAGAAAGAAACACCTTTATTGGCTTCGCAAACAACACATTATAGTACATTATATAAATACAAAAACAATTACAAAAAAATAATAATAATAACTATGACATTAAACACAAAAAGTACATTCATTTAAACACTAACATAACATAAAATACAGCGAGGCCAATTCGGGCTCTGCCTCAGCATATGCGTCTGCGTCACTCTAAGATGGACAGAGTGACGCAGAAGCGCTGGTATTCTGGCAGGCCCTCAGGACGTACGGATGTACACGCACAAAAACAACAAATAATAAACATACAAGTACACAGAATACATAAAAATTATACATAAAAAATTAATAAATATAAAATAAAAGTAGTAATAATAATAATACATCTGAACAAAAGAAAGAGTGAGAGAAAAAATAAATAAAATAAACAAAAGCAAAAAAAATAATAATAATAAAGATCGGCAGTATTGGCTTCATTGTCTTAGCTTTCCGAATTATGGTAAATTACTATAAAATGTTAAAACTAGGCTGTATTTGCTACGTCACCTTTGCCTTCCAAACTATAGAAATTTACTATCAACTGTCAACCACCGGTAAAAAAAAAGCTATTACAAGAAACATGTAACGCAAGGAAATTTTAATACAATTCAAAACACGAAATTTCCAGAAGCAGCTTAATTTCCATTCGAATAACAATAAAAATGTAAAGAAAAAATAATATTTGCGAAACAAAGAAAACTTCTATTGTCAGCGACAGCTTCAGTTATAATGAGCAGCAAACAGCGTCTTTAAACAAATTAATGGGCCGATAGATTTATTCGAGGAATTAATTGGCGCCGGCGTTGATTTAGAAAGGAAATTGTTGATTTTTTGACATTTACTTTAAAATAAATAGATTTTTCAGTACAGAAGTAGAAAATAGGCCTATTTTTCGAGATAAATGCATTAAATTAGAGCTTTAGAGATCGTACTTGTAAAAATTAAACTTTTTTTTATTGATTGAATCATCTTGTTTGTAAATACGATTGAGTATTTCTTTTGTTATAGTAAATGGGTAGCCGCTTGACCACTATCTCGCCTGATAGTTAGCGACGATGCGATCCAGGATGTGATTGGCTAGAAGATATCCATTCGTGACTTGAACACCCCTAAATTATATTTATCAGGAAACAAACTCAGGCAAAAAATTATAGTCTTTAACTTGATGCTTAATACTCGGTAATAGTAGGTGCTTAATGGTAGTAGTCGTTTTTTTTTAAAGTACGCCGATATACTACTGATTGACGTAACGACTCACTCGTAAAAAAGTTTTTTATTTATTTTTCTATTAGAAAAAAACAACAATAAGTACACTGATTCAATAATTAAAACTTATAAAAAATTAAAAATTCGGATTGCGAATGTCACGATCTAGTTATAAATCTGGCCACACAAAAAACATTAAAATCGGTTCAGAACTTGGCAAGTTATGGCGTAACAGACATTGCGTCATTGAATCACATCTTCACATCATACATAATATGAACTATCATACCTACCTGACGATTTAAACAAAATTTGGGATTTATAGGAATCCAACTCCAATTGAAATAATATAAACTTTAATAGTATTCAGCTTACTACAAGGGTAATCAGGTGAAAATGAAATAACTTCATTCAAATGCACTCAAAATAAGTTGTTTGAAATCGTCCAACATTTTTAACCTGCCACCTATTCATGACGTCTTTTAACTGACAAGAAGAATGGGCGTAAGAAATTCGTCAGCTTTAATAGAAGTAATGATATTTACAATATTATACGTCGTCACCATACATACCCCATTAAGCCTCCAAAATTTAATGTTATAAAAAAAATCATGACATAATTTTCCTTTCCACAATCATAATTACTCATTCAATCCATTTTAAATAAATCCTAAAGTTTTCAAAACTCATTTGAAATTAAACCTATTTGTATGTTAAATAAATGTGTTTGCGGCTTAAGGGTGACCCAAGGGTTACTCCCTCACCTATTGTTACAGTGTAGTATCTAATTATGTCTACAGAAACAGTATGCAAAACAAAATAATTGTTATTTTGCATATTATAATAATATCTTTTCATTAGGGTAATTTGCGATATAAACATGGGTAGAATTACCCAAATAAAAAGGTTCCCTTTAATTGGCATAATTTTAAAAGGCAGAATTTGATATAACTCAGTTTATGATGTCTGGTTTGGTTCATCAAATTAATTTTAACCTACGTACTAAAGTTATGTAAAAAAACATTGATGAAGAATTGCATACTTTTATGAATTGAATTGAATTATTACCACTGAATTATCATTACTTTGTATAATACAAAGGAGTTAATTGATTTTTTTTTTTCGACAAGTTAACATTAAGTTGTTGTAATAAACAATGGAAACCACATTAACTTTTCATTAAATTTATGAGTGTCTCTTTTTACTGTCGCTTTTTCGTTTCATCGACTTTCAAATCACAACGATGCTAAAGAAGTTTTCACTTCAAAAAGGAATGTTTAGATAGTTTGGACATGTAGAGAGGAAAGACGACAGAAGACTGACAAGACAAGTTTATGAAGAAAATGTTAGGTAAGTCGGTAAAGACAGACCAAAAAAAGGTCAGGTCAAAAGCAACCTTAGCGTCGGTTAAGAGTGCTTTTGTCCTTGTATGAAAGGTCTGGTTATCGTTGAAGAAGCGAGAGATGTATGTACGTCAGAATCGTAGAATGAAAATCTGTTATTTCTGCGTACCGCTACGCGAAATAAGCGTGATTATATGTATGTATATACATAGTTTAGCGGTATTAGACAACGGTTCTCATTAATGTATATATACTTTCTTAATTAACCGACGAAAAAAACGAAGAAGGTTCTCAAGTCGACGCGTATATATTTTTTTATGCATGACGAGACATGACTGACCACCATGTATGACTTTTATTGGAGTGAGAACGAAGTGAGCGAAGCTCCCATGGATAAGCTTCAATGGCGCAATGTCTGTTACACCATAACTTCCCGAGTTCTCGATCGAATCAACAGGTTTGGGACCAGATTGTGACGGAGCCCGAATTTTGAAATCCTTTTTCTTTTTTTAGGTATTACGCTTTGCTCCAATATATGGTGATAGCGTAGCTTTATGCTTAGCGACTGCATCGCCTAGTTTATTTATTCCTCATTTGTGGCTTGCACAATATGTGCATTTAGCCAGTGTCAAGTAAGTATAATTGCCAGTTCTTGAGTAATTTCCTAGGTTTCAGTAAAGATGTGGGGTTTTACTGAAACCTCCTCGTGGCCTTTTTGAGAGAGCGCGAAAAGACACCTTCCACTGTTTTGTTTCACTTGCCAACACTCATGCATATTCATAAACACTCAGTGGTTAATAACCCACCATTATTACACACTAATATCAACCACAACATAGAATTTAACAAGAAAACCAAAACCATTAAAGTGACGTTTCGAGCTCCCGCAAAAAAGTCATTATGACTTTTTAGTGGTCCGATTTTGACAATTCTTTTTTTTTTAGAAGAACAAAGAAAGTTTTGTCACCGGTCAGTGATTTTGTTTAATAAGAAATTATCTTCAGTTAGTACGTTTCACTTGAAATTCGACCCCGGCTCTACTTGAAATGTAAATCTTAACCCGAAAAGCTGTCCGAACTCGCTTTGATGTGTTAATTTCAGATTCTAAAACCCCCCGGATTCCCTTATTTTTATTAAATAGAATATTCAATCCTTTTTGCATGATATTAGTCTTGCCGTGTTATTAAAAGTTATAATTTATAAACCTTACAAAATTTATTGAAGGTCCAAAGAAGGGTTGATGTCGGCTTATGAAGCCACATTTTTTTATAATTTACTAGCTGCACTCTGCATGCTTTGCATTGTACTTTGGGTTTAAAGATATTTATTCTCATAAAGACATCATATTGTCACTTACATGAGAACATGTTAACAAAACTTATTTATTAATTTGCGATCGCAAAAGCAAAACGAAACATTATAGCGTATGAAACTACATATTTAAAAATAACTTATAATAACAGAGAGACTTGCTTAACGCATTATTTTTGATTTAATTTATTCATTTTCAATTATATATTGAGTAAGTTTTTTCTTAAATACGTTAAACGAGTCTTCACTTTTAATACATGAGGGTATTTTATTATAAAATTGTGCTCCTTCAAACGTGACCATAGTTTTGCCGTAATTTGTACCTGGCTTGGGTAAAATAAGAAAACTAGCGCGACGAGTGCTGCGACTGGTGACAGATTTTTGTTTGGTGAACGTTATGCTAGTGTGGATATTCTTGCTAAGAATTTTACGGATGAAAATACAAATTTTATATCGATAAAGGTTTTTAATGTTCATTATTTTTGTCTTACTGTATATTATATTTGTAGGTGTCCTATAGTGATAATTAAAAAGCAATTTGATAATTTTATTTTGTAAGGTTTGAATATCTGATAAATTAGTTTTGGCTGCACTTCCCCAGACCTCAACAAGGTAAGATAGGTGTGGTTTCACTAAGGTGTTGTATAGTGTATATCGTAATTTATGTGGTATACATCGTGCAATATTTCGCAATGAACTACACACTGTTAATAATTTATTTTTTATGTAGTCAAAAGTCACTTTTTGCTGACTATGCATATAAATCTTTCAGGAATGCATACAATAACTTAACAAAGTTTCTTCACAATCTGATCAGTATTTTCGGAATGCATGGGAAACAAACATACAAACAATTCTTTTTAATAATAATAATAATAATAAATTACGCTTACACAGATAAGATACAGAGAGCAAAAAAATACAAAGAAAAGTATACAGACAGGCGGCCTTATTGTTAAACAGCAATCTCTTACAGGCAACCTCGGGTGAAAAGAATAAATAAATTTAAAAGGATAATAATGAAGTGGGTGCGCATATTGAGAGGATAAAACTTTTATATAATTTTTAAAAGTAATGGTGGATATAAAATAATGATAAGATAAGAAAGAAATAAAGATAAAATAGCGTCAATTAATATTGGAAGAAAGGAAATAATTTTTAACTCTGTCGCGAAAGGATCCAAGAGTTTGAGCCTTTCTGATATCCTCTAGTAGTAAGTTTATATAGATTGTAGAACTATAAAATAGATTTTATCTATGTTTTTTACAAACCATCATAGTACAAACTTTATCTATTCTGATACTATAATACAAAGATTCTAAAACTGAAAACAAAATGCTTATGACAAACATTACGTACAGGCCAAAAATAATAAAAAAAAAAGTTTAATTACGATACAGGTCTTGTATGGACACCTGTATCATAATATAACTTATTAATCATAACGATACACCTATACAACCTCCAGCTGGACCAAGGAGGTTGAACCTCTACTTTAAAAAGGTTTCAATGAACGAGTCCGTGACGACGCAACACGCATTCACAATCGATGTTTGCACCTTGGCGCCAACATTTGACATTTAAAAAATCTTTTCAATATTTAAACAAAGTTTGGTTTTGTTTGCAACATTGTTTTACGTAATATAGTATGAGAGTAGATAAAGTAGTGTATGACACTGTACATAACTTGGTCTTATAACACTCGTGTGATGCTATAAAAAAACTCGCCTACGGCTCGTTTTTTTAAAACACACTCATGTTATAAGAACCCTTATTATGCAACAGTATCATAAACTACTATAGTCCGTTTTTTTTAGCATTAGAAAGAACAAAATTTGGGTACTTTATTGTACACATATAATGTAACAAGCAAAACGTAACATCGTGAAAAGTTTACACTAAAAATACCTTAAGAAGCAGAAATTGCAAACTTGTGGAACAAAACGTTGGTCAGTTTGATACGACAAAATTAAAAAGTCAAACCGATGTTGTAATACGTACCATATTAGGTGATTTTTAAAATGGTCGCTTAACATGGCCACCATTTGCAACAATAGCGGCAAATGTCAACGTCTGCATTTATCTGTTTTTACTATTTTCTTTGGTTTATTGTTAAGTTTCTATTATTTTGTTGAAGTTTTTTGTTAAAAGTTTTTGTTGTTATTTGTTATTTAATCTGTTCAACAATGGACGAGCCTGAAGCCGGTCAAAGTGGACTCCAGCACAAGGTTAGCCACCACTGCTTCTTTGTTTACATAATTTCTAATGCTAAAAAAAATGGACTATATAATATCACAAGACGAATATAGCCTCATAACGCGTGAAGAAGCAGCTGAAAATCTGCTTTAGAAGTAATACATAGATATGTAATATTTTGGAAATATATAAATACCCATGACTCAGGTACATATGCTCGTATTTATCAGACAAACATTTGCCTCTTCCTTGACTCAAACCCAACTATCGGTGGGAAAGGTTATTTCTTTTATTATCATAGTTGTGAATAATCTTAAGATTTAGCACGCTGTTTATATTTTAGTTCATGCTGTGTACACTATTTAAATTAATCTATAATCTAAGATCACAAAGTTGTTTGTCTGTCCGCTCTTTTTCCATTGTATATGCGTTACCATAGCAACGCCTTAACCGCAAGTAGTTCGTCTACCGGACGCTAGATGGCGTTAACGGAAAAATATTTGATAATAGAAAAAAATTAAAGAATATTGTCCACTCGTGCGAAGCCGGGACGGGCCGCTAGTCTTTAATCTAAGATCACAAATTTGTTTGTTTGTCTGTCCGCTCTTTTCCCCGCTCTTTTTCCATTGTATATGCGTTACCATAGCAACGCATAAACTGCAAGTATAATTCGTCTACCAGACGCTAGATGGCGCTAACGGTAATATATTTGATAATAGAAAAAAATTAAAAAATTTTGTCCACCCGTGCGAAGCCGGGACTGGCCGCTAGTTAGATTAAATATCAAACAAAATTTTTAAAACATGTTTTGATTCAAATCTATTTCTGTACCTAAAATAAATAACTTCTTATATCATTAGGTTGATCATAAAAACTTTAATTGTAACCCAACACCGAACAATAGCGCTTGGATAATAAACTTCAGGAGTCCATAACCCCGAACGACTGCACAAAGCAAGGGTAGTAATTGCCTATTACTTTACTTCTCGTTTATGATGTCGAGTGACTATCCGTCATCTCCTGAAATATCATTTCCGCAGACCATAAATAAGGGTCGAATGAGATCAGACCGCGGTGGGTAGATTACACCCCTATCCCTGACCGCGGGCCTATCTTTTACGGAATAAAGATAATACAATGTCCATATAAGAACCCTCTGAT
Source organism: Calamotropha paludella (assembly GCA_927399485.1). Taxonomy (NCBI): domain Eukaryota; kingdom Metazoa; phylum Arthropoda; class Insecta; order Lepidoptera; family Crambidae; genus Calamotropha; species Calamotropha paludella. The sequence goes on from OV656804.1 coordinate 29,432,093, forward strand.
AAGATCTCAAAGGGAAACAAGGAAGCATCTGGATTTATTCCCGTAAGTATTTCGTTTCCAATTACGTATAAATTGAAGTGGATGCTTTGTTTGTGAATCTATGTTCATTGTTTGGTGGGAACAAATTGTTTTCTTTCGAGTTCCTTTGAAAAAAACGACTAGACTCATTATCTCGATATGAATATAAGAGTCAAGTCTCTTCGTAATTGGTCAGACTCATGAGTCGTGTCAATAAGCCTTTACAAGTTGAGTCTTTTAATCAATTTAATGAGACCTAATACAACTCGATTTATAAGCTTTATCCGATTTGAATAGCAATTAGTATTAAGATGGTATGTAATTTGGAAGAGATTAATCCGCTAAGGTAATATACTCTTTTTAATTAAAGACCAAGGTGACGGGGCGACGCAGTACATTGCAAAACTAAACTTGCCCTTACGTACTCCCGCAAAAACAATACAATAGCGTGTTTCTACGCGCTACAGCGCCATCTAGTTTTCTATAAAAATGATCATCAAAATTCAAATAAATAAAAAACCCGCCTTAACTCTAAAAACAACCTTCAGTAGGATAATTGATGTCATGACGTCACGTGCTTGTAAACTAACTTTTAGCTTTCAATTTACGATACACCGTAGAAAAACTTAGACTGACATTTACTGTAAATAAGCAGGTGACGTGGTCGAATATGAAATTCAAATTATTTAATTCGTGTTCAAGCCCTATTATGTTTTAAAGTAAACTAAAATGTGCATACCAACATTAGTTCCTAACTTGGTCGAAAGATGGCGCTGCACATTTCTAAATCACGCTATCGAGTTTGTTGGCATTTGAAATACATGCAATTTATGTTCTGCTTGAATTTTATATGACTTTTAACTGCGGACTCAAACTTGTTCAATTCGTGATTTTTTATGGAAATCATATACATTTTTAATTAATTGGTTTAAAAATGTTTAACGTAAAGCTAACAACAGTTTTATCTTTACTTTTATTGTAATCTCATACCCGATTTCATTTTCATATTTTGTTGCAGTACTGAATAAAAGCATTTTAGTTGTTTCGTGTTCGCCTTGCAAGATTATAATAATTTTTGATGAGTAGGTACCATAGTAACTTTTATAGCAATGAGTATTGTTTGGAAACTTTAAATTTAAGGTAAATTAATATTCACAGAAGCTTCAAAATGAGCTTTAAAAGACACGAGATATACCGTGACTTTGTTGGCGCCCAACGTGGGGTTCGCTTGGCAATTGCAAATGCGCTCCGCCATCTCAACTTTTATTGTTCAGAGAACTCGCAAAATATAAAAGTTACGTTCTCGAACGATCTTCATTTAGTTCCCCCGGCTTCTTTTACTGATATCGAACTTAGATTTGTTATAAAATCTTTTGTTTATTTGGATTCTTTGCTGCAATTTCTAGATGGAAAATTGCGGGACAAACTTTAGTATTGCTTCGTAAGCCTCAATACATATTGGAGAATTTTAAAAATATATTGCAAAACTTGGAAGCTTTTTAAATTTATTAAAGAAACCAAATAAGCGTAAATGTGAGCTAAGTTTATTAAAATTTCATTATCTATAAGTTAATGGAATAAAAAGTTAAATAGTACGAGTACATGACATGAATATATTTGAACAATTAAAGAATTTAATATATAAATTAAATGTAGATATAATAAAATAACAAAAAAAGAAAGTAAAAAAGGTGAAAACCCCGGCTTCCTTCGATGTAGCGGCTACATGCGATGGTGCCAATGTGGACACAGGTCGCATCCCAAATCAATAATAAACCATGTCCCCAGGGGACAAGTGTCATGCGGTCCGGTATTTTTCATCATCTGGGAATCATACCATTTCGTTCCAAGAAGAGTTAATTAAGAATAAAGAAGCCCGATGAAAGATGTCGTTCAGGTTATAATGAAGGGAAAAAACTGTTACTGAATTCAAACTCAAAGGATTTTATTCGTAGAATAGAGGTAGCTTTACCATTATTTATATTTTATTTAAAAATCTGAGCGCTGTATTCTTAACCAATGAGTGTGCAAAATTGATTTACATGTGGAAAAATTAAAAAGAAAATATAAGCAAAAATATATATAAAAGGAGTTAAATAAAAACACAAGATATGAGTTGGTTCCAAGACTTGTACGAGGGCGGGTCAAAAAGTTCGCGGAATAAGGGGCATGGAGGGGGGAAAGGTGACTTTTTACTACCTGCACTAGTTGTGACATTCATTAAGAGTATAAATACTAAGTTTCAAAAAAAAATAGGTCGTAATTACCTGAACTACACATCAATCAACAAGTCAATAAGGAAGAAAATTTGCAACATGGAGAAAATTGAGTTTCACGCAGTCATCAAGTTGCGATGGCTGCTGTTCAAATGTGGACTTCGAAATCTTGGAACATCCTCCCTAAAGCCCAGATTTAGCCCCAAGTGATTATTATTTGTTCCCAAAAATGAAAAAAGAGTGTCGAGGGAAGAAATTTTCAGTTCAGGGAAGCAATTTCGGCCTATTTTGACGACAAAGAGAATTTTTTTTTTTCGAAGGTATTAATAAGTTAATTGATAGGTCTAATAAATGTAAAAAAAATAAATGTAAAGGGGGAATACATTGAGAAGGAATATAATTTTGTGTTTTATTTCTTACTTTTTACCCTCCATTCCGCGAACTTTTTGACCCACCCTCGTAGTTGAACACTAATTTATTCTTAAAATTGTGCATCATAACAACAGATCATGCATCAATGCATTACCGATAAGTAAATGTGTCTCAGCACCGAAGTACGACTGGAGTTTACTACTAAATAAAGATTGTTGAAAGGAAAAGGGGCACAGAAAATAATAAAACAAAACTTCTAAATAAAAGTGTTACGATAGGTTACGCACGAAACTCGTAATGCTGTCATTCGATCACTAAATTTTACTCTTCATATAACTTCAAAAATATTTTCATCATGGACTTTGTACAGAGTTATTTTTTTTAAGAAATTACGTGGTAACTCAACATTATGTAGATCAGATCCTCATAAGTAGGACCAAAGAAGCTGTGGTTATAATAAGTTCCGCAAAGAGAGTTTGCGACTGGCAAGAATGAATAAATCATAATTAAAAACGAAATTTAGATAACTTTAGTTAACCACTAAGCACGTGATTTAAATTAAGCTGTAGAAATCCAGACTTTCCAGCTATACGTAATATTAAGATATTTTTTTATATTGTTGCATTTTCAATGCTTTTTTACATGATAAAGTTTATTACAAAAATATAAACACGATCCCGCAACCTCTGAATATCTGGTCAACTGCTCTTCCGATTGAATTACCGAGCCTTGTAAGCACCCATTGAATTTTTTAGTATTTTATACTGTTTTAAGTATATAAATTGTATAAATGGAATTAAAAAAAATGTGCATTTAAAATAATCAACGTTTTAAAACATAAATTAAAAACCAAAAAGAAAGCGTATAAATGTTTCAGTCCCTGCGTCACTAAAACATATACTTGATTGATCTTGATAATAACAACACCCGAAATATATACACTCTCGCCAGTCGTAAAAAATGCCAGCGTCGCAATAGCGCTCCTTTTGACAGTTCACTTTTGGCGCGCGCAGGTGACGGCCGTGTTACCGTGTTCGTATTTTTATTAATTATATTGCATTCTGACTATCTTCGATCGCATATTTTTTATATCAACATCGTTCATATAACTCTGATATAAATTTTCTATAAAAATGCACTTTTTTACTTGTATTTTTAGCATATATTGGTAAAATATGTATGGCACTACAAGGGTTTGCAATTCTGCTCTTCGCAGCGGCGGTCCTTGGTTCGAATCACGGAAGAAGCTGATGTTTGTGTGATGAATACGAGAACCTGAGTCATGGGTATTTATGTATATAGTTTTATAAATATTACATATCAATGTATCATATATATGTATATCTTCCGTTATCCCAAGTATCCATATCCACACACATAACGCACACAATCACGGTTCAGATTATGTAATTATTTGCACGTGTTACCATATAGAAACCTGTACTTTTTACAAAAAACATTTGCTTTTATTTTACGATATAAATAAAAAAGATGGTCTTTATCCCAACTGCATATACTAACTGAGGTTACTAAATTGCTTTACAGGATTATTAGGTAAAATAGTTGAGTTAAACCAAGGTAGGTTTAGTTTAGCGTGTGAAGGCAAACCCGGCAATAGATATTCTCATATATATGAATTACTAATAAGGCTTTATAATTGATCCTTTATACGGCAACAATGTCTTATTTATCAAAACAATCACCGATCTACAGTTCCCTATTAATAGTGTACAATCGACAGATAAGTTGTGCACCTTGACGTTTGTACCTTATATCATGTTAATAAAGCTCATTTCTTTTTTAAAGTGTCTAGTTACATGTGCTGTTTACTGTACTGTTATGAAGGGTTCAGTGGATACCGTGATTAATCCTACGGGAGCTTAGTTGCTTTTACCTGCTCCAGTTAACTTCTAAAATAGTTTTATGAGAATACCGTACACGTTACATGGATTAAAAGTATTGATTTAGTTGTGGAATACTTCAGGATCTGATAACGGTAGGAATCTAATTTTTAAGCGTTTTTGGGAGCTTTTATTTTTTGTTGTCACTGGTGATAATGAAAATTATTTTAATGCTAAAATAAATAGAAAATAGTTACATAGATTTTCTTTGGAAACGAATCTTAGTATCTAAAATATTAGGTATATGAAAATTTTATTTTTTGTTGTCGCTGGTGAAAACTAAAGATATTGTCTTCTTTAATTGTATGATACTTTTAAAAGTATTGAGAAATGCTTGAAAAAATTCAAAAACCCAAAGAGTATGTAAAACGGACTTGTCAAGGTCTCGTTAAATGTTAATTCAGGTTCTGATACTTAAATTTTTGTAATAATTTCTGCTTTGATTGTGTATTTCATGTATTTTTTTTTAATATGGTAATTGTTGTTATTTGTATAAAAGTGATGGTTTTTATTAATATACGATAGTGGTGGGTCTCTCTGACCGATGCTTTTGCGTCAATTTTCATTTGGTTCACTGAATTATCACAAAAATCAAGGTATAATAAATTGTATGATTGATTTTAATAGATATATACTAGAAATAAATATTTATAGCACAATTTTTGTATTATCTTTTATTTAAAGTGTGATATATTTTAATAGAAATAATTAAGATAGATAAGATCGAAAATGCGAAATATAGAAATCACAAAATAATAAATTTTAATAAATATTATCAATGCGTAAATGATTTTTTTATACGTCGCTTTTCATAAACTGCTTCATAATTTACGCGCGAAGCAGAAAGTTAAATTTATTTATTTAATTACGGTTAGTTTCAGCGATAAAGAACGACACAAGTATGACAACAATAAAGCACTTTAGTCACCTCAATAGGAGTCTTAACATCAGTATTATATAAACCGTGAAAATTGATATAAAAGTAAATATTTCATTAAAACTATTTCATTTCAATTTATGAACTCGAAAGTATACAAATAAATTAACAAAAACTTTTTAACAATGTCATTACAATAAATTTACAAACTTAACTTCCACAGATAAAAAAATCTACAATTTCATATTGTACCTTCCCCTGACAAAACTGGTTTACATAAAAAGTCAAAGCTCACCACAAAAGAGTTGTTTTTAATATAAAAAGGATAATCCCCGTGTCTCCTTTGTTACGGTGTCCTATTAGGATACTAAAGGAGGTTGTTACCAATGTAATCCGATCGCTGTCCCTTTACTCTGCACATTACGCTGTTACTGGCTGATACAATACCGCAAACCAGCTATTAGTAATAAGAAATTATTACAACCTTATCTTTCGCGAACGTAATCTACTTAAGGATTATTTCATTTCTCGTCTATAAATATATTATTCATGTAGATGTTTCAGCAGAAATATAATTGGAGTTTACTCCTTATGAATTGAATTTCATATAAGGAGTCCGTTATAAAAAAATATGAAGATTAAAATTTAGTGATCGAATGACACCGTAACGTTTTTTGTGCGCAACCTATCGTGCGCACCTTTTACTTTTATTTTGAAGTTTTGTTTTATTATTTTCTGTGTTTGTTCAAAGAAGATCTTTCTTAAGGAGTAAACTGACAAACAAACTTTTGATTGTGTTTTTGCTTATCATACACGATAAACGTATAATCTTAATTAGATAAAGAGGAGCTTAACGGAGGAGTTATTAGTAGCATTGGGGCTATGATTGTGGAGGTAAAGCAATATTTTAATTATAAATAAAAAATAAAAAAACAGGAGATTAAGCGCATAAACATAAACGTCAAACCGTTACCAAGGAAAAAAACGTTAAGCTGCTCATCACTATCACACAAACGCCTTTATTTATTTTTAGTTTTATTGTTCATTCATCATTTGTTGGTCATCTGTCATTCATAAATCATCTCATTTCCATTCATCGTCAACTAATTAATAAAAAAAGAAATTACTGATTACCAAATAATGGCTTAAAAGACATGCATCCAAGCCAAAAAATCTTATTAAAACAATAAAGGCGCGTATACAATCCTGTTGAATAACGACTGACTCCATTGAAAAAGAGGTATGGGTATTTAATGTTATAATAAAACAGCTGTGAAGCATAGAATCGTTCTTCTGGGCACGGGCCCACCGTCTGTTATTCTCTGGAATCACCACACGCGCAGGACAAATGGCAACCATATTTCTCCGTGAGTTTAATTTGAATTTCTCGGCGTGCATTATCCGCGGGACGTTCACTGCGCCGGTGGGTTAATGGATCATCTGTATAACTTCCTGGTTAGCAAAATTATATCTGCTATTCGTTTCTTGTCTTCTCGACGACGCCTTGACTGCGCTGATTTAATGAAGTTTTAGCAAAAATACAAAGCCTAAATTTTTAAACGCTTAATTTTAATTATCTATGTAACTATAAAGATAGTTACATAGATAATTATAATTAAGCTATGCTAGCTAGCTAATGTAAATGTTATAATTAAATAGAATAATTAATTTATATTTATAGCTAGCGGACCCGGCCACGCGTTGGTGTGTTATAAATTAAAATGCAACCTAGCATATTATCTCTTAAGACAGAACAAACAAACCAAAATAAAAAAAAAAATCATCAAAGTCGGTTGATTAGTTTCCGAGCTCATCGCGGTCAAACACTGTGACAAGGAATTTATATATATACATAACGGCAGACGGATATTAAAGAAAAAAGCTTGACATAAGAATTAAAAAAGTGTGCTTAAATTAGATTATAAATCAAATCTAACTTGATTTTATTTATTTATCATTACTTTATCCTTTTTGAGTTCTTATGCCAACTATTAAATATTATAAGCAGTTAAAACAAAATCACAAAGTATTATACGAGAATGTTTATAATTAAGTCAGTGACAACGTGCGAACAAAAGGCATTTTTTAAAAGTATCTACTTTATGTACGCTGAATCATGAATGGATTCGAAAGTTGATGTTTGAGCTGTTTAGGGTCCGGAATCCCTCACACTTAAGAATGACCGTAGCTCATCGATTGAGATGTCAGTAACTCAAGTGGACCGAGTTCGATACTCGTTAGTGTACTGCAGACGTGGACCCAAACCTCACAAGCTTTTAACTTACCATGAAGGGTTAACTGGAGTATTAATAATGTGTATTTAATCTTATCTTCCACCTGAGTACTCGGCGAGTGGTTCTTTTTACAGACGAATTTTATATTTTATATTTATAGTGTTGGCGCATTGTTAATAATCTTTTAAAAAAAAACCTTTCACCTTCTGCAAACAACAAAATTGGAAGTAGTATTTTTTTTTATCGTCTTTGACAGTTGTTGTTGTAACCTTTCTTCTTTTAATATACGGGCGATTTCCGCAATTCGTTTTTTTTTTATTGCATAAAGTTGGTAACAAGCAAACCGCCCACCTGATGGTAAGTGGTAACAGTCACCTATAATACATGCGGCTCTTGTGAGATTCGCAGCTAAACTGCAACCCCCACAAGAACCAGAGTCACTGTACCCAGTAATTTCACTGCCATATCTTACCTTTCAAACCGGAACACAGCAATGCAAGCACTGCTGCTTTGCGGCAGAAATAGGTAAGACGGAGGTACCTAAGCAGACGACCCTGGTACAGAGTCTCCCTCCAGTTGGGCGCATGTTTTGCGTCTGCAGGGTGCTTGCCTTACTCCAGCCACCCCAGCTCTGCCAGGACGACTCACTTTTGTGACGACTTCTCGGTTGCCCAGTGAGAAAAGATGTGAATTTCAGATCCTATTGCCAAGGGTGGAGACAAAACCTATCAATTCTGAGAAAAGCTCTTAGTAGTTGATAAAGCTATGGACATTTTTCGCTTTATGCTAAAGTTTGGGCATCTAATTTCGTGACGAATTTCACCCATCCTGGATAATGTCTGAAATGTGTAGAATCTGAAATCCGCAGAAATCCATTTAGCCGTAAGTGTGTCTGGTCGGCCGGAGTCCTTTTACCGTGGGAGGTCTACTCAAATAAATAATTTATTGAATACGCGATTGGAAGCGCGATCCCGGTAGCCAACCCTTTCTTAGGGTTGTCATAATCGAACTTTCACGCATTCTTAATTTTTTGAATGGCTAATATCTCTGCACGTTTGTTTTGGGGATTTTATCCATTTGGATATGCCAGCCCTATTCTATCTTCTAACAATGCGATACTTGGTGGTACTTAGTATGACAGGCATTTCATTGGGTGACAGAATAAAAAATTTAGTTCTTACACTTCCGCGTTTTTCATACATAATAAAACTAGTTTTAACCGATTAGTGGCGCTTTTAATTATGTATTTTATAATAAAATTTATAAATAATAATAGACGTTTCGTCAAACATCTTTTATATTTCAATATTTTATTTCAAATTACTAAAAAAAATATATAAACAATATTGATTTTGCTTTGTATTAGGTTATTTTATTTTATTTACTATAATTGTTAACTTATTTTGCTGGAGGGATGTTCTAGGCAGGATTTCGATGCAATTTGGTTTATGGTAAGTTGATGCGATTGCGCAAATATAGGCTATATATCATATCTGTTAGGCTAGAATCAATATCGGTAAAAACTAATATTATAAATTACTCAATTGGTCACCATGAAATTGCGCATACTCTCTGCGAGGGGTACATAAAAGTAAAAGGGTGCTTATATCCAGAAAAATATACTGTTTCCTAGGGATAAAAATATAACTTTCTACTTTAACAAGAGCAAAGCTGCGGGAAAAATTTAGTATTATTTATATGTTGATGATAAAACATAAAACAATTTATTTTTGTACCAGGGCCTTTGGTAACCTAGCTATATTTCTGATTCTTGTATGCCAAAAGGAAACCTTTGCGTTTTTTACTACGAAACCTTCGTTATTCTACTGGAATACTCGTATATTATCATCGATATTATAATATCCTTGTTGTTGGGGGTAGGCTATTGAATTTGCCCGCTTAGTCAGGTTTCAGCTTCGGAGCGTCACTTTTAGCCTGGTTGGTTATTTTGAACTAATCCGTCCTATATTGATAAAACACTTTTAAACGGATTTTAGCGCATAAATTATTTTATATTTTATCCTGACGTTTCGACTCTTTTACAGGAGCCGTCGTGGTCCTCATATATTTTCTGCATAAATTTTATATAAATCAAATTGTTTTATTTTTATTTTTTATTTAGTAAAATGAATTTTAAAATATTGTGAATGTATAGTAGAAAATACATGACGACCATTATCTTAGTCGTGCTCTGATCACGGCTACTGAAAAGGTGTCGAAACGTTAGGATTAAATATAAAACAATTTATGCGTAAAAATCCGTAAAAAAGTGTTTTATTAAAATGTGTAACGTTCGCAGAAGTGTAAGAACTAAATAAAATATGGAATTGCCTTTGAATTAAACTTGTTTATAGAAAAATATAATGTAGCTGGAAGAATTACAGTTTAAAGTAGTTTGGGCAAGTGAGAACGCTGGCGTTTTATTGAGTATTGATAAACTTTGGGTAAAAATCCGAAAGGACGCGGGCGGCTTTATTTTTCTCAGCCGGTTAAGATAAGATAAGATAAGCGTTTATTTCCAAGAATATGGTAGTAAATATAGGTGACAAAGAATACAAATCCAGCATATTCTGTTTTTGTTCGGCGTGGAAATTAATAAATTATAAAAAAGCTAACAAAAATAAATAATCTTAACATTAGTTAATATCACAACCATATTAAAAATGTATACAATTGCATAATGATTGCCTGCCAGTACAATGAAAATTTAATTACACACTAACAAATATATATTATTGTTTCTGTCATAGGAATTCGTTAACTGAATAATAGCATTTATCTAAAAGGATTTAAAAAAAAATATACTTGAATTTGTTGGTAGGCAATTCCTTGATTTCAACTGGCAGCACATTATATTTAGATTCTGATCGCATTACAAAACGTACTTTTTCCATATATTTTCAATTTCTGAGATGGAACCTGTAATTTATGCTTATACTTATGCCATGAAGGGGAAAGTGATTAACTGCTTGATTTTTATATCTAAAGAAATTTTTGTGTGATCATAGCTTCTGTAAGAGAGTCGAAACGTCAGGATGAAATATAAATTATATTTAAAAAACCGTGATAAAGTTGTTTTCTTTTAAGAAAACTAATGTCATTGTAGACTAAATAATGTCATTCTAGACTTTCTGATTTTATTGTCGGTGGTCACGAATAAGCTACTTGACATTTGCCATGTTATTTTATACCCCAATTTTAAGCGATTAAATAACAAAATAATATAAGAATATTTTCTTATCAGCTACACCCCTGAAGTCCGCTTTTTCGAAGGCCAATTGTAAAGGTGAACCTTTTTCAGTTGTCCAGCGACCCGACCAATACACTTAGTACGATGTACCATCCATCATACCTCAATCGCCAAAAAAGCTTCCTTCAATATGACGCTCAAAAAATACTGAAAATACTGTTCGTGAGTTTAATAATTAAATGTGATTAATGATTGATGTTGTTGCAACCTCACCACGTATTTCTTTTTAAATATCATATCTTTATTATAAGCTTTTCTTTACTTTCACCTGTCCCGGTGTCTGTAATGAAATCGTGGAAGTTAAATTTGACCAGATTTCCGATTAAGCTGAAATTTTGCATTTATATGTATATTGCGGGCGAGGATATCGTCAGAGGGCGATGGAGGTCGCCCATGAGATGGACAGACCAAGTGAAGTCTGCTGTGGGTGGTTCCCTGAATGCAACAGGATGTCCACTAGCAGGGAGAAATGGCGAATGATCGTGAGGCGATTAACATCTGCCTGGGATGAAGACACGACCTCATGACCACGATCGCTCTGGTAAGAGTGTCACGACGAAGAAGAAGAAGAAGAAGAAGAAGAATGTATATTGCATGACGATATAATATTATGATGACATTGAGCTGATCTGATGCTGGATCTGGAAGGCTATAGGAAGGAAAGAAGGCTTTAAGCTATAGGAACTTCGCAATAAAACGACACAACCCCATCGAGTTTGGGCTCGTATGATTCGTATTAATGAGTACTTTGATTCTATAGCAATAATAAAAGCATGTTTAAAAATGTTTCTGTTCTTTTGATTTGATTTATCATATCTCTATTGTAAGTCACAACATGTAGATTTAACAATAAGACTCATTTATATTCATATTGAAGTGACATTTGAGTGACAACCTAATAAGGGCGTAGCAATTTATTTTCATATAAAAAAACTTGACTGTAAATACTTTCATATAATATTATATATAACATTTAACTTAAGTTTTTTTCATTAATTAGTTTGTAACTTTCAAAATTTTTTTTTTATACTATGTGTATTAAAATCTATAATAGGATACCACAGAAGATAAAAGATATGCCCTTCAGACTTTTTATACAATTAATGATTTTTTTAAATTATAATCGCTTGTAAATGTATTTTTTTCCTTTTTTATTATAGAAATAACATTATTATTATTAAAACTACTGCGTTGTATAATTGTGATTATCAAAATTGTATGTTATATGACATAATATGCGTGCTGTTGTTTATGGCTGAATAAGTAATGAATGATTTATAACATTATTCCATCTTGTTTTGTACCCTATTCGAAATAAATAAATATTGGACATCACATACAATGTTCTAAACCCAAGTTAAGTAGCAAAGAAGCTAAACTTATCTTGTGGAATTCAGAAACAACGACGGTATATCAACACCCAGACCCAAATCAATATGAAAAAGTTCGTTCTCTACAATGTCCTGGCTGGTTATCGAAATCAAGACTTCAGAGTGACATTGACAACCGGATTGCGACCCACACTACCACGGAAGTCGTCAAAGCAAATAAAGATTATTTTATTTATATAAAACCATTTTTTACGGATTTTACGCATAATTTATTTTATATTTAATCCTGACGTTTCGACTCCTTTACAGGAGCCGTGTTCACAGGATGACTAAGGCAAGGTCGCTCTGCCCGAGTTTCTTCCGCCATTTCTTCTCGGAAGGGCCTTCCAATTTCCAAACTGGTGGTAGACTCAGTAGTGTACAATGTAACTGTTGTTTTAAAATAAAACAATTTGATGTATGTATATTTTTTAACAATTAGGGGCGTATTAAAATATTGTGAAGGTAGTAGAAAATATATCACGACCATTGCTTAAGTCATCCTGTGATCACGGCACCAGTAAACGAGTCGAAACGTCAAGATTAAATATAAAATAAATTATGCGTAAAATCCGCAAAAAAAAATGTTCGTCCGTTGTTTTATTCAAACTTGTAATTTGCGCGGAAGTGTAATACTATTTTATTAATTGAAATAAATCGAATTTGTTAATTCATCATACGCCATTAAAGTCGTGTGTTTAGTTTAGGATTGCGAAACAAGCGCCGCTAATGAGAAACTTTACTAATTTGTATGCGAAAGCGTGTTGATTTGCCTGTACTCGTAGATGTGATATGAAGTTATAATTTATTTCTATAAATGTTACCGTTTATATTAGTTTATATATTTATAGTTTTGGCTTGTTTATATTTATCGTATTTAGGTATTAAGTTGCTAATAATAATACTAAGAATGATAAAGCAATAATTATAAAAAATTCTTACATTCTCACCAATTAGCCTAGCCCAAAGTAAGCACTCTGAGGCTTTTGTTATGGATACAAGGGTAAAACGGATAGACATAAGTATATGAAACATAGATATGTAATATTCATAGAAATACATATAAGTACCCATGACTTAAGTATAAATATTCGTATTCATCTCACAATTACTTGCCCCTTCCGGTACTCGAACCCAAAACCATCATTGCGAAAGGCAAGATCGCTACCGTTGCATTAAAACTAAAAATACTAGCTGCACCCGGCATGCTTTGCGATGCTCTTTTTCTGTTTTTTCAGATGTTTGTATGAAGAACGCAAGCATCTGCCCCTTCCGGTCTTGAACCCAGGACTGTCGATGCGAAAGGTTAATACCATTGCATTAAACGGTCCTCGGTGTGGCACTAACTGGTGTGAATGTAAGAAATATTATTATAATAGGAGGATTTCGTTGTAAGTAACGAGTCTTATTTTAAACTCGCGGCCGCCTGCGCCTTTGTCCGCGTGGAACAATGCAACATTACTTTATTTTTCTAAAATAAAAAAAATCTTAAATAAAAGTAGCCTAAGGAGTACTTTATTATATCAGCTACCTACCAAAAAAAGTCTCGTCAAAATGCGTCCAGCTATTTCAGAGATTAGCAGCACAGAAATATCAACACAGGTTAAACCCAGCATCACAGCTTCGTTGATTTATCCTCAACGCAGTTCCACAAACAATTAACAGTCTAAATTAATTAACATATGTCTCTGCCGAGCTCTGCTTATTTGTTACCTTGAGCGCAGGTGTGTATCATTTGTTCACATGATTACAGAGTTAGCCTTCTGACGCGAGAGAATTGCATAAGCGAAAGCGATTTACCATTTTGTTTGTTTTATAATAATATTTCTTACATTAACACCAAGCCAAGCCAAGCCAAGCAACCAAAGTAAGCAGTGTATGGCTTTAGATTAAAACAGAATAATAATGTTTGTAGTTGATTATGTATGGTGACGTATAATATTGTAAATGTAGTTCTGTCAAAGCTGAAGAGTTTCTTGCGTAACTGATAGACATACATACATATATGATAAATATATATGTAATATTTATAGAAATATATATAAAACCCACGACTCAGGTACAAATGGGACTCAAATCCAGGACTATCGATGCGAAAGGCAGGATCGCTACCGTTGTATGGAACTCGCTCGCTTCTCTCTCTCTCACATTTCATACAAGTTCTTCGGTTAAGAGTACTTTTGACTTGGTCTTTTTCAGGACTTTTCCAAGTTAATTTTTTTCTTATAATAAGTTTATTGAAGTGAAAATTTCCTAAGCGGCTTTGTGACCTTTTTGGGATGGGTAAAAAATGTTAAACTCGCGTCAGGGCACGTGACCTGATCGAAAATTCGTAAGGCGGGCGGAAAGTAGACCGCCGGCACGGCGTAGGAGAGGAAGTTATATCCCTTTGTCTTTCTACCGCGCGGCGAAATTGTATGCCTGCTCCTGTTGTGTCGCTTAAGCGGCGCACAGCGCTTGCGTGGGTGTGCGTTTGTGTTTGTTGTCATGTTTGTGTACGATAGCGCAATAAATGAATATTATATTTTACTGCATAAATTATAGTACTTTAATAAAGATAATTAAAGCAATTCATGCGAAATGATTCCCTAACCATTCCAAAATATCAAAAATGCACAACGTTAATGTTCATGTTTTCACTTCTGCAGGCACTCCCGGGGTGCTTGATTTTTTAAGACATAAAATCAAGCAATCAAATGCTAAAATAACAATAAAAAATATTCTTTTCTATGTCATCAACGAAAGCAAACAGTTTTTATGTAACACGAAATGCAATAGCCAGTAGAAGTATGACCCCGAAACTAAACGTATTTGCAATAACTCTCGACTGTGCCTTTATACCGTATTCATACGGCCTTCTGGCGTCATTTGGCAAAACGCAAAAGCCATCGAACAAAGTGTAGTAATAAAAAAACTTTGGTATAACCGCCTACTGTCCTTTCGGATAGCTTTCCAAGCAAATGTGGTGGACGAATACTGAGCTATAATTTTATTCAAATTCCACCTTTTTTGGGTAGGTCCGTTTAGTTATAGTAGTTTATATTTGTACTTTTCGGGACAGGCAAAGGTTTTAGCCATACTGCCAAATTTTGAGTAATTTCTTTTCTTTATTAGATGATGATGAGATCCTTGAATGAAATATAATCAATGAATGATGGATGAACAGTGAAATATCGCTATCCCTAGGTTTCGGTAAAGGTGTGGGATTTTACTGAAACCTCCCCGTGGCCTTCTTGAGAGAGTAGGAAAGACAACTTTCGCTGTTTTGTTTCACTTGCTAACACTCTTGCATATATTTAGTTCTAACACTTCCGCGCACATTACACATCAGAATAAAACACTTTTTTACGGATTTTTGCGCATTTATTTTATATTGTAAAAAAGTAAAATTAAAAATAAAACAATTTGACTTATATAAAATAATTTAATAATTAGGAATGTGCCCGATTAAAATATTGTGAAGGTAGTAGAAAATACATGACAACCATCATCTTAGTCATCCTGTGATCACGGCTCCTGTAAAGGAGTCGAAACGTCAGGATTAAATATAAAATAAAATAAAACATGCGCAAAAATCCGTAAAAAAGTGTTTTATTCTGACTCTTGCATATTCACAAACACTTAGTGGATAATAATCCACATTATTATGCACGAAAAGCAAAACCGCCAACGTGAAGCTTCCCGCTCCCGCCAAAATGTCGGTCCGTTTTTCCTTGGTACACAGACTAGATTGTGGTATGTACACTCCTTTGCCTGCATGCAATCTGTTTTGGCTTAAATGCCACGCACCATGGAAGATTTTTGATAAGTTTTCTTCTAAGTTTACTTATAGCTAATATAAGGTTTACAAAAACATGGTGTAAATTTTATTTATCAGATATTTATTTTGTACGGATACATTTGGGAAATAAAAAAAAAATAGTTTTTGTACTTTAGCGTTGATTCATTGAAATTAATAGATAAGGTAAACACGAAAATATGATTGCAGTAAAGTTAAGTTCTTAATTACTTATATTCGCATAATTAAATCATTTAATGTTAAAATTTTTAAGGAATTCGACCCAGCAAGTTACAAAAAAATTAACCTTTTAAATTTATGCCTGAACAAGGCGAAACGTTAGTCACTTATACTATCTATAAAATACTTGGACGAATATAACTTTTCGACGGACCCATATCTCTGGTACATCTATCAAGTTAGAATCGAATTATAATCGACCTAACATCAAGTAGGAAGGAGTTTGAACAACGTATCTATGGTCGTATAAGTAAAGTAAGTCATAATTTGACCAACAAGATTGTAAATGCAACTCGAAACTTTTTATATCTTTTTTATGTGTGACTAAGAATTGTAATGTGACGTCATTTGACATTAGTAAAGATTAAAATAATTTAATTCTTAATTAAAAAGAAAGAAAGACAGATTTATAAGAAAGAAAGAGAGAGCTACTACAAGATTTAAAATAAAAATGTAAAAGTTGGATATTAATAATTTTGAAAATATTTGCACAGAGAAATTAAACTTGTATTTCATCATATCCTGAAAAATAAACGAATTATCTAAATCAAACAATGACGACCATTGCCTTCGTCGCCTTGTCATCACGAATTTAAAATAAAGTATGCACAAATATCTGTGAAAACGTTATTATAATCAAATATGTAATATGAGAGGAAGTGTGCAATATAAAATGAATTATTTATTTATTTTATAAACTGCAAACTACTCTGATAGAATTTACTACACAAACTGTAAAATGTGAATTCGACTTCAATTCGGTCTTCGCAGATGTTTATGCTAAGCGCGCTGATCCGATAGTGTCAACTAGAAAACTATTGTGAACAGAAATAGAATTGTACCCTTCGGGAGTTCCTAGCCGCACTTATACGAAGAAACTAACATTGAGATGAAAAGAGATTGGATTTTTTTCCGGGTAAAGGTATTTTGAGCATCCACAGTTCCTACTCATATTAAGTACATGGGTAAAAGACCCCGCAGCCACGCCAGTTTTTAGACCCCTTACAATATAAAATTACAATATGTATACAAAACTTTATGACGATCGGTTATAATTATATGATAAATGGGCATATATAGGAACCCCGATTTATTTTTAACTCTATTTGTCATTAGTACACAATTTTTTGGCAAAATTTGATATATCTTGCTGACGGGCTTTGGATAATAAAATATGTAACCAAATCTAAACTGCAATGTATATCGAATTATTCCAATTGATTGTTATGTCAAATAATATTAGGACCGATTATTTAAGAGAGATCGAACGAAGTTCAACCATAAATACTTTTTAAAGCTAACGGAGTTAACTAAGCTAAAAATAGTGGGCAATATTGCAACGATTCATAGATATTAGTAGAGGTTTATTTTATTGAGTTTATTGCTGATATGATAGGTACGAGCCATCCTTTTTTAGTTTTCGAGGGGAAATTCTGTTATTAAGTAAAGCCGAGAGGCAACTATGGGTCTTGAATCTGGCGCTGCAGGAGTCATTGCTAAGGATAAAGTCGTGTAGTTCCGTGAGCCTACCTACCAAAACCACCCGCTGTACTACCGTCAACTGGTTGGTTATGGGACGCTTTTTAGGATTCACCACTCAGGTCATCCTGCCCACTTTATTCATACTGCGCTTCTTTTTCCTAATTTTATGGCTGAATGAGCTAAGCCTATAGCTTCATAAGTTAAGGTAGCATATTGTATAAAAGCAAATCGAGTTCGTTCCTCGGGTTTAAATAGTTTAAAAATAGAACCCCTCGTAGCACTCGCATTTAGCTTAACCAAGAAGGTTTAAAGGTGTGACGGGGTGAGGCCAGGAAAAATGAAAAGCGCTGGGTCGTCACTTATGTTTTTATAATATTGAAATTAAGGCACAACTGAAACAACTATACCTTTTTTATATAAACAATTATATAAAAAAAGGTAAATTACACTGAACACAAAAACAATTTCACATTTAACACTAAAACATATTATAAAAGGTAGGGCTACTTACAATAGTGCCTTAAAGAAACTTATAGACTGTTATTATCAGGAACTGGTGATACAGAATCTTGTGAATTATACAGAAAGTTAGTGTGAGCTTATTATTAATGATCAGCACTATAAATATATTTAAATAATTGTTAGCGGTGAGTCAACCGCTCTACGCGCTGACTCTGGTAAGAATGAACTTCGAGAGCTAAACAAATAAAAAGAGACGGACAGTAAATTTAAAAACGGAAACCAAGAGGAAAATGACCAGAGAAGAGCGCAATGACAGCAACGAGTCGCCAACATAGCTATGGCGCCTCGTTACAAAGGGAGTTATAATAATTTGTTTATCGCATTGTTAATTTTCTCATGCTCACCAAGTTTATGTGAATTTCTAAATAAATAATGATATAATGTTTATTAAACCAGTATTATTTAGAAACATTTCCATATTTATACGATTCTACTTAATAATAACATTTAATAATTATTTACAAATATACTTGAATAAATAGAAATCCTCTTGAACAATTTCCACTTTAATACAACCCAATTTTACCTGAACTTAATTAATGTTTCAGTGATACATAAATAATTACCTTTTCATCGTATGAATAGCAAATTAAAATAAGGGCATTATATTAGAGGGCGTTTCTCAGGGCTTAGTGACGTGAAACTCAAGAGTGATTGACGAAAGACTTTAAGAAAAATTAAAACTGTGTGATAAATGTAGGTATTGAATTAAAATTGAGTAAAAATTAGTATCATTTCTTCTTTTTTTCTCAAATGCCTCTTTTTCTCGCACATCCTGCTTGCTTGCTTTTTGCCGTATGTTATTTTAAATATTTTATCATAAATGCATAGAGGTATGTCAGTAAATAAAAGGTTTATTTATTTCGGAGTTCATCGCAGCCAAACACTGTGACGGGGAATGTTTATATACAAAGATATGCTAACCCAGCTTTTAGTTAAAATATTACTTATAATTATGAGACTTAGTATCTTTAACAAAATAAATTTATTGCTTTGTAAAGAGAAACTTACCCGTAAATATTCAAGCTTTCTAAAGTCATTGAGATGTTAGTGATTCAGTGATCGAATAGACACATATCACTCTTTTTCGCCTATAATACGCACAACACTAAGGTAGGTAACAAATTTACACAGATTCGTGTTCATAGAGACCGCAAGTTCCTTTCAACGTAAAATCTAGTTTTATTCAATTTGCCATTCATTGAAAACGTAATTAGTTCTTTGGAATGAGCAACCGAACATGATACGTGACTAGGGAAAGTTGAATTTATATATTATTTTGTTAATTAATATTTTGCTTACTTGATTAGAGTAGGTTAGGAGTAATAATTTGGCCTTCTCCTGGGACAAATGCCTTTAGGGTGCGTCTCTACCAGAGCTATGTGAAGAAGCTAAATCACCCAATGGGATTTCTTTATTTTCCTAGCTACGTGCTACTATTGGTGGAAATTTTCTTTGTACATTACTTAGCTACGTCGAACTCTTAGGCGTATATGGGGGAGTGAACTGTGATTACTTGTTGCTGTTTCTTTTCTATTGATTGTTGGATACTTGTAAAGTTGTAAAGTAGATGGCGCTGAAGTACTTATATAAATTCGACAGGCAAGTCGAGGTCTTGGTCGGTAATGCATATTTTTACTAAGTTATAAATTTCTTATAACTTTTCATCAAACGACTGCATTATTAGGAAAAATATTATGATAATGATATTTCATGTTTATTTCAATCAAAGAAACTATCAAATGATTATACATATTTATTTTCCAAGTCTCATGTTGTTAGTTACTATTGCTCTTACTCGTATGTTACGACTGGTATGTCTTTGATTGGGTAACAATTTATATTTCCGATCTCAAGATTGAATTTTTAAATGCGTTTGTTTTAGTTATCTTAAAAACACATGGTTGAAATTTGCTACTTTCCTTGTGCATACAGTTAATTACAATAATATGGCAACAGTATCACAAATCAAATTTATAATTTATATTTCAAATATAATTTTAGTTAACATATTTCTTATTAGAATGTAGCTATGAAGTGTTGTGAATTATTTGTGTAGTTTTTTTTGCGTTGTGTTGTTGTAGGTGTGTGGTTCTTTTTGTTTCTTATTTGTTAAATTTTAGGACAACTGATTGAAATTATTAATGAAGTTATTAAAGTTTCGAGAGTTCATTATTATAATGTTGTTACATTCGGGGGTCGAAGCCAAGGATACCATACTCTTCCCTGGAGCAACAACATAGTAAGAAAAAGAAAATAGAAAGATAGAGCTACAGAAAGATAGAAAAGAGAGAGAAGCAAGATAGAAGGTGTGTATGGTTAGACAATTCTTATATATTATTTACGTGTAAATAATTCTTGGTATTACCGTGTTATATCACACTAGTGGCATTGAGGCGTAACGTAGCCGACATTGCGGAAGCCCGCAAGCGCTCAGTTGAGAACGCTTGACGTATTGCGGCACTCAGTCATGCTGTTCAGAAAGTGAATTACATAGTTTTGGAACAGTCGGACTACAGTTAAAACGGACCAAAGTGATTCGTCATGCGAACACCCTTTAATTACTGCATTCATCTTCGTACGGACAACTACGACACTTGAAAGTAGAAAAAAAGTGTCGTTTTTAGAATTAGATTCTTTATTTGTGATTATGTTGGTTTTTGTCAATGTTGTAAGTGCCACTAAATTTTCTTAATAGGCAAGGTATATAAATAAAATAAAAAAACATTAATTTCCCCCATACACCTACAAATATTTCAAAATTTATAATTATTAAAAACAACATTAAATTTGTATTAAATCATAAATTACATAAAAACAGAATAATTTAATTGAAAGCAACTCAAATTAAATAATAACATTAAATGAAGAAAGTAAAATAAAATAAATAAATAAATAATCCATCATTTCCTACAATTACACCCACACCATATGTAATATGTGAAAAAAGTTACAATTCCCATTACAACAAACAAATTGAAGATTAAATGAAATAGTCTTTAAAATAATTGCATTAATTAATGACTGTTTTGTCTATATTTATAATATACTAGACTTTGCCCGCGGCTCCGCCCGCGTGGATGTCGTTTATCGCTATAGGTAAGAAAATATTTCCCCGGGAACAACTTATTTTTCCGGAATAAAAAGTATCCTATGTTACTTCTAATACCTCCAAGAATATATGTACGAAGTTTCATGATGATCGATTAAGTAGTTTTTGCGTGAAAGAAAGACAAACAGACAGACACACTTTCCCATTTATAATATTAGTATGGATAATATAGACAATATGTTGATTCATATTTACGATTATTAATTACTATTTTTGATTACCTAATTAAAAAAGAATAAGATATTTATATGTAATAATCACATTATCGTTAATAAAACATGGAAAGAAAATAACTTATTATTTGTAAATAAAATTAAGGATTTTATTGACATAAAGAATTAAATGACACACAATCACAAACCCTCTTACGAATTTATATTAATCGCAAGAAACTTCATCACGGATTATAATTAAAAAGAAATTTAATAGTATGTACTCAAAATAACTTGTTTTGAATCTTCCATAATTTTTCCCTATCAGCCATTCATGAAGTATTTTAACTCACAAGAAGAACGATTGCGATACCAACCCACTTTTCGAGGAACCATTTAAGCTGAAAATTTTCTTACTAAAAAAAAGTATTTAGCTTCGATATAAGTCATAAAACAATATACATATTTGAAATTGTTAATTTAACAATATAACACAACTTTAGCAAATCTTCTAAATTATATTTTAAGACTATTACAGCTATTGTGAAAAATAAAAACAAAAGTAAGCGAACACGAAACTCTTTATACAGAATAAATGGCGGACCATTTCATTTATCAATTTTTCAAAACAAAACTCCAGAGTATTACTAACGCCATCTATGGACAGATGCTGTAAACTGCTGTATTTAAAATTTAACGCGCCTTTTTAAAAAACAAACAGCAATTTACTCAATGTCAGCATCACGTCCCTCTGGCGTGTCCCGATGTTATTCCAATGATTTATCCCGGCGTCGCCTCCTTGCCTAATACCGCCAGAAAATGCGCCTTAAGCGTCGGCCATTAGCAAAAAACGACGTAATTTATCAACAAAGGCATCCACAGAATGCCTCTGCCTTCTCTTTAATCCTACTCTTATTATTCCTTTCTGTCCAACGCAACGAAGCTGCATAATCTGCTTTTTTAAAGCGGTTAAAGAGACAAGTGTGTTTTTCGTTGGCATTACAATCATATTTCCATCAATACCTCAGTAACTGTATAAAAATACTTATAGATAGTAATTTAACAGTAGAAAATCCTTCATATTATTCTTCCATTCAACACAGATGAGTCCGCCGGCAAAGCTGGAGACGGGCAGACTATATCTTCATATGTATTGTAATGTTAAAATAACAGCCATTCGATATAATAAGTCTTGTCAAATATATTTATTATGTGTATTTTTTGGGTTATTTGACCGAATATCGAAACATAGCTCTGATAATAGCATCTGTAATTATATCATGTGTTTCCAATGATGATAAACTATGGGTATATAATAATTCAAATTTTTGACGACAAAGCAAGTTTCGTTGCTATGTGTAAACGTAAGTTCTACAGTATTACCAGGACGATGATGACCAAAAGAATTTGGATTTGGACCAGAAGAAGTAGGATTGCGGAACACCTACAAACACCAAATGTTGAGAATTTTGACAGCGAAATGTTGAGAGCCTTGATTAGAAAACACCACGTGACAAAGTTTGAGAGCTATGATTAACCACGCGAAAATAGAAAAAAGCGGAAATACTAAAAACAGGAAAGAGCTTGAACGAAAAGGCGACGTGAAATTAAAACTATGGCTACACAGATAAAAATCAATGTAGGTACGATGAGAATCTGTTAATATCTTAATATAAAACAGTTGTATTTTTTTTGCATTCACAATGCCGTATTTCTTTAAGAAAGGTCGTGGGTTCGAATACCACCCGAAGCCTCGGAGGTGTCGTCGGAGGTCGTCTTTTACAGGCGTATTTCATATCTTACAAGCGACCCGCCCCGGCTTCGCACGGATGCAATGCTGTACAATATTATGCATGTATTATACATATAAACCTTCCTCTTGAATTACTCTATCTATTAAAAAAATCGCATCAAAATCCGTTGCATAGTTTTAAAGATTTAAGCATACATAGGGAGAGCGACTTTGTTTTATACTATGTAGTGATAATGAAACAGTTCTTAAGTATTCGTAATGATAAGCTCTCTTTCACGTAGACTTCATTTATGTCTATATGTTATTTATTATTATCAACGACCATTTGGTGCAACGGTAGTGATCCTGCTTTTCGCACCGACGGTCCCGGGTTCAAATCCCGGAAGGGGCAAATGTTTGTATGATGCATACGAACATTTGTACCTAAGTCATGGGTGTTTTTATATATTTCTATGATTATTACATATCTATTTATCATATATGTATGTCTATCCGTTACCCTAGTATCCATAACACAAGCCTTACATTGCTTACTTTGGGCTAGGCTAATTGGTGTGAATGTAAGAAATATTTATTATTATTATTATAATTTTACAACAGACACATTTAATATAAATCTGGGACTGAATTCTTGAAAGGATCTCCCTATAGTATATTTTTGTCCAATCGCTTTTTAACACAATGGTTCGGAAGAAAACAATCTTTGGTTTGCATTGTGTACCATAGAATGACAGAGGGGTGGCTCTGTTGTATTGTTATTTTTATTTGGTACAGATAAAAAACCTGGCTTGTTTTCGCCGCGGGCAAACGATATTTGCTGTTGGAACAGGCGTCTGAATAACGAACTGGAAAACAGACTGAAATTCTCTTTTTGGAAATTAATATATAGAGTTACAAGTATTGTTATGATTGTTGTTTTACATTCGTTGAATATTTGCACAATATTTTAATAATATAATCAT
The DNA here is from genome assembly GCA_927399485.1 of Calamotropha paludella. NCBI lineage: Eukaryota > Metazoa > Arthropoda > Insecta > Lepidoptera > Crambidae > Calamotropha > Calamotropha paludella. Next base: position 29,456,332 of record OV656804.1, read on the forward strand.
ACACAAGATAGGGGCTTGGCGAGTTACATACCTGGTTTTATAATTTTTATATATATCATGCATTTTTCAATGCGATCTTATTATAATAGAAAAATACTGGAAAAAATCAACTCGGGTCACAAGTGAATTCTCAGGCGGGATTTCACTTGTTTTCACTTCAATTCAATTAATTTCAATTCCCGCCAAAGAATTAACTTGTGACCTGAGTTGATATTTTCTAGTTATTCTCTATTATAACAATTTATCTTACATAACTGGTTTTCATTTCCATGGTCAGAATAACATTGTTTGATTCGTTTCTTGTTTTTGGCATTGCTAGTAATTGCCTTTATTTTAGTTTCCATGCGTCTTAACACAAGATTTAAACGGTATTTTCTAAGAAGACTGTGTCGTCGTTCATCTTGATGAAGGTTAAGGTTACTCTATTTATATGTACAAAATGTGATTGCCATTATTTCTAGATACAACCTTAAATACTATTTTTTTAACTAGAGACTCTTTAGCAAAAACGGACCTGGGTTCGAGTCCCGGAAGGGGCAGATTTTCATGTGATAAATACGATCATTTGTACCTGACTCATGGTTATTTGTATACATTTATAAAAATATAGAATATCTATGCATATATCCGTTACTTTATTATCCATTACACAAGCATTACAGAGCTTATTTTGGGGAAGCCTAACTGGTATGAGTTTATATATTATATCCATACACACACACACACATATCTTAATCTTAATATATAAAAATCCAGTGTCCCAACTCAACCGATATTGATGAAAGTTGGTATTTATGTGTAATTTGGTCCAACTGAAGAGATAGGATAGTTTTTATTTTAATTTATAACACAGCGCGCAAACGCGTGGCCGAGTCAGTTAGTATATATATATATATGTAAATTCCCTGTCAAGTCTTGACCGCAATGAACTCCGAAATTACTCAACTGATTTTGATGATTTTTATTCATTTTGCTGGATTTGTTCCAACTTAGGACATAGAACAGATTTCATTTTAATTTATAACACAGCAGCGCATGGCCGGGTCAGCTAGTATTATAAATATTATTATATTTATTTAAAGCTAATAATGAAACCATGTCAAAGGTTTGTCGTCAGCGTGAAAAGTTACTTATATATTAGCGAAAAGGAGTTTGATTACTCTTTGAACACAAGATTCTACATAAATAATTTACGGATGACCTTGGAATAATTGCTTCGCCAGAAGGAGTAAGTCTGATGGTATCTAATTTTTAAAAAATGTCGAGTAATCTTCTTAATTATCACTTAATTAAACGTTAATTAAGAAATGTGATACTTATTATTTTTGCTTGACCAGCAAATATTTGGAGGAAGTGTTTCTTTATACTTTGAGGTTTCTGAAGAAATTTGTTTTCGCTTTTCACTGGAATGAAATAAGATCTTCAGCTTTTTTAAAAGAACTATGAAGTGGGTTTAGTAAGGAACATTCTAGATAAATATTGCGATTATTCGTATCGTAGTTTATTATAGTGAATTAGAAAAAGAGTTCGCTAAACTTAGACGCTTAAGTGACCATCATATTGGAGGTAATCTTTTTTAAAACCCATCTAAACCGTTCCAAAAATTAAACGGAAAGTAACCATTTTTTCTATAATTCTCTTTCATTTAAGTATGTAATATTAAACCAAACTGTACACTTATAGAAGAGTTTATGCTGTGTAAGGTACCTTCAAGTTTGCGACAGACTACGTGCTACGAATATCAATGTAGTCTTGCTACGAGCCTATCTAGCAACTTTAATCTTAAACATGAAGATTATATATAACAGGACATGCTAAAAATAATTATATAAAAACCGGTAGCACGTTCTAGTTCAAGAAATGAAACGTTTTTTTATCGCACTTTGAAATGCGTTTTTTATTTAATATTGACTTTTATATTATATTTTAGGGACCATGTCCACTGGAAGTCTCCTTAGTATTTGGTCATAGTTTTTCATTTTATTATAGAAGACAATTGATGAAAATTGAAAATGAATCAATACCTTTTCAACCGGCACACGTGTTTGTGCATCGCTTGCTTTAGTTTAACATGAGACCAAATATCATGTTAAGTATTCAGTGATTTATAAAATGTCCACTGTTTAACAAAAATGAATCAAAATATTAAATCTTTGTGTATTATAGTGTATCACAATTATCGTTAAATTGTTTTTAAAACCTCAGAGTTTGCAAGTTTTTTTTAATAGTCTTATTCATGAAATCATAATGGGTGTTAGATTTAAATTACCCCTATAAAAACAACCATATCTCGGAGCCCATAAGTGGGCTAAAAAATAAAATTAATGATGGCTATTATTTATTTGGCATTTGCGACTTTTGTTTTATTATTCTTTATTGATAGTGTTTTAATTTACTGTTTTCTGTTTCATTTTATTTTGTTTATTGAAGCTGTGGTCCCCTGGGAAACGTCATTCAACGTAGATCAATTTTTTTTTGGATTTCATATGGTGTGTTCTTTTGGATGCTAATCCCGGTTGCATTTACAGATGTTAAGAACCAATAATTTGCTATGGCTTCACGTAGAGGTTCTCATCTATAAGTCTTTGCTTCAGCGATGAGACATCAAGTGGTCGACAATTATTAATGCTTAATGCGATGTATAAATATAAATGCCAGCTTTAATTATCGTATTTTAAACTTTATTGTTAATTATAAAACAGTAACAAATTTGAACTGCTGGATTATAAACTGTTACATTTATCTTAATAAAATGAAATGTACAATAAATTTATTACTTCTAGTATGCTTATTATCATTTCGCGCATATCTTTATTACGGTGTAATGGTAACAAATGTATATCCAAGTCTCTTATTCTAAATATTCACTACGGCGCATTATTTATTGTTAGTTAAGTAGCTACGAGGCTGCTACGGACTACACGCTACGAATTTCAAGTAGCTTTCGTAGCTTTGATAATGTCTCTTAGTAGGACATTTGACTTTGTGCAAAAGTATTTATATTTGTATAGGGAAAATTTGTATTTTAACGGCAATATCTTGTTGTGCCTGGCGTGTTCCGCAACGTTCTTTTATTTTGTTTACCATTTTTGTTGACCATTTTTCAGACTCATTTATGCTGAAAATACTAAAGAAAAGCATGTGTGCAATTCACACGTTCAAAAATAAACCTTTAAAAATTAATACGTACACGTATACAAAATACCACGGTTGCTGTGATGCCTTCTCTCAAGCTTTGTACTACGCGCGCACACAAACACGTATTAACACACGTACATAATGCTTCCTACCTCATTTTCTCCTACGTTAAATCTTATGAATTTATGTATCTGTCTCTTTTTACTGTCGCTTTTTCGTTTCATCGACTTTTAAATCACAACAATGCTAAAGAAGTTTTCATTTCAAAAAGTGGCGATAGTTACTCCTTATATAATAACCTATTTACAGAATATCACTGTTCTGTGTATACTACCATAAGAATTTAGTTCTAAGTTGTTATTTTGATATTGCAACAGACAGACAGTTTATTGGGTATTGTAAATTTTAAAACTAAATTATGTTAAGATTCAAACAATAGTGAAGGACAGAGATTATAATCAAATGAATGAAGAGCCTATATCCAATTACTTTATTGTCTGAAGCAATGCCTGTACAAGTTTGCCAGCAAATACGGGTACGTGTCAATATTAGTTCATGTATCAACATAACGTGTCTGAACATATTAACTTTTGATAATTGTTCTTGAACTCTATGGAAAGTGATTGAGTTGAGATTTGGTTGACATCTCTTGAGTGTCTTTAGATAGATAGATGATTTGTATATTTGCATCATAACACACACACGCATTTCAACAATTAATCTTTAGATAGATACAATTTTAAATTTAAGCGTGTGTAAGGAAATAATATTTAAATGATTTATTTTAGCACATTAATTATATATTAAAGTAACTACTACTAAGTTTCGTAGTTATCGTTGGTTTAATAATCGATTGTTCAATCGATTATTGACGTTAGTAGTAACTATAAAAGTGGTTAGTCTGTGGCTGTCAATTAATACTCCGACTTGTCATACCTTTTTGGTCGCTGGCGGCATTAACTCGGGCGATGCGGCACTGTGAGGTTGTCTGACCTTTTACTAAACGGTTACAATCTTCGAAAAGCTAATAGAATACCAAACTGCTGAAGTAAGTAGCATTGGCTGATTATTTAATATTACTATGAGTAAGTGTAGTGCTTGAAAAGGGTTAGGACTAGTAACTATTCTTATAAAACATAAAACGATGTAAAATAAACGTGTCAAGAAGTTAATTTTAGTATTATATCACGGTCTCTAATAATTCAGAAGTGGGATAGGCAGGTATTCTTCCGAATCACTTGCTTATCCTGCCCACGTGATTTTACAGACAAAGCAAATGTTCGTTCCTTTTTACTTTAAATCTATCAATAGGTATCGTGTTCGCCATTGGTTTTCATGGTTTATACTTCAGTTTAAGAGAACGTATCAAAGTTTTTTTTTACCCCTGTATCAGTTTTGTTACGCATTTACTAAGATAATGTTATAGTAAAAAAAAAGTGTAAGATTTATATTTTTGTAATATATGTGATGCGAGGGTCCAACTCAGACTAGACCGTTTTTACACCTATATTATATATCTTTAAAGTACCTCTGGGATTTCTAAGGGGGTCAAAAATTTCATTATTTTTACGCTACGATGCTTAGTTTTTGAGATATTAGCTATTTTAGTTCGAAATATAATAATTTTCTGCTCTATGAAATCAAATTCTTTTGCGTTTTTTCTCCTTTTCATTCACCCGCATAGTTTTAATGTCAAATGTTTGAGACAAATATACAGAATTTATCGAAATAGAATTTGAACTGATGGTTACCTTTACGGTTGCGAGTTCTAGATATGGAGTACGGTACTAAAGAAATATCAACTATCGATCCTGATGGCGAAGGTGTGCATACCGACACTGAGACGGAGAACGCCACTGCTAGGTGCAGTACCCATGGACGTTCTCGGCTGCGGTCGACTGGCTTGATAAGTGAGGGAGCGGAAGGGAGCCTGAAAGGTAGGCAAAGCCGCAAGCACTTATACAATAGATTAATATACTTATACAATGATAAATCTAGCACCGTAATCCCGTTAAGTGGGAGGCCATCGCGTTTATGAGGGCGTCAGTTGAGAGACCCAAGCAGTATGGGCGTTTTTTTTGAAAACCGTTACGTAAAGGTTTTGAAGTTTCCATAACGTTATTAAAAGCAGTTTTCAGTTTTGGTTATCACTACCGCGGTTGACAACTCAGAGTAAGTTGACGAGGATTTGGATACTTCAAAACGAATGAAAACTAAAACGCTGTTAGCTAACGTAACGCAAGTTTTTGTTTTAAGTTTGGTTTTACGTAACTATGGTTATGACGTTATCCCTTCGTGCTTTTACTAGGCTAAGGACTAGTTTGTTAAAATTAAAATGTATGAACTATTAATTTTTAATGTAATGTGAATAAATGGAGATTAAAAGCTTTTTTTGGCGCATTTAAAAATAGTCCTATATACAATAATTTTTATTTCTAATTTTTTGACAACATTTCTGAGAACATTGCAAAATTATTTGTTTTATTATTGCGTTTATAACTATTTTGGCGCATTTAACCGATCATAGCAGCGCGGCGCGGCGCGCGGTTTTCAATTTTGGTTGCATTGCGTTGGTTATGAGAAAAACGGTTTTATGTTTTGCGGTAAGGTTACGTTTTGGTATGAAATTCAAAACGGTTTTTAGTTATGTTTTTGTAAAACCTTCTCATGCGTAACGAGCAGGGAGTCATCGAGGCAACGTCTTAATTGCGGGGAGTCTCGATGGCAATGCTCTAGAGTCAATCTATATCTATTGAGCGTATATCGCAATGTAGTCGAGTTGATGATGTAAAAGGACGAACGTATCGTAGATTACGTAGAGGATCAAAGCATAAGTCATTCACGTAGCAGTTCTGAGGAATGCTCACAGAATAAATTTCGTAGCAGTTCGTATGGACGCCAACGTAACAAGTAACGCCATCCTAGTAGCAGTTCAAGTAATGATCGTTATTCAGCTAATAAATGGAAAAAAATGAATTCTCGTTACCCTGACGTTAGTACGTGTAGTCGTAGAATTAGACAAGAGCTTGAAAGAAATAGTAACATAGATATACCAATAATATTTTAGATAAGTTTTTAGACATTTTAAAGAGTATGAAGGGTCATACTTCCCCAAAGTTGCCCTTGAATAACGTTCTATCAGAATTTGACCCAATGTTTAGACATTGGGGTACGTTAAGACCCAATGTCTAAGGGTCAAACTGTGTTAATGTGACTGACAAAAGTGGAGGAGTGTGCTGACATTATGGTTGGAGTGAAAAATAAATTATTTACTTTACTCTTCCAAAGCTAACTGGCGTAGCAATGACATTCGAGATAAAAATCAAAAAGACATTGTAACCAAGCAGGATGAAAACACAAGTTTTTGAACTAGGGTCATCAGGGGAGTTTAATTCTAAATATATTTTTGACATTTTAGTCAATGATATACATATATTGTATCATATTGATTTAGATAGCCAATGCACGCTAATAAGAGTATATGAAACAAAGAAAAATTGAATCTGTTAATAGATACCATAGATTTACTTTTAATGAAAGCTATTGGAGGTTATCATGTGAAACCGTAAAATAGGTCTAGGGCTAAGATATCCGTACAGGGAAAACGGGAAAACGTTGAAATACTTGTAATTGAAGATCATGTTTTAAAATATCCTAATTTGTTGGGACATACATACGTTTACTGAGTTACCTAATATCTTGATCATTAAAACACCTGAACAACTTATTTTCAAAAGCACAATCCTAATAAATTAATTTTACGTGTCTGGGAGACAGTGACATTGACTTCGCGTGAAATAAGTTCAATAAAATTAGACTCAAATGATGGATATGAAGTGGTGTGTATGTTAGTGGTTCTTTGAGAGGATGTAATAACCAAGAATATTACCTTTTCCCAGGGGAATATTCATTTAAGTCTGGATTAGTGTTGTTATCGTTTACAACGCGTGCGATCAAGATTTAATTTTTGCTAAAGATACGTTAGTTATGCGAGCCAATCGGGTGACTGGTAACTGTAAAGTATATGCTGTGACTTTAGATAACGCTTATTCAGAAGAAATTTTAGTTTGCGGGCACAACATTACTAGTGCAGAACAGGCCTTATTACGGTCACTTGTGTTAAAATATAACTGTTGCTATTCATCAGGACTTAAAGATCCAGGTTTAACGAACGCGGGGGAGATGGTGATAGAGGTAGAGAATAGTGAGCCGGTTGTATACAGACCATATAGAATGTCCATTGCCGAGCGCAATGTTTCTCGCGATATGGTTAGTGAAATGTTAGATACTGGTATTATTCGAGAACCTTCCTCACCATACGAGCCCTATTGTGCTCGTTAAAAAGTTACCGCGCCTTGAACAGACTGACAAAGAAAGATCATTATCCTCTACCCCGGGTTAAAGACCGGCCGGATAGGCACGCCGGTAACACTTTGTTTACTTCTTTACATTTGGCATCAGGATATTACGAAATCGCTATCTTTTCCGTGTCTCAAGAGAAGACTGCGTTCATTACGCCGGATGGAGAGTATGAATTTACTCGAATGCCATTCGGTTTTGTGAACGCACCTTCCGTATTTCAAAGAACTATGAATAAAATACTAGCATAAGCAAAAATAAATTATGCGCTTATATATATGAATGACATATTGATTCCATCTCGTACGTTTGAAGAAGGTCTTAGTAGGCTCGAAGAAGTCCTAATTCTTCTACAAAATGGGGGGTCTCACTTTGATTCTAGTGGTAATAGGCCCGGCGCCCGAAAAACTGAGGCAGTATCTATGTTCCCAACCCCACGGAATCAGCACGAAGTAAGGCAATTTATCGGCCTGGCCGATTTTTTTTTCAGAAAGTTTCTTCGTGATTTTACTGTTATCTGCAAACTATTGACAGACCTTTTAAAGAAAGATGGCACGTGGAAATGGCTGGATGATCAAGAGCAAGCGGTCAAATCATTAAAAGATGCTCTTGTTACCAGGCCGATTTCAGTCCTTTATGACCCTAAACGCGAATCGCAACTTCATACAGACGCGTGTAAATATGGGTAGCAGTAATCTTATTGCAAAGAGGCGATGAGGGTCTGTACAGGGCGGTCTCGTATTTTGGCTGTAAGACTACATCCCATGAACAACGGTTACATTCGTTCGAACTAGAAACTCTTGCTGCGGTAGCTTCTTTCGATAGATTTCGCGTGTAATTAATAAGTATCCCATTTAAAATATTAACTGATTGTAACGCGTTACGGACTACCTTAACGAAACGAGATTTAATTCCTCGTATAATTGCGACAGAGTATGAGAGCCCGGAACCGGCATGACCCATGTTGATGCTCTTAACTCGAAATCCAGTAAGTAAAGCAAATATAGACAATCGTATTCTAGACGTACTTACCACTGAGATTGAAGATTGGATTGCGACCGTGCAATCCAGTGACGATGTATTATCTCGTATTAAGCGAATATTATGCCGATCAGAGTCAGAGAAGGTTGTCGAAATTGTAAAAAAATAAAATAAAAAAAAATTATAAAGAACGGTAAGGTATATCGTATAACTGGTCTTAATGGGGATGATGGTTTACGAAAGGTTGTGCCGAAGGTAGTCCGATGGCAAGTAACAGAGGTAAAGCACGACGATATAGGGCATTTTGGTTTCGAAAAAAAAAAACTTTGGGTAGGATCCAACAGTCCTTCTGGTTTCCTAAAATGAGACGTTTTGCAAAGATGTATGTGCGGGCGTGTTTTGAGTGCGAACAGCCAGGCGAATTGTAATACGTCTATCCTATCCCAAAAGTCGAGTTTCTTTTTCACACGATCCACGCTGATCATCTAGGCCCCTTTATACGTAGTAAGCGGGGCAACGTATATCTTCTCGTTATAAGTTGTGGATTTGTGGACAAACTCATTCGTATTACGGTCTTTAAAAATACTAAATCGGCCACGTCAATAAGAGTTCTCAAGGAACACATGAGTTATTTTGGTACACTGGTTAGGCTCATCACTGATCAAGGCATTAGATTCACAAGTAATGATTTCCGTTCGTTCTGGAAACCTTAAGGTGTCATACACATTTTTAACGCAGTATCCACTCCGCGGGCCAATAGCCATGTAGAAAGATTCAAATGGACGCTTTGTCTACTAAGAGTCATGGTTAAGATGACAAAGGCTGAGATGAGCATATACCAGACATACAGATCGGGTTAAATACAACGAAACACAAAACCACAGGCAAAAGTCCTTCGGAACTGTTATTGGTTGTAGGATTAAAAGTAGTTCAGAGAATATTCTCAATGAAGTTATTGATGAAACAGTAAACTGGGGAGCTTGATAATATTAGACATGAAGCGGGGGATCGAATCCGTATTGAACAAGCTAAAGATAAAACTAATTTCTATGCGAAACGTTTAAAAGACGTAGCTTTTTCAGTAGGGGACTTAGTAAGCGTTAAACCAAAAACGCCAAGTGACGCTAGGTCTAAGAAATTGGTAGTAAAATTCCAGGGACCCTACAGAATTACGAAAGTCCTGCCAAATGACCGGTATTCTAAAAGTCATAACGAAAACGTGATAACGGTCGATAAACTAAAACCATGGCTTAGTTTTGATAATAATTACGGTAGTTCACAATCAGATAGCGACGAAAGTACTCATGAAGTCTAGGCTTTGGTTCTTTATAGCTAGTATGACCGTTACTTTACCCTATGCTATTAATCTGTTTATTTTTACTGTCAAAGTTATTGTAACAAAATAACTAACACTTGTTTATTTTTATAATTTGTTATCTATCTCCATTGAGATTGCATGATAATGTTCTATGACGTAAGTAGAATCATTTCATATTTTTATTTTATATCTTATAGAATCATTTCGTTTAGTGAAATACTTTGAGTGTGTAATTATTTGATAACTACATATTTGATTTATCATTAAATTTTTTCATTAATTAAAATAAAATCCAGAAATTAACTGTTCATTCAAAAAAATAATAATGTGATTGATTATAATAGAAAATTTGGAAATAAGTTATTTATTTATAGTTTACTAAACTAACCTTAGACATTTTTTTTTAGGAATAAATATTTCATAATAATAATTATTTATTTGGGACGTCATTTAGAATTGATCTCTTTGTCATCCTAGGTATCTTTAATTAATAATGTTTAGGTTTTATTATTTAAAAGCAAAGGGACTTGCTTCAGCAGGATGGCCGAGCTGTAAGGAAATAATATTTAAATGATTTATTTTAGCACATTAATTATATATTAAAGTAACTACTACTAAGTTTCGTAGTTATCGTTGGTTTAATAATCGATTGTTCAATCGATTATTGACGTTAGTAGTAACTATAAAAGTGGTTAGTCTGTGGCTGTCAATTAATACTCCGACTTGTCATACCTTTTTGGTCGCTGGCGGCATTAACTCGGGCGATGCGGCACTGTGAGGTTGTCTGACCTTTTACTAAACGGTTACAATCTTCGAAAAGCTAATAGAATACCAAACTGCTGAAGTAAGTAGCATTGGCTGATTATTTAATATTACTATGAGTAAGTGTAGTGCTTGAAAAGGGTTAGGACTAGTAACTATTCTTATAAAACATAAAACGATGTAAAATAAACGTGTCAAGAAGTTAATTTTAGTATTATATCACGGTCTCTAATACGTGTGTTAGATTTATTAACTATAAAGTATGATAATTAAGTATTTTACACATGTTTTCTTGTTTAACTTAAAGAAAAGCATCTTTTGCTTGCTTGTATGTAAATGACAAATTGTTTTCAATAAGAATCATATAATTTACCAAAGCAAAAACCAACCTTTAAGTAATCTAAACTCTGTTTTCACATATCCATTAATATCTCCAATTTAATCAATGTGTATTGTATAAATAACCTTATAATTTGTTCCCATTAAGTTATTTTTGCAATTAAAAGCTTAATATCCTAGTTAACCTCCTTTAAATCTATTTTGATATAATTAAATCATAGTCAATTTGAAAGAAATTGTTAAATAGAGCCAAATGAATGACGTCAGAGAATATCGTCCATGTGACGTCACTTGTTTGTCACCGCCTTTAAAAGACACACCGCACGGACCTAAGCTAAGTATACAATTATTTAGTACATGTCAGGAAGACATACTACGTACCGCTTGTGTGTTGGTATATAGGTACAATATGTTCTTATTATCGAACCCTGAATTAAATTAGTAAAGTGTATACCTCGCTTTGTTACTTGATATTTTAAAATGTTTTAATAAGGTTATTTTGGATAGCTCCACACTATTTTACTAAATGTTTAAGTAAATGAAGTTATTTTGGATAGTTTTATGTTCAACTAAATTATGTTGATAAATGTTTAAATAAATGTTATTCCATGACATTCTCTTATTTGCTTAAATCATTCTATGATTATTTGTTTAATGAGATTAAAATACTCTTTTATAGTATTCTGCCTTTTTCTCTTCTCTATTTTTTTTTAATTTAATCTCACACGTGCGTGCCGCAACAACGTAAAGGGGTGAAGCTCAGCGATTCCTTTGCTCTGAGAGCAAAGGACTGATTTCCAGCTAGATATAAAATATGCATTTAAAACCTACGCCTCCGAGTCCCAACTAGCCCCCAGATGGGGCTCGGAGGCGTAGTGGTTTTTTACATGTGTATTTTATATTTTACAAAAATATTGCATTGTGAATGCAAAAATATAAATGAGAACACACGAGACCATGCAACAGCGCGAACGTGAAAACCTACAGAATAAGTGTTATTATAGAACAAATAAAAAACATGATTGTTTAAGGTAATACTTGAAAATTAATGCCATTATAGATTAAGTTATAAAAATAAATCAGATTGCATTATTAATAAAATAATAATTGATGAAAGAAATATTTTTTTATGTTAGTGATTGCCTATACTTCTTCTATAATTGCTTAAATGCTCACATTTTTACCTTCTTACTTTAGTAAAAAGACGAGAAGTGACAAAAGTAGTATCTACTTAAAATATTTCATGATAAAATTGAATCTCCTGAATTTCATTCAAAATTGAAATTTAATATTCCGACTATGTCTGCTAGGCACTACACTCCCATTCGCGTTCCACTGGTCTTGTCAAACTATCGCTGAAACTCCGTCCTGCTGCGAAAGTCTTAATGATTTGTGCAAATGTAAAAACTTTGACATTCACCACTCTGGTATGGCAACTACGAGGCGTTTACTTTGTGTGGATTTGTGCAGTAAATTAAACCTTATTTATATCTATTTTACTACAATGAGTTTGTTAAATAGAGTTTAAGATCAGGTTTTAACTAATTCATTATTTTTTTTATTATCTTATTTAAACATGAATACCTATTATTAGCCTATTGCTTTAACCGATTCGTTGCTGATGGCACGCCTGTCGTGTCATCACTTTTTTTGCGTGTGGTGTTAACCACTGAAACCGCGTCATTTTTAAATCGATGATAAGTCCTTTAAATTAAGTTTTAGGGAAATCTACCCAGAATAAAACTATCTTCATTTTTCACGTAAATCAAGCTCGTAGCCTTCGTTTCTGTAATTGTATGTAGCAACGAATCGGTTAATATAAATGATATATATTTTGTGTGTTTGTCGTTGGTCTTCCGAAAGTAGTTTTTTATAAGGTTTCCAAGAACCACAACTTTTTCTCACTAAGACGTGTTATAGAAGATTAACAGCATGTTATTATACCATATCTTAAAATTGAGTAGATATTTAAAATGCAGATACAGTGAACAAACAGATTAAATAAAAGTAAAAATCTGGTCGAATGCTCTACTCACTGAGCTGCCTAGATGCTGGTAAATGCTTCATAATTTACAAGTGGATTTAAAATTTCTATTATGAGCTAGTATCGTTCCATCAACATAAAATTAATAATGTTTATTCATTTCATTGTTCATATGTGAACAGTAATCTATGGAATCATTAAATCTATTATAAAAAATCTATTACTATTTGAAAAGTACTGTATACAAACACATGTATACATTCTGTTTGAAAAAAGAAGTCGAGACGGGCCTCTAGTACTTAATACTCAAAAAATTATTACATTCCATAAAGAAATAAATAAAAAAGAAAAACTATTAACACACACACTTACGTACACGTACAAGGGACGTAACAATGTGATAAACACATATAAGAACTTAAAACTGCTGTGTAGGGTCAACAAATTCTCTATCTCAGCATTTTGTCATTAGTTACAACAGCTGTTACATTGTTTGTTGGATACACCATGGATTATGATATATCATCGATTTAGTAATTATAGTGGACAGTTAATATTTTATTTATATTAATATTTTTATAGTCTACTAGCTTTTACCAACGTCTTCGTCCGCATTTAAAAAAAATCAATAAAAGTATCCTATGTTACTTCTTATACCTCCAACAATATATGTACGAAGTTTCATGATGATAGGTTTAGTAGTTTTTGCGTGAAAGAAAACCAAACAAACTTACATTCACATTTATAATATTAGTAGCTATAATAAATAGGGAAAAACAAAACCGCTTAATACTACCATCGCGGGACGAACATGCTTAACCATACGATCGGTGCAACGGTTACGATCCTACCTTTGGGACCGACGGTCTTGGGTTCAAGTCCCAGAAGAGTCAGAAATTTATGTGATGAATACGAACATGTGTACCTGATTCATGGGTATTTATATATATTTCTATTAATATTACTTATTTATGATATATGTATCTCTATCCGTTACCCTAGTATCCATAACACAAGCCTTACAGTGCTTACTTTGAGCTAGGTTAATTGGTGTTATTGTAAGAAATATTATTTATTATTAATGAGTTCTTCGTAGTGCGGCAAACTTCAAAGGATTAATTTGAACTGCCACATCTTACGCCCCAGTTTGGAGGCCCCAGGTCAATCAAGTGTTGGGAAATGTTGCTCCAATGTGGCGGGCAGCTGGAACTACTGAAAGTTTCGAGAGGCCCTCTATGCCTTAGTTTGTTTGCGATAATTGGAGTTGTAATTGCTCTGATAGTTGCTTTAATAAGCAGATTATAGATTGAGTTAAAAAAAAAAGTTTTAATTTATTGCAACAAAGACGGAGTTAATGTTCCCTGGTAAGTTTTGAAACCAAACGAGAGAAGGAATAAGAAAACAAATTCACTAGAAAATACTGAACCTATAAAAATATAAACAAATAAAGTAATAATTTAAAATACGAGACAAAAATATAAAGTTACACATTATCTGTTTTGGAACATCTGGACACGTTTTACTTAGTGAATGTTTAAAATAAGACTTGCTCTTTTAATTTGACCTTATTTGATGTTCACAGCATCGATCTTCTATTCATCATTATCTTAGCTGTAAGGAGTCTACTGTTGGATGGATGCCTCCTTAAAAAAAAGGGCGATTTTCTATAACATCCACGCAAAACAGGCGAGTTGGAGACCGCTGCAAAAGGTCATACTTCTGCTGCTCATTTCGTTGTCTACCGAAGGTGTATGGTAACTACTGACTCACTATCATTATGTGTCTTCTACGACTGCCTTGAGTGTATACAGTTGGTTCTATTCCATTATACATGTAACCGCATAGCTTTAATTGTAATAAATTGGCTGACCCGGTAACGCGTTGCTATGGTAACGCGTATACAATGGAAAAAGAGCGGGAAAAGGAGCGGACAGACAAACACACTAACAACAAATTTGTGTTCTTAGAGTATATACTAGTTGATCTGGTAACGCGTTGCTATGGTAACGCGTTGTTATGGTAACGTTAATTGATACAATGGAAAAAGACCGGGAAAAAGAGCGGACAGACAAACACACAAACAACAAATTTGTGTTCTTAGATTATAGATTCATTTATACTCCTGTATCGTCGCCTGAAGTACGCGTCATGTATATAAAACCCCATCTAACAAGTGCATTCTGATGGAATAGAACGTATCGCAAATTAATTTTACTCGTTACCTACCGTAGTAGCTGTCCACGTTTCACACTTTAACATAACGTCATTAGCCGACCGACGTAAACTTATCCATGACAGGTTAAGTTGCCCAAATCTACTTCAACGGATAAGCCTCTTTGTCCCATATCATATCCCTAGACATCCCTTGTCAAACAGCTTCAGTTTGCCTCGCTGTAGAACCAATCTTGGTCGGTGCGCTCCGTTGTACCGGTGCATGCGTACTTATAAGCAGGGATTCAAAAACACCATTATAAGGATACACTTTCATAAGGGTTACTAATGGAATCTGTTACAGAATTATTCCTGTATCACTTATTTGGGTGTTTTGAACCTGTTTTGCGTCGAACACTTATAAAAGTGTAACAGATATAATGTTTTTTGTTACCAATCTGTGAGAAACTGTTTCACGTTGAACTATCTTTGTGTATACACACTACACCAACATGGGCATTTCAAAGATTTTATCCAAATCATAAGTGAGCTGTCGCATAGTTATGCCAATGTGAACCTTATTGACTGTAACAGATATTAACACTTATGAACCGGTATTTTCTAAAACAGATTTAAAGTGTTACAGTTTCTTTCTGTTTAACTTTTAAAAGAGAAATGAAAAACAGTGTTCACAACACTCTATTCGGATACCGCTAAAATCCCTGCTTATAAGAAATGGAGAATATCGACTTATTTTATCTCTCTGATTTCTCATTTAAGTAGTTGTGTATGGAAAAATTTTATGGAGATCAATTTAATCATGTTTAATAATGATAAATAAGCTTGTTTTCTCCTTTAAATCGAATGTTCTTCCAATATAACTCAAGGTCAAAGTCTATACTCTGATTCTCTGAACAGATTAAGATCTATATGTGTGGACAAACCTCCATAATTTAAAAAAGTGAATATGAAAGAACCATCTGTATTTTACTAAGTTAGTTTATATAACTATAGGATTCTTACTTTTCATTGTAAAATAAATCTGTGTACTTGTAATGCTATTGCTGTTCTTTCTTGTAGCGTATGTCGTTGTCGCCTCTAATTAAGGTTTCACTTGATGCTTGCAAGCTTGTTGATCACTTTAATAAATAATGTTTATAATAAGTTATCACATGGTCTATCTGTGTTCAACTATGTACATGACTTAAAAATATTATTGGTTTAATCAAATAGTAAATGAAAAGAAGAAATGATTTATTTACCAATAAAATAATGACTTTTAGTCTAGTCGTGTTTGTATGGATATATTTCAATGTGTAAAGATATAAATAAATAAAAATTTTGCTCACATTTGTAAAAATATATTTTGCTTTTCTTTGAAACACGTTTTTATACCTTGTGTTTAATTATATTCTTTGTCATCTGCGTCAGTTGTATATTTAGACAAAATTTGTTTGAGTTTATTTATACCACGAAATTGTTTAGTGGAATAAAGTTCTTCTAAAAACTCAATAAAGGCCAAAAAATAGTTTTCTCCTAATGGAATACCTTAGTCGCTTTAAGAAAGCGCTTCTTTGTAAGTAACTTTTCGTGGAATATGTATCGAATAACGTTAAAGATCAATAAAACTTACTTTATAAGGAGAAAGAGGCTTTAGTATCCGTTACATCAAGGGCTTCCCGGAACTTCAAAATCTATATGAAGAATTCATTCACCGTTTGAAAAGTATATTGTACAGTCAATTAGTTCTCCTGGTCAGTAAGATTTTTTTGCTTTCTTGACAAATTGGGCACCCTCGGGATTTGAAGTGGGAGGTTGTGAATCCTCCTGGATACTGCAGCCCGGTTTCGAAGTTATGTCAGATTCTATTGACTAAATCCAAACTGAGGTTGGCTGGTACCCGGGAAAGGTCAGAAGCCTTCATCGGAAGTGACCGCCACCTCAAGAGAGAGAGCACAAATCTTATTACGATGTCATTCATACCACTACTAGCTGGTTCACTTTAACACAGCAACGCTAGGCCCCACGTTGCTGTATTATAAATTTAAATTAACCTATTCTATGTCCTAAGTCAGAACAAATCCAGCAAAATGAAACAAAAATCCACAAATTTAGTTGAGAAGTTTCGGAGTTCATCGCGGTCAAACACTGTGACAGATATTTTTTATATAAAAGGACTGGCTGACCCGGCCACGCGTTGCTGTATTATAAATTAAAATGAAAGCTATCCTATGTCCTAAGTTGGAACAAATCCAGCAAAATGAAACAATAATCATCAAATTCAGTTGAGTAATATTCGAGTTCATTGCGGTCAAACACTGTGACAGGGAATTTTTATATAAAAAGATGTCTAAACGTATTAACTTTAATACTGCCAAGTAGCGAGAGTACAGCGCCATCTCTTGGTTGCAATCACAACTTCACACTTTTGTGTCACTTATTTTGAAACTATTTTATATTTGTGTAAATAATATAGCAGTATATAACATTATTCCAGTAAAGCAGGTTATATTTTATGTATATTGTTCGATATTGAAATAAAGTAGCACTAAACATGTGAAATATTATGCGACAGAGCTCTCTATTGTTCCATTTCGCATGAAAGTGCATTTCTCTATGTGATCGGATTTTATATTTCTATTTCAACATTTTCTTCGCAAGCCTGTATTAACATTTATCTGGTTTTTCAGCACCTCGGAAGAGTTATTTTAAAACAATTGAAAATAGCTATTGCTGAAATATTGAACACAAAATAATATTGATATACTGACGTTTTTGTTTTAAACTAAATGCTGACTTTTCTTTAATAATTATTTTATCATTTTGAAGATATTTTACTGCATTCTTTTTTTAACTACTGGTATTGCGAATAGGATTAATAAAAGTGATATCATTCCATGTGTTTGATTGTGTTTGGATTGGAAATTACTATTTTTATTCAAAATCAAAATTTAATTTTGAGATTTTTTTGTAAGTTCATATCTATAAAATGTGTTAATTAAGAATATAAATAGAAATATGATTGACCATATCTATCTTTTATTATTTGTTTGAAAATAAAAAATCAATTACCGTAAATTAATAATACTTAAGTTAACAACTAATTAGCGTAAAATTATTAATGTTTTAAATTAATTTTATCTTAATAGAGAAATACTTACTAGTAAAAAGTGACTGCTCACAAGTAAATTCTCAGGCGGGAATTGAACCCACAACCTTTGTTTGGTGTAACGGTAGCAATCCCGCCTTTCACACCGGCAAATCAAAATTATCGCAATTTATATACGCTTACTGGAATTAAAAAGTAATTAATTAAAACACAGCATTGAAAGCTTCGTAAGCCAACGCCCATGAGTGGTTAAACTACGTGGTAATACTCTGGGGTTATATTATGAATACTCATGATTTATTAATATTAGAAAGCATTTGGTGCAACAATAGTGATCCTGCCTTCGTACCGACGGTCTTGGGTTCGTGTCACGGAATTTTTTGTGTAATTATTAATAGTATTTGTACCTAAATCATGGGTATTTAGATAAATATTACATATCTAAGTATCATATATGTCTATCCGTTACCCTAGTATCCATAACATAAGCCTTACAGTGTTTACTTTGGGCTAGGCTAGTTACGGTAAGTCTAACAAATATTATATATGAACATAAAATAATAAATATATTGAAGTACATTATTACACAATTATCAATATAGATATTATTAAGTCTGATTAAAGTCATAAATTCCATTGCATATTTTATAGCATACTAGTTGACCCGGGCAGATTACTAGCTGACCCGCCACGCGTTGCTGTGTTATAAATTAATATGAAACCTATCCTGTCCTAAGTCGGAAAAAATCCGGCAAAATTAAAAAAAATATCAAAGTCGGTTTAGTAGTTTCGCGAACTCATCGCGGTCCAACACTATGACAAAGAATTTATATACTCGTATATACACTAGCAGACCCAGCCACGCGCGACAGGAGTCCATCGCGGACAAACAACGTGACACGTAATTTATATATATTAAGATATATATAGGATAGACAGATGATGCACTTGTTAGTAAATAAATAACTCACAGTATCAATGTTAACAGAATCACAACCACATCACCGGCACCGCTTTGTACCACAAAAGGGGCTTGCACTTTGATGTCGACCCGCTTTGATCCTGATATTTTTCAGTGCGGACGCCACAAAGAAGATAAGGTTCCGCAGGCATTCCGGTGGCAACTAAATTGATTACAGATGCCGACTCAAAGTCACTTGATAGATAAGTTTTCTTGACAGTCGCATTCCGAGAAGTTGTTTCCAGTTGTCTTTTTATTTTTCAACGGTAAACCAATTTTCCGAAGAATTATAATCTGCCTTTCTTTGAACGAATTAGTTACTTTTGTTTTTGACGGGAGGAAAACTGACATTTTATTGGTTTTATTTTATTATTATTCAAATTTATGTTCTGCCAGATATCAATGTGAAATAATGGTGGATTGTTGAAAAAATATTATTTGTAAATATGTATAAGTTTTGGAAATGAAAATAAAGCAATTATTTTCGCATTATCCTATACATCCTGAGTATACATCAGAATCAGAAAGAATTTTGTTTACATATCCGTTCTCATTTTTATTTCTCAATAAGAAGTAAAAAATATATAATTGAATTGACGAGGCTGTATGGGATTTTTACCCTTTGATTCCTTAATAGAAAAAACTAAAACATAGATATCTGATTTACAAAGTGAAAATTGTAAACGAATGACTGAGAAATACAGTGTCTGTTTATTTAGTATGTACAATATCTGTTTTTTTTATGTATTTTTTCTCTCTACTTGTTATCAGTTAGAAAATGCAAAACTTTATTTGCAAATAAACCTATTATTTATAATATTAAAATTCAAGGGCAACCTAAAGACCATTTAATCGCGCAAGTGATGCCCTGTGAGGCATAGATAACACAAAATATTGTTGACTTCCCGTCTAGACGAAAGTCAACAACTTACATTTTATACAGACTCGTGAAGACGGCTTATTTTGAACTGCCTTAAGCCCTTTTTCATTGGAGTTGAGTGAAGATAGCGGTTAAGAAAAACGTTTTATAAAAATCTTGGTTTTGCGTATGAGAATAAATACAAAATGATGTGTCAAAGTTTGACATATATATCTTATTTGAATAAAAATATCTTATTTTCACATACCTAGCCCTATTAGCTTGGCTTGTGTTATGGATACTAGGTAACGGATATGCATACGTATATGAAACATAGATATGTAATATTCATATAAATATATACATATAAAAACCCAGGGCTTCGTAATTTTCGTATTAATAAGAGTAATCTATTTGTTTAGTCATTTCTTCTTTTAATTTAATTTAAATCTTAAGATATCTGATCTAGGTAGGAGTTTAGTGGCCGTACCTCTTGGTGAGAGAGGCGTTTTGTAAAAAAACCGGCCAAGTGTGAGTTGAACTCGCGCACGAAGGGTTCCGTAATAAAATAAATTAAAAAAAAAATTACTTACTAGATCTCGTTCAAACCAATTTTCGGTGGAAGTGGCATGGTAATGTACATCACATATTTTTTTTAGTTTTATCATTCTCTTATTTTAGAAGTTACAGGGGGTCACACATTTTACCATTTCGGAAGTGTCTCTCGCGCAAACTATTCAGTTTAGAAAAAAATTATATTAGAAACCTCAATATCATTTTTGAAGACCTATACATAGATATCCCACACGTATGGGATTGATGAAAAAAATTTTTGAGTTTCAGTTCTAAGTATAGGGAACCCCCATTTTTTTATTTTTGTGTGAAAATCTTAATGCGGGTCACAGAATACATCTACTTACCAAGTTTCAACAGTATAGTCCTTATAGTTTCGGAAAAAAGTGGCTGTGACATACGAACGGACAGACAGATATGACGAATCCATAAGGATTCCGTTTTTTGCCATTTGGCTACGGAACCCTAAAAATCTGTAAAAATTGCGTCACTTAATACTTGAACGTCCTCTTGCCCTGATTTCTCCTGATATTCAGATTTATTATTTAACGTCTGCCTACTCTAGAATATTGAAAGAAACTTTCATAAAAGTCGCCAAAAAAAGGTAAGTTAATATGTAAAGGCCTTTTTTGTCACAATTTTTCCCTTTATATGAGTTGTCCTAAACTTTCTCAATTCACATCGGAGAATAGTAGTTCCAACAAAGGCATTTTGTAAGTAAATCGTGGGGCGTCTTAACCTCGACTGGTCTTTTGACAAATTATTATTTTCATTGCTATGATAATCTGAGCAGTCAAAGTTAATTACGTGTGCCAAATAAATTGGCGAAGTCTTTGGAGATTGAATGTTGTCGTTAAGAGATTCGACGCGTTTAAGTTTTACTCGGGAGATGAGGCGTTATATTTCAAGAGGAGCAGTAAGCTACTTAAGTAAAAATTTTAATAGAAAAAGCTTTTCTCAGTGGTATAAAAAGGCCCGGTAACTCAACTGGGAGAGCAGTGGACCGGATATCCAAAGGTTGCGGGTTCGAGTTCCGTCTGCGAATTACTGGACCCATTTTTGCAAACAAGAACCAACCCACAGCAGATTGGTTTTGAGAAAACGAGACTTTTGTAAACAGAATGTGCAAAATGCAAACATAGTATATTAATGAATGAATACTTGTTAACCTCATGTGGAATACTGTAGCCTATCTAGGAATATCAGATTTGTAAATGTTATAAATAATAAGTGTTTAGGTACCATGTTGCATAGTTCTCAAACTGTGGGTTGGTTCTTGTTTGCAAAAATGGGTCCAACTTATAATCCGATCTGATATTTAAAAGGGAGACATATAGCATTAAATAGAACATTGTTAATAAAACAGAATTTAAGTATAAAATCGAAAAGAGTTTCCACCACTAACTAATGCATAATGTCGAACAGACAAAAAGTTCTACCAACCGAACATATATTCGTGACAATTAGTAATAATAAAGTTATAATTTTCTATTAAAACATGTTATACAAAAAAGGATCGAAGAAGCGGAAATATAAAAAGCATAAAGCCATTTAAGTGTTTTTTTCATAAATTATGTATATAACTGTCAACTTTCCTATTTATTGACTTATTTATACATTATATCGTCTTGTTATATTTCCAGTTATCTTAACTATAGATGTTACCTCCTTATGTTATCTTAATCTTATTTTTTCGAGTTTACTCCTTAAGAATGGATTTACATATAATTTACATACATACCATTTATTAGTAATTATTTAATTATTAACTTCATTATTAATTGTTTTTATCAAATGTATAATTTATTGAATTATCTTATAACTAGTTTCTATTGTCATTCACATGCCCTGCGTTTGGCAAAATTGACGTTCAAAATCGATTTGATCACCGACCAACATGTAATTACCTACTCTATTTTGTTGAATAAACAAATTTCATTTCATTTCAATTCGATTAAAAAATATTAAGAGTAAAATTTAGTGATCGAATGACAGCGTTACGTTTTTTGTGCGCAACCTATCGTGCTCGCCTTTCAAGTTTTGTTTTATTATTTTCTGTGCCTCTTAAAAGACAATCGTTCTTAAGGAGTAAACTCCAGTCGTGAGTCGGAGCTGACACACACACTTTTTACTTTATTGTCATTGTGTCACATCAAATGGAATTACTAATATATCATTTATAAGCGTTCTTACATGAGCATTAGTAAAAAAGAGATACAATAATACTGTTATATGATCACAATAATAGCAGTGTTTTGTTTTCATTACAACGGGAATTAGAAAAATACTAACATGTTTTAATGAGCATTTTAATGAAAACAAAACACTGCTATTATTGTGATCATAAAACAGTTTTATTTGTTCTCTCAATATGCGCAGCCAATCCTCTTTTATCCTATGATTTTTTTGTTTTACTCCAAGGTTACCAAAAAGAGATTGTTGTTTAGCAATAAGGCCGCCTCTACTTTTTTATTTGTTGTATTTTTTGTACTTGTGCAATGAAACGTAATTTATTTTTATTTTTGTCATTATTAGCTCGTTCTATCGTGGATCCTATCTTCGCCCTAGGGTTTGATTTGGATCAAAAGGGAATCCATTCAAAAATGAAAAAACTATGCGTCCGTTTTTCTTGTCAATGTTTAATTGATGTCATCTAAGAGGGGTAAGTAAAAAGTAAATTGTTTAAAGTGTATATAAGTAAAATTAGTTTATTCACGCCGGATTCAATAAATCCAACAATGATATAACAATGATTGCGTTTTAATTTATTGAGATAGTATAACATAACCAAACTAAAATTGCAATGTTCAGGGATACTTACTTTAAGTAAGTACAGATACTTGTTGACTTTGTTGTAATCAACGAAATTATGATATCATAACACTATTAGTATTGCCATAACAAAATTTTTTTTTTGTGGATTATGTATGGTGACGACGTATTATATTGTAAATGTCGTTACTTCTGTTAAAGCTGACGAGTTTCTTGCGTCCATTCTTCTTGTCAGTTAAAAGACGTCCTCAATGGGTGGTAGGTAAAAATGTTGAACGATTCAAAACAACTTATTTTTAAGTGCATTTGAATAAAGTTATTTTCATTTTCAATGATTACAACTGGTTTCTTCAAAGCATAAAATTTAATACAGATTAAATATACCCATAAAGTAGTTTCCAAGTAATATAACGCTCGTAACAAATATTATTATCAAGTTCCTTTTAGACCGCTTAAGTTAATTTAAGTTCGTTTTCCAACTAAAAGCTGAACCAAAATAATTGCCATCTCAATTAGCGCAGACGGTAAAAGTTAGACTTCAAAAATAATATCTTGGTACTACGGTACAAAGACAACATCCTTGGAAAGTAATTAAAATAATAATATTTTAAAACCTGAGTGAAATCCTCTTGGACAATATTGCTTCGCGTCCAAAGGAAGGCTTTGTTACGTAGGCAAATTGCTTTTATACTGGCGGATCCGGTAACTTTTTAAAATATGCGAGGAGAGCCTTTATTTTTTTTTACGCTGCGAACACAAATGAAAATGACATCAACACTCTCAGTGAAAACACTCCAGCGAACAATGAAAAGGAGTGTGATACCAACTGAACCTTTTTAATTTGTTCGGTATATTTTTTTCGCATAATTTTAAACGCACAAGGGAAATGTAGACAAGCTTTTTCACATTATATCTTACTGTACGTATAATTTTAATATAATTTGAGGCTTAATTTTATTAATGTATGTATATTTAACTGAATGCATTTAGGTGTATGTATTCAAATGCAGTGCTGTTAATATCTTTATATAGACGTAGCAAATACAGCCTAGTCTTTAAATTTTGTAGTAAATTACCATAGTTCGGAAGGCAAAGATAATGAAGCCAATACAGCCCATCAGTGTTTCTTTTTTTATGCTTTTGTTCATTTATTTTTTCTCTCACTCTTTCTTTTGTTTAGATGTATTATTGTCATTACTTTTATTTTATATTTATTGATTTTATGTATTATTTTTCATGTATTCTGTGTACTTGTATGTTTATTATTTGTTGTTTTAGTGCGTGTACGTCCGTACGTCCTGAAGGCCTGCCAGAATACCAGCGCTTCTGCGTCACTTTGTCCATCTTAGAGTGACGCAGACGCATATGCTGAGGCAGGGCCGAATTGGCCTCGCTGTATTTTATGTTATGTGAGTGTTTAAATTACTATACTTTTTGTGTTTAATGTCATGGTTATTATTATTAGTTTTATTTGTAATTGTTTTTTTGTATGAATGTAACGTGCTATGTGTTATTTGCGAAGCCATTAAAGGTGTTCCTTTCTTTCTTTCTTTCTTTCTATATTATGAATGAAGAAGGTAAAATCACACAAATAGGCAGAGATCACAAATTTTTCACTTACCACTATCCTGATATACTTTTCTAGCTTCTTCAACTCTCGTCAGACCTTTTAAAAAGGTGTCACTGATTTTTTTATGTTAATGTTATGATAATTTTAAATTTTAATTTTAAATTTAGACTGTATTTACTGTGTCATAAAATTTTGAATTGCTTAATTTGTAGCTTGCAATATGTCCCTTTACGTATGTTATCTCAGTGATAGAGTCTTGTATTAAAATCACTGTACGTTCGTTTAAGTGTCTTAAGGATTGTAAGCTGTTAGTGTAAAAAAATAATAAATCAAATAATATTCATTGCTTTGTCAGTATTGGTTCTCAATAGGTGAGATACATATATTTGTTAATTCATTTTACCATTTTTTCAGCTTCGAATCACCTTACCTGTAACAAAAGTAAAAATGTCTTATTATTAAACATGAAAAATTAATATAAAACTAGTAGGTATGTACTTGGTCTAAAAGCTTTTATCTTAAGAAAAATTTCAAATAAAAAAAAAGTACATTTTATAATGCATACAAGTAAATTAAATAGATTTTTCAATTAAAATAACAGCATAGGTTATAGTTAAAAACAAAACAATTATTTAATAAAATGAAAAAAATACATTTTTTTACAGATTAATAGGTCTCACTAGGACTTCCGGCGTAACGCCCATATACCTTTCGCGATTATTCGTAGTTTCCGAGTTATTACTTATTTTCTTTTTTTAACGAACTTTGATGTATCAGAGATTATTGGTCATAGAGTCATCACTTATTAAAACAAGTTCTTGCCTTTAATCCTATTTAGATGAATAATATACTTCCCATAAACTCATAAAATGATGGTTAAGTTGAATACAATTGTGTCACGATAACTATAAACCTCAACCTCAAAAAGTTCCAGAAGATTCTTTATTTAAACTTTTTTTTAAACATCTATATCAGCTATTTGACCTGTAACTTTGATCTGTCTATGGAATCATAGTTAATCTTTTTCTGAAAAACATGGCTCAAGTTCGAATTTCAAATTCGGAAAACTCTTTTATATTGGACGTTATAAAGTTCTGGAACTTCTATAATATTATTAGCAATCTTCAATTATAAGTTTCGAAAACGTTAAAAAAGTGCTTTGAGCTTCAAAGCTAATAGTTTGGAACTAAATGATTCGTGTAAGTTATCCAGAGTTTATTATAATTTATATAAAACAAGAATCTTTATTGATTTCCATCATATATTTAATTAATTATTGTGTAACAGTAAAAACAATCTTAACCTAATAAAAATTTAATTGTAGGGGGCCTATAAAGGAAATAACGTAGGAAGAATAAAAAAAAATCTAAGATAAATATATATTTCCAGTGTATCCGTTATTCTAGTATCCATGTGTAGTATTCTAGTATCACATGAGCCTTACAGTGCTTACTATGGGCTCAGCTAATCTAAGATATTAATATTGTTATTATTAAAATAAACTTAGACCTATTTTCAATGATTCAAATTTATGGTATTTTTTTGTTATTCAAGCTTTAACTGCTAGATTTTTAAAACTAAAGAAACTATTACTAGAAAAATTAAGGTATTCAAACCCTCATCCCCCTTGCTTTTCCGGGGGGGAGTACTCTTCCAATTGAGCTACCGAGACCTTTATGTCGAATTTTGCAAGTATTTCTTAAACTGACGCCAACGCCATCTTTTCATATTTAGAAAACAAAAAATGTAATACATACTTAGTTATTTCTCAATTGATACTTGTAAAAGTATTACATTCGATGTTGAAGATAGTAGTACCTAGATAACGAGTAATGGCGCTGTTGTCAGCTTAAGAAATACTTGAAAATATACGACAGCTTTGTCAAGGTATCGGGAGCTCAATTCGAAGAGTATTCACTCGAACAGCGAGGTGGTTCGAGTCCCGCCTGAAAACTGAGGCAAGTCAATTTTTTTCTAGTAATAGTAAGACATACAAACAAATACAAACTTATGTTGGAAAAGGTTCAGAAGGCTTTTCTACGCTGTTATTATAAACGGGTTTATGGTTATTATCCCTTCATGTACCCAACAAAGTTCTTGTTGGGAATGCTGGGGATCAATTCGCTGGAAGCTAGGAGAGCTCGAATGGAGTTGTCAACTGCAATTGCAGTTTTGCGTGGGGATGTGGACATGCCCGAATGTGTTGAGCGGTTGTCTCGTCTGTTTGTGCCTGATAAGTATCTGCGTATTCGATCCAGTCGCCGGCATCTGCTGTTTGCGTCTCCGCCATGTCACACTGTGGCGCGCGCGCAATCGCCGCTGTTTCGCATGCATCGGGCACTAAACGCGCTCCTTGTGGCTTATCCAGAGTTTGACGTCTTTGTTGACAACCCTAGATCCTATTTAAATAAAATAGATAGTAGGAAGTCTATGAATTATGTTACTCAGCTATTCATAATTATGTAATTGGGTTAACCCCGTTTAATTATGTTAAATAAATAAATAAATAACTAAAAATATTTATTCCGTTTAAAATAACGAATTTATTGCATCCGTACTTCTCAGTTTAAATTCGTCTGAAATATTGAAATTTTCACAAGAACTGACTTTAAGCGCATTTGAATCCACTTTATTTCAAATATTATGACTTTGATCTTTTCTTAGTACTCTGTTTTATGATAAAGAAAAAAATTCACATTAACCAGCTCTAATTATTTACCTTGAATTTTTTTATTAACAAACGGGGGTTTCCAAGAATTTAGTAAATTACTTCAGGTTCGCTTCAATAGGTTCGTTATCGGATCATATGACTACTTTGCTGCTGAGTATAATTCGAGGGAGCAAAATTAATTACATCTGAAATCTGCGACCTTCATCTAACCTGGGTCAGTTCAGCGCATTCCGAACGAATTTATTCCGTTGTAACTTTTACAATGGGACGGAGAGTTATTTCAATTCAGGAAAAAAATGTAATTCGTCCTTTTGTAATTTAAATCAATGATTCGTTCGTCTTGGAGATTTTTCAAGCGCTGTCTGAATTAGCTGTCGTTTACATAATGAAATTTTAAGGTTGTGACTACTTTTTGTAGTCGGATCATACCGCTGATTTGAACAGCCAAGTAATAAAAACCAATGTAGTTTTTAGACAACACGACTTGAGAGATAATTATATTAGATAAACGAAACGTAACTGGCTATAAGAGAAAAAGAATGTGTTCTTGTACCTCTCTCTCTTGCCCCTACAGTAATATACGAAACGTAACTCTCTCTTTCTATCTTCCCTAACTTATATCTCTCTCAACTTCCGTTCGCCTCGCCCGATCACACTTTTCGTAACGCTCTCATCACGCATTCACCAGCATACTCCCCAAATTAAGCGATGGATTATGAGCAAATTAAACCAGAATTGAATAAAGAACGGTTGATTGAATATTCCGAAACAAAAAAAGGCAGACATTAGAGTATAACACGACCAAGTAAGTTGCAGGAGAGACGCCACCTAGTGGCTGATTAATACAACATAAGATGACGATTTAAATTGTTTGGATTATACTTATCATCAAGCGTGCGTGAAAAAGTTTTACTTCAATAAATAAAAATCTTTATTTCTTCTCCCACATATACATTAGATGTAGACATTAAATCAACTTATTCTAAGACACATTTGCAGGTGGATAGTCTGTGCTAGGAGACCTAAGTGACAGATCAGTCTCTCCACGACCGAACCCGGCGGAGCAAGGAAAATGGTTTTTTATTTGCAAATTGTAGCGAATTTATGGGTATTTGTTCTTTTAGGTACGAATAATAGAAAGACGGCTGTTGCTTATGATTGAAAAAACAATTTTTTTTCACCAAAAGTAATCTGACTGACGGCTTATTTGATTGATGTTGATAATTCAATTAAAACCTTTACCGGAATATCTGCGCATTCAGTTTTTTTTATAAAATAATAGAAGTAAGATGGAGATCGGTCCCCCTGTCTGAGTTTCCTTTGCCAATTATTCATGGCCAAAAAAACAAAACAAAACCGACAGGTATTTCGCTGCTTTTTTAAGAGATAATTATTTAATATGTTTGTAATTTATTGGCAATATGACAGAAAAACCATAAGTTAGGATTCCAATTTTATATTTTTAAAAGTATTTTAAGAGATATCAGACTAAAATTATACTAGTGTTAATAATAATTTACAACAATTTAACCATCTTTTTAAATTAATTATTTAAGAATTTGGACTACAGAGGTATAGTGATTACTTCCAGTATCATTTGGTGCAACGTTAGCGATTCTGCCTTTCGAGCCAACGGTCCTGGGTTCGAATCCCGAAAGGGGCAGACTTTTGTGTGATAAATACGAACATTCGTATTTGAGTCATGGGCATTAATAAACATTTCTATAAATATTACATACATTGTATGATCCGTTACCCTAGTATCCATAACACAAGCCTTACAGTGGTTACTTTGGGCTAGGCTAATTGGTGCGAATGTAAGAAATATTATTACTGTCATAAGTCGCCTCTACGTCTATGTGTGGAATTTAAAAAATATTAAAACGGTATCAGTGAGTCATAAAATGAATATCTATTATAAAATAAATTATTATAATAGAAAAATACCAGACAAAATCGGTTCGGGTCACAAGTGAATTCTCAGGTGGGAATCGAACCCGCAACCTTTGGAAATCCTAACCGCTCCCAATTGAGCTACCGAGCCTTGTGAACACTCGTCGAAATTTTCTAGTACCTTCCTGATTTTACGCTGTAGGCCAGCGTTTTTTCATCAATGAGAGGAACATCCTCTCGTATTCGAAAGAAACATTTTTACAAATGTTTGGTAAATCGATTAAGATGTAACAGCCATTTTAGTTTTATAATTTTTAATTTTTTTAGTTATGCAATTGGGAGAGCATTGGACCGGATTTCCAAAGGTTGCAGGTTCGATTCCCGCCTGAGAATTCACTTGTGACCCGAGTCGATTTTTTCTGGTATTATTCTATTATAATAATTTATCTTATAAGATCGCATTGAAAATGCATAAAATATATAAAAATTATAAATCTATTATAAAAATTGTCCAAATAATTAATGTACATAAATAATCTACAGATTCATGTAGTAGTACTCGCTAACTCGGCCACGCGTTGCTTAAAATTTAACCTATCCTATGTCGTAAGTTGCAACAAAACCAACAAAATAAAAAAAAAACATCAAAATCGGTTGAGTAGTTACGAAGTTCATCGCGATCAAACACTGTGACAGGGAATTTATATATATATACTAGCGGCCCGTGCCGGCTACGCACGGGTGGACAAAATTCTTTAATTTTTTTCTAGCATTCAATATAGCCTATGACACTCAGCAATAATGTGCCTTTCTATTGGTGAAATAATTTTTTAAATCGGTTCAGTAGATCCCGAGATTACCCCTTACAATTTAACCCCTTACAATATAGATAATAATAGTGGTAAATTAACCGCAATACAAATAAATCCACTGTCATTCGAAACAGCCCTCCATAAAGTTTAATTTCGCTTGCATAAGTCCAGAAACTAAAAATGAAACTAAAAAAATTATAGCCGATAATAACATAAGTTTATATTGCAGGGAGATGAAGCCAGCTTTGAACAAAGCCGGGTAAACCTACCCAGTGAAGCTATTGAAGCGGTAAACATTATCTGCGCTAAACGATTCAGCCATTTTCCGAATAGTGTTATATTTTTATGGCGCTTACTCGATGCTCTGGGGCATTCGGGAAGACTCGGGAATAATAAAATTTAGCGCTTTTTCCGCTTCAGTTGTAGTTTCAGGATTAAACAAGTGCTGTTGTATATAAGTATGTACGAATAGATTGATTATTCACAGTTTGTTTTGATAAATTACAATCAAACCTCAATCAAAAGCTTAATAAACTTGTTTTTTAATTTGTCAATTTCTTTTGAATTGTGATTTCAGTTTAAAAAGAAAAAGAAAAACACTTCTATAACTAAAATAGATTTACTAAGCATTTTAATGTTTTATGAATAATACGGATATAGCATTTTCAACGAAACATGTTTAACTGTATTTTATTTAATAATATCGACTTAGTACCGCGTTTTTTTTATTCTAAACAATATTTTTAAACATTAAACCAAATTAAATAGATTAAAATAAATTAAAAAATCCTCAACAATGTTACTAAAATTTTTTACTTGTTATTAGTCTTTTATACAGATTTAAGAGGGAAGGGAGGGAGCATAGTGTGGTTTGTATATAAATTGTGTAAATAATGAGGGTATGCTGATAAAAAAATTAAAATTTTTGATCGAACTTAACTTAGCCTGAGAATTTACTTGTGAACAGAGTCAATTTTTTCTACTATTTTCTATTAAAATAGTTTATCTTATAAGACAGTACTGAAAAATGCCAAAAATATATAAAAATCATCTCCAGTGCTGTTATATCTTTGTTTTGACATTGGCGGAATTTTGGAGTCACAAAACTGGCCACTAATCAAATGAAGAAATTATAGGATGTAATAACGTCATGTCATTGCCATATAGTATCCGACAAAGCATTATAGTACCAAACCTCAATACTTAAGTGTTTCATAAAAAGCGCTAACTATACTGGCAATCCCGCAGACCACAAAATTAGCACCGTTTTTCGAATTATGGTCTTTAAGACGTCTTCCGAGCATCGAGATTATGATGAAATTCTCCCAAATTTAAAGCATAGGATTCCGTCGAGCAGAGTATGTCATTAAACTGAATTGATGTCATGCCACATTATACGACTTTTTTAAATTCGACATTCATCGGACATCCAGCCGCACTGCAGACTACCATCCTTTCTTGGTTGCTATTCTAAACTGTCGCACCAAGCACTTATAAACATCTTTCTTGCGCACAGCAAAGGAGTGGATTTCCGAGTACTTATAACCCGTCCGTTTTCAAAGCCAGGGTGAATATGCACCTTTAATATTAGCTTGTTCCATCTTGAATCCTGTCTTATCCCCCGGGCTTAATTGGGATCAAGAGCGAATCCATTCAAAATAATAATAATTAAAAAAATAGAAGATATCCTGAAAACAGGCCAAATCAAAAGTACACTTGACGGACGAGCTTGTAAAAAGAGATTGATGAGAGTTGAAGAAGCGAGAGAAGTAAGTCAGAATCGTGGTAAGTGGAAATCTGTGATCTCTCCCCCAGAAGGTGCCTACCTTCTGGGTTAGCTCATTCCATCGTGGATCCTGTCTTTGCCCCCAGAGTTTGACTGGGATCAAGAAACCATTCAAAATTAAAAAAAGATCCGTATTCTGAAATCTGTCGACCCTACTAGCGTCAGCTTGAAAATTCAACGTGGCTGAGCATTTATTTGTAGCATGGGCATACAATTTGTTTGTGAAACACTCGGGCGTCCTGCAACGGTGTATTTAATTGTTTCTGGTTCGCATAATACGTTGGGAATACATAAGGTTATTCGTCCAATTATAGTTATCGTCAGTTTTCAGTGTGTCGATAATGATTGTAAAACGTTTTATGTGTTTAGAGGAAGCAGAAAAACCAGAGTTAAAAAAAAACAAAATATTTGATATTGTGATATATGTTGAATATCCGATATATTTAGTATTCAAAAAGTACATAATATATTGCGACTTATTCGCCTTTTAAGAATACTCCTTTTATAACGTTATTTGCTATAGGAATATATATGGAATTTTGTCAAAAACAAAGAAGCATATATAATGTTGGAAATTTTTGTCAAGATCTGGCTCAGTAAGCCAGGAGGACGTAGAAATGGATCCCATTTGGTTTGAATTTAGAAACAAAATTTTATAATTAGTACGAACAAGACCTTAAATCAAAGAAGGTCATATAGAAAAGTTGATTTTACAAGAAATGGCCCCGTAATATCAAAATACCTTTTTCACAGAAATGTGTTGAAAATACATTTTTTCTATCCGCTATTATTAAGAGCTTTCCGTATTTTTAATGATTTAAGATTTTTTTTTAATATATTTGATTACTTCCTAAATTAATTATGAATATTAAACAAATGGTAAACAAAAATCTAAATCACGTTAATAACTACATAAGTCAAAGTCTTTATCGACTGTATTTGTCGATGTGTGACTCGTATCTTTAAATGCTAAAAAGTGTATGAGTCTGGCACGACTGGAGTTTACTCCTTACGATTTTGATCAGGCACAGGAAATAATAAAGCAGAACTTAAAAATAAAAAAGTCAAAGATGCGCACGATAGGTTGAGCACAAAAAATGTAACGCTGTCATTCGGTCACTGAAATTTACTCTACGTTTTTTTTTCATAACGTGCACTTTACATGAAAATAAATTCTTAATGAGTAAACTTTAAAAATAAAGTAAAATGCTATGTATAGTCCATCTTTCTGAGGATCAATCAAGCGTTACATCTGTAATATAATTAGCACGCTAAAGTGACTTTTTTATCTATTCTCTAATTTCTTTTTATAGTTATATGGATTGATGCTCTCTGATATGGTTACAATTTTTTTATATAATTATTAATTTTGGCATTATGTGCAGTCGCTGGCTCTAAAAGATCTTATTGCTCATGTTATATTATTGCTTGCGGCTGTACTTAACTGCATTCTTGAGATTGGCTATTGTTGCTTAGCATGTACTCGCTTTCGATAATTTATATTTAAGTTCACATTTATTAATATGTGGATAGCGTATTTGACTGCATATTTACTATTATTATAACCCTTGGCCTTAAGCCAGCATTTATTTGTAAAACATAATAAGTATGTAGTTGTTTGCTGTTCTTAATAAAGAGGAAAAAAATATTTTCTGAAGCCTTACACAGGACAAAAAATTTGCTTTTGTATTAAAACATTAGGATATTTCAATCATTTAACAAGATATCTTTGAAATTGAAGTACAAAGCTCTGTACAAATTTAGGCCAATTCTTTCGGCTGCCACATTCGCTGGCCATAAAATTTCAGTCTTATAATAAGAGCGAGCGTTGAGAGGCGAAGTTCCGAGCGCAGCTGCGACTGATGGCGGACGAAACACCAGGGTATGGAGTGGTACAAGTAATGAGATAACGCGATTTTAATATTAAAAGATTAAGAAGTCTCTAAAATTACTTGAAATCAGGATACACGGGTACAAGAGTTTTGGAAGCACTCGTTTTGTTTTTAAATAACAGCAAATGAAAAAACAGCGCATCAAAGAATATATGAAATTGTCAAATTTCTCCATTCGGTTTTCAACTGAAAGACCACCAGATAGAGTTCAATGTTAATAAAGAAAGATTTATAGTTTCTGTTTATTTGCTAGTAGTTTAGTATATAGTATAGTATATTACTATTTTTATCTAATTCTATTTAGGACGACTGCTAAGATAGATATAACTGCACTAATCAGAAAAAGCGATATTGATAATTGTATTTTTTTGTCATGCAATCAAATCTTTCATTGTAGAGAAACGAGATGACAAAATAGCTGTTTTAGATAAATATACTTAACATATGTTTAGCAGACACTACAAATGGCTAAAGTTAAGGCGGCTGTAGCACATAGGTTAAAAATTTGAGATGTCAGCTGTAACGTTGTAAACGTACATACTATAAAAACTATAATGTTGATATAATACAACCAAAATCAACACGCATTAGCGTTTGTCCGTGCGCCGTCTTATCGTTCGTTTTTTTTACATCTATTGTTCTCTGCGGGAACCGTTCGCATCAACGCCGCCGGCCGGTCATTCCTTTCTGATTTTGCCAGCACTCCGATGCGCGCAGCCGCACTAAGACTACTCTGCCTTGTTACTGGTTGTTTCAAAATTGTTTTATAAATTTTAATTAAAATAAGTATTTTGGAATTTGTTGTGTATTAACGTCCAATACACAATCAACATATATTTATCTTAACTAAAGTGTTAGTGACTGCGATAAACCCCAAACTGGGTAAGTGGTACAATTGTATTATTCATTAAAACTTATTTAAAACAAAAAAATTAAGAAAAGTGCTTTTCAAAATGCCTTAGATTCTGTCTTAATTAGCGTATTTTGTATTGTATCTTAGAAATTGTAATTATTTAATGTAGTAATTGAAATTCTTTTCGCTTCTATCTATTTGTACCTTCAAATCAAAATTTTATAATAAAAATAATAATTTAACAATGTAGCAAAAGGTATTATTTAGATTTATTGTATTTAGTTTCTGATCTCCGTATCCGATTGCGAACACCACGGCACAACGACTGCTAGGGTGCTTTTCTAATATTAGTCGTCGCTGGTGATCGTTATCGGATCTTCTTAAAGGGAGTAATAAATAGTAAGGCCCTCTCACGACGCGTTCCAGGGTCCGAGGTCGCCTCAAGACGCGTACCCCCCGAGAACTAACGTCGGTGCTGACGAGAGACCCGATTTTTTTCATCATCATCATCGATCACCGATCATCTCCAGCAACACTACGGGAGTTAAGGAAGGTACCAGCTAACTGCGGGAATCCAGCCACTCGCCAATTTCTTAAGGCCTACCCACGGCACTGAATAAAATTATTAGTTTCTTATTGATTTCTTATTAGTTTCTTATTAGCTTCTTATCAGTTTCTTATTAGTTTCTTATTAGTTGGCGTTTTTGTTTCCCTCCGAAATAAAAAAAAGTGGGTGAGGGGGCAGAACAGTACACTGGCGCCCTTTAACGTGGTTGAAATTTTTTTTCTAAGGCGTGGCTTTTTCCTGCTTTTAGTCGTAGTTAGTTGTGTTTGTGGTTTTTTTTGTAAAGCGTGTTTTTTTGCCTTGTTTTGTGCTACTGGAGTGTACTAATTAAAAAAGGTATTATAATTTAACCGTAGGATTCTTGGAATTGCATATATTTTATCTCACTTATATTTTCATACAATGTCATTAACATCGGAGCTCTAAAATGTTGCTTTTCTAGTCTTATGACTTATTGTTTAGTTTTTATTCTTTGGATTTGTTAAAAATTTTGTAAAGTACATTGTGGTATCACAAAACATTATTTTTTTTAGTTTGCTTTTATGTAATTTTTCTTCTACTGTATTTATTGTTTTGAATTATTTTTATGAAAAAACGCGTATTTTATGCTTTGCTTTTGTAACGGTGCGGAGTTAGTTTTCATTATTGATTATTATTTTAGTCGTTACCACTTACCTGATTTGGGCATAACAATAACTATATATTTTTTTATTTTTTTTTAACTTTATATTACCGCTATGTTGCCTATTAAGTATCTTTCTCTTCAAAAATCCGAACTCGAGTATGAGGTAGGTATTAGAGGAGTAACTCCTGCTGCGTCTGTCGAGGAGTTACGCAAACAAATTGTTAAATTGGCACCGGATTTTCCATCCGAGCACATTTTAGAGTCTCCATTAGACACTAGGCGAGATCTCACTGGCTGTGCGGAAGTAATTTCTAAAATTCAATCAAATCTAGATATGTCTGATCCTAGCATTCCAGTACTTATGAGAACTCAAAATATGTTAAACCATTTACATAACCGCATTGCAAGAATAACTTATAGCGACGAAAATAGGAAAGATTATGAAAGTGTTGTTAAGAGTCATAGACTTTTAAGCCAAAGATTTGCTGCTCTTCAAGCTAGTAGGCCTGGCGTTGTTTCGAGTGTAAACCCTGGTACTAATTCCGATAGTACACCTATAGTGCCCGAGGTCTCAAATGTTATCTCAGTTACGTGCGATCGAAGTTCGACTGACTTATCTAAGCTAAGATTCAATGGAAAAACTTGCGTGCGTGCGTTTATCCAGCGTGTTGATGAATTTATAGAGGCTCGTAATATTCCTTCATCTAAAATTTTGAGTTTCGCGTCTGAAATATTTCAGGACGATGCTTTGCATTGGTATCGATCAGTAAAGAGTGCAGTTAATTCTTGGGCTGAATTAGTAGTCAAATTAAGGGATGATTTTGACCAGTTCGATTTTGACTATAGGCTTATCTCTGAAATCCGCGCACGCACTCAAGGTGAGCGTGAGAACATCACTATATATCTTTCAATCATGAGCGGAATGTTTTCTCGTTTGAGCAAGCCTCTCTGTGAAGCAGATCAACTGGAAATCCTTCTTCACAACGTCAGACCTTGTTACGCCAGCACCTTAGCGTCAGCTGGTCAAGTAACATCGGTGGCATTATTACGTTCTTTATGTCGCAATTTTGAGATAGTTCAAGCTCGCTTATCTCAATTTCAAGAACCGCCCAAGGTTACTTCAGAAACACTAGCACCCGAATTTGCTTACAATAAAGATACGAGTAAAAACATAATTAAAAATGGTAGTAACAATAACGGCAACAATAGTTTTCATTCTCAAAATAAGAAATTTACACATAATAATTACTACAGGGGAAATTTTTCTAAAAACCAACCTTCGACTTCGAACTATATACATTCGTTGAATGCAACAAAAAGTCAACCTTACTGTCCTAGATGTCGCAATAATTCTCATCATATGCGACAATGTCAGGCTAAGCGTGATGTGTTTTGTTTTAAATGTGGAATGAAGGATGTCAAGACGCCTGATTGCCCGGTGTGTTCTAAGGATAAGCCACTTTCAAAAAACTAGGTGAGCGGAATTGTAGTAACTTTATTAAAGAAGATTGGGACGCATGGCTTACTTTTGTTAGAAAATTTTCTTCGACTTATAAAGTTTTTACAATTCTGAATTCTAAACCTGTTTTCGATTCAAGACCATACGTTAGTGTTAAAATTGGTAATATAGAAGCTGTTGCTTTATTAGACTCTGGTGCTGCGGTTACTATTATAGGCAATAACGCTCATCTCAATCTTGAAGATTGTGCCTTGCACACTGACAATCATTTCGATCTGACTGCTGCCGGTGGTCAGTCGTTGCGAAGTATAGGCTATATGAATTTGCCAATTTCATTTGAGGGTCAGTTTCATATTATTAAGGCTCATGTGGTACCTGAAGTCGAAACCTCACTTATATTAGGTATAGACTTCTGGCGAGTTTTCAAATTGTGCCCTAAGTATTTGGGTAGTGTCACATTATCGGCAAATCAGATAGCACATATAAAAAGTCAACCTAGCGAAACTTTCATTCACTCCTATGATAATTTATCAGACTCCCAGAGGTTATTGGCCGATAGTGTGATTTCACAATTCAAAACTATTTCTACTGAAGTTAAAGGTTTGGGTAGGAAACAGCTCATAACTCATCGGATAGATACAGGTAACTCTCAACCCATAAGACAGCGTTACTACAGAATGTCTCCTGAAAAACAGAAAATTTTAATAGAACAGGTAGATGAAATGTTGTCTTTGGACGTAGTGGAGCCTTGTGAAAGTGCTTGGTCTTCTCCTGTACTTATCGTGAAGAAGAAAAATGGTGAACCTAGATTTTGTTTGGACAGTCGTAAGCTTAACGCAGTTACGAAGAAGGATGCCTATAAGTTGCCATATATTTCAGAAATCCTCGATAATCTTCGCGACGCGAGATATCTCTCGAGCGTTGACTTGTCTAAATCATTCTGGCAGATCCCTATAGCTCATGAGGACAGAGACAAGACGGCTTTTTATGTCCCAGGTAGGGGAACGTTGCGTTTTAAGACTACTGCTTTTGGTCTGACTAATGCTCCCGCTACACAACAACGATTAGTCGATTTTCTCTTTGGGGACATGGAGTCTAAGGCCTTCGCTTATCTTGATGACATAATTGTCGTTAGTTCCAGTTTTCAGGAACATGTTTCTGCTCTGTTGCGTGTTTTAAATAAGCTGCGGGACGCAAATCTCACAGTAAATTTTGAAAAATGTGTTTTTTTCCGTTCACAACTCAAATATCTCGGTTATTTAGTTGATGCGCGTGGTTTACGAACTGATCCCGAAAAGGTGGAGGCGATTCTGAATTTTCCGACCCCCACGAATAAAAAGGAACTAAAGCGTTTTCTTGGAACTGCTACGTGGTATAGACGTTTCGTTCCAAATTTCAGTACAGTGGCGGCACCGCTTAATAAATTGACTTCCCATAGCAAGCGTTCTCCCCCTTTTGAATGGACACCGGAAGCTGATAGCTCTTTCAATGCCCTTAAAGAGTGCTTGGTATCTGCGCCTGTTCTCGCTTGTCCTAATTATGGTTTACCTTTTGAGGTTCATACGGATGCCAGTAATTACGGGATAGGTGCGATGTTAACTCAGAATGTTGATGGTAAAGAGCATCCCGTAGCGTACATGAGTAGATCTCTCAGTAAACCTGAACGAAATTACAGCATAACAGAGAGGGAGGCACTAGCCGTATTGTCTGCACTAGAACATTGGCGTTGTTATGTGGAAAATGGACAGCCGATCACTATTTATACTGACCACTCTGCATTGAAATGGTTCATGTCCTTAGAAAATCCTACTGGTAGGCTGGCTCGTTGGGGTGTGAGATTGTCCGCTTTTAATTTTGTTATCAAACATAGAAAGGGAATAGATAATATCATCCCTGATGCTCTGTCACGCGCTGTTCCTATCACTGCCATATCGCTTTCAAACTCGATACTGAGCACAGAAGATCCTTGGTATAAAAAAATTTACAATGGTTGTTTGATCTCACCAAGTAAATATGTTAATTTTATGCTAACAAATAACTCCTTGTATCGGCTCTCTAAAAATAAATCACA
Organism: Calamotropha paludella; assembly: GCA_927399485.1. Taxonomy (NCBI): domain Eukaryota; kingdom Metazoa; phylum Arthropoda; class Insecta; order Lepidoptera; family Crambidae; genus Calamotropha; species Calamotropha paludella. The sequence goes on from OV656804.1 coordinate 29,495,835, forward strand.
GTTAACTTCTGAGTTTTCGTGGAAGGAAGTGGTTCCCAAAGAGTTTCGTGAAAGGGTTATTTTAGAAAATCATTCCGAACCAACAGCTGGACATCTTGGTATTTTTAAGACCTACAAGCGCTTATCACTGACCTATTACTGGCCTGGCATGCATAAAGATGTCGTGAAAGCAGTGGGATCTTGTCCCACTTGTTTGTCATATAAAAGCCAAAATCATACTACATTGGGCCAGATGGGACGCCCAAAGCAGTGCTCGAGACCTTTTCAAATGATCTCAGTTGATTTTGTTGGTCCTCTTCCTGTCACCCGTAAGCAGAATTGTTTTATGCTCGTCGTCACTTGTTGTTTCTCAAAATATTGTATTATTTCTCCATTGCGTCGTGCAACTTCGGACGCGGTAGTGAAGATTTTGGAAGACTCAGTTTTTCTGGTTCACGGCGTTCCTCAAACCGTTTTCTTAGACAATGGTACCCAATTTATTAGTTCTGTTACTAATACCTTGTTTGAGAAATATAAGATACCCAACGTCTACTTCACCCCTAGGTATACGCCCCAAGTCAATACTGTGGAACGTTACAATAAAACAATAGTAACAAGTTTGGCCACATTTGTCGAGGGGGATCATCGCTCTTGGGACACTTTTATTCCCAAGGTGCAATTTGCCATTAACAATTCAGTTAATGAAGCCACCGGCTATACCCCATCATTCCTAGTATATGGTAGGGAACTGGTTCGGTGTGGCTCACATTATACAGATATCGACTTGGGTGACGAAGTTTTATTCCTTCCACGTGATATTTACGCGGAAAACCTGGGTTGTCTTTCGAATGTTTTCGATGAAGTGCAATTGTCCTTATGGCAAGCACATGTTAAAAATACTAGTCATTATAACTTGCGTAGGAAACATACAGAATTTAACGTCGGCGATTTAATCTATAAGCGTACCTTTTCATTGAGCGATAAAGATAAATACTTTAGTAAGAAACTAGCGCCCAAGTTTATGAAATGTCGTATTGTGAAAAAGCGCTCTCCTCTGGTGTATGTCTTGGAAGATATGTCCGGTAAAAATATAGGCGCCTGGCATATCAAGGATTTTAAAACAGCGGGGACTAGTTAGAAAAAAGGGAACGGTTCTAACAACGAAATACATAGTTACATCTCCTTTAATTAACACCTTGCCGTTAGCATGAGTAATCAATAGTTATTGATATTGATAACTTGTTTTATGTAAGGATGCGTCCACAACGTATAAAGTCGTTGTTGTTGCTTTTCTATGAACGCGTGAATTTTGTTTGATTCTATGAAAGGTGATGGATGTATGGGTAATGCTGACGACAGTTAAAGATAAATCGGTTTTAAATTAGGTTAAAACCTTTTCGTGGAGCGGGGGGTAATGTAACGTTGTAAACGTACATACTATAAAAACTATAATGTTGATATAATACAACCAAAATCAACACGCATTAGCGTTTGTCCGTGCGCCGTCTTATCGTTCGTTTTTTTTACATCTATTGTTCTCTGCGGGAACCGTTCGCATCAACGCCGCCGGCCGGTCATTCCTTTCTGATTTTGCCAGCACTCCGATGCGCGCAGCCGCACTAAGACTACTCTGCCTTGTTACTGGTTGTTTCAAAATTGTTTTATAAATTTTAATTAAAATAAGTATTTTGGAATTTGTTGTGTATTAACGTCCAATACACAATCAACATATATTTATCTTAACTAAAGTGTTAGTGACTGCGATAAACCCCAAACTGGGTAAGTGGTACAATTGTATTATTCATTAAAACTTATTTAAAACAAAAAAATTAAGAAAAGTGCTTTTCAAAATGCCTTAGATTCTGTCTTAATTAGTGTATTTTGTATTGTATCTTAGAAATTGTAATTATTTAATGTAGTAATTGAAATTCTTTTCGCTTCTATCTATTTGTACCTTCAAATCAAAATTTTATAATAAAAATAATAATTTAACAATGTAGCAAAAGGTATTATTTAGATTTATTGTATTTAGTTTCTGATCTCCGTATCCGATTGCGAACACCACGGCACAACGACTGCTAGGGTGCTTTTCTAATATTAGTCGTCGCTGGTGATCGTTATCGGATTTTCTTAAAGGGAGTAATAAATAGTAAGGCCCTCTCACGACGCGTTCCAGGGTCCGAGGTCGCCTCAAGACGCGTACCCCCCGAGAACTAACGTCGGTGCTGACGAGAGACCCGATTTTTTTCATCATCATCATCGATCACCGATCATCTCCAGCAACACTACGGGAGTTAAGGAAGGTACCAGCTAACTGCGGGAATCCAGCCACTCGCCAATTTCTTAAGGCCTACCCACGGCACTGAATAAAATTATTAGTTTCTTATTGATTTCTTATTAGTTTCTTATTAGCTTCTTATCAGTTTCTTATTAGTTTCTTATTAGTTGGCGTTTTTGTTTCCCTCCGAAATAAAAAAAAGTGGGTGAGGGGGCAGAACAGTACACAGCTTTCACTATACCAGCGTTGCAGCGATACGTATCGTGCATGCATTTTTAACTCAGATTAAGGCATGGTCCTGGTTGACATTTTTTTGTGTTAATAAGAATGATGATAAAATGAGAGGAATGAAGTGATAATAGAGCGGTGTGGTGCGGAAGAAGAAGATAGATAGAGAGCAAAGATAGAAAGGGGTGCTTGAAAGGTTTGGATATGTAGGGAGAACGGACAAAAGAAGATTGTCAAGACACGAAAAAAACAAAAGAAGATTGATTGAAAAAAAGTTTTTGAAGAATTGTCTGACTTAACTCTAGTGCCGCTAAGACTAAAATCGCTAGTGCTACCATGGCAATTCTTAGAAAATTAAAGTTTGCTAAATAAGTTACTGTGTTATGTGATGGCCGGTGGAGTAGAATAGCGCCAACACTTCATATTTAAGTGTCGTAAATGTCAGCTTATGATACTGGAACTGGAGATACCATAAAATCAATAGCTTTTCTGAATAATGGTATTTTACTGCTATCTCTAACCCGCCTGCCAAGCGAAATCTACATTCAACAGTGGACGTCTCAAGGCTTAAAAGATGAAAAGATAATTACATTCCACTTGAAAAATGATAATTTTTCGATTTTCTCTTACAGACTTACTTGCGTATGATCTGTTACAAAATGTATACAGTATTTGATCCAGAAGAGACGAGGAATGCTTAGATGCTTAACAATTCAATACGCTTATTTAAATGGCTTTCACGTCTACTCATTGAATTAAAAACTTTTCATATAATATATTCATCTTTTTATATTTCCGAACTCCTGAGAGTACGGCTCTTAAAGAGAATTCGCTTATTGCTATATTTTTTACACTTAAGCCTATTGAAATGAAACACTTTTCATACTATATTTGTGTATTATATTATTGTATTATATATATGTTATTATATTTCATACGGAATTCTATGCTCACGGGTCAATATTTTGACCGTAGTTACAAAACGACAAATTCTAATGCACACACTGGTCCTTACTTACTTTTTTGCGCAAGATTAAATATATCTATATATTTAATATATATGATTCAGGTACAAGTGTTCTCGAACCCGGGACCGTAGGGGCGACAGACAGGATCACTACCGTTTCACCAAACGGTCATTATATGTATTCCACGTTATTTTAAAACCTACCTAAATAATATGAAGATTAGTGGAAAAAGTCACCTTACTTTAACGACTTTCCTGCTGGGGAGGTTTTCCTTAAAGAATAAAATTTTTATAAGACCGGTCTATCCTCGCAGGGCTAGTGAGAATTAGTGCAGCTGCAACGACTTAACATGTCTTCCGAAGGAGCTAGAACAATTTTTTTTTCTTATCCATCTAATGACTGGCTGCTATGAATTTCGTATTCCTAGACTAACGTATACAGCCAAATATTTCGACGCAGCTGCATACGACATCGTCGCAGAGTGGAAGTTTAAAACAATATACATCTATTTTTAAGTATTTCCCTATATTTGGAGGGGAAACATCGATCGAATAAGCCAAATAAATATTTTAGATTGTTTGAAGCGGCGCAAGTTAAAAGAGAATAGTCAATTATGTAACAAATTAAATTTTAAAATCTAGCTATTTGGTTTAAAGAAGAATTTAACAAAATGTATCTTTATTCAAATGACTTAAGTTTTGTTTTTCTATTTGCTAATCATCTCGTTACTTTAACATGTTTCTATCCGTAAATTAGATATAGGAATAAACAAATGTTCAATAGGATTAAGAAACAGTTACCCGCGATCATCGGTGACCCGAGCTTTTCGTAAGCAAAATTTTTCACTGAAAACTGAGAACTATGAATTAACTGGGGAACAGAGATCTACTACCGGCTAAAATTTCGACTGAAAGCTATGAATAAAACATAAAATGTATGGACACATATTCATGAGGGCCCTGCGGCTTATCTCTTTGTAGTTTGGCTCAGTACTGGCTTGAAAATCGAACAAAAACTAGTCATTTCGAGAGCCATTCAGTCGGCATACTGGGCTTGTTAGCGGATTCCAAGCTTTATTTGTTCGCATATAAGGGACTATATACGTGTATACGTTTATATTATGTTTTTAAGTAAACGTTTATTGTCTGAGGATTTCGTCGGCATTGTGATGATAGCTAAGGGATGTTAAAACACTTTTGCAAGAGCCAGAGGTAGGCTGAAGGGGCTTAAAAATATCATGTGGAACTGATTTGTGCATCAGATCTTCAATGTACTCTATTCAAAAGTTAATAAGTGAATCGAGATTCACGACTTTTGAGTCTTGAAAGTTTTAAGCTATTAATTTCTGCTAGAGATAAGTAAAAGTGTCTAAGATTCAACATGCGTGGTAGGTTCACATTTGCCCCGCCTGCTTCTCGGACTAACTACGAGGGTGGGTCGAAAAGTTCGCGGAATGGAGGGTAAAAAGTTAGAAATAAAACACAAAATTATTTTTCCTTCTCAATGTATTCCCCCTTAACTCGAATACATTTATTAGACCTATCAATTAATTTACTAATACCTTCGAAAAAAAAATTATTTCTCTTTGTCGTCATAATAGGCCTAAAATGCGCTCTTCACTTCTTCATCGCTGGAAAATTTCTTCCCTCAAAGCTCTTTTTTCATTTTTGGGAACAAATAATAATCACTTGGGGCTAAATCTGGGCTATAGGGAGGATGTTCCAAGATTTCGAAGCCCACTCTTTGAACAGCAGCCATCGCAACTTGATGACTGCGCGAAACTCAATTTTCTCCATGTTGCAAATTTTCTTCCGGATTGACTTGTTGATTGATGTGTAGCTCAGGTAATTATTACCTATTTTTTTTGAAACTTAGTATTTATACTCTTAATGAGTGCCACAACTAGTGCAGGTAGTAAAAAGTCACCTTTCCCCCCTCCATGCCCCTTATTCCGCGAACTTTTTGACCCGCCCTCGTATGCAGGTAATTATTTTTTTTCGAGTTATAGAAACGTACAACTCAATATTTGGTCTTATTGCTATATTTTGACATCAGACTTTACTTTTTTTATAACAATGACAGACTGTTAGATCCAGGCTATCACTGTCTAACAAAAGGAAACCTAATATAGTGTTACAATGAGAGGTTTCGAGCGATATTAGTCAGACAACCTTTGGAAAGACTGGAAGGAAGCCTAAGAGACGGCGGTGTAAAGAAAAAACACTTTTTTAATTTATTTCCTGCTTTTTATTATCAAAGTCATTAAGAAAACCTTTATGAACAGAGAAGATTTGAATAGATTGATAATAAATTCAACAAGGTTATTTTAATTTTTCATTTTTTCTGTTATATAACTGCTTGACTTGCGGCGGTATGCGAGTGAGAGGGTGCCCTATTTTAACATATTCGCATTCGCACAGTAGTATTTCCAATAAAAAATATTGTAACCAACATTTATTTTTGTAATAAACTTAAAATTCCATTAATTTTAGTTTATTCAAACAAGGGAATGTGAGTGAGGTTTACGATAAAATTCAATATTCAATTATAATTTACACTTTTTAACAGTCAATTAACTTCATATTTCGGTTGGGTTTCGGCGTATTTTTCAAATTATTTTATACCACATTCTCATATAATTTTGATTTCCATTCGAAAACAAACTTATCTAAGTAACAGACTTTTGTTGTGACAGAGGCTTAGCTAGTTAACCAAAGACGCCGATGCAAAAAAAAAACTGGGACCCTTAATAAACTGTTAAGGTTTTATAAGTGGAAATATAAATACTTTAAAGGTACAAAGCGATTTTCTTATCTTTAGCTCTTTATAGTGCACAGTAAAAACATACACTACATGTATGCAGGGCTGTCTTTAACCTATTGGAGGCCCTGGGCATATAAGAAGAATAATAGGGCCCCTATGATTTGACAGAACACTTTTTTATAACTAGAATAGACAATAAAAGTAGATAAACAAGGTTTCAGTTTTTTTATTGACAGTCAATAGATAATCTTTAATTTAAATGGAGCGATTCTCACATATTCAAAATTACCTAAGCACGCTGAAATTCGATAGTTTTATTTTGGGCGAGAGTAGACTAGTTTCGCGTATGCAAAAGCTAATAAGCAAGTCAATAATATAGTCCCAAATTGAGATCCGGTTCACACTAATTAAATAAGTTTTTTAGTAATAAATGTCGGTATTGGTTTAGTGATTTGGCAGAAACTAGGGGGCCCATATTGATCGTGGGGCCCTGCGCATTTTCCCAGAGTACCCAGTGGGAAAGAGGGGTCTGCGAGGAAGTGCATAAATGTCTTGTGCGAGCTTTAGTGAACGCCTACGTTCTACAGCTGAAGAGCTTAGGAACGTATACATGAATTAATAATATTGGTAATGAGCTATAAAACAATGATAATAAAAAGGTTACTATTATATCAAATTTTAGAAAGTCTAAAACGGTAAGTCTCTGAAATGTGCCACCTATTTTCTTTAGTTTTTTTTGTACAACCTTGTTCTGCCGTCCTCGTTTTTTTACCGGACAACCAGACTTACAAATAGGCGCCACCGTCATATGGTTGATATACCAAAGAGTCACACTAAGCGTTTTGGTTCCAATTTTGTGATACGTACCGCTAAAGAGTAGAACTTTTTATTTGAGTCAGTTTTTCCTGACAAATAAATTTTAGGGGTCTTCAAGTCACGAGTGAGGTACCATCCTAGATCTCATCGTCGCTTACCAACAGGTGGAATAGCTATCAAGCCCCGACTTATTTACTATAAAAAAACAGGTTTTGCTGGTCAGGATCCCAGGGCACCTCTGAGATTGGTGCACATCAGCGTCCAGCCCTTCGGTAGCTACACTAGTGCTTTGTGGCGATCCAAAGAGGATGCTTATTTCGAGCACAGGATTACAACTGATGTTAACGGGAGTAACTAGAATGTGTCGAAACCGAAAACTGATTCTATTATAATATTTATACTGTCGAATTTTTAATGCTGTCTTATTTGATAAATTTTAATAGAAAAAAAACTAGAAAATATCGACTTGTCTCACAAGTTATTCACATGCGGTATTAGAACCCGCAACCTTTCGATGTCCCGTCTAATGCTCTCCCAATCGAGCTGCCGAGCCTTGTCAGCACCCGTCGAATATTTTTTGTACTTTTTACGCTGTAGGCCAGCGTTGCTTTATCAATGATAAGAATAAAGAAATATATTTACAAATGTTTAACAATGGATTAATATAACAGATTTCAATGCAAAAATATAATAATAATAATAATAATTTAATAAAACCACTCGGAACTGGATCCACAAGTCGTTTATTCTTAGATAAAACACTTTTTTACGGATTTTGCGCATATTTTATTTTATATTTAATCCTGACGTTTCGACTCATTTACAGAAGTCGAGATCACAAGATGGCTAATACAGGGTGGGCCAAGAATTCGTTAACATTTAAACCTAACATCCCGCGCTAATACAAGCCGCGCGGGGAGCGGGGAGGGAACTGACCACTAGCTCGCTTCTCGGAAATTTAGTCGCAATGGATCACTTCACGGGGCCGCAGCGCGCTTATTGTGTGAAACAATTTTATCTAAACAACAGTTCGCTCATTACTGTGAGACGCTTATTTCGCGTTGAATACGATTTACACGATTTAAATCAGTGTCCGAGTGCTCCATTAATAAAGAAATGGGTTAAGAAGTTCGAAGAGACGGGATCTACACTAAACGTGAAGCAAACCGGCGGCCCACGGACTTCTCGGAGCGAAGAGAACGTGCAGCGAGTTTCCGCATCAGTTCGACGTGATCCACATTTATCGACGCGCAAACGTTCGGCTGAATTAGGATTATCCCGTACATCACTGCGCCGAATTTTGAAATTAGATTTGAATTTACATCCATATAAGATCCAGTTAGTGCAGGAATTAAAACCTAATGATTTAAATTTGCGCAAGTCGTATGCCGAAACAATGTTAGATCGATTCAATAATTTTGACAACCTCTTATTTTCCGACGAAGCGCATTTCCATCTAAACGGACACGTAAATAAACAGAATTGCAGATATTGGAGCAGCGAAAATCCCAAATCTAAACACGAGAGGCCACTTCATTCTCCCAAGGTTACGGTATGGGCTGCAATTTCAGCAAAAGGAATCATTGGGCCCTACTTTTTCGAAGACTCTCGCGGCCGTTCGGTTACTGTGAATTCTGCTGAGTATGTGAAAATGTTACGGGAGTTCTTGGCACCGAAGCTACTGGAATTTGCTGGCTACAATAGTAACACATGGCTTCAGCAAGATGGAGCCACTTGTCACACATCTAACGAGTCCCTGCCGGTGGTCAAAGAAATGTTTCCGGAAAAGCTGATTTCCAGACGAGGCGACATCCCATGGCCACCCAGGAGTCCGGATTTAACCCCAGCAGACTTCTTTTTATGGGGTTATTTGAAGAGTCGTGTTTACATCCATAAACCAAAAACACTATGTGAATTAAAGGAAAAAATTAGCGAGGAAATGTCGGCAATCACGCGGTCTCTTTGTCGGCGAGTATTCGAAAACTTCGGTGCTCGCTTAGAAGAGTGCAAAAATCGAAACGGTGGTCATTTAGATAATGTTATTTTTAAAAAATAAATTCCAAATCATTAACTTTCTTATCAATAAACAATTTAAAAAATATGTCAAATGGTTTTTTTTATATGATTTTTTAAATTGTTAACTAATTCATGGCCCACCCTGTATAATGGTTGTCCTGTATTTTTTACTACCTTCACAAGATTTTAATCGGGGACGTTTCTAATTGTTAAAATTTTTATATATGCCGTATCCGGTCATGAGTACGGACACTAAACGAAACGCAAGCGCGCCCTCTAGCCGGCTAACATAAGAAACTACGATTTTCCGCGCTTCGACAGAGTCTTGATTAGTACCTCTAGTTAATCTGTGGTCTTGATGTTGTCAACGTGCGAGCTCCGATTCACTTTCTATCGAGTCGCCATCAAATGAAGACGTCGTCACGAAACTGTCCTACGTTTCGATAAGTGCCTTATTATAACAAGTTTGTGCTACGTGGTTCTTAATACTGTGTCCAAAAATTACATCATCATTTCAGTGCACGATTTCTACTCTGCCCATATGATATCGGAAGGTTCGGACCAAAATCCTGACGTTCCCCCCGACACATAAATCAAATTGTTTTATTTTTACATTTTATTAAGTTATCAAATTCTCACTACGATTACATTGTATACTACTGAGTCTACTACCAGTTCGGAAATTGAAAGGCCCTTCCGAGAAGAACTGGCGAAAGAAACTCGGGCAGGGGGACCGACCTCCATCTTACTGTTATTATTTGCAGAAAGAGCTCACCACATTATCAGGTCTAGCAATGTGTGTTTTTGGAGGTATTTATTTTCTTTTTTTTTATTAATCTCGAGGTTTCGGCTCCTTTACAGGAGGCGTAATGACAGGATGTTTAAGAACTAAATAATAAATATACTTTCATTCACACCAATTAGCCTAGCTTTAAGTAATCACTGTAAGGCTTCTGTTATGGATACAAGGGTAACGAATAAACATACATATATGATACATATAAATGTAATATTCATAGAAATATTTATAAATACCCATGATTCAGGTACAAATGCTCGCATTCATCATACAGACATCCCCTTCTCATCCTTCCCTTCGAACCTAAGACCGTCTTTGCGAAAGGCAGGATCGCTACCGTTGAACCAAACAGACATCGAATAGTATTTACAAAAGTTAATGTGCTTAAATTTTACTATTTTTATTTTTAAGGTGTTAAAAATTATCTGATTGATTTAGCCTTAACGAAAAATGGTTTTATTCAAATTATCGCCCTTATTTCACAACACTAGAAACTCATAACCAAAAGCACGATATAATCCACAGCCGGTTTGAATCTCAATTTTGTACGTATCACTTACAAACATAGCTCTCTTCCAGTACTCATAAGGTTGAAATTCGAAAGGGAGCCAAAATTTTCCGGACCATCGAGAAGAATCGATTGTCGGTTGAGCTAATCGGCTCACTCGAGCTAACCTCGTTCTGTTCGTAGAATTCTGGATTGTGGTGTGCTAGTAATTGCCCTTTAAACAACTGTTTCGGGATTCAGTGATCCAATTATGCAGGTTTCAGAATTACATAATATCGTAGCAGCAAAATAATTTTACATCAAAACATTAGCTTGGCTTTGTTTGTGCCAATAACCATAACCACATCCGTGGTCGAGTGATTCGATTCCCAGCTAGGTCAATATAGAAAGCTTTTTTTTATATTTACATGTTTTCCCCAAAGGTATTTTATTTTTATTTATTTATTTATTATCTACAGAAAAAAATCACAATAATAATACATAGGTTAGGTGCAATCATAAATTCATTAGAGTTTTACCGTGCACCTAAGTTGTCGAGATTGACAATTTTTTATACATTACTACACAGTAGACATTATTAATATTATAACATATGTAAGTAGGCATTAAAAACTCAAATAGGAGTCGGGTTTACTGTGGACTGCAGTGCATCATAGTATAAATAGTAAACGCACATCTGCTACATTCAGGGTGTTCTCACTTAACAATTAACTAATGTTGATAATTTAGCTTTAATCAATTAAGAAATTATTTAGATTTATCGGTTTTTATTTAACTTTAAAAAAAATATAATAAATTGGTTACTATTCTACCTTTTGTTACTACAAAAGTTCGTCTATTCTCCCAATGTTATATAGTGGTCAACAATGTTTTTATATACAAATGAAATTCTTATATCGCTCATTAGGGCGAGTACTATCGCCTTCGAGACCCTACAACCCTAAACCAAAAACCCAAAAACCTAGTTCTAATCATTCACAAAAAGGTTAAATGGATTATCTAAATAACACTAAGTTAATAATTAAACGCACCTGGGTATTACTGAAAAAAAAGGTGATGAAAGGTTAAAATAATAAGGCGATCGTAGCTAAGCGAATCAAGTTCGAGCCTTGCCCATGTACGTACTACGAACGTGGAACGTGAAATAGGGTTTTTATAGTATGTTTAATATTTCTTATATATAAAACTAGCTGACCCTGCCACACGTTGCTGTGGCTCGGGTATAATATGTCAAATGATATATAGCCTAAAGCCTTCCTCAATAAATGGACTATCTTACACTGAAAGAATTTTTTAAATCGGACCAGTAGTTCCTGAGATTAGCGCGTTCAAACAAACAAACTCTTCAGCTTTATAATATAAGTATAGATAAAATAATGAAAAGTTGTGTGTTAAAAAATAATAAGGTGCAACTACCTTCTACATTTCATTTCTACCCGAGTCATGGCAATAAATTCTAATGAATCACTACATAGTATAAAACAAAGTCGCTTTCTCTGTCCCTATATCCCTATGTATGCTTAAATCTTTAAAACTACGCAACAGATTTTGGTGCGGTTTTTTTAACAGATAAAGTAATTCAAGAGGAAGGTTTATATGTATAATACATGCATAATATAGTAGAGCATTGCATTCGTGCGAAGCCGGGGCGGGTCGCTAGTATTACATATCTTTAATCATGTATCCGTAACACAAGCCTTACAGTGCTTACATTGAACCAGGCTTATTTCTGTGAATGTAAGAATATATCATTATTATCAAAAAAACCGGCCCAGTGCGAGTCGTACTCGCGCACGAAAGGTTCCGTACAAACTTTTAGTTAAGTAAAAAAAAACCACGTTTGTTGCATGAGAGCCCCCTTAAATATTTATTTCATTTTGTTTTTACTATTTGCTGTTATAGCGGCAACAGAAATACATAATTTCTTGAGATACAGCCTGGTGACAGACAGACAGACGGACAGACAGCGAAGTCTTAGTAACGTTTTTACCCTTTGGATACGGAACCCTTTAGGGTAATGATATTTAAAATGTTCAAAAGTGCAACAGAATGATTTAAAACTCACATTTACATATAACGTTTGGTTTATATTAAAGTAAACTATTGAATAATTTTAAGTTCAAAAATCTTTTAATTTGTCTATGCCAGTTAATTAATACCGTTAGAAAGCTCGAAAAATAATGCAAAAATAACACGAGAGCAAGGAGCTGAAACAACGCCTCAGCTCATAATTAAATTTTGGTATTTTAGCTTACTGGAATTTATGCTAGATTTCAGTGTGTTTTCAGCGCTGTTCCAGTTGAATGAGTTAAAACATTTGTGCGTTTTGATCGTTTCTAATTTGATGTGTTTTGGTATGAATGTTTCAAATCTGCGCTCTGATATTATTTACATAAAGATCAAAGAGATTATATGTAAAACCAGCTGTGCTTGGGTTGCTTTGAAATTCTTCTTTTTTGCAGTTACAAGTAAAAGTACCCTAAGACATAGTCTGTATCTGTCTGTTTTGGAGATAAGCAGGAGCAAACAGACAGAAGAGAAAACGAATAAAATACCTATTTTTGTTGAAATTACCGTATATACTCGGCTATACATTTTTGAAAGAATGAATGAATGAATGAATGAATGAATGAAAAGTTTATTTGGCACAACATACAACACAGTTACAAGACAAGACAAAGGTATTAACAATAAGAACAATCATGAGAAACTTTAAAAATAAAAACATAGATATAGTGCCAAATAGGCCTCTGCTCAGTATAAGCCGTGACAATGTAAGTCATCACGGCACTGGTATTCTGCAGATGCCTTATTTGGAGGATTAGGTGACAATGAGCAAAAACCTTGTCACAAGCATATGTATTAATAAAAATACCTCCAACTGGATACCAATAGAATTTAAAACCAAAAATATAATACACACACACACACACACATATATACATACACACTCACACACACACACACATATGTAAATCAACATTAAATAATATTTCACAAACAAACATATAGAACAACTATAAAAAGAAGTTAAAAGTGGAAAACAATCATCTGGGGCGTAGGCGTTTCAGTAGACGTTCACACTGCAGTATTCTTTTGTACGTCTATTAAATGCCGTTTGTACAGAATCTTAAAAGTGTACACGGTTTTGGAGTTCCTAATAGGTGGCGGAATATTATTCCAGCACTTTGTTGCTGAATACCGGAAACTACCTCGAAACGCACTGGTTCTATGTGAAAGACATCTCATCCTAGTAGTTATACGTTCTGGACGCTCTGAAAAGTGTAATTTGTCGAACAAATAAGAAGGGCTCTTATTTTTAACAATTCCGAAGAGCAAACTAGCAAGATGCATTTCTCGTCGATTCGCCATATTCAGTAAATCATTTTTAACAAGGTAAGGAGTGATATGACTTCGCCAGGGAATCGAAAAACAATATCTTGCACAAGCATTCTGCACACGCTGTATAAGCTTTTTAGTGCGACCAAGAAGACACCCGCCGATTACTGTGTCTGCGTAATTTAATTTTGACAAGATGAGTGTTTCGCAGAGGTGAATTCGCAGTTCAACACTTAAGTACCTTCGTATCTGATACAACACTCTCAACCTATAGAAACACTGCCTGACCGTATCCGCTACATACTTTTCAAATCTGAGACCACTATCAAACAAGACGCCCAAGTTGCGAGCTTCCTCAACACGGTCAATTATATCTGATTTAATTTTGAGTTCAAGTGTTTGGGCGTTGATCAGTTCTATCTGTTTTTTTGTACCGGTAACGATGAGTTTAGTTTTAGCTGAGTTCAACAACAGGCCATTCCTCTCTGACCACTCTGCAATACGTGCGAGATCCTCATTTACTTGGTTAGCAGTTACTGTTACATTGTGTGGATTAAATATTTTGTAGATCTGCAAGTCATCTGCGTATAAATGATATTGACAATTAAGGATACATCCGGGAAGATCAGCGGTGTACAAAATGAAAATGACAGGCCCCAGAATTGACCCCTGAGGCACTCCACAATTAACAGGTACAGTAGCAGAATATTTTTTAGAGCCATCACACCGTGTAACCTCCACTTTTTGACATCGACCTGCCAGATAACTCGAGAACCACCTGATCGTGGGTTCATCGAACCCATAATACCTAAGCTTTGCCAGAAGCAGTGTAGTATTAATGGTATCAAATGCGCGAGAGTAATCAAGTAATACTAAAACAGCACTCTCACCAACATCACGACCAGCCAATATATCATCCAGGACATCTATGAGTGCAGTCGTCGTACTCATACCGGCTCTAAAACCAGACTGCCTCTTTGGTAATATTTCATGTTGATGCAAGTATTGCGTAAGTTGAATGCAAACAACCTTTTCCAGTATTTTTGACATAAATGGTAAAATACTTATCGGTCGAAGGTCTTTTACTTCTGTGGGATTGTTTACTTTAGGAATAGGCTTAACAATAGATTGTTTCCATATGAGAGGGAACTCACTTTCTGTAATAGATTTGTTTATAATAGCTGTAATTGTAGCCAGTGTTCGCGGTAAAGTTAGCAAAATCATGCTCAGTGATATGCCATCAACGCCTTGAGCATTTGATGTAATATTTTTAATAATGTTTAGAACCACTGTTTCATCTACAGGTTTTAAAGTAAAGGTGCCAGCATTTAATTTATTAGATGAAAAATAATGTAACGTATCCTTGCGATTTGATTCACTAGTAGAAGGCAACTCAAGAAAGTAGGTGTTAATTTTATCAGGATCTGAGACATGCTCCGGTAACTCAACAATTTTATTTTTGAAATCTACATGACGACTTATATTTCTCCAAAGCACACGCGAGTTCCGATAATGTTTGTTTACAAAGTGTTGAAAGTACGCAGCTTTCTCACTATGCATGGCAGCGCATGTTATACTCTTTAATTCCTTGTAGTACTTCTTGTGACTATTCTCTTTAGTGGAGCGATACCTGGCATACGCGTCATCTCTCAATTTCATCATTTCCTGCAAAGTGTGAGTAATCCAAGGATAGCTTTTTTCCTTTACGCATGATGTTTTTACAGGAGCATAAATGTCAAAAAGTTCTTTAATATGTGTATTAAAAGCATCCAGTGTATCATTTATATTTCCACACACCAGCCGCTCCCAATCTATAGTATTAATAGCTTCATCAAAAGCCTTGAGATCGATGTCTTTTAATGGTCTATAAGTTATCCATCGAGAGGTCGGTTTAGGTTTCTTAACATTTAATTCAAATGACAAAAAAGCGTGAAAACCGAGATCCAAAATATGATCAACAGTCACCGTATCCACCTTCATGCTGCTGCACACAAGATCGAGCAATGTTTCCGAGTGCTCAGTAAAGTGAGTCGGCTCATTCACATATTGTTTAAGGGTCATAGATTGACAAAATTCAAGTAATTTCCTTGAGTTCGATTCCTCGGGCTTCAGAAGATTGATGTTAAAATCACCCATTAGTACAACATGATCATATGTTGACAGACTGCTCACAGTCTCCGTTAGCGCATCCAAAAAGGTATCGACACTCACCCAATGAGGTCGATATGCCGTTCCTATGGCTAATTTATAACCATTTAGACTCAAACTTAACCACATCTGTTCCACGGGGGGTGAAGAAACATGCTCAAGGAGTCGTACATTAATACCGCGTTTAATATAAAAGCCAACTCCACCGCCACGTGATCGAACACCGAGCGGGCGTGGGATATGACGCAGTCTGTAGCCAGGGGGTGCGGGCGCTCGAAAAAAAGAAGCTCGAAAGAGTTAAAAAAGCCTTAATAAAAGTGATATATTTCAAAGGGATACGTTTTCCCTGAGGTGCTTTACGAAATTAGTGGCTTACTTTCTGTTTGTAAGATTGCAAGTTCGAGTCCCAACTGAGAATAAGTTGTGAGCAATTTTTTATTGTTCCTTCTAATAAAATTTATTTTAAAGGATAGTATTAAAAATGCAAAAACATAAAAATCATAAGTAAAAATTGATATTTGTGTAGTAACATTTTGACATCCTTTTTAAGAAGTCCGTTTATGTTTGAGCTGACCCAGCCACGCGTTGCTGTGGCACAGTAACTTTATTTTTCTAAAATAAAAGTAGCTTAAGTTACTCCTTATTACATCAGCTACATGCCAATAAAAGTCCCGTCAAAATCGGTCCAGCCATTTCAGGGATTAGCCGGAATAAACAGACAGACAAAAATTAAAAAAAAAATTACTTTGGTGTATGTACCGTGTATATATTCATATGCATGTAGTAAAAAACGGTTATTTCAATATTACAAACAGACACTCCAATTTTATTTATATATATAGATGACTTTAGTTATCTACATTGTAAGTACCAATTAGCTATTTCTTAATTATAATTAGCAATTTATTTATTTATTAGAACAACCAACAAGGTATAATACATGTTAAAAACTTAACGATATGAACAGCTTAAACTCAAGTGTTACCTTACTTAAAGGTTGCCACGGAAAGCATAAAAAGAAGCCATCTTAATCTATGTTAGTGAACATGAGGTAATATAATTTTAATGCTAATAATTTGGTTATTTACTTTTTTCTAAAATTTTAGCAAATACAAACAAACATATTATTATTATTGTATTTTTTATACTAAAACGGAATAAATGAGTAAGAACTCAGAACTCCCAGCGAGATATTAACGAGCACATTAAACATGAAGAATATGTTTATTTCAGAATATACGTGAGCAATTTCTTAAGGCATTTAAAATATAAACTCAAACTACCGTCGTAAATACACACACAGTTACTTGTATCAACTCCATATCCGTGATTTATACGACAAATGGCAACCATTGACCGACATAGGCGGCTAATGTCGCTATCCCGCTCGGAGTCGACAGTAAATCGGTTGCAGTATCGTCACAAATCATCGCCGCCATTTCGTCGAGTGCCGCCATTTTGTCATCGCGATAGATGCGGTTGACAGCTGATGTTGCTGTGCGATATCGATACGAATGCGATTTAAGATACCTTCGAGTTTATAAACAAACATTTTGTTGTTATAATTATGATTTACAATAATAAAAAAAAATATTAACGCCTATAATTAAACATTAATCTCGGAAAACCTATTTCATTAAATTTAATATTTTAACAATGACAACGTTGCGTATATTCAAAATTTGTAAGTTAACATAAAATTTTATATAAAGGCAAATGAAATAATAGAAAATAACATGAAATTATTTAATGTCAATAAATAAAAAAATAAAAAATTCAACAGCATTCCAAATAGTATTAAGTTCCCGGAAAATATAAATGCATTCGAAAGTGAACTTAAAAATGCAAAAAATAAGGTCTAAAATAGTTTAAACCAATGTTTAGTGAAAACCTATATATTTTACAAAGATTTCTGACATTATATAACATCTAGCTTATGTTCATGTGGCATGCAGTGAATATATGTTTTAAAGTCGATGGTTAAATTATTGATTTTTGGCAGTTGGTCAATGATTTTAACAACTGTGATACCATATAGCGGTTTACTCCGTCTTCGCCATGACCTTATCCATTTAACATAGTATAACGTACTTTCCAAAACTGGGAAAAGATTTTTTTAAACAGATCTATAAGCTCTTGGAATATAAAAATAATCTCTTTTTACCTTTAACAAAAGACGTTTTTCGACGACTCTTGATCTCAATAAAGCCAGGGTCCAAGACAGGAGCTACGATGAAGCGAGCTACCCAGAAGGTGCCTAATCACCCTAGCTCTGAAGACAGACGGGTATAAGTATTCGGAAATACAGACGCAGGGAGGGAGTTCCACTCAATCGCTGTGCGCATTATAAAAGATGTTGAGGAGCGCTTGGTGCGACAGGTAGGAATAGCAACCAAGAAAGGGCGGTAGTGCGTCTGGACATCCGATGAATGACGGATTTTTAAAAAGTCGACGACTTCTTAAATATGACGTATAATATAAATATAATAAGACAATTTGGGATATAATGGGATCAGATAAAATCAGAAAAGTTAACAGTTGGGTTAACTGTCTTCCCACATGGCAAAAATTATCAGAAGTTTTTAAAAGAAATGCCTTGTTTATGGGAAACTTTGTGTGAAATTAAAGTCAACAAACACTCCAGGGACTATCCAAGTAACACGGTAGTTCAAAACGTTGACGTGGGTTTTATGAGGATTCTTAGGTTTTATTGCTTGTCGTGTAAACCAAAGGCTACAATTAACCCGTCTTAAAATAAATATTGTTCGGTTTGCCAATCTGAATATTCTTTAAGAGGTCCCGTGGTACTTGCACAGCCAGTGACTATTTCATATTTAATTGAAAATGTAATGAAAATATTAACTTCTTTCGTGTGTTTAAAAATCAGCCTTTTTGAATCGTGCCAAAACGTTTTACTCTTTAAACTGTTTTGTGTATTAACAGGAGTAACGTTATATATTGATCAATCTATAATCTAAGATCACAGTTGTTTGTGTGTTTGTCTGTCCGCTCATTTTTCCGCTCTTTTTCCATTGTATCAATATCGTTACCATAGCAACGCGTTAACCGCAAGTAGTTAGTCTACCGGACGCTAGATGGCGCTAACGGAAAAATATTTAATAATAGAAAAAAAATAAAGAATTTTGTCCACCCGTGCGAAGCCGGGACGGGCCGCTAGTATAAAATAATACAATGCAATTATTATCCTAACGTTTATAAGTTAAACTTTCACGACTTAACTACTTTACCGATTATCATAAAATATTGCATACATTTTGTCAGGGGTACAAAAAAGGACATAGTAATGTTCTTGAGCGATAAAAATATAATTTTAATCGGTAGTCTACATAAACGTGATTGAAGCTGCAAATAAAAGCATTTAAACAATATGTATAGTCTACACTAATATTATAAGGAGGAAATATTTGTATTTTTGTATGTTTGCAATGAATAAACTCAAAAACTACTGAGCCGATTTCAAAAATTCTTTCGCCCTTGGAAAGCTACGTTCACGCTGAGTAACATAGGCTATATTTAATGCTAGAAAAAATTTAAAGAATTTTTTCCACCCGTGCGAAGCCGGGACGGGCCGCTAGTATTAAATAAATAAATATTTCCTACATTCACACCAATTAGCCTAGCCCAAAGTAAGCACTATAAAGCTTGTGTTATGGATACTAGGGTAACGGATAGACATACATATATGATACATAGATATGTAATATTCATAGAAATATATATAAACACCCATGACTCAGGCACAAATGCTCGTATTTATCATACAACCATCTGCCCCTACCGGGATTCGAACCCAAGACCGTCGGTGCGAAAGGCAGGATCGCTACCGTTGCACCAAACGGTCGTTAATTAAGCTTTCATTACATTAATCATAAAAACAAAGTCAACAAGTTTCTTGTTTTAAAAAGACCTAGCAGGTCATAGACTTTACTATACATGGAAAAGTATTCCATGTTCTTCCCTAAAATCATTTCTATGTATTGGAGAAAGAACTTAATTCAATTAATGAATAAAACCAAAATATTCATAATAATTGTTCATTATAATACCGAGAATCCATATTTTTAATATACCATGCGCAAAAGTTCACAAAGAATGGAAATTCATTAAATACTTATATAATTCACTGAGGACTTAATCAGTCTGCTGTATCGAGCATCTCTCGGCTAAGTTTCTTAATCCCCGCCTGAAGGAATCTACTTTCGCATTCTTAGTCCCGCATATGATTAAGGTAAGCCTTATTGAAAACGTCTCCCGTCGTAAAAGTTGTCCCATTAGAGAAGGCTAAGCTACTACTCTGGCTTAAGCGTGTTTGCGTGGTGGTGGAGAGACGGCGTTTCGATATTGCAAGTTCTTTTACCAAATCATATAGTCTAGAATTAATTTATAAAAAGAAAAACTTTTTATTTTGCGAAATAAAAACAAAATAAATAAAATGCATAATAACACAAATTTGATTTATATTCATTTTAACAGCACTGTAAGGGTTGGGTTATGGATACTAGCTTATGGGTAGACACACATATGTTATATTTATAGTAATATATATGTTAAGGACTTCTGTCATTTTAAAGCAATTGTTTTGTTGTCACTTTGATATGTAATTCGCATTAGGTTTTTCTCTGTTTCTTTTGCTATTAAACCCATTTTCCTCGACCAGCTTTTTCTTTGATAAATCAGTCCGCAACAATATATATATATATATATATATATAAACTCGGCGTCAAAAAAATCGCACCTTATAAAAATCTTATTCAAAAATTCCTAAACCTTATATAGAGGATAGTGTTAGGTATCATTAGAAAGGTAACAAAAAGGAGCATCAAACAACAATTAAGTGCAATCTTTTTTTTAATTAAAATTATACAAAAAGCATAAAAATTTGAAAAATAATAAAAAATCTTAATTAAGTCCTAATTAATAATCGATAATTTACAAAAAAAATGTACAAAAAGTGTCTTAAAATTAACTCAAAATCTAGTGTTACCCCCCCTTGCCCTGATGACGGCTTCCATACGGTCCCTCATAGACCTCACCAACTTCAGGAGCTCTTCTTGAGGGATAAGACCCCATTCTTCAATCACCGCGGTTTGGAGTTCCTCTAGAGTCGAAGGAGCCGGATCCCGAGATCGAACCTTACGTTTAAGATGGTCCCAGAGGTGCTCTATCGGATTCAGATCAGGACTTCTCGCTGGCCACTGCATCACAGGAATTTGGGACCTCCGCAGGAAGTCGTTCACGATGGCTGCAGTGTGTGCGCGAGCGTTGTCGTGCATTAATGTGAACCCCTCGCCAAAAGATTCGGCAAAAGGGACCACATGCACATCCAGGATCTCTGTGATATAGCGGCGCGCAGTCAGCGACCCTTGTCCGCGAGCACCTCCGGTCCGGGAGACGCAGACCAGGTCGGTTTTGCCGGCAGCCGACATACCGCCCCAGAACATGCAGGATCCGCCTCCATATTCCACCGTCTCCTGGATGCAGGCTTGAGCGAAACGTTCACCCTGCCTCCGGTATACTCTTCTTCGTCGGTCGTTGCAGAAAAGACACACTCGTGTCTCGTCTGAGAAGAGAACAGCTCCCCACTGCTCAATGGTCCAATCGACGTGGTCGCGAGCAAACTGCAAGCGGGCTCGTCGGTGCGCTGCAGTCAATTTTGGACCTGTAGCAGCTCTGCGGGCTGCTATGTTCTTCTCCTTCAGTCTTCTTCTAACCGTGGATACACTCACGGTGCGTCTGCGAACTGCCTGGAGCTCCTGTTGCAGCTGAACAGCGTTTGAGAAGCGATTTCTCAAAGAGTACGACACAACGAACCGGTCGTCTCTTTCCGAAGTGCAGCGACGTCTACCGGACCCATGTCGCCGGATATAGCCACCGGTCTCTAAAAAGCGCTGGTAGACTCTACGAACCGAAAAACGGCTCAGATTCAGTTGCCGGGCGACATCACACTGCCGCACCCCTGCTTGCAGTAGTGCAACCACTTGAGCGGCCTCATCAGCTGTAGTGTCCATTTTCCAGATGTTCTTTCTTCAGTAAAATCAGTGCGTGTGTCCCCTTCAACGGTTTAATAGCGAATGACCCACATTGAACCCGTGTTGACCTCTTTATACCCACAAAGTTAGCGCAACTCGCGACTCTCCCGAGCAGCAAAATTTCCTTAGAATTTTTGTGACCCTTTATTTGTTGCTTTAGGTTTTATTTGATAATGAAAAATAATGTTTTTTTATTAAGTTAATTAAGTAACCTTTTAAATAAAATTATAATTAATACGACTGCATGTGCATATCCAGAGTTAATGCCATTTGAACGTGATTTTCTTAGAGGTGCGATTTTTTTGACGCCGAGTGTATATCTCGAGTACGAATGCTCATATTCATCACATAAACATCTACCCCTTCCGGGATTCGAACCTAGGACCGTCGGTGCGAAAGGGTGGATCGCTACCGTCCCACCAAACTCGTTAATAATTACTCGTATTATCATCATACGGCGATGGAGTCATAGATCTGTATGTACGCGGAAATTTTTCGTTAGTAACTGGTTATCCCGCACGTGAATGCTTTATGGCGCGTAGAAGCGACACCAATACGGTCTGAATGTTATATATTATGTTTTATATTCGCTTTAAGCGGTTCTCGAATTGCTCTTCGCTACGCGATGTAGCGTGGAACACCGTGACGGTGAAACGTAGATCTGCTACGGTTTTCCGTAGCAATTGGACTCCGCGCGTTAGTGCATTATTATTATATAATTTTGTGTGATTATCTTTTTTATGTGATGTGTGAATAATACTAATTTATTTGACTAAAGTTATAATGAATTATCGAATATTGTCAACACTTATAATTGTTGTATTCACAGGTTTAAAACATAAGTTTAATATATTTTAATATGTCATAGCTAATACAATATAACTCTTGCTTAAATAAGTAAATAAATTAAGTTTCGTGTTCCGTAGAGGTCACCATGGTACTACACCAATAAATAATTATTGGCTATATAAAATTCTGTGGCGATCATGTACTAGTCTCAACGAATTGAGCAGATATAATTACTTTCATGCATTTTATTCAAATGTAACAACAGCGAGATGATTATTATGTTCAGATGAAACTTTAGCCTGTCGTGAATACCTATTATCAAATTCTAGAATCTTTTATATGTATTGTACCTCAATATTAATATTGTAAGTGTTTTTATTTAGATGTGAAAATATTTGGTGTTGTTAAACCAAATATTTTCACCAGTTTTGGAAGTGGTACTCGCGCAGATAGCGAGAGCGAACTCACATCGAGTTTGAATTCCGCCTGACTCCTTTAATCAATTGAATTTTTAATTAGATTTTTCTTTGCATAATATAAATTTATTGTGCAGTTGGTCTTCTAAGTTTCAAATTTATAAACTAGCGTTATACATGTTTTATCAACAAACTGAAGTATATACATAGACCAAAGTCGAAAACACAGCCCCGCGCATTGGAACATAGCGCTTGTCAATGTGACTTCCGCCTTAGTACACCGAAGTATGGTTTAATTAAAAATACCTACGAAAATGGCTGCCGACAAAACTTGGCGCGGAAACTAAATGATCTGGAAATGAGCTGCAATCACATTTGATAGTTCGAATTTTTGTTCAGTGGGCTTTTTTAAAAACTTGAATTTGTTTTTGAAAGTCGCAAAATTCTAAAGCATCTCCAAGCATTTACATTTTTGTTCCCTTCGGTGTGGAGAATATGGGTTCATGGGGCCCGAGAGCCAAGTCTATCAAGATCAAGTAGATTTTTTATTTAATCAGCTTTACGTTAGTATTTTTTGTTTGGTTCTAGCTTCATTATTTAGCGAGAAAATGGTATTTTTATATAAGAGATTTATATATTTCTTTTCGCAATTCGCGCAGCATTGGGACTGTTGAGAGGGGTGGGTCGCGCGGTAGTGGACTGACAATTGGTTAAGAGTCACTTAGTGGTAGTTCATTTCTATTTATAGTAATAAAAATATATAATTTACTTCCGCAAATACAGAAGATACAGAAGACGACACGACAGCGTCACACCTTGTACCTTCACCAACTACACTTGATTCGCCCGCACTCGGAGCATCATTGGGCATTGTTATATCGTGCAATATCGAGAACTAAGACGACGAAGAGAAGTAGCCGGAGTAGGCTTGATATTTTAATTTTTACAAAAAATACTTAAAATTTGTTAAACAAAGAAAAAAACTTATATATAGACTAGAGCTACCGACTGTAAATTGTTAAATTTCAACTGTAATTGAACTTTATATGAAAGATTTTAAGCTGACAATCGATTGGAGGCATTTCACTGTTTGTTTAGGATGAAGTGCTATTTTAGTATGAAAATAATTTATTTTATTCTTTTAGATTTTATAAAAGCTCATCAAAATAAGTGTTATCTGGGCTGTTATATAAGAAAAGTTTAAGTGAGAATCTAACTCTCCCATCATAGGTTCCTTACAAATTATGCAAGTAACTACTTCATCCATTACAGGAATCGAGTCTCAAAGTTTTTCCTTGTTTGTTTATTTTTCAAAAGTTCCTTAATTCAGAGTTCAAAACATATAACTTAAACGTACTTCGCTAAGTTAGCTGGACAAGTATCGATTACTTGTTAACGTAAACTCACCAAAATAATTAACGTTACTTAAGTTCATAAACTATGTAAGCACCTAACATTGTTCTAACGACAGGACCGTGGGATAAACTAGACTTTGTAGTTCAAAGTTTATAAGAGTTACTTCCGAGTATCTAAAGAAATGTTAGGCGGTGCCCAAAGTGTTAGGCAGGCATAGAACCCATATCCTGTCGCAGGCTACCACCCTTTCTTGGTTGCTAATCCTACCTGTGGCACCAAGAGCTTCTCAACATCCTTCATAATGCGCACAGCAAAGGAATGGAACTTCCTTCCCGCGTCTGTATTTCCGAGAACTTATAACTCGTCCATTTTCAGAGCCAGGGTGAATAGGCACTCGTTCCGTCGTGTATTCTATCTTAGCCCCCGCGCTTGATTGGGATCAAGAGCTAACCCATCGTAAATAAAATTTAAAAAACACGGCGAATACTCTTTCAATCAAAGGCGACGTGGATTCAAGATTAGCCTTACTTGGGGCATGTTGATGTTTGTCATGAAATGAATTTGAAAAATTTTAAAATCTCGCATTTAAAAGCTTAAATTCCAAAAAGTATAACAATTACATAGCTGTTTCTTATTTATTGATTGTGAGATACTTGTATAACTAGAACATAAAGAAATGGAGCTTACGAAATACTTACAAAAACTCGACAGGTTTATTCAGTTCTTGGTAGATTAATTGAAAGATTACTCGCCCAGATAGCGAGGATATCCCCTCGAGTCCGAGTTGAAGTCCCGTCTGATCCCTGCGGAAAGTTTTTTTTAGGATACATCTCGGAGACAGTGCAGCAGAATTGCACAGACTTCTTCCGCCCCATATTTTCATCGAGCGACCAAACTTACAAGTAGGCGCCACCGTTATATGGTTGATACACCAAAGAGTCACACCAAGCGTTTTGGTTCCAATTTTGTAATACGTACCACTAAAGAGTGGAACTCCTTGCCTGAGTCTGTATTTCCTAATAAATACAATTAAGGGGTCTTCAAGTCATGAATCACCTTCTAGGCAAGCGCCTCACATCCTCGATCGCATCATCGTATATCATCAGGCGATATAGCAGTCAAGTGCTTACTAATTTACAATAAAAAGAAAATCTAGTATAAGTAAACCACTTAAATGAGTCTTTTGTCGCCATACCCCGCGCACCTGTACCGTGCGGGCAAAGACCCATTTAAGATTCTCTAATCTATATTAATAAATTGAACTTAAACCCTTAATTATTAAGAAACTGCATTATATTTCCTCTTTGGTCAAATATTACAATCTATTTTGTGTGAAGACGGAAAAAGGGGGTTAGATGCGCAGTATGCGCGCCCGCTCCTCTCTCGATCCCCTTTGTCACCGTACCTCGCGCCCCTGTACGGCGCGGGCGAAGAGTCATCCCCTTAAAACCCACGAGCATTATATCATGCGCGTGACAACGATGCTTAAAATCCGCGAGAATTATGTAATGCTCTATAGCGCGCAGTCTGATTTAATCGTTTTTACGGCTTTGGTAATACTTTTTTTTAATGATATTTTTTCCCCGATAGAGGGAGAATTAACACATTAACTCCAAGCGTGGGTTTCGAGGGATTAAGCGGTCTACGTATAATAATTTCTTTACACATAAAATCTCGAAGTTAACTAACCAAAATATATTTATTACTTTCTAGTTTCATAATATGTGACATTGTAGCGTCAGCTACTCAGTGTTTTTGCAGTTTGTACCCAGGTCGCTTACATACCATCGTAAACAGCTGACGCACAAAGTAGCTAATATTACTTATTAAGGATAATGTTAGCAAGAAAGATTGCTTTCAGCTATTAACTCTTGACTATATCACTAGCTAGCTACCCATCTCCCGCGGTACCAAAACATAACAGAATTCTTAATTGCGTTGACTTAGGTTCCAGATTGTTTTAGGTCTTATTAATTATAAATAGACCTAAATTGGTATCAATTGAAATTTGATATCTCTATGGGTTGCTAAGAATAAGGGCCTTGATATATACAGGATTAATCCTACAAGAATTTTTCTATTTAAGATACGGGCCTATAATATCAACCTCATTTTTAACCTTTAATAAATGTCGTATAAACCCCCATGGTCGTGAGACTGCACTCCGAGGGCTAGGATTCGTTCCCTGGCCGGGTCAGTGTGTTGTGGTAGCGTCATTAAAAATAATAATACTTCTTACATTTACACTTAGCCTAGCCCAAAAGTAAGCACAGTAAGGCTTGTGTTATAGATACTAGGGTAACAGACGGGCATACATATATGTTATATCCATAAAAATATATATAAATACTCAAGGCTTGTATTCATCACACAAACATCTCCTCTACTCAGGACTTGAACCCAGGACCGCCTGTATGAAAGGCCTCCGTTGCACCAAACAGTGGTCTAAAATTCTCCTTATGATTATTTTCCTCTATGTGGTCCATCAGTGAAGACATTTTTTTATCCTTTATTTAATTTAGGGGCTTTTACACAGAGTACGTCTGTCCTATCAGGGTTACAATTAAATATATTCAGATTTGGACAGTCAGTCAGCTGATTGAAAGAAGACGAAGCTAGTTTTGCCTATGGTTGATAAGACTTAAGGAACGGCAATAAAATGGAACAAAATTATACAGCAAATCATTTTATTTTATTTGGTTTACCAATAATAGTGAATAGCTCAGTTTTATGGCTAAATGCACAATTAATTAAAGGTGTTGTTGGTGGTAAAAATTAAAGGTGTTTAACATGCTCAGTATATTGTTACGAGTAATATAACAACAAAATTACAATTAATATTGAGGATACAAATAGTATACGCCTTAAAATAATTAAATTACAAAAATGATCAAAATTTTATAAATCAGCGATGGTTTCTTGCAAACGAAATGAATAGAAAGCTACTGCATTGACAATAGCATTTCCATGGCAGTTCAGAAGTATGCTCGCTCTCGGGTCAGATGAATTTGAGCCCAATGGTAGAAGCGAGATTTTACCAGGTAACAGACAAGCCTGGCTGTACGTGTAACTTTACGTATTAACTCCCTCCCTGCGTCTGTATTTCCGAGAACTTATAACCCGTCCATTTTCAAAGCCAGGGTGAATAGGCACCTTCTGGGTTAGCTCGTTCCATCGTGGATTCTGTCTTGGCCCCCGGGCTTGATTGGGATTAAGACCCATCCTAAATAAAAATAAAGCTTTGAGGAAATCCTAGATAAGCCTTCAGGTCGAAATGATGCATCAGTTGGTCTCCCTTTGGTTTTTGACACATTTCATTCAAAAGTGTTGCACATACTCCACTTTACCACATGCACAGTAAAAACCTTCAAAGTCTGACCATTAGTGATAAAAATGTCATGAGAATGAAAAAAAGAACATGGAATTGAAACACCATCTATATAGGTATCATATATAAAGAAATATTTCTGGAGATGAAGAAAGAGAGACTATTGTTACAGAATACAAAAGAGGTAATTCAAAGAAAGGATTTCTCACACACGTAGTAATTGAATGTCTTATTAGCAAGTTATTCCATAATTAGTCAATCAATCAATTGTCTCTATTGAATTCAATGTATTTTGATATTAATTGGATTAGATAACTTTGTTGTGACATGCTTTCGATCTAATTATAATTTGATAGTATGCAGTCTGTATATGATAATGTGTTATATTTTATATATATATAAATCTCGTGTCATGATGTATGTTTGGGATAAATTCTGAAACTACTGAACTGATTTTGTTCAAACTTTGTAACTATCTGTTATTTGATTTAACTTAAAAGTTAGGATAAGTTTCATTTTTATTTATAACACAGCTACGCGTGGCCGGGTCATCTTACACTATATCTGTAGGTATATAGTCCGACAAAGTAGAATAACAACAGCTAGTAGAATAACTTTTTTTATTTTAAGGGCGTCGTAAAAGGCCACGTATGACACTGTTTATTTATTTATTTAAATAAACTTTCCAAAAGCGCGTGCTTTTTGTGTCAACGGGAAATCCTATGGAGCCAATGTTTTTTGCTCATAACTTTTTTATTTTTGGGAACTTCAAAATTCCAGCTTCGATCTAGTTCATTCGTCACAATCTGGTCATAAACCTGTTAATTAGATTCCACACAAAAAATATTAAAATCGGTCAAGAACTCGAGAAGTTATGGCGTAACAGACAGATCCCATGGATCAGCTTTAATGAAAGTTATGGCGTAACAGACATTAAAGCTGATCCATGGGATCTTCGCTCACTTCGTTCGCTCCGCTCCAATAAAAACGTGAATAGGACTATACATATAATACATTTCATCCAATCTGCGACCCGATGCAGCTGTAATGCTATCCGATTATATAACAATCATTATTAATGGGGTTCTATCACCGCAAATAGGAGGCTTTGCGGACAAACCCATAAATTGTACGGCCACTAACTACTGGAATAATCTATAGTTATTATACAAGTGGTATATTTATATATAGAAGTAGCTTAACTCGTTCACGGACACTCCGCCTATAGCCGTAAATCTAAGTGCTTACAATAGGACACAAAGCCTTAGGCTGGTAAAGTTTAAACAGCTAAAACGGGCATATTGCCTGTAGCCAGTCCAATTACTTTAACTATTGGCGTGTTGTGATACTTGATCACGTGGGTCCCTTTGATGCTAAGTAATTGGACCGGCTACAGGCGATATGCCCGTTTTGGCTGTTTGAACTTTACCGGCCTAAGGCGTTGTGTCATATTGTAAGCACTTAGATTTACGGCTATATGCGAAGTGTCCGTGAATGAGTTAATGTATGACAAAAATGTATTATTATTTTTCTAGTGTACAATATTGGTTTATGATGAATATAACACACAAAGTTGAATTTTTAAATTGAATACATTTGTAGCAACGCATTTATTTAGTGGCATATTTGTTTTTATATTTAATTTTTTTTAAGTTTTGACGTGATATCGTCTTATAAATCGATGAACGCCGGCTGCACGCACGAAAAATTGTAACGTTAACCTGAGCCGAGCGAGCAAGCGAGAGCGTGGAACAAGCGACGATCGGCCTAAGCGTTCGACTTGTGGCACATCTATTTCTCTTCCACTTCATGAAGAGAACAGATGTTTCTATTGTGTGAATGAGGTTCCATTGTTTATAAATACAACTTCATGTTAATTTACCGAAAGAAAAAAATTTCAATTAACTCCTTTTTTGAATTATACAAAATAATGATAATTCAGATATAATAATTCAATTCAATTCATAAAAGTATGCAATTTTTATTCAATGTTTTCTTATGACGCTATCACGTAAAATTTTTTGTTAGGTCATACTTACAGCTCATTTAACTCTTCAACTGAATATTTACTTTGTATTTAGGTCTTTCTTAAACTTCCGCGCACATTACACATTTAAATAAAACAACTTTTTACCAGGTATTTGCGCATATTAATCCTGAAGTTACAACTCCTCACGGGTTCCAAGTTATTTTATTTAATTATAAACTTTGTGTTAATAACCAGTTCTAGAAAGTACCACATGAAGGTAAAGCTTCAACTCATGAGAACTACTTGTTCCGGTATATTTATTTTAAAAAGTCAATACGTATGTCAAAATGTACTAGTCAATACGTATGTGATACTGATTAAAATGGAAGCTGAATATGAAATAGGCAAAATATATTTATGAATTTTCGCTTATTCGTATATACATCAAACTCATTAATAAATGAGTTTTTTTTAGCCATAAGGAATGGCTTAGACTTTCAAAATTTGTTTTTGGCTGGTATCCTATTTAACCATAATTATTAAGTTGGACACCATTGCGTCGTCTAGTATCCGGAGTGAAATAACAAAAACTCTTCAAACTTGAGCGTGACTAATGTCATTAAAGGAAAGGAGAGGCACGGTGAGGCGCTTGCCGTCTCTCTTGATATCTCGAAGGCTTTTGATAGGGTGTGGCATGAGGGCCTTATTGGCAAGCTTCCATCATATGGTCTTCCCACTGGTTTGTGTGTCTGGATATCGGACTTCCTGAGAGATCGGTCAATACGAGTTGTCATTGACGGCAGCTCGTCTGACCATTTGGCTATCAATGCCGGCGTCCCTCAGGGTTCCGTTCTCTCTGCAACACTTTTTCTGCTGCATATAAATGACCTGCTGTTGCCCGGTATTTTGGGGTACGCAGATGACAGCACTGTTGTAAAGACCTATATGTCTGATGCACGAGCCAGTACTGAACAGATCCAGCGTCATAGAGAGGCGATGGTTAGCCGCATGAACCTATCTCTGCAGGCAGTCTCCGAATGGGGCGATGCGAATCTAGTAGGGTTCAATCCGGCAAAGACCCAGGCGTGTCTTTTCTCCGCTAAAAGGAGTCCTTTCAACTTGACTCCTACTTTCCGAGGTGTATCCGTGCCGATCACTGACCATCTTGAGCTTTTAGGTATGTCTTTGTCACCAACTCTCAATTTTGGCTCTTTCATTGAGAGCATGGCTCAAGTGGCTTCAAAAAAACTTGGCATTCTGGCGAAGGTGAGAAAATACTTCACACCGGAACAGTTGCTCAACCTATACCAAGCACAAGTTCGATCGTGTATGGAGTATTGTTCTCATCTTTGGGACGGTTCCGCCCGATACCAGCTCCAGACGCTTGAGTCCATTGAGAGGAGGGCAAAGAGGCTCATCGGCAATGAAGATCTTTTCTATAAAAAGCTCAAAAGCCTTGAGCATAGACGGAAGGTAGCAAGCCTATCCGTATTTTATAGGATACATTTCGGAGAGTGTGCAGCTGAATTGTACAATCTTCTTCCGCCGTCCCCATTTTATCATCGGACAACCAGACTTACAAACTGGCGACACCGTTATATGGTGGATATACCAAAGAGTCGCACTAAGCGTTTTGGTTCCAATTTTGTGATACATACCGCTAAGGAGTGGAACTCTTTGCCTGAGTCTGTGTTTCCTGACAAATACAATTTAGTGGTCTTCAAGTCACGAGTAAATAGGTACCTTCTAGGCAAGCGCGTCACACCCTAGATCACATCGACGCTTACCATCAGGCGAGATGGTGGTCAAGCGCATGCCTATTTTCTATAAAAAAAAAAAAAAAAAAATCTTCGTACATCACCCGTAGATCACAAAACGGGCAGAGGCGTTTTCAGAATTATGGTCTTTCAGTGATCTCCAACCCGCTTGCTAAGTGTCTATATAAGGCAAAACCCTCCATTTTTTTTAGGCTGGCTACCGTAAATGGACGAGATTCAACTGAGAAGAGGACTACAAAATTAAAGTGTCTGTACTTTTTCTCTTCCTTACAACTAATTTCTTTCTATTACGGTTTATTTATCCTATTCAAAGGTATTTGTTTCTGAGAGACGCTACTAGAACTCTTCACACTGTTTAAATAATTAAAAAAAAAACAAAAATACTTGGCTTACTTCCACGGCCACTCACCCAATGCTCGATATTCAACGATCTAACAACTCCTAGTGTAAGTTGGTGTGGAGGCGAAACACGTGTAGGGTAGTTGGTGGTAATCTGTCTTCGTTTTTGCGGTATCTGTTTTTATTTGCAGATGTTGTATTGTGGTTGTTATTGTGGAAATATGCAAGATATTATTGTTTTTTAATGCATATGGACATCCACCATGTGACGCCTGATTCTATCAAAATATTCCGTATTAAAATTAAGTCCAAATATTATAATAAAGCAACCGTCAGCGTGCGCAAATGAAATTTTCAATTATATTGTTTCAAACGTTCGAAACGCCGACTCCTATCGTTTCGAAGTCGTTTTGCGAATATCCATTTTAATTAATCCTTTGAAGCGGGTTGAAAGGTTCCGTTTCGCTCGGGTATTATGTTAACAGGGAGATTATTATAGCAAACGAGGCGAGCAATGAGGGATTTTTAGCCATTTAAGATCAATGTGAGCCGTTTCTGCTTGCCTTTTAGTTACGGAACGAACGATTTGGTTCTTAGATAACAAGACAAAAGTCAACGTCTCGAGTGTCAGGTGGGATTGGAACCTAAATCTCCTCGTTATTCGGGCGAGCTTAGACAATTGAGCTACCAAGAACTTGATAGACCAAGTGTTTCTTAAGCTTACACCGGCGCCATCTGTTTTAAGTTTTAGGTATTACTGCCGGATACCGGATACTGGAAATAGAGTCGTTTTTCTAGTATTTTTCACTGGTCGTTGGAGGGGTGGTTTAAAAAATATTCCGTTCAATTTTTTTTTGTCTATTTAACAGGGTGTTACAACAATTTTTATATGACCTATTTAGTCAAAATAATATTTGAAACAATTATTTAATTTTTACTTTTTTACTGACTTATAATGATTGTGTAGAAGAAAAAAGTAGGGTATCTAAGATCTGTTCCATACCTAGTAAGTACCATCTTCCTAAATGTATCAACTTGTACTGGTCAAGACTTTTCAGATACTTAATGCCTTTTTATTTAAATAATTTGCCTTCTAAATTACAAAAAATGTATAAACAATATGTTGAAATGTTAAACTCAAGCTGAAACAGTATTATTTACCAAATAAGCAATTAACGTATAAATAGCAACTAGCCGTCACCCAGATAAACCCTGTGAGGTTTTCGTGGTGCGGCTTTAAATTATTTACCTAAATGTCATGAAATATATGGTGAATAAATTAATTTAAAAAAATAATTTATTGTATACTGTCACATTGGTCAAATATGTCAAAATGTCAAAGTATACAATGATTATTTACTATTAATAAATTGGTTAATAAATAGTTTTTCATTAACCACTAGTGAATTTTTGTCTTAAAACTAATATAAGGACAGCGTTTTATTATTTCAAGTATTCTATTATATACAAACATAGCTGACCCGGCCAAGTGTTGCTATAGTTAAGTTATTATAATTTGGCATTTTTTATAAAAAAATACAATAAAACCTTTCTTATGTTGTTATAAAGTTGAAATAAATCCCGTTGAATTAAAAACAAAAATTCATCAAAATCGGTTGAGTAGTTTCGGAGTTCATCGCGGTCAAACACGGACAGAGAATTTTTATAAACAAAGAAAATAGACATGTCAGGTGTATTCTATTGAAATTTTCTTTAATTTCTGTATTATAATATCTCGAGGTCCGTGTTTCGAATGCATGTGTTTTTTTTAACACTAAACATACCATGACAGG
The DNA here is from genome assembly GCA_927399485.1 of Calamotropha paludella. Lineage (NCBI taxonomy): Eukaryota > Metazoa > Arthropoda > Insecta > Lepidoptera > Crambidae > Calamotropha > Calamotropha paludella. The sequence continues at coordinate 29,529,495 of OV656804.1, forward strand.
TCAAATTCATTTTAAACTTAATTAAAACTAAATTTCTTTCTTCTTGTATTTTTATGTTTTTTTTAAATTTAATATATAAACTATTTTAAATCGTTATTGGAAAAATAATTGTTTTATTAATGTACCAAATTGCTTAACTGATATATTTTTCACTAGACATCTTAATATATATAAATCTCGTGTCACAATGTTTGTCCTCAATGGACTCCTAAACCACTTAACCGATTATAATAAAATTCGCACACCATGTGCAGTTCGATCCAACTTGAGAGATAGGATAGTTTAAATCTCAAATTATAGTCGCAATTTTAATTTATTGCTAATTATTTGTCTGTTATTATTTGACAGTCACAATTATCTGTTAACTCCAAATGATTCTAACAGATGTCGATACCTTTCGACTGGGTTGAGTAAGTAATCAATAGATGGCGCTGCTATGGTAAATCTACGAACGTGTCATATAAGCTACATTTTAACCGCAAGTAGTTCGTTTACCGGACGCTAGATGGCGCTAACGGAAAAATATTTAATAATAGAAAAAATTTAAAGAATTTTGTCCACCCGTGCGAAGCCGGGACGGGCCGCTAGTAATAATATATGTAACATTCTAAAGATTGGTTATTTGACCCGTAAAATGAAGTATCGGTAGGTTTAGTGGTAATAAAGTGGCAACAGTGGCTTAGTACGTATGCACGTATATACGTATGTATGTATGCACGAAAATAAAGGTATACAAAATATTGTTTTAATAAATGATACCAAAGCTTTAATCATACGTCTGTCGAGTTACGAAGCCGTCAATATCTCGATTAAAACGACAAAAACATTCCAACAACTCAATTTGGATTGGGAACTTCTCAATCATGTTAAGTTAAATAATAATTTCTTGTTCGTGACAGTTTCTAGGGCAAATAAACGATGTCCTTCATAACCGTCTCAGAAAATGGTCCTTAATTTAATTTCAAAATCGGTTTTTCCTCTTTGACCCAGTAAAAAGGTGTTGTAAAATAAACCTTTTTTCGTAGAATTGATTCGTTTTGTTGCCGAGTAACAACTTTTTTTATTTTCCCAAGGGTGTACATGTATCTTAATATTTTTGGTTAGATAGCACGAACAGATTTTTGAAGTAAAAACTTTTTTAGCATCGTTGTGATTTGAAAGTCGATGAAACGAAAAAGCGACAGTTAAAAGAGACAGACACATAAATTCATAAGATTTAACGTAGGAGAAAATAGGATTGGAAGCATTATGTATGTGTGTTAATAGGTGTTTGTGTGCACATGCGTAGTACAAAGTTTGAGAGAAGCTTCACAACAACCATGGTATTTTGTATACGTGGTATACAAAATAATGGTACATATATATATATATATAAATTCCCGTGTTTGACCGCGATGAACTTCGAAGCTACTCAATCGATTTTAATGTTTTTTTTTTCATTTTGTTGTAACTTAGGACATATAATAGGTTAAATTTTAATTTATAACACAGCAACGCGTGGCCGAGTTAAATAGTACTATTATAAATCTGTAGGTACATTCTTTCTGTACATTAATTATTCACATCATTACTCACATCAGTGAGTTATAAAATGAATATCTATAATAAAATTTACAACCATAACCATTAATTATAATAAAATACCAATAAAATTTATAACCATTTTACTATTTCTTAAATTTCAGCCTGTCTGTCTGTTTATGTGTATGTCCTTCGTTGAGTCAAGAATAGGTTGGTCGATTTCAATGAAATTTGGTACATGTGATTGCGCAAATGATAGGCTATATATTATATCAATAAAAAATTTATCCCAATTAATATTATAGATACGAATGTGAGTTTGTTTGTTTGTTACAATTTCACACCTTAACTGCTCAACCAATCATTAAATTTTGCATACACTTTATCAACGGTACAGAAAAAGACATGCCGTACCTTTCATCTAGACAAAAGGTACCGTTCCCGAGGGATAGAAATATATCTTTCAATCAGTAGTCTACATTAACGTTAGAAAAGCCGCGGGTAAAAATAAGTATACATTTATTTCTATAAATATGTTTCTATGTATGTCTATCCGTTACCTTAGCAAGCCTTAAAGTGCTTACTTTAGGTTGGGCTAATTGATGTGAATACAAGATATATTATAATTACTTTTTTTTAATGAGGAAAAAATAAATTACTTATTCTGTTAAAGGAATATGCTGATAATGTTTTTTTTTTTAGAATCAGTCGTTCATATGAACTGGTAGGAACATCTGATGTATGATGTATACATAATACTTTATCATAAGACTATATACAAAATAAAAATAGAGTAACAATGAAACTTAGATTAATAGGTTTCTTGCATGTAATTAAAAAAAAATCCAATATTTTTTTAAATATTCTTCAAATATGTAATAAACTGACAGCATTCATTAAAATCGATAATTTCTATTATTTTTTTTTTAAATTATATTTTTTTTTCGGTTATAAATTATGCATAAACGAAAGTAAATTTCAAAACAAACTAAGCGCCTTCCCATTGGTTGTGACGTCACATGATATGAAGCCATGCGTTTGCCGGCGCCAATTGCAGTGCTCACTCTATTGTTTATTATAAAAAATGCAAATATATAATTAATAATCACAAAACTATTAATATAATAACATATATCATTACAATGTATGTAGATTCATAGTAACGTAGCGTGTCATGTCATGTGACGTCATTCAAAGCGCGTGAAAATGGCGGCTGTTTCAATTACGATTAAAATATTTTTTTTAACAAAAATTATAACTGCAAAAAATATTTTAAAGTATTTTTCTATTAGAAATGACTTGATTAAACGTATCTTTTCCAGACAATCTTTTACGATAGGGTGTATAAACACAGCTTTACTTATGACGTGAACAAGTATTGTATACAACTGCGCGATTCTGTAATGTACAATCTCATTGTAAAACTTCGTTTCTTTGACCGTTTGACATCCGTTGTTACGGCACAGGGTAAAACGATACATTGATATTTAAGGTAACATGTTATGAATATATGATTATTGTCAAACATTCGAATCACTGCGCTTGACGGCGAGACTATTCAGACGTTGAGACCGAAATACTTCTTTAAAGAACATTACCAACTAACAGTGCTGCCAGTATGTTACTTTAGTAACATTTTACGTTATTCTTCACCTTGTCACGTTACCTCTATGTTTCAGGACCCTAAATGAAAATTTTACATAACTAATAGGAATTAATGAAAAAGAAAAAACTACACAAACTTCGATTCGAAGTCAAAAATAATTTTTATTTACATCTATATGTATTTACTAGCGGCCCGTCCCGGCTTCGCACGGGTGGACAAAATTCTTTATATTTTTTCTAGCATTCAATATAGCCTATGACACTCAGCAATAATGTGCATTTCTATTGGTGAAAGAATTTTTAAAATCGGTTTAGTAGATCCCGAGATTACCCCTTACAATTTAACAAATATACAAACACACAAACTTTACTTCTTTATAATATTAGTATAGATATATAAAAATTCCGTGTCACTGTGTTTGACCGCGATGAACTCCGAAATTACTCAACCGATTTCGATGTTTTTTTTTTTAATTTTGCTGGATTTGTTCGGCTTATTACATAGAATAGGTTTCATTTTAATTTATTATACCGCCACGCGTGACCGGGTCAGCTAGTATAATTATTAAAATTCCCTGTCACAGTGTTTAACCGCGATGAACTTCGAAAGTACTCAACCGATTTTGATGATTTTTTTGTAAATATTTGCTGGATTTGTTCCGTCTTTGGACATAAGATAGATTTCAATTATAATTGCAACGCGTGGCCTGGTCAGCTAGAATCGTATATGTTTCCTTTAAAATACGTTGTTTCTCTGCTATCGACTTCTGTGTGCTAACAATCATTGTTAAATTGATATTTTAAGTAACAATTTAGGGAATCGGGAATTCAATAAGAAAATTCAACTTAAGTAACGGCCAACACAGCCGTAGAATTTGCTTTTGTTTTCCCTTTCCCTTCGCTACAAGTTTAATTTAGGGAGGTTAACATTATTAGATTCGTTTTTTATTAAATAAAATAATGTCCCATTTCGCGATTAAATATTACTTTTTGAGCTTCGCCTACTGGCAATACTGGCGTTCGGTTTCACAAGCTTTTATCATGTTTTACCATGGAACACTGGAGTTTTAACCAGTTTATACTCTCAATTTAAGTTACTGATATACATGAAGGTATAATTGAGATAAAAGTAGCGTTTGCCAGATACGACCATTTTAAGTGACCTCCTCATTGTTTGAAGAATAGATTAGATTAGAACAAGCTATATCTCTAGTTTTTTCCATCAAAATATAGCTAAATATAGCTGAGATTTTAGGTTGAACTACAAGCTACTAAACTGTGAAAATTGTACTAAAATTTATTAAGAGGTTTTAGGGTGATGCGCACACAGACATACAGGCAAACAAACACTGAAATTTCTGTTTTTGCTACGTTACCAAATCTCAATTGTTTTTTTAATAAACCTCTTTCTACTTCAATTAAATTTCATACTTTATACTATAGCTACTGAAAATAAATGTGTACCCACTTACCCCTCCATTTTACGACCGCACAGTCCATTCAAAGTCATGTCCAATTTTTAATTAAGCATCGTCGTCAGGGCAAAGAAAATTAAACTTGTCTGGCTTTAATTAAAGTTAGACGTCGAACCCCACAGCCGTTGTTATTCTAAACGTACCTGGAACAAAAGAATTTTCATCAATGAATGCAAGCGAGCATGCTTCTGTGCATCAAAGTATCGCACATAAGTTATTGGAAATACTAAGGAACAATAAAGCAACTTAAATATACGTAAGTAATTTTAGATACATATATTTATTTTTCCTAACTAATTTACATATTTTAACTATATATAGTGACGTTAGTGTAAACACAACAATATCAAACTAAAAACTTATTATTAAAAATTAACCCTAAAATATTTATATACATATTCACAAAACGAATATGTCATCCAAAATTCCAATTTGTGACATGGTACCCAGAACACTGGCAGTATTACCTCGCTGAATAGCTAAACTGATTCTCTGCGCGAAATAGCTGCCAGCTCTCTGATCACCCGAAGAGAGAATTAGTCGATTCGACATATCCTTCATAAACCGCTTCATGTCAGCCGACCACGACCCTAACGTCTCGAAAGCTAACGTCGCAAACTCAAAGTCTTCAGTTATAGAAGATACTAGACTTTGCCCGCGGCTCCGCCCGCGTGGATGTCGTTTATCGCTGTAGGTAAGAAAATATTTCCCCGGGAACAACTTATTTTTCCGGAATAAAAAGTATCCTTTGTTACTTCTTATACCTCCAAGAATATATGTACGAAGTTTCATGATGATCGATTAAGTAGTTTTTGCGTGAAAGAAAGACAAACAGACAGACACACTTTCCCATTTATAATATTAGTATGGATAAGTAATTATTATATAATATAAGTAATTATTATATTTTTTATATTTAATTACTTAACTGATATTTTTTTACATCGAAAGAAATAATAACAAGAAATTAATTCAAATTTATGCAAGTGTTACTTAGAAGTGTCAGGTAGGACTTGAACCTACTCCCTCGCTATTAGCTTTACATATAAAAATCTCTCAGTTAAATGCGATAATTAAACAAAAAATTAAATCTATATATATAAAAATTTTTTGTCACTGTGTTTGACCGCGATAAACTCCGAAAGTACTCTTTCGATTTTGATGTTTTTTTTCATTTTGCTGGATTTGTTCCGACCTAGGATATAGGATAATTTTTATTTTAAATTATAACACAAAAACGCGTGGGCGGATCAGCTAGTAATTAAATAGCTATTTCTTTTTATCGATTGTTCGATACTTGTACAAGTATTACACTCGATGTGGTAGGTAGTAGTACCTAGAACGCGAAGAGATGGCGCTGTAGTCAGTTTAAGAAATACTTGAGAAAAAAACGGCGGGTGTGTCAAGGTTTCGGTAGCTCAATTGCTTTAGAATTTAGTAAGGTTAAAGAAATAAATACAAAGGCGCTGTTATTGTTGGAAAAAAATGAATGAATTCCTATTGAAAATGTATGTCACCTATATGCATCACACATACACATACAAATGCAACCAATCATTTCTATATCTCGTCGAAGCCAAAATGACGTCCACTATTGGACAAAGGCCTCCAAGAATCACTAAAATTATATGTAAGATAAATAAATTCATAAAAAATATTCTCACATACACTTCAATATTAAAAAATAAAAATCAACAATTGTTTAAATGGCAGAACGAGATAAAATCTTGTCGTTGAAGATAAAAGAGTCAAATTCATTTCTTCGCAGCACATCGTTTTTATGTTCAAAATTCTGCTCGCATCCAATCCCTCATTTCAGCGAATTCTCATTTCCCACTAAATTAGGCGCAAAATCATTTAAGGAATTGCTGAATCGGCCAAACGAAAATTCGAACACAACGCATTCAACATGTCCCGAAATTACAACGCGGATCCATTTTGCTAAAAAGGTTGAATACGAGAGCCTGAAGGTAATTCTAATTAAATTCCCAATTCGTAAAATCGGATATTCTTTGCTTGCGACGTGAACGGAATACGGCCCGGGGTATTCAAGAACTGTCATAGAAATGTACATATCAAAAAGATGCGCAGATAACTAATATTGTTAATTTTATAAATGATGTAAATGATGTTTGATGTTTATAAAATGATATTTATTTTGTTTTGATACTCGTTATCAAGCGCGTTACAGATTTCTATGAGGATTCGTAGTTTCTGGTGGTTACCGCTAGGGGCGCTTATCCAAAAATCCATAGCATAGATAAAGCGTATACATATTTTGCCAATTTCTGGCATGCAAACATTTATTTTGGTAATTAAAATGAAAACGACAAATAATATTAATATAAAATTATACAATGTCCGTTTTATAAATTAATTGATTTTATTTATTGTCCATAAATAAAAGTTAATTTCACTATTCTCGTATTTCAACGTAAATATGCAAATATTCTCTTACGGAGTAGAAGTTTTTTTATAACAGCCACTTCAAAAGTGATCTTTTAAATTTGTTATTTTCTAATGGTAGATCTTTAAGGTCCTGTGAAAGCTTAAATATTATTACGGCTATAAAGTATACGTTTTTTTTAAATTATGTAAAGTTGCCTTTTGGTATTACTATTTTATTTTTCCTGCAAGTGTTTACATTAACTCTAATATCCTTATTTTTTTTACGAAATTTCAGTGTTTTTTTTTACTAACAAACATAATTCAGCAAGAATTATACTAGGAAGTGTCATTATTTTGTGATGTTGAAACAAAGGCTTACAAGATATGTTGTGCATTACTTAATTATATTGTACATTACTAAATTCTCTGTGAATTAAATTCGTATTGTTAATTTTAATTTAGTATTTCTGCTATAAATGCTTAACGACTGTTATTTACAAACGTTCAAGTTCAAAACAAAAAGATTAAGGACCTATTTCACCACTTGCTGATAACGTCTCTAATAGTCTATAACTTATCTGCCAGATAAATTAAAAAATGTCGTTTTCACAAGTCTTGTATAGAAATAACTGGCAGATAAAGTTGCTGGTAACAACTTTTAACTGTGAGATAGTGTTAAATGGCAGATAAGTATAAACTTTATCAGGAACTGGTGAAACTGGCTCTAAGGCTCATTCATGAGACTCATACTAACTGTTAACGCACGAAACGAGTGAACGGGAGGGGCAGTCGTCTTAACACCAGCGGGAGCGGCGAGCGGAGGGTCCGCTGTCCGCTCCGCACTCAGCTATCGACCGACAGCGCTTACGCACGCGTTTTTGTTTGCTTGGAACATTGTTATATTAATCGAGTTTTTATACAGTCCACTTATTTATTGCATTCTGCACCTTTACATTGGTCCTTCGAGCCGGATTTGAACCAGCGACCTATGGATATAACCAATCAAATAAATCAATAAAATTTCGGATACTTCACAACAATTATTTGGTCTCAAACAAACTTAAGCTTATGAGTACTAAAAAACATAAAGAATACACAAATAAACGACCAAGGTGAACTGCGTATGCTCATCACAAAAGCTCATACCTCTACTAGGATTCTAACCAGAGACCATTAGAGGAGAAGATAGAAATGTAGGATAACGATCCTACTATTCTACCGAGCGATGGTAACCAATATGACCTGATTGTTACAAATAATTCCTGTATTAGAAATCAAGTCGGTTGACTTTTTGAAACTATGAAAACTATGAAATTTTCTATTTTCTTAAACATTTCCTGAAAGTTTTCTCTTAATATTTCTTACACCACTTCGCTACAAATTCTTGTTTATATTTATTGAGTGTTGTGTGAAACCTTCTACAGCATCGTTGATTTGAAAGTCAATGAAACGAAAAAGCGACATTAAAAAGAGACAGACACATAAATTCATAAGATTTGACGCAGGAGACGTAGAAAATGAGATGGGAAGCTTTATGTACGTGTGTTAATACGTGTTTGTGTGCGCATGCGTAGTACAAAGCTTGAGAGAAGGCATCACAACAACCGTGGCATTTTGTTTACGTGAACGTATTATTTTTGGAGGTTTCACTTCTACTACGTGTAAATTTTACACATGCCTTTTTAATTGAAAATGCTTTTTATTTCCTTATTAGTATAACACTCAGTAGAGTACCTCAATGTATTTATTTAAAAAAATCAAAATAAAACTATTCACAAATTTAATTGATATAAATTGCTTGATTAGAAACGTCAGAGGTGGTCACCGATTAAAAACAACATCACCATTGAGTAAATAAGGCTCCATTTCCATTATTTCTTGTTCAATATATATTTCCACTTTCAGACCATCAAGTGTATTAATGTTTGAGCTAGCTTCGATATGGACATTAAAAATCCATTTAGAACTCCAGATACGAAATTGACTTCACCAATTTTTAGTATTAGTAACTCACAGCCAATCACGAAATAGAAAACAAACTCTCTATCGGAATTGCCACATTTACTTTATGAAATGTACCAAAATGCGTATTTGATTTAATTAAAACAGTGCAATTTTTACTGTCGAATTCAACTGTTTAAACTTTAGATTGCTTCACACAACACGTTCGCATACTTCAGAATTCATTTGCATTCATTGAGATAGTAAATCTTCGTAAAGGGTCGCTGCATTCGTCACCACGATAGGCTACGAAGTAAGCGGTATAAGACTATCCTTAACTATATCAATACATTATAAACTTTAATATCCTAATCTGAATTATTTCATTTGTTCGGCTCTTGTCACCAAATTGGCGATCACACTGGAATCTGCTGGTCTGGTGCGCGACGATAAATAATAAATTCCGAAGGACTCACGACTATTATTTAGTTCCAAACTAAATAACTAAGTAAGTAGATAATGTAAAAAACGACCACATCTACGAGTCCTCAGGTATAATTCGAATCCACGACCTTTCGCTATCCGGGCGAGTGTTCTGACCGCTAAACTACCAAGACGCTATTTTGGTGACTTTATATTAAGTTCTATAATTTCATGGCTCTCACAATGAACTTCTTCTATACCATCTACTGGAGTATTTACCTCTTCTGGTCCCATGGTAAATTCCCCAATAAGGAAGCGATATTTCACGCCGGGACAACTTTACATGGAATCTTGCAGCCACCTCTGGGAGCGCTCAGCAAAATACCAACTTGCTGCACTGGAGACGATTTAGCGCAGAGCTGAGAGGCTCATTATTAACAGCACATTGGTGAAGAACAAGCTTCACACATTAACTCACCGCCACAAAGTTGCCTGTCTGTCGGTCTTCTACAGAATGTATTTTGGAGAGTGTGCTTAGGAGCTAAATATACTCATACCGCCATCTACCTTTTTCCATCGGACATCCTGACGCACTGCGGGCTACCACCTTCTGTTGGTTGCTATTCCTACCTATCGCACCAAGCACTTCTTAACTTTTTATAATGCTCACAGCAAAGGAGTGAATCTCCCTCAGTGCGCCTGCAATTCCGAGTACTTATAATCCGTCCATTTACAAAGTCAGGGTGAATATGCTTCTGTATTAGCTTAATGTATCGTGATCCCCGGGCTTAATTGGGAACAAGAGTGAACCCACTAAAAAAAAATGTGCTGATGAGGATAACAAGAAAAACTGTTTAATATATTTATTTTCCAACATAACATTTTACAGAATAAAAATCCCCATTTACACAAAAGCTTCGAATAAAAGATTTTTTACGGTTGTGATAACTTGGATGACTGAATCCATTCACGGGTCAAGGGTTTTTGTTAAACGTTGAAACAGTTAAATAAAATGATTGCCTTTTTTATGTAGGTTAATTAAAAAGCTTTTGCAAATTCGATTTTGTAAGGTGAACATTCAAAAGTTACCTCATCATCACTATATCATCATTTGACGATCATTGTAGCCGAGTGACTCATATACCGGTTTTCATGGAAACGTCATTCCGAGACCCCGGGTTCAATACCCGGCCAGATCAATGTAGCAAAACAAACTATTCTTTATTGTCTTGGGTCTGAGTGTTGTGGAACCGTACCTTAAGTATGTGATATTTAATTATTTTATTTGAGGCTGACTGTTTATTTCTGTTTCTAATTTCCATAACATAATTGCTTTAATTAATAACCCTGGAATCATATTTATGCAATGCGTAATATTATCATAGTCTACTATCTTAGTAGCTCAGGGAGTTTCTAAACAATTCTCGTGGCCACATTCCTTATGTCTACAGACCAGTGCAACTTACTGCAGGAATATATTAGGGATCGCATCTGCAACTTTATTGCGCAGTATTAAAGTCCAAACTGCAACGCCGGCTTGTTAATTTACAAGGCGCCATAGTGTTTACTTGTGTCTTCACGAAATTAGTACCTAGTGGAAATTCGGTGCTCATGAATGTTACATTTTAGGCTGAGATACAGAAGCTAGCGAAATACTCGCTGAAAATAATATTTCAATGTGATTCTAACTCTTATCACCAAACAGAAGGGTATGTTTAATTTAGGGCTTGCACATGTAGCAATAAAAAAAGGATTTATTTTGAATCTGTTTGCTCTTGATCCCAATCAAGACTGGGGGCCAAGACAGGACCTTCGATGGAGCTAACTAATCCAGAAGATGCCTATTCACCCTGACTTTGAAGATGGATGGGTTATATGTACTCGGAAATACAGACGGAGTTCAACTCCTTTGCTGTGCGCATTATTATTAAAGGTGTGAAAATAAGGAATGGGAACCAAGAAAGGGTGGTAAATCGCAGTGCGCCTGGATTCCCCCTTTTATTTTTCTCTTGCGTGGTATTAATACGGTCTCCCCATGCCGTGATGTTGGTGATATCGCTTACAGTAGACACGTGTATTTGCTAGTTGCTAGCGGCCTGCTACGGGCCCCTTCCCTGTCGGATGATGCCTAGGCAATCGTATGCTACCTGAGGGCTCAGATAAGTGGTTGTTTTTACAGCTGTATTTTAAATCTCATAGAATTAAGGCAGGCAAAAAAATTAAATAAATACATTTGATAATCAGCATTAATCATTACACAGGCGACCGTTCCAAGTAGGCTAAATGTACCGCAAACAAATTATAATTCGCTTGCGAATCCGAGATGTAGTACCTACACGAAAATTAGTTTTTGCGCAATTAGCGTACAAGGGAATTAATTACTGTTTAATGGAAAATAAACGAAGTGGTTCCATTTGAATTAATAAAAATAAACATATAAATTGTTGGTGTGGATCAAGATAAGCTACAAAGGGAATGCCTTGATGGTTTGGACATGGATGATGGATTTAATGAATGAAGATTGTCGAGACAAGTTTATCTACTTGCCAGTCCACGGTAGCAATTGCTACTGATAGCCAACATCCCTCATCAGTTCCGGTAGTAATTGCTACCAAATTCAAATTACGGTTAATTTATGAGTTACAGAGATCCAAATATTCTGTTGTGGATTCTTTATTTAATCAGCTTTACTGTAGTATTTTTTGTTTGGTCCTAGTTTCATTATATAGCGAGAAAATGGCATTTTTATCTAAGTGTCCGATATTTTTTTTCGCAATTCGCGCAGCATTGGGACTGTTGAGAGGGGTGGGGCGCGCGGTAGCGGTCTGACAAGTGGTTATGAGACAAATGTGCATGGAAGTCGGTAAAGGCGAACATGGTGAACTTTCAGACTCAGTAGAATGTCTTGAAACAAGGCCACGTCAAAAGCACCCTTAACCGAGGAGCTGTATGAAATGAGAGTTGAAGAAGCGAGAGAGGATCGTGGAAAGTGGAAATTTGTGATCTCTGCCTACCCCTAAAAAGGCGTGATTAGTTGTATGTAACAAATAAATTCTGGTTAATTCACATTGATTCAAACTAAGTAGAACTTATAATATCGATACTAAACAGATCATCATCTCAACTTATTTCAAAGAATTTTAAAGTTTGATAATTTGTAACTTTTTAAGAAAAAATCCATTTAATTCTTCTTGCTCTATATGTGGCGATATCAAATGAGGCAATCAAGTTGTTATGTAGTTACAATTAAAATGGAGAAACAAACTTTTAATATCAGTAGGTAAATCCATAGACAAACAAGCAAGAATGTAATTTATACTACTATACAAATCTGTAGGTTCTGTCTATACATTTGTTTTTTTTTGGACGAATTTTACGATTAATATTCGTTTTATGATACGCTAATAGCAATTGTACTAATTTTAAAATTTTTGTATGGATATCTGTATGTTTTTCTATAAGTCGAAAACAGGTTAACCGATTTCGAAGAAATTTTATATATGGTAAAAACATGTGATTGCGCAAATGATATGCTATAAATCATATCGATTAAAACGTTATAATATATTTAATATGAAAATGAGTTTGTTACACTTTCACGCTTTAACTACTCATTCGATTATCATGGAATTTTGCATACACTTTGCCAAGAGTACAGAAAAGTACATAGGGTAACTTGTATCCACAAAAAGTACTGTTTCCGAGGGATAAAAATATAATTTCTAATCGGTAGTCAACATTAACGCGAGCGAAATCGTAGGTAAAAGCTAGTAAAAATACATAAACACCGGAATGTGGAATATCACCGAAATAATTCTCTTTAGAAGGTTGACATCTGTCACTTTGACTGTCAGCTAGGAAATGGAGGAAGGCAGGCAACGTTTCTTTTCCTAACAGATACATTACGGCAACGCTAAAATAAACAAGCTTAAATTTCCATTTTGGGAAGACACTATGACATTCGAGGTGGTTAATAAAAGAATTCCCATTTCAGTAATAGCTTGCAAAATTTACTGCTTTTACACTAATGAGATACATAGAAAAATAAACGCCAAAAGCTTAATAAATTATTTTTAATAGAAAAATACTACTAACTACTAAATCGATTTTGCTCACAAGTAAATACGAGAGGATGGTCCTTTATTGATGAGTCGACGCTGGCCTACAGCGTAAAAAGTAAGAAAGTACTAGAAAATTTTGACCGGTGTTCACAAAGCTCGGTAGCTCAATTGGGAAAGCATTGGACCGGACATCCAAAGGTTGAGGGTTCGATTCTCATCTGAGAATTTACTTGGGACCAGAATCGATTTTTGAAGCGAAAGCGGAGCTTCTATATGTACGTTCGTTCTAAGCGTCAGACTAACCTTTACACGAGAGCGTCAGATTTTGTACCGTAACCAAAGAGTTCTATAGAATATATAGAATTCTTCGACCGTTACACGATACATATAGGAGCCAGCTGCCTCCCTACTTGTTAATAAAACGAACCAAAAATTAAAAAGCCCAAACTCGATGAGGTTGTGTCATTTTTTGCTAAGTTCCAATGGCCACCTTCCAGCGCCAGCATCAAATCAGCTAAATGTCAATACTGCATCGTTACGCGATATACATGCAAAATTTCAGCTCAATCGGAAGCCGGGAAGACGGTCAAATTAAAGTTGCAAGATTTCATTACAGGCACTGAGACAGGTGAAAGTAAATAAAAACTTATAAAAATAGCTGAAGTGAAGCATAAGTAAATTATGTGCAAAGCATTATGAACTTTAAAAGCATCTGTATACAAAGTCATTCTTTTCTTTTACGCGTCTGATCACTGTAGCGAATTGTAGACTCTCATTCAGGTGTCACAAGGGCCCTGGCTGGTCGAGTGCCGCTAAGCAATTAGCGCGGCCCGAGTGGGCCCGAGTTTTAACGAGCCAACTGTACGCCCCAGTCGACAGCCATCTTGAGTTATTCAATTGTTTACGTACCCCCACAGCCTACGGTTTTCGCGTCCACTTCGAAAACTCAGCAAATTTTGAAACTGTTAATAATTTGTTACCGAAAACTGTAAGGGCCAAAGCATTCCTTAATTTATGTGCGCTTTCACTTCAGTTTGAGTTCGGGGTCAGTTTATTTGTGTTTCGCAACTCAAAAACACTTAATTCTTATCAATGCCCTCATTAAGAACAAGCTTTAACTCAACAAAGAAGTTAAACGCGGATTGTGACTAAGACTAGGGTTCAAAAGCCACCACATAAAAACGCCTTATTTACATTTATTTCGACTGAACTAACACAAGATGTTAGTTCGATACATTTAGATGATAGCAGAGAAGACAGACATTGCGACCTTCGGATAATTAATTTAGATCTGCATGGAATTAAACTTTAGCATCAGTGAACATATTGGTGGACAATATAGGTAATTTTAACAAAATAGTAGAAAATAGTAGAAATAGTAGACTGTTTCTACACAAAATGGACGCAGGATAGTCTGAAATAAAAGATTTTAATTTTATTTGTTTATTGAGACTGAAAATAGTTTTCGACTGTAATGAGCTCAAAAAACTATGACAAGATTGAAATAGAAACGAAATTATTAATAAATAAGCATTCTATAAAAACATACGATCCCGTAATTGATAAAAACTGGTTGGTTGCCTGTAAAGTCGGTATACGGGCGAAAGTTTTACGTGACAACGACTTTGAGTGGTAAAATAATTTTAATGTGAATATTCATTCGTATAGTAGGAAGAAGGATGAAATAATAGTAACAATTTAAAACATTTATTTATACAAAGAATTATATTTAAAACATTAATTTATAGGCACGCATCCCTTCCACTTTTTATGTCTGTCTCTCTCGCTCTTAGGCGGGCTAACCATGCCCGAGTGGAAGGGACGCGTGCCTCTCACTCGCTCTCATTGTAAGCGCATAACGTGAGCGGAGCGTAACGCAGTTTCTTGAAGTGTCACCCGGCAAACCAATTTATAAGACGTTGTCACGTCAAAATCAGGCGTCTTGGTAGAAGTCCATATACATTAGTAAAAAAAATATTTGAAGTAACTTTTGCAATAAAAACAAGCAAAATGCAAGCAAATAAATGGAGATACCGCAGACAGTGACACCTTCACCAACTACTCTACGCGTGTTTCGCCCCACACGTGGCATAATTAGGAGCTGGGCGCAATATCGAGCATGCTAGTAGTAGTAAGTGATTTTACAATCTAATAATACAAGTGACTTTTTTATATGAATGGTTATTGCGTTTAGGATCAAAAACCTAATTAATCTAAATACAATTCTACAGCGCGAAGGAGCTTTAACAATTTTTTTTCAGTCATACATCCGTTGACAGGCCTTTGCCAGAATTGTTTTACATCAGCAATAGTAACTCGGATGCGGTAGGCACTGCGTCATCAAAATGAAGCTAATTTTATCTATCATTGACATTCGTAAACCTTGGTTTTACCGCAAATACAGAGAGACTACTGCGCCAAAAAATAAAGTTTGTTGAGTGCAAACGCCATGTATTACGTTCATAACCTAAGTTTGTTAAAAAAAAACAATTTCAGGTTGTGCACTTAACAGCAAGTGCAATATTTACCTAAAAAGCAGATTGGCACAGCTTAAGATTCTGTTTATCCGTAACTGCCTGCCAAGCAACTACAACAGTTTTCTTCTCGTCGTATCCAGTTAATGTAATTGCTAGCACAACAACAAACCAAATCACGAAACAAATTCAGAAATTTCTAATCTACTCAATTCTAGCAATCGAATAAATAAATAAAGAAAAATTGTTTGCGCCAAAAAACAATCTGTGCAGAAAATTAAGCCACGAGTAATAAATAGAAAGGTGCTTTTTTCAATTATTAGGTGATTGTTCTTTATATGTGCTGCTGTGACTTCATATTTAGTAATTTCTTTTCTTGATGAGATGATGAGGAGTGCATATCGATATGATGACGATTAATAGAAGATCAATTAATAAAGCCAGGGTGAATAGGGTTAGCTCCTTCAATCGTGGATTCTGTCTTGACCCACGGGCTTGATTGGGATCAAGAGCGAACCCATTGAAAAAAAGCGGGTTTCAGTAAAGGTTTTACTGCAACTTCCCCATGAATTTCTTGAGAGAGCAGGGAAGACAAATCCCACTGCTTTATTTCCCTTCCATGTTAACAAACACTTAATGGTTAATAATTACGCATTCATATCCACCACAACACAAATTTTAACAAGAAAACCAAAACCACTAATGTGACGCTTCCCGCTCCCGTCAAAACGTCTAGAAAGTACGGGCGAAGTTTGGCCACAGAGAAAATTATGCAATGAGGTCGCAGTCACAAGCTTTAAATTCAAAGTTGCAACAGCATCACTGTGACGCGACATCAGTGTCACGACTATTTTGTATCAATATTTTGAATAAAGTCACAGTCGTTTATGCAGACCTAGCATGAAAATTGGCCGCGGCTATTTTCTCTCTGGACATCGTACATCAGAAAACTCATCTTTCTCATCATCTCATATCAAAACTCTTCTTCTAGTAAATGCCCGCAATAAATCAAATACTTAGGCAATGTTCTTGAAATGATAAGAAATTAAGCTTCAATCGAAATACACTTTAGTCTGTGTCTGCTAAGAATTAGGACATGATTATTTTTCTAGGGCAGAGCTCGGAATAAATCCACCTCGGAGATTTACTTCGTATTTCAATCACTGCAACGACTTCGGCGGCTAATCAACTTTGGAATGGGTGTTTCATTGCCTACACCTGGATAGGCAATACTTTCAAACAACCCATACTTTTTCAAGATAAATAATCTTTATTTGTCCTATAAATGTTTACAGAACATAATTAATTTTAACTGCATTAGTCTAGGACTGTGTTGTAGTTATAAGCGCCCACCACGAACTTTATTTAACAAGTAACAAATAACACAAAAAAAAGTAAAAAAAAAACTAAAGGAGTTTTGACAGGAAAGAAATTTGAAACAGATGAAGAACTGAAAGAAGCTGTAACTACGTATCTCAATACACTAGCGGCGCAGGAATATGAAGCTGTTATATGTTCTTTACCAAAAAATATTGATATTTGTAATTCTTTTTTAATGGGTTTGTTTTAAATTCCAACCAAGCCCAGGGGCCAAGACCTGCTGGGGACGGATGGGTAGTCCTGAGCCGGCATCGCACGGTCTTGCCCGTCTTGGCCAAATGCACCGGGCATCTCCCATCGTGATGGGGCCAGCCTGCCAGGCACCCCGCGGTGTAAGCCACAGGCAACCCCGCAGGATCAAGGGCAAGTGGGTGCATACTAGAGTTTTTAGTGGGTAGGACTCCAATCCTCCATTGGGCTCTAGGTAGGGTGAGGGAATGAAGGAGAACCCCACATAACTGCACCGCCGGGCGCATAAGACCTTTTCCCTAGCATAAATAAAAAAGGACCAACGATGGAACGAGTTAATCCAAAAGGTGCCTATTCACCCTGGCCCTAATGCTCTAAAAATAAACTACTTTTAAAATAAATTATTTTAATGGATAATTCCGGTTCCCGTCTGAGAATTCACTTGTGAGCCGAGTTAATTTTCCAGGTATTTTTCTATTAAAATAATTTATCTTATAAAATAGCATTGAAAAAATGAAAATACAAAAGAATATAAAACTAAATGGCTGTTTCATAGTAATCGATTGTCCAAACATTTGTAAAAATGTTTCTTTCGAATACGAGAGGTTGATCCTCTCATTGATGAGACAATGCTGATATACAGCGTAAAAACTAGAAAAGTACTGAAAATTTTCGACAGGTGTTCACAAGACAAGCTTAATTGGGAGAGCATTGGTCCGGACTTCCAGAGATTGCGGGTTGAATTCCCGCCTGAGAATTCACTTGTGAGTCAAATCGATTTTTGCCACTATTTTTCTATTAAAATAATTTATCTTATAAGATAGATTTATTTATATTTCCTAACGGGCACTACTTACCGGAAGCCCTCGTAGAACTTGAGCATGTTTCTGTTTTGCAGATATTGGGATATAGTCGTAAAACCAGAGGTTACAGCTATTAAATTACACGACAAAGATGGAATACGGCCAATTGAAAGGTCAACGGTGAGCGTATGTAGGACAGGAAGTATGGCTGCCAAACTATTACGTAAGAATATAACAGTATCATACTCATAAAATACTGCATGTCACGGTCAAATCGGAATCAGAATAGGTCATTTTTTTGTATGTTTACATTTTGAACGATCTAAATATACTGGATATGATTGTTTTTGGCGGGAGCGCGAAGCGACACTTTAATGGTTTTGGTTTTCTTGTTAAATTTTGTGTTGTGGTTCATATTAGTATGTGATAATGGTGGATTATTAACCACTGAGTGTTTCTGAATATGCTTGAGTGTTGGCAAGTGAAACAAAACAGTGGAAGGTGTCTTTTCGCACTGTCTCAAGAAGGCCACAAGGAGGTTTCAGTAAAACCCCACATCTTTACTGAAACTTAGGAAATTACTCAAGAACTGGCAATTATACTTACTTGATACTGGCTAAATGCACAAATCGTGCAAGCCACAAATAAAGAATAATAATATACTGGATATGTGCTAGAAATAAAATTTGTTATGTACTTCTCTTATTGATACTTATTGTGGAAGAAACAAATTCTTAATGCAAATTTTATTATTGTATTTTACTCATGTTGATATATTTGCTTTTTTTAGTTTAAAAGGGAGATTAATTTGTATTAGAAATCAGTGCACATGCTTTTTGCTGTTATTTTTAGAGTTTACTCCTTAAGAATTAATTTCCATATAAAGCTGGGCATTGACGGGCAGTTTTTCGCATCAGTCTAGACGTAAAACTGTGGCGCCACTCCAAATGGTTTAGGCCAACTAGATTTCCCCACTCACTGGCGTCACTCCGGCTCTTCAGTTTTCGATCGGCCGGGCTCTTAGGAATCTATTTGTGTCGAAAAAAATGAATTCTTATTCCGAAGAACAAACATTAATTCTTACTGCGGATACTGTTTGTTGCTATATAGTCACCAAAAAACAAGAAAGAATGACGATCACACACTCTCGGGCAGTTTGGCGCGACGCGCCGGTTTCAATTATGGTAGTCACGGAAAATTTCGTGGTGCGTCGTCAGTTAAAATTCTGTCAATGTCCAGCTTAAGGCGCCCGCTTGAAATGACAGCGTTACGTTTCTTGCGCACAACCTATCGTGAGCGCCGTTAACTTCTATTTTGAAGTTTTATTATTATTTTCTCAGTCAATTTCATGTTCAGAGACAATCATTATCTTAAGAATAAACTCCAGTCGTGGGTCGAAGACATACACGCTTTATTTAATTAACTTTTGCTTAACTTTCTTTGTTAACACCAATGTATTCCTTGCTAGTGTTTGTTAGTTGTCATTGTGTTATTTATCTGTATAAACTTTGTTATAAGTGTATTCAATATGTGTTTGTGTATAAGTCTAAAATTATGTATGTTTCCTAGGAAATAAATCAAAAAATAAAAATATTTCGTCATCATTTGCATTTTGACTACACTACCGAGGCACAGGCTTTAACTATGGATGTTAATATCATCTCAGCGTTTCATCTTTATCTTAAAATAAATACTTTTTAACAAGATTCTTAACTTATGGTTTATATTAAATAAATGAATATTGGACAACATTCTGAACCTTAGTAGCTAAAGCCCTTGCGTTATGGAATAATGTATCTGATGTTGACTGTCACCAAGAACTCAATAGATCCGTCCAAGTTTTCCAAATATTTCTCATGCTGATAGCAACCCCATCTCTTGGTGTTCCCTAGTACTACATCCTACTACAGCGAATGTAATACTTTTAAATAAATCAAATAATCGATAAAGAAGAAAAAGCTATGTTCTTATATTTTTATTATTTAAACATTTAACTACTAGACTTCCTAATATATAAATATTGTATGTTAGGAATGGAGAATTAATATTACAAAATTAACTTTACAATCACATACTGTTGGTAAGTAAGCATAACGGAAAGCCACAATTTTCTTAACGTGTGCATTCATAATAAAATTACGTGTGAATACACGGAGTTTCTTGCTTAACTAAGAATGTATTCTCTTTGTGAGTGTACACGTATGTGCACGAAAGTTTTACGTTTAAATAATCTTCATTGCTGAAAAGATTAAATTTAGTTGTGCGGAAAATGGCGTACAAAGACTGAATTGCGTTAAAGGTGAGTATTTTATTTAATAAAATTTCTAGTAGTTTTACATATTACTGAGTTGTTACTTGGATGTTTTCTAAAGTTTCAATTTTCTTACAAACAATTCTAAAATATTTTAGTGACTAGATGATTATTGGTCTTTGTTTAGGCACACATCATCATCATTGTCATCATCTCAGTGATCGTAATACCCCAAAAAATGGGTGTATTTGCCATGCCAAATCTCAATTTTTTCTCAAGTTGCAGATGGGGCTCGAAACAAGTGCTCCTCCAATTAAGCTACCGTTACATAGACATGTTAAAGTTTTCGAATTGTTTCTAATCCGAAGAACAGCGCCATCTCTCAATGGTTTAGGTAACTACTACCTACGACGTACGTTATTCAAGCGTGAGAATCCATATTGTGTGGTAACATATTGTCCAATCTCCTGACTATTTATGTATACAAAAACATTAATAGGCTATCCTTACTAATATTATAAATCGGAAAGTGAGTTTGTTTGTTTGTTTGTTTGTTCCGCTTTCACGCGGTAACTACAGAACCGATTGCTTTGAAATTTTGCAGACGTAAAGATAAAAGTCCGGATTAAATAATAGGGTACTTTTTATCCTGGAAAAAATTGATATTCCCGAGGAAAAACAAAAATATTGTTTGCTTGATGGATGGATTGTAGATGGCGCTGTGTGTCGTTTAAAACAACGTAAAATATTGCAAACGAATATAAACATGTAAATTTAGAAGCTAAATGATACGATAATGAATCCCCGAAAATAAGGAATTCCCGAGGGATGACGTACAATTTGTTTTATCGTCTAAACTGTTTTTTTTACATCTACTTATATGTTGCAAACGAATATGAACATGTAAATTTTGAAGCTAAATGATTCACTAAATGACTCATTCCTCGGATTCCGATTATTCCAATAGACCTCCCATTTCAATTTAAAATACTACAATTTCCTATAAGGGTTTCATTTGCAATGACCATTAATAAAGCACAAGGCCAAACTCTAAGGGTTGCTGGAGTACACTTGGAAAAACATTGTTTTTCGCATGGTCAGCTCTATGTAGCGTGTTCCCGGGTTTCCAGTGCCCAAAATCTGCATGTTTTTGCTCCACAAGGGAAAACATATAATATAGTATACCATTCAGTTTTGGTTTAACAACTAATTGTATCCAGCGTTACATCCCGCTTCTTAGATTTTTCCGTGGGAATGAGAAGTTTTCTTATAGTTGTGCTTTATACCGCAATATAACTGAATTCCACGCGAGCGAAGCCGCGGGCGGAAAGCTAGTTAATTATAAATCATAACTAGCTAACCCAGCCACGCGTTGCTGTGGCACAGTAATTTTAATTTGCTATATTTTTTAAATCAAATCAAACTATCAATCAAAAGCATGATATAAGCACTGGAAATCAATTTTTACATGAAGTTGTTGAGATACCACCGTCAGCAGTAGCCCACTCGCGCGTTCTGAGCCTGCGCGACAGGCAGCATTTGTGCGCGGGCGCGGCAGGGACAGTGCAACATTACTTTATTTTTCTAAAGTAAAAGAATTTGTCTAAAATAAAAGTAGCCTAAGTTACTCCTTATTACATCAGATACCTGCCAATAAAAGTCTCGTCAAAATCGGTCCAGCCATTTCAGAGATTAGCCGGAACAAACAGACAGACAGACAAAAATTGTAAAAAATGTTATTTTGGTGTATGTACCGTATATATATTCATATGCATGTAGTAAAAAACGGTTATTTCAATATTACAAACAGACGCTCCAATTTTATTTATATGTATAGATTATTATTGATAATAGGCAAATAAATTCATTTATAGCTAATTTCTTTACTCTTCATGCTATTCGACTCTTGAACAACCTTCTCGAATCCTAGAAAATCTCCTAATAAATTCGCCTTCGAAAGGTAAGTTTGAGATTATCTCCTAGAGAGGTTAATAAAGCGTTAATCGTTATTCGTCACTTTCTTACTATTGTGTGTATATATGTGTAATTATAATTAATGTATATTTATCTTATACAATAATGAGTAAATGTAGTTTATCATTTGTTGTTTATTTCGCCGCATTCATGAATTCCGTTTTCCCCAAAAGGCTGATTAAGCCTGCTTATTTCACCAGCGTTACATTGTCGTCAATAAAATTTTATAAATAAACTAGCTTTTACCCCTGGCTACCAGGGCCATCTTTAACCTATTGGTGGCCCTGGGAAAATAATAATAGGTCCCTATGACTTTGGCAGAACACTTTTTTATTACTAGAATAGACAATGAAAGTAGATAAACAAGGTTTCAGATTTTTATTATGAATAGATAATTTTTAATTTAAATGGGGCGATTCTTACTATTTAACACTATCTAAGCATGCTGAAATGCGATAGCCTTATTTTGGGCGAGAGTAGAGTAATTTCGCGCATGCAAAGGTTATTAATTAAGTCGACGATATTGAGGTTCGATTTACTCTAATTAAATAAGTTTTTCAGTAATAAATGTCGGTATTGGTTTAGTGAAATGGCAGTAATTAGAGAGCCTTTATCGATCGCGGGGCCCTGGGCATTCGTCCAGAGTGCCCAGTGGGAGAGAGGGGTCTAGTAGCTACCGATTAAAAGTCATACTTCTATCCCTCAGGAAAGTACTTTTTGTACATTTCTGTACCCCTGGCATAGTGTATGCAAAACTTCATGATGTTCGATTGAGTGTTATGTTATATTAGATGTTAAATGCATGAAACTCTAAATAACTTACTTTCGTATTAATAATATTAGTTAGGACTACAAATTTTTTACCGATATGATATATAGCTTATCACTTGCGTAATCACATGTTCTTACTATATACCAAATTTTATCGCAATCTATCAACGCGTTCTTGACTTATAAAAGGACATACAGACAGACAAAAATTTATAATACGAATATTTCTCATAAAATTTGTCCAAACAAATTAATACACAGACAAAACCTACACATAAATATAGTAGTATAGATAATTTAATAGATTTACACGTCTTTCTTATTAATTTTAATAGTAACAGAAAAAGTTCTCCCCCCCTACAAATGTATATGTGTCGCCAATAATAATTTCCTGGAACTACACGAGGCGACCAATAAATAATTCAGAGCGACGTTGTCGCCCGGATAAGCTCGCTAAATAATAAATTCCTAGCCCCAATCAAGTTACATTACGCCCCGAAGATGTTATCACCTTATAACGTAGCGTAATTTTCATTATTTGTATATGTACTTAATATAGCTTTAATATAATCATATCATTTTTTTATTAATTTACTTTTCGATCAACAGCTAAAATAAAGAATTAATTTACATACGTAGCAACACAAAGCCAATTACAGGTCATCATAAATAATAACTTTATACATATAACGAGCACTATTATAAATAATAACTTAGTATAGGTACACTCATAATTTTAGGAGTCATCAAATAATATTAAACTCATAATTCGCTTTATCGAAGCATCACTTGTAGCAAACAGATCCAAGTTGGCCCGATGCGATGCTCAGTTAAAGCTCCTACACGCACGCCATAAGAATTAATTTCTATGATAATTTGAGGATGAAGAGGGGACGCACAACAGATTAATAAATCTAATAGATTTAGTGAGTGTTTTAAAATTATGTTTGAAGATCTTTTATTTATAGAAAATAGTCTTGACCACTATCTCGCCTGATGGTAAGCGTCGGTCGATGCGATCTAGGATGTGACGCGCTTGCCTAGAAGATACCTATTCACTCGTGACTTGAAGAACCCTAAATTATATTTGTCAGGAAACACAGACTAAGGCAAAGAGTTCCACTCCTTAGCGGTACGTATCATAAAATTGAAACCAAAACGTTTAGTGCGAATCTTTGGTATATCCACCATATAACGGTGTCGCCAATTTGTAAGTCTGGTTGTCCGATGAAAAAAAAAATGGGGACGGCGGAACAAGGTTGTGCAATTCAGCTGCACACTCTCCGAAATGTATTCTATAAAATACGGATAGGCTTGCTACCTTCCGTCTATGCTCTGGACAGTTTACATTACCTGAAGCGATTTTCGAAAGAAATACTAAATCGGCAATATCGCGTCACAGAGCAAAGGTCAATATAGTGACTCGAGTCATAATGCTGTTTAGTAATATTACAATACTATATGATTAACCGTAGCAATAGAAAATATCAATCGTAAAATGAATGACGCATGAACGATTTTCGTATACCATCAACTTTTAATGGGAAAACTTAGGTGTCAAACTGTACCTCAATACTTACGGTTTCGGTAAGAGGCGAGAAAACTTTTTGTTAACCTTCGCGAACAGTCGAGCGCTTTGACTGAATGGTGGAAGTCATCCGGTAGCTTTTCATTGTTTTCCTATTTAAGTTTCCTAATTAAGTTTTCGTTTTCTTAATTCTTACTGTTATCAACTTTGGCATTGTCGTTAAATATACGAATTATACAAACAATTTTGGTATAATCAAATCTAAATGGAGAGAAACTTTTGTGGTATCAAATTGTTAAGTTTTTAAGTTATGGATTAGGTAAATATTGGTTGTCTAATAATATTATTATAGTAAGGATTATAAGGCTTGTGTTATGGGGTACTTAGTTGGGGGGACATAGATATTTAAGATTTATAGAAATATATATATGTCGGGGGGGGGGGAACGTTAGGATATTGGTCCGAACCTTCCGATATCACATGGGCAGAGTAGAAATCGTGCACTGAAATGATGATGTAATTTTTGGACACAGTATTAAGAACCACGTAGCACGTAACAAACTTGTTATAATAAGGCACTTAGCGAAACGTAGGACAGTTCCATGACGACGTCTACACTTGATGGCGACTCGATCGAAAGTGAATCGGAGCTCGCATGTTGACAGAATCACGACTCTGTCGAAGCGCGGGAAATCGTAGTTTCTTATGTTCGCCGGCTAGAGGGCGCGCTCGCATTTCGTTTAGTGTCCGTACTCATGACCGGATACGACATATAAATACTCATGACTCAATTACAATGTTCGTATTCATCACACAAAAATCTGAACCTTACGGTACTCGAATTCAGGACTCGGTAAGGCAGGATCGCTAGCGTTGAATGGTCGTTTAGATGCTAAAGGCAGTAATACTTAGTTATTTTAAGCGATCCATCCATCCATTCTTATATCCTGTGCTTACAGAATTATTATTATTAATATTATTTATTAAATATTATTTTTGCGTTCTAATCTGAATGAAACTACTTTTTAACGGTCACTTGCGCATACTTTATATTTGATCCTGACGAGTCTATTACTTTACAGGAACCATTTCACATTGTAAAGGAGTCGAAACGTCAGAATCAAAGATAAATAAAGTATGGGCAAGTAAATATAAATCATAGTTTTATTTAAATATTAAATGTGCGCGGAAGTATAAGAATTACATTAACGTTCTAATGTTGGATTTAAATATATATGCTATGCTTGTTATTATAAAATGTCGACCGGAATAAAACTGGATTGTGAAACTGTTACTGTCATTATAATTCGTACAGAAGAAAATGCAGTATCGGCTATAGTAATAAAGGACTATTCTGTTTAAATGGTTAATTTTACTTCCAAACTTATTCTGTATCAGTTAACTGAGTGTATTTTAGTTGATCGCACTAACACTACAATCGCCATTACCGCCGACTAAACTAAAGACTCCACTTCTCAACGTTAATTACCGAACAACTTTGCCGGTTTGCGATCTCGCGAAACGCGAATGGAATCCACCGAGTTCGGAGCAGTTAGGGAATTCGCAAATTCACGTCGTGTCGGGCCGTCATCGGCAAGTTTTAATATCATTTGGATAAAACGCGCTCGGAGGAGACTTTTCGAGAAGTTGTGCAAAACTGTCGAAAGCGTGCAAGAAGCAGAAAAGTACGTTGGAACTTCTTCAACAATGTGCTTGCGCAGTTTCTGTTCTGCAACAATGAACCTTAAATATTGAACCCTTAGGTTTTTTAGTGTTTTGATGTTTCGCCGTGGTTTGATGTGATGCTTTTTGTATTTTTTTGTATATCGTTTATAAAAATTTTATTTGGTGTTCAGAAAACTGCATAGGGTCTTTGTGTACATGTTGTCCCAAAAATAGGGTCAAGCTGATGTCTAGAGCGAGAGCATTAATATGGCTACGCGAATCACCCCATTGTATGTTCCGCGATTTTTGATAGTTTTGGAGTTATATATTTTTTGACAGATTTAAGTATTTTAAGGGCAAATATTTCTTCTTCACTTCAGAAGTCAGTTATATTTCTTTGTGTTTGGAAGCTGTTGCCATTGATATTTTTCAGTTCTCTTTTATGGAGTGAAATCTTCTCAGAAAAAGGGTAACATGTCGAAATGTCGAGGTTAATTGAAATATAAAGTAATCTTGTAAGTAATTCAGTAAAATAATAATTATTCCACATTCCCACCTAGCCTAGCCCAAAGACTTGTGTTATGGATGCTAGGGTAAAAGCATTCGTATTCATCACATAAACATCTTCCCCTTCCGGGAGTCAAACACAGGACCGTCGCTACAAGGCAGGTTCGCTACCGTTGCACCAAACGGTCCATGTTTTATTTCATGTAACAAGACCTTAGATAATATTAAACAGTAATAATTGCCTCTTTTAGTTTCACATTACTCGTGTAAAAGTCAAATAAATGTTAAAAATGCCGAGTATACGTTTCAACGAAACAATCACTGCATCAATATTCACAAAGAATATTTCGACTGGCAACACTCTGGAATCAATTTAAAAATCATACGAAAGTGCAACTAGCGAGAAGCCCATAACAGTTGTAACAGAGCATACTGCAAATACTATAAAAACTATACGCGATTTCAGTGCGAAATTAAAAACTCAGTTTTATTTGAGTGTGAACGAATTCATACTACTCATATGCAAGTTACTACGGAATTTTTTTGTTCTGTACTGCTTGATTTTGAGTACCGCTATCGATTTTCAGTTGGAGAAAGTTTAGTATTGAAATTGTCAATACCGATAAGTTATTTAGGGTTCCGTACCTCAAAAGGACAAAACGGAACCCTTATAGGATCACTTTGTTGTCCGTCCGTGAGTCTGTCAAGACCGTTTCTCTCAGGGACGTGTGGAGGTATCAAACTAAAATTTATATCCAATACTCAGGCCTACTGTCCCTTGGAGCTGTGAAAAAATCAAACTCCTAAGCCAAATCAATCAAAAGATACAGACGTTTATGCCGCAAATTTCCGCAAATTTTCGAAACGCGCACGGGAATCAAAACCTACAGGGTACTTCTCGTAGACTTAGAACATTGAAATTTGGTACGAAGTAACGTCTTATAGTACAGATAAAGGAAAAATTGCAAAAACCGTAAATTTTCAGTTACATCATATAATAAAAAATATTTTTTGAAAATTTAAAGTTATTACCTCTTTTCTCATGAACGCGTAGAGGTATTAAATTGAAATTCATATCAAATACTCAGGTTTATAATACCTTTGAGCTGTAATAAAATCAAACTTTTATGTCAACGCAATCAACAGAAATAGCAATTTAAGCCGCATATTTTAGATCATATCAAGACCTAAAGGGTACTTCCAGTCGATCTAGAGTCTTGAAATTTGGCATGAAGCAATGTTTAACAGCACATATAAAGGAAAAATTCCGAAAACCTTGATATTTTTGTTATATCTTCATTTTGCAATAAAAATACCATAACTATGACTCGATTGTCGTGATGGGTGAACTTTTACTTATTAATAATAAGATGATCGTGCGTTGAGGAAATGTATATTTTATTAATCGTCATTGAATCTCGTTTCCAAGAACATTCACACCAATTAACCTAGCTTAAAGTAAGCACTATAAGGCTTGTTAGCGTTAAAACTAAATTTAGTTTATTGCATCTTAGAGTGAATTAGTTTTATTACTGTCAGCACTATTCTCGTCCTTAAAAATAATCGCTCATTTTAAATTCTGATAGTTTTTATCTTTCGTCGTCTACGCTGGGTCCTATCAACACTTTACGTTCAATGGTTATATGTTTTACATTGTGTACAAGGCCTCCTTTAGCCTATAGGCCCTGGGCATATAAGAATAATGGAGCCCCTATGAATTTGACGAAACACTTTTTTTATTACTAGAATAGACAATGAAAGTAGATAAACAGTTTCAGATTTTTGTTTTGACAGTCAATAGATTCATTAAATTTAATTTAAATGGGGCGATCTCACATATTTAAAATTATCTAAGCATACTGAAAGTCGATAGCCTTATTTTGGGCGAGATTTTAGCTTCGCACATGCAAAAGTTAATAAGCAAGTCGATAATATAGTCAAATAAGTGTTTCAGTAATTAATGTCGTTATTCGTTTAGTTATCTGGCAAAAACTAAGGGGCCCCTATCGATAAGGGGCCCTGGGCATTTGCCCAGAGTGCCTGATTGTGTCTGATTGTGTAGGCATAGAATGTATAAATAGTGTGTGAGTCGTAAAATATCTAATTTGAAATATAGTTTCTACATCTCACAATTTTCTTAACGACTTTCTTATCTACTTTAATTGTTCTATCATCATTTGATCACCAATCTTAAGCTCACATGATGACTGATACATCTGCCCTAATGCTTGTATATACGCCTTTGCCTAGCTGATCTGGCCACGCGTTGCTGTAGCTCAGTTTTTTAGTTTTTATAATTTGCATTTTTTTTATTATAAATTAAAATGAAATCAATCCGACGATCGTTTGGTGCAACGATAGCGATCCTGCCTTTCGCACTGACGGTCCTGGGTTCGAATCCCGTAACGGTCAGATATTTGTATGATGAATTCGCCCATTGGTATCTGAGTCATGAGTGGTTATATATATTTCTATGAATATTAGTATAGTATAATATATGTATGTCTATCCTTTACCCTAGTATCCTAGGGTAAAGGATAGAAAGGGCTGGGCTAATTGGTGTATTATATTTATTTATTTATCCTATGACCTAAGTTGAAACAAATCCAGTAAAATGAAAAATAAAATCAAAATCGGTTGAGTTGTTTCGGCGGTCAAAAACTGTGACAGGGAATATTAAGATTTATGTCACAGTATTTTAAGTTAAAGAAACAGTGTGTAATGGAGATATTTTAAGTTTTTAGAAGCATATGTGATAATTGTAAAAATATATAGGTAGTAGGAAGCGTAGTTGTTTTTTACACACGTATTTTATATCTTATTGAAATATTGCATTGTGAATGCAGAAAATTAAATTAAAACATAATATGTATTAATTTATATTTAAAATACTTACATAACAAGGTTATCTTTAATATTATCGTCGTCGTATTTTGATCAAATTATTAGATGACCTGGCCACGCGTTGCTGTATTATAAATTAAAGTAAAACCTATCCTATGTCCTAAGTTGGAACAAATCCAGCAAAATGAAAAAGAAATCATAAAAATCGGTTGAGTAGTTTCAGAGTTCATCGCGCTCAAACACTGTGACAGGGATTTTTTATATATATATGGAATAGATATGAAATAAATTATTTTTATCATTATTTTAAAAGCAATGCTAACGAAACAATGCCTCATAGCTATTTAAAAATATTTAATCAATATTTTAATATGAAATTGTTGATTTGAAAAACGTAATTTCAAACTAGGGATAAAACAACACAAAATTTTAATTAAATAGTATTCGTTAATATTATTTAAAATGCCTCAAATTATAAAATAACAAGGCATTTAAATTAAACAACTTATTGAACTGTAATCACGGCTCCTATATAGGTGTCGAAACGTCAAAATTAAATATAAATTATGCGCAAAGAAACCTAAATAATAAATAAATAATAAATAAATATTTCCTACACGTCCTCTCCTTCCTAGTGCACGTCTCTAATATAAGAGGCTTGCACTCTAATCTCGACCCCGTCCATCACCATCTTGAGACTAGAAAACCGCACCTGTTCTTTCTCACGGAGACGCAAATAAAACGTCCAACTGACGCAGCGTACCTGGCTTACCCGGGTTATGTCCTTGAACATTGTTATAGGGCTCATGCGGGTGTTTGCATGTATGCACGCGATGACATCTGTTATTTGCGTCTCCGTGATCTTGAAGACCCCACCCTTTCTATCATTTGGGTTCTGGTGGATACAGGTTTAGAGAAAATCATCTATGCTTGTGTCTACCGTTCGCATAGTGGAGACGCGGAGACTACCAGGCTTATCGACCAACTTATTGAGAAGGCAGACATGGCCCTACAGCGATACCCGTCCGCTCAACTGGTGGTTCTTGGTGATTTCAACGCACACCACGAGGACTGGCTGTTCCCTTTCGAGAAAACCGACCACGCTGGTCGAGAAGCGCGAAAGCTAGCCTTGACACTTGATCTCACCCAACTGGTCCAGGAAGCCACTAAAGTGCCAGACTCTGACGGACAAACAGCCAATTGCTTGGACCTTCTGCTGACGACAAATCCCGACAGTTACTCGGTGTCGGTTGCACCACCCCTTGGCAGTTCTGACCATTGTGTGGTGGAATCTATGTCGATGTATTCTCCGCCCGACCCAAGCCCAAAAGGCTCCCGGCGGATTTGGCGTTTTAAATCAGCAGATTGGGATGAGATGCGTTGTTTTTTTGCATCTTATCCTTGGCGGCAGGTTTGCTTTTCTTCTAGCGACCCCTCAGTTTGCGCGGATGCTGTGACCAATGTGCTTCGTCAGGGTATGGAGTATTTTATTCCCTTCTCTGACATATCACTGGCCGGCAAAGCTCGCCCGTGGTATAATGCCAAATGTCGTGATGCGGTGGCATCAAAATACAAAGCATATTTGGCCTGGGTTGAAGCTCGATCCCGCAAAGCTAGTAATACGCGCGAAAAGAAGAAAGCCTTTAATAAAGCCGCCAAATCCTGCAAGAAGGTTGTAAAGACAGCTCGCTTCGATCACATAGGCCGCATTGGGAAGAAGCTTGCCTCTTACCCCTCGGGTAGTAAAGCGTTTTGGTCCCTGGCTAAGTCGATC
The DNA here is from genome assembly GCA_927399485.1 of Calamotropha paludella. NCBI lineage: Eukaryota > Metazoa > Arthropoda > Insecta > Lepidoptera > Crambidae > Calamotropha > Calamotropha paludella. The sequence goes on from OV656804.1 coordinate 29,561,069, forward strand.
GAGGGCAACTTCTGCCGTACTTCAGTGCCTCCCTTGCTGAAACCTGACGGATCATTGGCACACACGGCCAAGGAAAAGGCCGATTTATTTGCCGAATTATTTGCCGAAAGTTCGCGTTTGGATCCTGGCAATGCTGTACCTTCCGGTTTGTCAAGTTGTGGGACTTTTATGTCTGAAATTCGTATAAGACAAACCGAAGTCAGAAAGGCATTGCGGGAACTGGACGTGAATAAAGCCAGTGGTCCGGATGGTATACCAGCCATAGTACTAAGGACTTGCGCTCCTGAGTTAGCTCCGGTATTGACACGCCTATATCGTTTATCTTTGGCTAAAGGACAAGTGCCAAAGTCCTGGAAGCTGGCCAACGTGCAACCTGTGCCTAAAAAGGGCAGTCGTGCTGATCCTATCAATTATAGGCCCATCTCGGTCACGTCCATTCTCTGCAAGATAATGGAATGTGTACTGAACCACAGGCTCCTGTCGTATCTAGAAGAAAATGACCTCCTTAGTGACCGGCAATATGGGTTTCGCAGGAACCGGTCTGCCGGAGATCTTCTAGCATACGCCACTTACAAATGGAGCGAAGCCATCGAGAGGCATGGTGAGGCGCTTGCCGTCTCTCTTGATATCTCGAAGGCTTTTGATAGGGTGTGGCATGAGGGCCTTATTAGCAAGCTTCCGTCATATGGTCTTCCCACTGGTTTGTGTGTCTGGATATCGGACTTCCTGAGGGATCGGTCAATACGAGTTGTCATTGACGGTAGCTCGTCTGACCATTTGGCTATCAATGCCGGCGTCCCTCAGGGTTCCGTTCTCTCTGCAACTCTTTTTCTGCTGCATATAAATGACCTGCTTTTGCCCGGTATTTTGGCGTACGCAGATGACAGCACTATTGTAGAGACCTATATATCTGATGCACGAGCCAGTGCTGAACAGATCCAGTGTCATAGAGAGGCGATGGTTAGCCGTATGAACCTATCTCTACAGGCTGTCTCTGAATGGGGCGATGCCAATCTAGTGGGGTTCAATCCGTCAAAGACCCAGGCGTGTCTTTTCTCCGCTAAAAGGAGTCCTTTCAACTTGACTCCTACTTTCCGAGGTGTATCCTTGCCGATCACTGACCATCTTGAGCTTCTCGGTATGTCTTTGTCACCGACGCTCAATTTTGGCTCTTTCATTGAGAGCAAGGCTCAAGTGGCTTCAAAAAAACTTGGCATTCTGGCGAAGGTGAGAAAATACTTCACACCGGAACAGTTGCTCACCCTTTACCAAGCACAAGTTCGATCGTGTATGGAGTATTGTTCTCATCTTTGGGACGGTTCCGCCCGATACCAGCTCCAGGCGCTTGAGTCCATCGAGAGGAGGGCCAAGAGGCTCATCGGCAATGAAGATCTTTTCTGTAAAAACCTCAAAAGCCTTGAGCATAGGCGGAAAGTTGCAAGCCTATCAGTATTTTATAGGATACATTTCGGAGAGTGTGCAGCTGAATTGCACAACCTTGTTCCGCCATCCCCATTTTTTCATCGGACAACCAGACTAACAAATTGGCGACATCGTTATATGGTGGATACACCAAAGAGTCGCACTAAGCGTTTTGGTTTCAATTTTATGATGCGTACCGCTAAGGAGTGGAACTCTTTGCCTGAGTCTGTGTTTCCTGACAAATACAATTTGGGGGTCTTCAAGTCACGAGTAAATAGGTATCTTCTAGGCAGGCGCGTCACATCCTAGATCGCATCGACGCTTACCATCAGGCGAGATAGTGGTCAAGCGCATGCCTATTTTCTATAAAAAAAAAAAACATTCACACCAATTAGCCTAGCCCAAAGTAAGCACTGTAAGGCTTGTGTTATGGATACTAGGGTAACAGATAGACATACATATATGTTACATAGATATGTAATATTCATAGAAATATGTATAAACACCCATGACTCAGGTACAAATGCTCGTATTCATAATACAAACATCTACCCCTACCGGGGTTCGAACCTAGGACCGTCGGTGCGAAAGGTAGGATCGCTACCGTTGCACCAAACGGACGTATAAGATGTTTTATTTAAATGTTCAATGTGCACGGAAGTGTAAGAACTAAATAACAAGGTATATCATGATTACTCCAATCCAACAACCGAAGCTCTAAATTAACATGAAAATTAATATCATTGAGTCAATACATTTGTCAAAGTGTCAAGTGGCGTTTGATACTAACAGAATAATTACATTGCATACCCTTGCATCGGAATTATTAATTGGTTCCAATAGACCTGTAATAACGTCCAGTGAGCCGCTATGTTGCGTTTCGCAGGACCTAATTATTGTTAATGAGAGTTGACCAGACCTTTATGCTTTCATTACGCGTCCTGCCTCATGCATTGTCATATTGTATAACACGTAATACCCATTTTGCAGAATTAAGGTCATTTATAATGTCAAAAGTACTCTCAACCGACGAGCTTGTATAAAAGGTGTTATGAAAATGAAAATAACTTTATTAACCCTTAACTGGATTCGCAAAAAAGGGCAACTTAGTTGGTATCGGGGGTGAAATGTGACCCCATATGAATTAAGTTATCAAAATATGAATAGTTCACTATTTTTTGTTATTTATTATTTTATTTAATTAAACAACTTGTAATCTAAGTATCAAACAACTTTTATTACACTTTTAAACAAATAATAACTTATATTTAAACCTTTCATAGCCTCTCATTTTTTAACAATATTTTAAGAGCCTAGTTTAGTAGATCTAAATTCTATAAAAATCTTACAATTATGGATAAATAACTTTTGGTACTATTTTCTTATATAATCATTATAACAAATATGGGAACATTATATGAGTTAAATGAAATAATAAAAAAATGACAACACGAATGAAATTACTACGAAGCGAAAAAATTATGCACTACAAAACGCTTAGCATTTGGTGCATGCGATGGCTTCTGCTGTATGTTCTTTATATATGAAAAGAGAACATTTGCTTTAACTTTTTGCGATCACATAAGTAACACCTTCGTCTTTTACGGTTGATTATATCAGAGTCATTAGTAGGTATATTTTGTTGCTGGTCCGTAATAATTCGTCATTGAACATCTTTCAAAAAAATTTCAATTCTTTTTTTAGATCTGCAGAAAAATTTGAACTCTCATTCTGTCTAACTTCAACTAATGATTTTATCAACTAGATGCCAATATTTTTTATGTATAATATGTTCCTCTTGAGACGCTTTTCAAGATTAGATGCTTTCCACAAAATGTAACCATTTACCATCGAAATGTTTAGTATTGCTGATAATATTACGCAAGGTTATCTACTTCTTCAATCCTGGAACTTGATGAGCTGAAATCCAAGTCAGTTTCTAATAGACTCTCATCGGAACAGCTAGCTACTTCTGGTTCCTCGCAATCACTGTCACAAACAGCGGCTGTTGTGGTTTCACGAATGTTCTCTGGATTAGATTCATGATCCTCGTCTTCCAATAATTGTGAAATTTGATCCTCTTTCAAAAAACTGGCCATGACTATGGTTATTTGCTAAAAAAAATAAAATACGTCATAAATATAGTGTTCATGTAAATAGCTATTCTTGGTGTCGGGGGTAATTTTTGACCCCAGCAGTGTACGTACCTCTGTTCCAAGTAATATAAGAAGGGCCAACGTCCGTCGCCCGCCGCACCCCGCGACCTAATGAGATTATCTCGATGCGCAGAAGTGTGGATTATAAAACTGTAAATTTATGTTAAAAAATATGTTGCACTGGGGTGAAATTTGACCCCCGATACCAGTTAAGGGTTAAAATTCACTTAAAATAAGGTGTTTTGAATCGTCCAACATTATTACCTACCACCTGTTCAGGACGTTTTTTAACTGACAATGGGCGCAAGAAACTCGTCAGCTTTGACAGAAGTAACGACATTTACAACATTATACGTCGTCACCATACATAATCCACAAAAAAGCATGTGTGCAATTCACACGCGGTAGAAGCGAAACCTTCAAAAATAATACGTACACGTATACAAAATACCACGGTTTGTGGTATGTGATGCCTTCTCTCAAGCTTTGCATGCGCACACAAACACGTAAATAATGCTTCTTATCTCATTTTCTCTTTCGTTAAATCTTATGAATTTATGTGTCTGCCTCTTTTTACTGTCGCTTTTTCGTTTAATCGACTTTCAAATCACAACGATGTTAAAGAAGTTATCACTTCAAAAATCTGTTGTCACAATAATAGTCGTGTTATGGTTTCATCACATCGTTGATAACAACAGAGTCAACAAGGATCTGTTTTAATTGAGAGAAGATTATAATTTATCTTAAATAAATAAATAAAATAAATGAGAACTAGCGGCCCGTTCCGGCTTCGCACGGGTGGACAAAATTCTTTGAATTTTTTCTATTATTAAATATTTTTCTGTTAGCGCCATCTAGCGTCCGGTAAACGAACTACTTGCGGTTAACGCGTTGCTATGGTAACGTTAATTGATACAATGGAAATAGAGCGTACAGACAAACACACAAACCACTGTGATCTTAGATTATAGATTTATGAGAGTCGAAGACGCGTGAGATGATGTCAGGATCATGTAATGTGAAAATCTGATATCTCTGCCCACCCCTGCGGGAAGAATGCCTAATTTTATTTATGTATAGTTTGGTCCTGTAAAGAGGATGGACGAAAGGAGAGTGAAAATACAAGTTTATGAGGCAAATGTGCATGGGCACGTCGGTAAAGTTAGACCAAGGCGAACTTTCAGGGACCAAATAGAAGATGTCCTGAAAATAGGCCAGGTCGAAAAGTAATCTTAACCGACGAGCTTGTATGAAAAGGCTGATGAGAGTTGAAGAAGGGAGAGATGTATTCCAGGATCGTGGTAAGAGGAGATCTGTAATCTTCGTATGTATATTATTACCTAGATTTCTGTGGTGATACCTGAACGATGGTTTTTATGTGTATTACTATAACTAGTACTTATTTACGTATGTTATATTCTAAGCAACACCTTCCAGCGAAGCGATGGCTGGTTCGAGCGTCATGCTCGTGAACGGGTGCTGCCTTGGTAGATGGATCTATTTTAAAGCAATAGAATTATCTACAATTACTATAAGTATTATCGATTATTTATTGTTATATTCAAAGATTCAAACTATTTACATATTGATGATGATTAGTAAAAATTGATGTATGTATGAATAAAATATCGTATTATCGATTAATTCCATATCGATTGTATGTAAACGGTATCGCTCTTATGACGTGACGGAGCATTTACAAGTTTAATTTACTCATTCCTATTAAACACAAAGATGGGTAAATAAAGAAATGTATTTTGTTATTTTCCGCATTTTGCTATTTCCAACAAAGCTAATTTTATTCCACGTGTGAATTAGATAATTTGTTTGAAATAAATATTATAAATGTGACGGTTGGGCCCAAAACTAGGTTGTCTTTGGTACACCAAAATACTTTTCCTTTCCCTTCGAGTACTCTTCCAATTGTTAGATTCTTGTGGAAGTATTACATTCAGTATTGTAAGTAGAACATTAAGAGATTTACCTTATTCCATCGGACATCCAGACGCACTGCGGGCTACCACCCTTTCTTGGTTGCTATTCCTACCTGTTACACCAAGCGCTTCTCAACATTTTTTATAATGCGCACAGCAAAAGAGTGGAACTCCCTCCCTGCGTTTGTATTTCGGAGTACTTGCAACCCGTCCGTTTTCAAAGCCCTGGCCTGATCGGGATCAAGGATCGCAAGAGCGATATTAAAAAGTAAAGTTGGATTATTCTAGTGGTTCTTTTATTCCTTTTGAGGTACGGTATCCTAAAAATATATCTTATGCAATCTAATGGAAACGTGCCCAAAGTGCCGGGCTCATAACATACATATGTTCAGCAAAGTCTGTGATTGTAATTTACATACACAAAGCAGCTAAATTGGATTGCGAACACATTCACGTTATTCCAATAGGCGTCCCGCACAAAACGAGAAATTTTCACAGGCTGAAAAAAATCCGCTGGGAATTCTGTAACGTGAATATTGGTTTTTATTTCATTAGTTTCTTGCTTTTAAGAGAAAACGTTTGTTTTTTAAAAACAAGAATGAATGCCAGTTTTGCCATTCTGTGACTCTTATTAAGTGCGTAACATCTCTCTGATATCTAGTAGATATCCAATAAATTGCTCCTTTTGTTCAATTTTTCTCGCGATCTAATCTTGGTCGTCAATCTCCATTTGCAAGAAGAAGTCTAGACATTTCTAACGATTATTTTAATGAATTTAGAAAGAAATTTTCGTCTTAAATATAACCGTAGCGATAATTGGATTTCTTGTGATCAATTGATATTATTGCGATGTATATTAGATTTGTTTGGTATGTTAGTTATTTATTTGGCAGTGCTTAATAAATAAATACAAAATATAAGAAGAATTTTATTTAGTTAAAAACAAAGAGTCGTCTTTATCATAATATTAACCAACATGTTTTGCTGAATATACTGCAGGCAAAATTATTCCAAAAAATGGATTACTTAATTTATAACAAAAATAGCTAATTAATAATCAGTAAGTCACAGAAATACAACGTATTTTGTGTGCCGACAAACGGTGTCCAACAAAACCAACCTTCACACTTAAGCGTTTCGTGAAAGGCAATTAATTATACTGGTGGCATATAAGGAAGGTGATGGCTTCATACACATTCCTAGGAGCATAAAACGGGCAGAAGAGTTTTACGAATAACAGTTCGGTCTTGATATCAATCAAGCCCGGAGGCAAGACAGGATCCACGATGGAACTAGCTAATCCAGGTGCCTATTCACCCTGGCACTCAAAACGGACGGGTTATTAGTTCTCAAAAATATAGACACAGGGAGGGAGTACCACTCTTTAGCTATGCGCATTATTAAAGATGTTGAGAAACGCTTAGTGCGATAGGTAGGAATAGTAAACAAGAAAGGGTGGTAGCCTACAGTGCGTCTGATGTCCGGTGGAAAAAGGGAATGAGCGGCGGTATGAGCACATGCAGCTCCTGAGCACACTGCCCAAACTAAATTCAACATTGCGGCGGTGAGCTAAGCAGTGATCTTTTATTATGATCGCAACCCACCTGCCAAGCGGTCAGATTATGGCGAAATCCCCTATAAGGGGGAGAGAGGATTTGGAACTAATTTAACAAAAAAGTTATGTGAATCGATAGCCTATATATTTTATGTTATTTAAGTATATAACAGCTAGATTTTAATTTATAAAGAAAGTAGAATTTCCGCTAATGGTCGTAACAATCTGCTATAAGCTCTCCGATTCCAAATGGTTTCCAAACCTCCACAGTCTTTTCATAAATAAAATATTGTAAATTCTTAGAACGGCATCGGGAATCTAAGAGAGCTAATTTCTCCAATTGCGATTACGAATTCCGGGCAAGACCGGGAGGCAGGCATCCTATAGTAATGCCGGTTTAATTTGCAAATGCTCTCTCAAATTAATGGAAGATACTAAAAGCATTATGTAAATGATTTCACTGAAAGCTGTTAATTAAGATGGGTGTTACTTTCGTTTATACAAAAATAATCTTCGATCTGTTCTTTGCAAGGTTCGTTTTTAATGGAAACCTTGAAATGGTAGCGAGTTTTTGTTAAGGTTAGTCTATGAGTGACCGTATTCATACCTCTATACAATTCAAAATTGCGTCCTAATTTATCATATGATTATTTAATTTTGAGAGGCGTAAATATATACTCTTGCATTTTTTTAAGGCGCTGTCGATGCGTCTTTTAGAGCGTTTCTTTTGTTCTTCAGAGCAATTTTTTGCGTGTCTAATGTATGCATCGATACAGATACCGATTCAAGTGCGAGACTGAATTTATTCATGTATTCAAAGGTAGAACTTTGAACACTTACGTAAATTCATAGTCAAGCTGCGTTTGACGTGCGTGAGCACCATGTTTATATACACATAGAGGGCGCGCGTCGACGGCGCGTGGAAAGTGTAGAGTTCTTTCAAAGGCTCTTACTGACAACAATGAAATTGAGAGGATAAGCAATATATGTAGTTCTTACAATTCTGAGCGTATCACACATTTAAATAAACCAACATTTAAAGGACTACCGCATATTTTTGAAGTAAAAGCTTTTTGGAATGGGTAAAACATGTTAAGAAATAAAATTTCGTAAGATGGAGGGAGAGCAGACTGCCGGTGCGGCGTAGGAGAGGAAGTAATATCCCCCTCTCTTTCTACCGCGCCGCGAAAATGTATGCCTGCTCGCGCTGTTTCGTTTAAGCGGCGCAGGGCGCTTGTGCGAGTGTGCGTGTGTGTTTGTTGTCATGTTTGTGTACGATGGCGCAATAAATGAATATTGTATTTTACCACATAAATGATAGTACTTTTATACTGATAATAAAAGCAATACGTGCGAAATTATTCCCTAACCATTCCAAAATATCAAAAATGCACAACGTTAATGTTCATGTTTTTGCCGGCACTCCCATAGTGCAACCCTTTGTTTTTTTAATATTTCTTTGTACGTTTCGAGTCCTTACACATCACTAAGATATTGGTCATCATTCATGTGCTACCTTTCCATTATTTGCATCAAGCACTTTCCTTATTGTTAAATTTAAACAAATATAATTGCTTTATTCTGCATGTAAGTATATTATTATATCTACGATTACTCTAAATGAAATATAAAAAAACATTAAAAATAATATGCGTCAGGAAAAGTTGTTTTTCGCAGGCGTATTTTATGTCTTGTAGTGATATGGCATTGTGTTTGAAATTGAAAACTTAATTGGGTTAACATAAAGAGCAATTTGAATACCACTCGCCAACATAATTACTCGTTAAAAGTTCACGCGTTGACTTTATTCAGCACCACATTTGTGGAAAAGTTCTGGAATGCGAAAACACAAAGGCTGAGTTTGTACCAAACAATGATTGTGAACGCTCTTTGTAATCACAAACTCCGTAGATAAAAGATGAAGAGAAAACTTGGTTGGATGAGTAATTTTTAAACCAATTACGTTTATTATACTGTTTTATTATTTACGTATACAAGTGCTTGATTTTAATATATAAAGGAATTATTACTAGAAAAAATACAACTTATTTCAGATGTCTGGCGGGAATATACGATTTAGGGGTCTTCAAGTCACGAGTGATCAATCTTCTAGGCAAGCGCGTTACGTCCTAGATCGCATTGTCGCTTACCATCAGGCGAGATAGTGGTCAAGGGTCTGCCTGTCTTCTACACTAATATTATAAAGAGGAAAGATTTGTATTTTTGTATGTTTGCAATGAATAAACTCAAAAACTACTGAATTCTTTCACCATTGGAAAGCTACATTCACACTGAGTAACATAGGCTATATTTAAGAATGCTAGAAAAAAACTTAAAGAATTTTGTGCGAAGCCGGGATGGGCCGCTAGTTATATATAATTCTACTGTACGTGTGTATGTCACTGAACTCCTCCTAAACGGCTGGACCGATTTGAATGAATTTTTTTGTATGCGTTTGGGTGGCGTCCTGGATGGTTTTGATTCACAAATCAGCCCGGCAGATGGCGCTGCAGTCGGCACAGCAAGGGTTAGCGAGTTTTCTATAAAAACAAAAAAATTAGAACCCAAATTGAGAACTCAGTTGGAAGAGTACTCGCATTGATAGCAAAAGGATGTGGGTTTGACTTCGACAAGTTGAATTTTTTCGAATAATTCCTTTAGATATAAAAAGCTCATAATTAGTTGCGTAAATAACAAAAGAATATAATTATTACATAGTTGTTTCTTGTTTATTCATTGTGTTACATTCGATTTGAATGTCATTCTTTCCACGTCATAACTGTTGACTTTACAATGAATTTTTGTAAATACTCAAATTTAATAAAAACTATTTTTTCTTTGCCTCATCTTATTAATACAAAGTATAGAAATATTTTTGATTTACGTACAAAATAGTAATAAAATAGAAATCGCTTCTTAATTTGGGAGAGGCCTCTGTTCACAAATGGAGGTAATTACTTCCCTCTTTACTGCAAAAGCTTAAAAAAGAAAAGAGTTTTTGTTTTGTTTTACTTTGATAGTTTTGATTAAAATAAATAAATGTATAGGCAAAACTCTGTTTATCAAAAGAGTGTCGAATTTAACGGTTGATTACTCCGCACAAAGGCTTTTGATATATTTTCGTTTTATGTTTCACAAAATAGACGTTAGCAAATATTCAGTTTCGAATTTTGTTGAGTGCTTCTCTGATGTCAGACAGTTCAAAAGAATAGATCCTTTTTTGTTTTTTCAATAGTGTTAACACTCAAGGTCAAACAACTCAAAAAAAGGAAATTTCGTCATGTATTTTGTATCTTAAAACTAAATACATAAGATTGAATATGAATTGTAAAAACTTGACATAAATTGTATAAGACATATTTATATAAATCAGACTGGGGGAAGACTATACGAGTCGTGTGATCAGTGTAAAGATGTAATAGCCAGAATGGTTAAATGATTACAAAATGAGAAGAATTAATATTAATCTATAATAATTATTCTGTTATTATAGTTATTACTAGCGACCCGCCCCGGCTTCGCACGGATGCAATGCTCAACTATATTATGCATATATTATACATATAAACCTTCCTCTTGAATTACTCTATCTATTAAAAAAAAACCGCATCAAAATCCGTTGCGTAGTTTTAAAGATTTTAGCATACATAGGGATATAGGGACAGAGAAAGCGACTTTGTTTTATACTATGTAGTGATGCCTTATTTTATTGATAGGGAAAGGGTCGATCCGAAGATATAAGAGATGTTTGGATATAATTGGTATAATATTTTTTTTGTCTATTGCAAGTCATTCGTGGAGTATTAAGTCTGTAACACTAAATGTCTAGGATTCCTCAATGAATACATACACATAATGACGCCTTATTCCCGTAGAGCTAGGCTGAGATCACAGATTTCCACTTTTCAAGATCGTTGACATACATCTCTCGCTTCTACAACTATTATTAGACCTTTCATATCAGCTCGTCGGTTAAGGGAGCTTTTGACCTGGTTTTGTTTCAGGACATCTCCTATTTGGTCCCTGAAAGTTCGCCTTGGTCTGCCTTTACCGACTTGCCCATTCACATTTGCCTTATTTGTGTTGTCAATCTTCTTTTGTCCATCTTAACTACATGTCCAAACCATCTAACTATATCTTCTTCCACAACACACCACTCTCTCATCAAATCATTCCTCTAACTACTCCAATTGTTTAAGCTTTCATTTCCACTGCATTTATAATACCTTAGTGCTTCTTCTGTTTCACTTCCATACATTAGAGTTGGTACCAACACCTCTCTTAGCACAACTAGTCGGGCCTTTTCCAAATCTTCTGGCCGTTCATAAAAGCGTGCAGAACTCGATTAATTTAACTTCCTGCATTCACAAATCTTTCAAAATTACTTTCATAATTTTCATCGCTTATAAACATTGATTCGTGGTACACAAACTCTTCCACTTTCTTCACTTTGTCCCTTCCTATCGTAATCGCACATTCAGTCAGAGTTCCTTCTCTTTCAATAATCATTTTATTTTTGTCTTACAAACATACACTTTCATGTCCTTCCTTTTCTTGATTAATTTAGACAATTTCAAATCTACTTTTGCTTTTCGGTTCATCTACCAGATTTGAATCTGTTCAGCAGTGTAACAAAATACGGGTACTGTTCGCTATGTAATACAAGTTAGTTCTACAAAATTACCTACAAGTTTCTACCTAGTTCGGATGAGCAATTAAGCTGGGTTGTATGTTAGTGTTATATCGACCCGTTAGTTTATGAGGGACAGGAAATAGATAAGGCAATTATAACGCTGTCTTAATTTGTATACATGTATACAATGTAAACGTAACACCTCATTTGAACACATAAAGACGGATTTCTCTCAATTTTGGAGTTTATAGCTGCAATGCACTGCGTGTGTTCTATATTATACGTAATTATCTGATATTGATTTAAATTCTAATGTTTACAATTTCGACGAATGAAACACAGAACTTCGAATGGGAATATAATAATTAATAAAACAATATTAAAGTAAAGCCTAATTACTTTACAAATAGGATATATGACCGCCAAATCATAATTATTATTCTGATTTGGTGACAATTGAAAATTAAAAAGAAAGATGTTTTAATAACACAAAGAATCAAGCAGTAACAAAATTCTTATAAATAATATTAAATAATAAATAAATATTTCCTACATTCACACCAATTAACCTAGCCCAAAGTAAGTACTTGATTTGATCTTCAATGACTCGGTAACTCACCTCATAAAAAATATCATATCAGTCGTACCAGTAGTACCACCAGGCATCAGTCTTGTGTTATGGATACTAGAGTAACGGATAGACATACATATATGATACATAGATATGTAATATTCATAGAAATGTATATAAACACCCATGACTCAGGTACAAATGTTCGTATTTATCATAAAAACATCTGCCCCTACCGGGATCCGAACCCAGGACCGTCGGTGCGAAAGGCAGGATCGCTACCGTTGCACCAAACGGTCGTCAAAAAAATGGTATAAAAATATAAAACATTATATAAAAATATAATTCTTATGGTATGGTTCTCTCGCCCAAAATCTTCGTACTTTACAATTTTATATCTTTTTAATATTTTTTTTGGTTTTTAACTATTGAACTACTATTTCCTTACATTTATAAATTGATCTACAATCTATGTCTAGTGTTTTATTAACTTTGATATAATTTAAAGCCGAATGACTCATGTATAGTCGCTTAGCAAAAACTGTATAAAGCTAGAATGCGTTTATCATAATGTGCTTTTGTAGAATTTGCAATTCGTTTTAGATTAAACCCTTCGAAAGTAACTTAGAATTTGCCTATAAACATTTTCGAAGTTTCGTACATCGAAACGGAACGGAATGTAATAAAGGATGGCTTCGCAATTGAGTCCGTCGTAGTTTTGAATCTTGAACTTTAGAATTCTTTTGTTCGTTTTATTAAATTAGGTTTACATTTTTCATCACTGTTTTCGAGTTACTTAGCGTGGTATTCAACGAGAATATCTAGAATATATTATCAACAAGTGAGATACCCAAAAAATAATGTGACAGCTCTAAATTGGTAATACAACACCACGCCGGATTAAATATACTGGGTGACCCTTAACGAAGTTACGACCCAAAAATGTTTATTTTTATGTATTAAAAAGAGTATAATGACATGAAATGTATCCCATTGATTGAGTTCTCAACTTTGATCTAAGTCGACTTTGAACTTTGTCGATGTATTTACAAAGCGGATTCGTAAATGTAATTTTAATAATGTTTTCGATGTATTGTTAATATTCTTTGACATGTATTGACAGAGTTCTACTCTTTAGCGGTACGGATTACAATATTGGAACCAAAACACTTAGTGCGATTCTTTGCTCCGATGAACACGGAACAAGACTGTGCAATTCTCTTGCACACTCTCCGAAATATATTCTATAAAAACGGATAGGTTAGCTATAAGCTACCTTCCATCCATCTTCCGTCTATTCTTCTTCTAAATTTAAATTTTTCAAGTCTCATGATGGATTAATCTTCCTTAAGAAACTAGAATCGAGTTGGGAAGTTTTTGAACGGTCTCCAAATGTGCTAGTGCTAAGTTCGCCGCTTACATTTACAAATATTAATTCGCTAAACAATATCTCGGTTTGGAGGAGCCGCGTTCATTAAAGGGTTGTTGTGTTTGGGTTGACGAAAGGGTCAACTTTAATGTTTAGTAAGTGAGTTAATAGCGATGGTTGTGTATTTATGGTAGGTGCAGTGTAAAATATAATAATTTCTGTTTAAAATATTATGAGAATTATTCGGGATAATTTAACTCGTTTTTATGTTTATACTATCAAATGAGTAATAATCTTTTTTAGGTAATTAAATATTTTTATTGTTAATAATATTGAAAGCTAATATTATAATATTATTACTATTACAGTACTTTGAAACTGGTGGAAGTATAAATTTATAATTTATTGCGAAAATATTTTTTTCATAAAATTAAATTTTATTAAGATATTTTTTTATTAATTTTATTTGGTGATCAGCACCAAATCTTTTCTTTTTTGTCACTAGTTTGAACCCTGTCAGAATAACAGCGCCTCTGTTTCTATTCTGCCCAGCTGTAAAGGACACAGAGGCAAAAATGCTGAGGCAGGGTTTTTTATCGCCCCCACATTAGGTTTAATCTTTCTTTTTACGTTTTTTTTCTATTGTTAGTCCCTTACTTATTTTTCTCTATTTCTTTAAGTGCGCGTGTGTCAATAAATGTTTTTCTTTCTTTCTTCTTCATCAGACCTTTCATACCAGCTCGTCGGTTAAGGGTACTTTTCACCTGGCCTTTTTACACGATATCTTCCATTTGGTCCCTAACAGTTCGCCTTGGTCTGCCTTTACCGAAGTGCCCATGCACATTTGCCTCATAAACTTGTTTTGTCAATCTTCTTTCGCCCATCTTCTCTACATGTCCAAACCATCTAAGCATCCCTTTTTCTATCTTTGTCAGCAGGAATTATAGTGGTATCCGAATAGAGTGTTCTGCACACTGTTTTTCATTTCTGTTTTAAAAGTTAAACAGAAAGAAACTGTAACACTTTGAATCTGTTTTAGAAAAGACCGGTTCATAAGTGTTAATATCTGTTACAGTCAATAAGGTTCACATTGGCATAACTATGCGACAGCTCACTAATGATTTGGGTACTTTGAAATGCCTGTTGGTGTACTGTGTATACACATAAATAGTTAAACGTAAAACAGTTTCTAACAGATTGGTAACAGAAAACATTATATCTGTTACACTTCTATAAGTGTTCGACGTAAAACAGGTTCAAAACACCCAAATAAGTGATACAGGAATAATTTGTAACAGATTCAATGTGTAACCCTTATGAAAGTGTTTCCTTATAAAGGTGTTTTTGAATCCCTGCTTGTTACTATATCTTCCACACCACACCACTATACATTATTAATTTTACCAGTGTAATGTTAGCAGATAATAACTGCTTTATTATTTCAAAAGCCACTACTCGTATTAGAAATAAGGCGAACTAAGAACAGTTCTGAACTAGTTGAAGTAACATTGGATGCAGGCACTTTGGCGTAATGGCTTCGGCAACTTGCCGGGTCCACTCGCCGCTAATTATATTGATTTCGCCATCTAGACACGCCGGGAACGGACTTGTCACGGGTGAAAAGCGGATCTGTGCCCAGGACACAATGGACACTATCTAAGTGGCCGCTGCATCGTGACAAACGAAAATCGACTTTAAGAATTCCAGCGCTTGATAGCATGTAAAATACAGTGGCTCAAAATGTCATTAAGTAAGATATTCCATGCAAAAAAATCTTTGAATAATTGATTGAAGCGTATGAATAATTAAAAGATAAATTAAGCATACATGTACATGGTGTGTAAAATGATAATATTATAACTTACACCAGCTGACCCGGTAACGCGTTGCTATGGTAACGCATATACAATGGAAAAAGAGCGGGAAAAAGAGCGGACAGACAAACATACAAACAACAAATTTGTGTTCTTAGATTATAGACTAGCTGACCCTGTAACGCGTTGCTATGGTGACGCGTTGCTATGGTAAAGCATATACAATGGAAAAAAAGGACAGACAAACACACAAACAAGAAATTTGTGTTCTGAGATTATAGATTCACACCAATTAGCCCAAACGAAGCACTGTATAGGCTTTGCATACTAGGGTAACGGATAGACATACATATATGTAACATAGATATTCAATATTTCTATAAATACCCATGATTAAGGCACAAATGGTCGTATTCACCACACAAAGGACTATCGGAGCGAAAGGCAGGATCACTACCGTTGCATACAAACTGTCGAAATGTATGTATTGGATACATAATAAATTGTTTGTTTCCAATTAGTTTACAAACATTTCTTTAGGTTTTATTCAATTTAATTTCCAATTTGTGAGCGTTCAATGATTGTATAATTTTATTAATTTATTAATTTTATAATATTTATGTATTTTTGGAGATATTTTCAGTAAGAAATACTGTTACGATTTTAATTGATATTATGTCTTATTTTTAATTAAAATTAAATTCAAAAGAATTTTTTATTAAATCTTGTAAAGAAGAATTCAATATTAAAAATACTGTAAGAAACCCCTTTCATTTCTTCTTATTCAGAAGAATATTCATGATGGGTGAACAACGCAATAGTGTCCTCTTATAATAAATACTTATGATATTAATAACTTTGGACTTAAAGCAATAGAAAAACTAGTTCGAAGAGCGAACCCTGGCCTTTCAGAAGAAGCCTGAAGTAAACTCACCTGTTAAGTCCACTATAATCTTTTATAAATTCGACCAAAGATTTGTCTCATCTTTGTATATTCTGTATAAAACAACAGAAATGAAAAAGTTAAGATAAACGAATTTTTTTCAAATTATTTTGCCAACAGCTACAATATGAGGTGCTTAAGTTTAATGGTACTTAGCGACAAGTTGCGCTCAGCCGGCTAAGCGCACTCGCAAATATAAATCCACTTAATGACGCCTGTTGCTATAGCAAATAATTCTTCTTTCTCTATTATTTAATCTTTTCTGAGAAATATAAAGATGTTTTTTTATTATATATATATATATATATATATATAAGAATAGTTAAGTGAGCAATTAACTGGTAGATTTGTAAATCTATAATCTCAGAACACAAATTTGTTGTTTGTGTGTTTGTCTGTCCGCTCTTTTAACGTTACCATAGCAACACGTTACCATAGCAACGCGTTACCATATCAACGCGTTATTGAGTCAGCTAGTATATACTCTAAGAACACAAATTTGTTGTTTGTGTGTTTGTCTGTCCGCTCTTTTTTTCCGCTCTTTTTCCATTGTTCAATTAACGTTGCCATAGCAACGCGTTGCCGGGTCAGCTAGTCTATACAAAAAATTCAACTTGTAGCAGGTGTCGGCCATTTGTCGAACGACAGCTAAAGAAATACAGAGAAAAAATCGATGAGTCTTCCAAGGTCTTAGTAGCAAATGTAAGATTACTCGCCGGGATAACGAGGGGATATGGATACTTGTCCCGCTATACAATTGAAAGAAGTTTTTATTGTAATAATTTCTTTAAATTTTTCTAAGCTAAAATAAGCTTTAATTTACAAAAATAGGTTCGTTTAAATAGAACGTAGATCGAAAACTATGAAGACATTAAAAAAATATTCCTTTGCCAAATTCTACAATGCGAAGTATTTAGGCTTAATGGCACTTAACGACAACTTGCGCTCAGCCGACCAGGCGGACTAGAAAATATAAATCTACTTAATGATGTTGCCACCCCTAAATTATTTTCGTATTTCTCAGATTTTCAGATATGTATTCGCTACTAAGAATGAGAATTTCTTCCACTAAAATCCACCATTTTATACCACCCTAAAGCAAATAAAGAAATTATCATTAACGTTATGGAGATTAACGCTTAGACGCTTTGTAAACTATTTCACCATGACCTTAATTTTACTCGCTGAAATATTATATTAATCGGAGCGGTTCAACATTTATAGCATTTTGGCCCTTATATTACCGAGGATCTTGTTGACCAATCAGGTGTTTACAGGGAGAGCAAGGCTTTAGTGGTCTCCTGCAATTGCTTACAATGTTTAAAGCTATGCCAGATTTGTGGTTTTTCTATACAAAAAGATCGCTCAACGCTAAACGCAGAACACTCATGGGTTTAGAATGATGTTGGGGTTACCCTACTTCTGTAGTGCTTTCATAGAGGCGAGGGTTGATGGTTTTCATGCGATAATACGGAAGCGGGTGGCATCAATACTTAAAAGAATTAGTAGCAACAGTAACAGCATTCTGAATATTTGCTAAGAAGTTTGATTTAAATATTATGAGGGTTTTTATTCGTGTCCTAATTGGATAGCTTTGCAAGACACTCTCTAGTCAGAGGCGCAGTTGGGAGTCTTAGTATCTTTTTATTTTTATTGTTTTCACCAGTATTTACTGACCTGATATAAGATTAATTGTTACTAACACCGATATTTATTAACACCGGTATTTTTAAGTGAAACGTACTTATCTCTTTGCTATGACTGCGCTATGAAGCTCTCCAGGTTTATATTATACTCTTTATTGCACTTACAAAGTAACTGAACAGTACAATAACATAATATTAGTGAGAAATGCCGGTATTAGTTATGTATTTAAGCACTTCTTGACCAGTTTAGTTCCATAATGTGACGATAGATGACACTGTGCCCAATTACATCTCACATTTGTTTGATTGAACTGACTACGCTTAAGTGATACATGTTTTGTTTTGTAGGAGTTTTAAATTTAAAGCAGTGTTACACAACACAGTGGAGTGAATATAGATGAAGTGCGAAATAAATTGTGTTCATCTGGGTGGGATTATCTCTATAAGAGATCTCTTCCAGCCAACTAAAGGTATCAGGGGTGACTTAACAGGTAAGCGGGACAACTTAATAGTGCAGATCATGACATATAATAATTAATACAATTTGAGTCAAAAGGAAACTTCACTTACTTTGACACCAGACATTAGTAACTCGATAACAACTCGCACCTGTACAATTTCACATTTTGTTTTATAAGCGGCTGTTTTAATGGAGAGCGACAGATCTCAATCAGCGTTACCTGATACGCCATTAATGAAAACGTTCTAATAGAACCTACAAGCATTAATGGCGTAAGGTAACGCCGCAAAACGAATCGGAACAGCGCTCAACTTAAAGCCTGTGCATACCAAGTTTTTATTTATTTTTATTGGTTTTCCAACAATTGTTACACTTAATAATCTAAAACATACAAATAATAAGGAAATAAGTGTACAATTAACAATAGGTAAACACCACATGCTATTAAAACAAACAAAAAATATAAATATAAAAAAATTGGTTGTTTATAAAGTTTTTACGGACGACAATTTTAGGTGATAGCGTCATAAGAAAACAAAAAAAAATTGCATAATTTTATGACTTGAATTGAATTATCACCACTGAATTATCATTATTTTGTATAATACAAAGAAGGAGTTAATTGAAAATTATTTTCGATAAATTAACATTTAGTTGTTGTAATAAACAATGGAAACCTCATTAACTTTTCACTTCATGAAGTGGAAGAGAGATAGATGCGCCACAAGTCGAACGCTTAGGCCGATCATGCCTCTCTATCGCTTGTTCCGTGGAACGTTACACTTTTTCATCGATTTATAAGAAGTTATCACGTCAAAAAATAAAGTCTGATTACGGACGACAATTTTACATGATAACGTCATAAGAGAACAACAATAACAAACATTGATGAAAAATTGCATACTTTTATTTATCCGCTTCCTCCGCCCCTTTCTACGCGCTTAAAACGAGATTCGAACGCGCTTCACGCGCGTTTATATCGCGTTTGAATAATACAAACGCAAATCGGGGCATCTACGGCGCAGAAAACGCGCGTTCAAAATACTGTACCGTGTGCTAGGCCTCTTACTGTTAAATTATATATAAATCAAACTCTTGATTCACAACTTTGTTTTTTATGCCCGATTAAAATATTGTCAAGGTAGAAGAAAATATATGATAACCATTGCCTTAGTCATCCTGTTATCACGGCTCCTGTAAAGGAGTCGCAACGTCAGGATTAAAAATAAATTATGCGCAAAAACCGTTAAAAATTGTTTTATTTCAACACTTAACTTGAATTTAGAACAATATATGGGATATTGTCTATGTCTTTAGTTATAAGACTCTCAAAGGGTTTTAAAAGACCTGTATTTTCAAACCTTCACACTCGTAGTAGAACAGCGAACGTACCTGTAACAGACAAAGAGAATTATCAACACGGGTGGCGACAGATCCGTTTTTACGAATGATAAGGTTCGATCCCTTATTCCGAGCACGCCGTTTCATAAACCAGTATGAACCTCTGTCAATACTAGGACAATTAGAACTGGACGTGGGTCGCTCCGGCCCTTATCATGGTACTTCAGAACTTTACAGGCATTGTCGTGAGTGACAAGCTTTCGACTTCACTCATGCAAAATCGACTGCAACTGAAAATTTTAAAGATTAAAAGGTACTTGTAAATACGTATGATTTTTTGAGGAAGTCGTCTTGATATTGTCACTGTTACCTGTCAATCTTTTTGTTTGACCTACCATTTCAGGTTATATATACTTTATCAGATGGAATCTCAGAGTAAACAGGACTGGAGTAGCCTTTGCCTAACATTACCCCTCTGCCAAACGCACAAGCATCGGAATCCTGTGCGTTATATAAAACTAGTTGAGCGGCCATTTTGAAATCATATTAATCAGAACGTCTTACCGTGCAGAGCTCCCACGAAAACGCCTGCCTGTGCTGTTTTCTACTGTAAAAAAAATTCGAAAATATCTAGTATGCAAAAAGACGGCGTCACCTTTCATTTGTAAGTATAATTTTTAGGATTTGATTATTATTTAATTCATAATTTCATGTTTTAGCAGACTACAATTTCAAATTTCGCGCTCAAAGTTCGTTTGATGACGTCACGGCCGCACTCCCCACGAGACTACCTAGGGTTGACCATTATCGCATTTCAATTAATTAAGACAAAAATTAGAAAAAGTTTGTTGGTAATAAATAACTGTAATTTTGTATTAATTAATTACCAATTATAATATCGTTTTAACAATGTATGTTGCGTGTTTATTTTTAGTTTATTATTAAGTACATACCTACACTTTTGCGGCTGCTTGAAGCCTATTCTTTGCCACACAACATGGTAATATAAAATAATAAATAAAATAATAAATTAAAATAATAATCAAACTATTTGCCCTTTTATTCATGCTGGGCGGCGCTCATAAACATTAAGAGTACTAATGCTGTATATACTTACAGTGTCCCTGACTTCTTAAAAAAGCACGGTTAAAAGGGTAACATCGCCACACCAGATCATTTCCGAGAAATCAAAATTTTTTTTCGAGCCACAGGACAAATTGTTTTTATTTTGTAATCAGCAACCCTTATTAATTTGTACAATATTTATTTGCACAATAGTGATGTCAACTTCATCGATATTGTGATTTTACGAGTGAGTAATGAATGAATGTATGAATGCAAGTAACATACTTAAATTGAAAATATGTATTTTTAATTTAAATCTATATGTCGCAGGGAATAAAACAGGTCAAGTCCACCTTAAACCAAATGGCTAGTAATGAGAGTAGAGGAAGTGAAATCACTAATTTTTGAACATTTTGTCTGTCTGTATGTATGTTTGAGCACGCATCACGCAAAAACTACGCGACTGATTTTGATGACATTTTAGTATGGTAATAGCTAAATGTCATCGTCAACATTTAAGTTAAGTTTTTTATTAATATTGTAGCATTTATAGCTCCTTTTAAAAACCGGCTTGTCCAACTGCAATACTTCAAGATACTAGGAGTAAGGTATGTGGTGGCAAAAGTCCTTTGTACATAAATGAAAGCTATTGGAAATAGTATTGCAGTATTAAAATTAGAAATGATCGGTATGTGTAGTTCATGCAAATATACTCTGCCCCTAGGCGGCATACTAATTGTTGGTATTTATACTTTAAGCTTTGACATGCCCGGAAAATCTAATTTTTCATATTCAGTTTTCCTAAAGAATACAGCATACGAAAAAAATGGATTCATGCTTGTAATAGGTAAAAGGGCATCTTGGGCATCTTCAAGAACAAGTACTATATGTTCCATACATTTATGTCTCAGTTTCAAAAATTATCTAACAATAGAAGAAGATTAGTTGCCCATGCTGTGCCAACGTTATTCTTGAATGATCCTCTTAGTTTATTATATAACTAGTTATGTTTCAAATAGATATTAACATGTTATATTATAACAGTTTTAGTTGATTACATTTAAATGTATTAATTTTAGGTTAAAGAATAAGTTGAAAAGGAAATACCTGCAAAAAGTGATGTAAGCAAATCGCAAAAAAATACAAATAATCAATCCGTCAAAGTAAAAATCTGAGAAAACTAACTATATTCACTATCGCTTTGTTAAAAATAATGTTTCAGTGTTCCTCCTTTCCATTATGGTTATACGCGAAAGGGTCCACAGTGAATTCTTTATATATAATAACACCTATTGTAAATATCTTTTAAATGCAATAAACTATTAAGTTTCAATTTGTATTTTATGGATATAGCCTTCGAAACTGACTGTTGTAGCGTGTAATATCATCATTAATTTAATTTATTTTTTAATACATAATGTAGGAAACCTAACGCAAAGTTAATACATTCATTCATTGAACATAACTGATTTATCGATATCGATATTCTCGTGCTATGTCATGTTACTTCTCACACAATGACATTCGTGTGTTTGAATAGAACGTTAACACACTATTTTAAGCACGTGTGCTTGTATTTTAAATATGTTTGTCGTATTATGAATGTGTGCGTTTGTAAACACGCTAAGAGTTTTTGTTCCTGTGTGCTGGCATTGAATGTAGTAGTAACCTCACCCCCCGCAAAAAATGGCAGAAAAATATGTACGAGAAATTGACTAATGGCTACTCCAGTCCTGTTTACTCTGAGGATGGAATAGGTCTTTACGGACATCATAGATTCAAACATGCACCCATTCGAACCCACGTCCCACGACGAAACTGAGGGCTCGGAGGCGTAGTTGTTTTTTACACGCGTAGCTATTTTATATCTTATTGAAATATTGCATTGTGAATGCAAAAAATAAATAAAAACATGCACACTGTTATGCATTTCTCCGGCAGGGGAAAGCAGCGATCACTTGTTTCAAATTGTTGCTTATCTTAATGTATATCTTTTTAGGCAAATGACAAAAAACGGAACCCTTATGGATTCGTCATGTCTGTCTGTCTGTCCGTCCGTATGTCACACACAGCCACTGTTTTCCGAAACTATAGTGTTGAAACTTGGTGAGTAGATGTATTCTGTGAACCACATTAAGATTTTTAGACGAAAATATAAAAAAAAACAATAAATTTTGGAGGTTCCCCATACTTAGAACTGAAACTCAAACATTTTTTTTCATCAAACTCATACATGTGGGGTATAGGTATGGATAGGTCTTCAAAACTGATATTGAGGTTTCTAATATTACTTTTTCTAAACTGAATAGTTTGCGCGAGAGACACTTCCAAAGTGGTAAAATGTGTGTCCCTCTCCTGTTACTTCTAAAATAAGAGAATGGGGAAACTAAAAAAATATTTGATGCACATTACCATGCAAACTTCCACCGAAAATTGGTTTGAACGAGAGTTTCTACCTCTTCTCTCATCACAGTACTTCTCTTACTTTCTTTCTTCTGTCCTCAATCTAGTCGAGAAATATTTTCCGAAGTCTACCCCATCTAACAGGTTACAATCGTCCATGATACAAACTCAGACTGACTTATCCTCTTTTTTATAAAATTGGCAAAGATTTCGATAAGGACGCAACACTCAAAGTGTCGAAAATTCTTAAAAAATACGCGACTCAGCACAAATTGAATTAATTTCAATATCACGGAAGTCATTTTTCGCAATACAAAATTAGAATTTCCCAATCCTCTTAACTTATTTCGAAGATCTGCGCAGAATTAACGAGAAGCTCTCGAAGATACGAAACATTGTTTAATTGAATGTAAAATAAATTTTCGTATTCAATAATAATTTGTGGTTAGTTAAACATCTTAACTCAAATCAAAATTTTGATGAGAATGGAAAGAACAATGTATTAAAAAAATCTGGTCAAAATGGGAGAGAATAGCGTATGATAGAAGGCTTGACTGAAATACGGGAAGCCAGCACTAGAACTGTCCGAAAAGTATTATCATGAGACGTTAGTAGTCGTAGATGTTGTATACAATTAAGTGGTAAAAAGGTCTAAATAGAATTATAATAAACAACGTGAATACATCTGAGGATTAAAAATTTTAAGGACATCAAATTTATAAAATCTCCATAAGTATGTTAACACAGTTGTGTAATGCAAAAAAACATAACTCATCCAAATACGTCCCTCATAGTAAACAAAGTGTTTTTAAAATCTACATCATAATGGATACGGCTTAAGACGCAATTATATTTATGAGTAGAAATTATTGAAGAATATATGAATAGAATTTAGCATAAACTCGCATTTGTTTTACGAGTTGATGATCGTGAATGATCATGATTATTGGACAGAAACTTGATTTTCTCCTTCAGAAGCTTCAACAAAACAAGTAATTAAATTAAAATTAATTTACAAGACAACCAACAATACTCTTTGAAGCTACATAAATGGAGTTCTACTATTCCTACGATGCTAAACTACAGAACAATGTCACCCGTCATGCCAAAGATTTACGACCCTATAGAAAGAAGTTAGTATTTGAATCTAAGACAAAATAGTAACTTAATCGTTTGTTGTTACTAAAGCAAATAATCTTTATCAGAAACTTCTAATACCATTACCACGATAATAAAGAAAGAGATTCCGAAACTGATTTGATTACAACTCGGATCTACGGAGATAGGGACGTATTTGATCACATAGCCACGTATTTCGCTTTTTATATCGAGTCTATTGTCTAGTCAAAGGAACGACAGAGATCGTTCAAGATGCGAATTCATAGCGAATTTGGTAGAAATTCAATCACATTTACGGAAATATTGGAAACATATTCTATAGTTCATCATCTCTATATTGGATCTTATAACATCTTATGCATAGTTTTGAAAGTCGGATCGGTGGGAGAAGTTTAGATGTATCGTTTTGATAACAAATTCAATACAATACGATGATATTGCAATTAAAACAATTATTCCAAAGTAACAAAAATTTTGCATTGAAATTAGTAAAATAAATTATTCTAAATATTTTTTCTGTTGTATTTCTTTATTTGTACAATTATATGTGTGATTTCTTCCTTAAAAATTGCACACATTTCCCTTATGTTCTTTTACTTGTTATTATAACTTTGAGTAGACAAACTACTCAAGATTGCCTGTAAGAGATTGCTATTTAGCAACAAGGCCTGTAGTGTGCTTCCTTCTGTATTTCACCTGTAACGGATCTTTAATTTGCAAAAAAGAGTCTATTATTATATATCATTACATGCTATTTTCGCCATGAATCACTTTAAGCAAGAAGTGCCCATCCCAAATAGGTAGTGTAGCCTCTGCCCTGCCTCTCATATATATTTGTCTTTATTAAAAATATAGGTTATGTAATCTGCGAGTCGACTTGGATTAAATATCTTGGTAGGGGTCCGAATTCCAGTCAAATGGCATTAACGGAAACATTGAACTTTCACTGAATAGCAATTTGTTCCGGGATCGAAGCTATGTGTTCCAATGTAAAAGAATCCGACAATGCGTTGAGAAACACAAAACTGATAATGTTAGTAGTGACAATAATTAAGCAAAAATTTGTAAAATGTTTTTAACAAAAATGAAAACCTAAGTTGGTCAGATGTTAAAAAAAATATGATTCTTTTGTTTTTGAAAATCTTTTTAGAGGTCTATGTTACTAATCTTTTGTAGGAATTTCTATTAAACATTTTTCTATCTTGACGATATTGTTCATATTCTTTTAGTGCGTCGAAGACGTCAGGTAAAAATTACTTAAAATTATGGCTTTGACAAAAGTGTGAATCCGTTTGTCAGTCCGGACAAAATCACTAAATATGAAATTTGGATTTCCACTCATGGCCCGCATAAAGGTTGACGTTTGAAAGCCATCCATTGAAGCCCGATTGATGAGCCCAGACTAAGCACCGAAGCTGCGAACTTAAAACCCTTATCTCTGCCCGTGCAGGTTTTTCAAGCATCTAACTTCTATTATATTACTGTGGACTATGAATAATTTTATGGAATAATCTTAATTCACTATGAGAAATGGGTATTCACATCACCCATTATATAGTTATATTTTACATTATTTCAAACATCATAATCAATTAAACGTTTATTATTCTTTCCTACCAGTTTCTTTACATTTCAACTTGTTATATCTTGTTTAAATATATTTTCTGTAGACGCTGGCAAACGTGTCGAATTTTACAAACGTATTTCAACTTCTGTTATGAGCTAGTATCGTTCCACCAATATTGAACGCTAACTGCCTTCAACATCGAAAGTAATATTTTTACAAATATTAAACAATCGATTAAGATGGAACAAGCTATAATTATGTCTTCTGTATTAATGATTCCAGAATTATGAATATCAAAAGTATTCCTACTGTCGAAAACATTAACTTTATTTTTAATTAAGAAACCTAAAATAAAATGGGAGACTTTTAAAGCAGGTCGCCGATTTCTTTGCGCTCTATTTGATATTGACTGTACACAGACTGTGCCATTTTAATTGGCAATAAAACACACTCCATTACATCTGTGCATTAAATAAATATTTAAAAATAAATCGATGAATAACAATTGTGTAATTCTAGAATGTTCTATAATCTTTGTAAGAGCTTATGCATACGAAGTTTTTTTCCAGGGAGCGATTTTTTTTCATCGTGTCTGTACCGATTTAAAGGTAGATCTTTGAAAACCTTAAATTCGTGGTCGAGCTGCATTTAACTCGATTGAGTATCGTGTTTGTATCGATTAGTATCGATGGCGCTTTTAAAAAACGCTTTAAAATATCAAATTTTTTAAACTTGGTTGAGCCATCTAATATATTTGGTGAATAAAAATTATTAATCTAAATAAACCTTAATAACTATAGAATATTCTCGTTTACTAAATTTGATGAGATTTCGATATTAATTTAATCTATAATTCGTCTCCAATTGGCGTAATTATTTATCTATGGAGCGTTGCGAATGCACTTGCTTAGCTGTGTATCTGTTTTGAGCGACGCATATAAGAGGGCGCTCGCACGCGACATTTTCTCTGAGTACCTTGATCTACGACAACGTTCCGAGTTGTGTCTAGCTGTTATTTATGAGCTCTCGGACGTTTTTTGGTGAAAATAACTCTGCACGATAAGGACTGAATTGGAGCACGTGCTGGACTTCCACCTTGGATCTGTTGCAGCGCCTATACGATTGAGGAAGGCGCCTCTTGCAGATTATCCAGGTTAGTGGGTGTTTTGTGGCGCTCTTAGGTATTATGGTCATACGCTGTTGGAGACTTTTACCGGTTTTTTAATTTTATCGTGTACAAATTTTTACGGTTACGATCCCGCCTGGTGTAGGCTATTTACACGCCTCTCCATATTTTATTGGTCCTTACGATCCGGGATAATATCAGTCCAAGGAATTTAAAGTATATTCATATTTTTGCATTCAATTTAAGAACGCCAAGCGCCGCCATATTCCGATCTAAGTGTTAGTTAGTTTTGTGACGGAAGCGCATATAATTTTAAATACAAATATAGACTAATTGTGCTTAATTTAGAATGTGCAATAGCATTTTTAAATAAATATAAACAGTTTTCTTTACATTACTGATAGTGCGCACTCTATTGTGTAACATTAATATTTTTTCCCAAAGTAGATATTTTGTTATAAAATGGCGGACGAAAAATTAAAAATGGAACGCAAAATAATTTTGCTCGAGTCTAAAAAGGAAGCAATTTTTGCACGTATGAGTCGCCTATTTAATATGTCTAAAAAGATATCGACATTTGATTCAAAATCGAATGAAAACTTTATGGCTGAATCGGAGTCTATTGACGATTTACGTAGTAAATATGACAATTTAATAGATGTTATTAATGATCTAAAATTGTGTTTGAACCCTACTACCATTCCCGATTATCAGGCGTTTTCGACTTTTGAGGATTTATATGTGCATGTTAAGCGCGCTCGTAATAATTTAATTATGCCGCCACAGTCTTTGCCGTTGCAATCTAAATCATCGGAGACAACTAAGCATTTCATTAAATTGCCATCTATAGAAATCCCTTCCTTCGATGGTAAGCCTGAGAATTGGCCAATTTTTTATGAGTCCTTCAAGTCCAACATTCACAATAATGATCAGCTGACGGACTCGCAGCGTGTGCAGTATCTTATAGGTAAACTAACGCACGGTGCATTAAAGGTCACGGCCGGCTTGATACCTACAGGTGAAACGTACCGAATTTTGTGGGATAACTTAGTGGAAAAGTATCAGGATAAGCGTGCATTGGGTACACTTTATTTACAAAATATATTTGATTTAAAGTCATGTAATGATAGTGCCGTTAGCCTCGATACATTTATTGAAAAATATTCTTCATCCATTGCTGCGTTAAAACAGTTAGAAATACCTGATTTATCGGATTTTATTTTATTAAATTTAGCACTGCGTTTAGTTGATCCGCAAGTAGTTCGTTTATTTGAGATGTCAATTGAGGATGACAGAATACCTTCCTACACGGATTTAATTACATTTGTTAGAAACCATGTTAAAATATTAACGCGTTCTCAAAGTTATAATAATAATAATAATCTCAACTCCCCGCGGCAAGCGAGTAAACCTAGTTCGTTGACCTCGCCACAAACTCGCCGTAATTTTAATTCATTTGTTTCGAATTACAATAATTCTAAAATAACAACTTGCGTTTTTTGTAAGAGAAATAATCATTTTCTTTATGAGTGCAAACCATTTAGAAATTTAAATACGCCGCAATTAAGGTTTGATTTTATAAAATCGAAACATGGGTGTGTCAATTGTTTATGTTTGTCACATTCTCTTTCTTCTTGTGACTCTTCGTCGTGTTGCGAGATTTGCAATAAACGACATCATACTTTGTTGCATTTTAACAAAAATAATGTTACTGATGCAAGTACCCATGGACACATATCGAAAGTTCGTGTTAGTCGTTCGACATCTCCGCGTGCTCGTCCTTCAGCCGTTCCCGCTGCGCCTCCTGTTGAAGACATTGTCACTGTGCCAGTGTTCACTGCATCGGTGGCAGACTCGCGGTCGCCGTGCGCGTCGTCGCGCGTAGATAGGATTGAGAGGGACGGCAATATGTGTGCGTTCGGAGTTAACACAAACTCTTCTTCGATTTTATTAGCTACTGCGCAAGTATTGGCTAGGGCTAAACATAATAGCGAACATAAGTTACTTGTTCGTTGTTTGATCGACAATGGTTCGCAGAATAATTTAATTACATTGGAATGTTGTAAATTACTCAACTTGCCAATAATCCCGATGAGTAATTCGGTTGTCAAAGGGGTTGGCTTGACGTCTAAACCGATTTATGGTTATGTTTATTTGGACATTGAGTCCCGCGTTAATTCAAATTATAGATATAGCATTTATGCATTAGTTTTAGATTGTTTGACGGATAACCTACCTTCACATTTTATTGAAAAAATGGAGGATATGACATACTTAGAGAACATACCGCTCGCCGATCTGACGTGGAATATTCCCGGGAATATTGACCTTATTCTGGGTGCGCAACTGTTTCCACATATTTATTTAGGGGATAAGATTGAGTCTGGGTCTCGTGCGCCTCCCGCTTTATCGACTGCTTTCGGTTATGTTTTGATGGGAGATATGCCCGATATAAAGGTTACACATAACTCTTACTCTTGCCTCGCGTTAAACGACTTAGTGCAGAAATTCTGGGAGCTTGAGGAGTTATCTTACGTGAGATATTTAAGCCCAGAAGAGACTGAATGTGAGAATTTATTCACGTCGTCAGTGTCGCGTGGTGATGATGGTTGTTATGTTGTCGCGTTGCCCTTTTGTAAGAGTCCAGGTGATTTAGGAAATTCCCGCGTAAATGCCTATCGCCGATTTATGGCCTTAGAGCGGAAATTTAAATATGATGTTTCGTTGCACAAAAATTATACTAAGGTGATCACTGAGTATTTAGAAAATGGTTATCTGTCTGAGGTCCCAGATCAGGAATTGTGCGATGAGGGCTACTATATCCCTCATCATGCAGTCGTGAGGCCTGATAAGCCGTTGCCTCGAATTGTTTTAGATGCGAGTGCGAAGACACATACAGGGCTGTCGCTTAACGACGTATTACACGTCGGGCCTAACTTACAGGCCGATCTTTTTCTATTATTATTAGATTTTCGTTTGTTTTCTGTCGCTATGACAGCTGATATTAAACAGATGTATATGCGAGTCGGTCTTATACCTAATCACCGTAAATATGTTCGAATATTATATCGTTTTAACGATAATGAACCTATTAAAACTTTTAATTTCAACCGTGTTCCGTTCGGTATAAAGTCGAGTCCTTTTCTCGCCATGCGTGTTATCCGTCAGTTAGCTTCTGATGCGCGACAAGCATACCCTGATGCTGCCAGTATATTAGAGTCTAAGCTGTATATGGACGATTTGGTCCATTCAGTGATAGACGAGGAATCAGCTGTGGTTTTGTCTCGTCAGTTAATAAATTTATTAAGGTCGGGGGCCTTTGATCTAGTGAAGTGGAGTAGTAATAGTCCCTGCTTGCTTTCCAGTGTCCCTGATACTCATCGTTGTTCAATTGACTTTAGTGAAGGTAATTTTGCTTCCAAGGTTTTAGGGGTGTCATGGAACCCAATCGACGACTTCTTCTTTTTGACAACTTCTCTCGTAAATGAGAAATGCACCAAGAGAAATATTCTTTCTGTGGTGGCTCGAATATATGACGTTCTGGGATTGGTAGCACCTGTTATTTTATATGCCAAGTTGTTAATAAAGGAGCTTTGGTTGTGTAACATAGGTTGGGATGAGTCCCCCCCAGAGAATATTATTGAACGTTTTTCTGCTTTAACGCAAGAGTTTCCTTTGCTCGCGACATTGAAAGTTCCACGACATATCGGTGTTTATCGTGACTGTATCGTGAACATAGTCGCATTCTGTGATGCTAGTATGAACGGTTATGGTTGTGTTGTTTATCTGCACACTACTAGCACAGACGGTAATGTAGTTGTGCGTCTGCTATGTGCGAAATCTAAGGTTGCACCCACGAAGGTAACGACACTAGCGCGTTTGGAGTTATGTGCTGCAGTTCTTATGTCCAAACTTATTAAAATTGTTTATGATGCTTACATATCACGTGTGTCCATCACAGACATATATGCGTTTTCAGATTCTAAAATTGCTCTTTCGTGGATTCATTCCTCACCGCATCGTTGGTCGGTGTTTGTAAGCAATAGGATTGCTCAGTGTCAGGAGAATTTATTACCAAAACATTTTTATCACGTTTCTGGGAGTGACAACCCTAGCGACTGTCTATCTCGTGGGCTACTACCATCGCAGCTCATCTCGCTTAATCTTTGGTGGAACGGTCCATCATGGATGCATTGTGTGCCCTCTGAGTGGCCTGTTACCCCTTTTACGCCTTCAGTCTCGCATGATGTGCCTGAGCATAAGGCTACTGTGCTTACAGCTCGGATTCTTAGTGAGCCTTCTATTATTGATAATTTGGCTCTTAGATTCTCTACGTGGGATAAGTTACTTCGCACGGTAGTATATATTTTGAAATTCATAAAGAAGTTGTCACGTGTAGACAGCATAGATAGTATAGTTATCGCCGAGAATACTGTAATACGGGCTGTGCAAGCTAAGCACTTCGCGGAAGATCTTTCTTTAATTAGGAAAAAGAAGCAGCCGTCTAAAAAATTACGTAGTCTGTTAGTGTTTCTCGATGGGGATAACATTTTACGTATTGGAGGTAGACTATCTAAGTCGGATTTGCCATTTGAGGTAAAGTATCCAGTTCTCCTTCCAAAGCATGATCATGTTGTTGATCTTGTAATTTCACATTATCATAGGCTAAATTGTCATACTGGGCCTGGACTTTTGATTTCTATTTTGAGGCAACGTTATTGGATTCTCGATGCCAGAACTGTTGTCAGGGCTAATGTGCGTAAATGTAATGCGTGTTTCCGTGTGCGTCCTTCTCATCCAACACCTATGATGGCGGACTTACCCGCTGTACGTATCACGGAGGCGAAGGCATTTGTGCATACAGGTGTGGACTATGCTGGTCCAATACGCATAACTTTGTGTCGACGTCGTGGGCAGAGGTCCCAAAAGGCTTATATTTGCCTTTTCGTGTGCCTTGTGGTTAAGGCAGTACACATTGAAGTTGTCACCGACTTGACGTCCGACGCCTTTTTAGCTGCGTTCAAACGTTTTGTCTCGCGTCGCGGCCCCGTCTCTTGTCTGTACTCAGACAATGGGACTAATTTTATTGGCGCAAAGGCCAAGTTAGACGATTTGTACCGTTTTTTAATCTCTTCCGAGTTTCAGCCGAATTTAAGGCAGGAGTTAATGAAACGCCGCATAGAGTGGAAAACTATTCCACCTCGTGCACCACATTTTGGTTCTATGTGGGAAACCAATATTAAGAGTCTTAAAACTCATATGTACAGGGTGATCGGTAATCAACTCCTTACTTACGAAGAGCTCCAAACTGTTCTTGTGCAAATTGAGTGCATTATGAACTCACGCCCGCTGAACGTAGTTTCTTCTGATCCTCACCCGGAAGTGATCACTCCTGCGCATTTTCTGATGTCGACTCCTTTACAATACTTACCGCCGTCGTCTTTCGATACCAATACTAATTTAATTCAACGGAAGCAATTGTTGGATCAGATGGTCCAGTCTTTCTGGAAAAAGTGGCGTTTAGAGTACTTGCATACGCTGCAAGTTCGTCAGAAATGGACAAAGGCTGAACACCTCATAAAATTAGGGACTGTCGTATTAGTTGGACAGGATGATGTTCCACCTTTGTGTTGGCCACTTGGTGTTATAACCGCTGTACACCCGGGTAGTGATGGGATGGTTCGCGTTGCAACTGTAAAGACCAGTAGTGGTATTTGCAAACGACCAGTTGTAAAGTTGTACCCTTTACCAACTCAATAGACTGCGTTTCGGCCTGAGTTATCATATTATATATCTTTATTAATAATTTAGTATTGTTTAATATAGTTGTATCGTTATAAAGTTAAACTTAATTCAGTAATTTTGCAAGCTCTTCCGAGCTTCCAAGGCGGGGAGCATGGTTGAGCCATCTAATATATTTGGTGAATAAAAATTATTAATCTAAATAAACCTTAATAACTATAGAATATTCTCGTTTACTAAATTTGATGAGATTTCGATATTAATTTAATCTATAATTCGTCTCCAATTGGCGTAATTATTTATCTATGGAGCGTTGCGAATGCACTTGCTTAGCTGTGTATCTGTTTTGAGCGACGCATATAAGAGGGCGCTCGCACGCGACATTTTCTCTGAGTACCTTGATCTACGACAACGTTCCGAGTTGTGTCTAGCTGTTATTTATGAGCTCTCGGACGTTTTTTGGTGAAAATAACTCTGCACGATAAGGACTGAATTGGAGCACGTGCTGGACTTCCACCTTGGATCTGTTGCAGCGCCTATACGATTGAGGAAGGCGCCTCTTGCAGATTATCCAGGTTAGTGGGTGTTTTGTGGCGCTCTTAGGTATTATGGTCATACGCTGTTGGAGACTTTTACCGGTTTTTTAATTTTATCGTGTACAAATTTTTACGGTTACGATCCCGCCTGGTGTAGGCTATTTACACGCCTCTCCAAAACTGTTATCGTAAAATCATGGAACTTGTAAATGTATTGTCAGTATTTTTAACGGTGGCAAAAATTGTCTGTGTGAATTATCTTCAAACTGACTAACGGCCCCTATTGGACGTAAAGAAGAGAACTGACATTGACGGATGCAGTTCGATCAACAAAGCGCTTATCGCTGCTGCACCCTTCACTGTCGTAGCTCAAATTCCAGTTGAGTTTCGATTTATCTTTTGTAAACTGCAATGTATTTTGGAGGTGAGGTTTACTTCTACAAAACCTTTATGTATTTAAGTAAGTATATAGCAAAAGTAAGGATCTACAACAGATTTAAGCTCAATTAATTTAATAGTATATCGATCAATGAGATAATTAGTTATTAATGCAGAATTCATAGTATTCCTTAAAACTCTTTTGATTAAAAATAATATTTCTTTGCTCAATTGGGAGAGCATTGAACCGGATTTCCAAAGGTTGCGAGTTCGTTTCCCGCCTGAGAATTCACTTGTGACCCGAGTCGACTTTTTTCAGTATTTCTCTATTATAATAAATTATTTTAAAAGATCGCATTAAAAAATGTGTAAATATATAAAAATTATAAATATGGATTAGTTGATTTTTTTGTCTTAATTTAAAATATAAGACACTTTACATTGGACAAAATGAATGAAGTATCAGACTGCCGAGCTAGGATTGTACCTGTGTTGCGGCTAACACAGGTACAATCCTAGCTCGGCAGTCTGATACTTCATTCATTTTGTAAAATGTCAATTTGGGGAATAAATGATTATTATTATTATTATTAATGTTACACAAGTAAACATGACGATCGTTTGATGTAACGGTAGCGATCCTGCCTTTACACCGACGGTTCTGAATTGGAGTCCCGAATAGGAGCAAATGTTTGCGTGATGAATACGAACATTTGTGCCGGTGTCATGAGTGTTTATATAATTTTCTATAAATATTACAACCATGGATATACTTATGTCTATCAGTAACCCTAGTATCCATAACACAAGCCCTAAAGTGCTTACTTTCGGCAAGGCTAATTCGTGTGGTACATTCACACGAATGAACATCCACAGAAATATTTTTTGTTAGCCAATTTGTTGCTACATACAATTACCAGAAATGAAGGCTACGAGATTGATTTACGTTAAAAGAAAATGAAAATAGTTTTATTCTGGATCGATTTCCCTATAACTTAATTTGAAGTAGTTATTATCGATTAAAACATGACATGGCTCCAGTGGCTAGCGCCACACGCAAAAGAAATCGATGGCACGCCAGACGTGCCATCCGCAACGAATCGGTTAATGAATTGACAACAATGACCTCTGTGGTCGATTAGGTCACGTACCAGTTTTTGGTAATGTATTCCAGTTAGAAAATAAACTTTCTTATATACTCGGGTCTGAGTATTGTGGCACCGTCGACATTTCTGAATTCCATTACACAAGTTCTATAGCTACTTATCTTCGATTCAGAACCATTTATGTTTTGTCTTATATTCCTTTCCACATTTCCTATTTACATTTAAAATCCGATTGATTTGTTCTACCATCATCATCAAGCTGAGATGCATTTAAATTTATTCATTACGATTTAGACTTTATTGCAAACGTGCAAAGTATATTTTGGCAGGAGACAAGACAGTTATTTACTCGACCCTCGAAGGCCGATTACGAGTTCGACGTATCCAAAACCATTGTACATGGATACGATGAGTGTTACCGATCAATCGAGTAAGCCTTACCCGTCTCTGAGAACAGTTTAATATTATAGGATTTCAGTGTCACTGGCGTTCACGAATCGGATTGTCCCATTGTCATTAGATCAAACGATAAATTTCTGTCACTTTGAAAGCTCAACAGACAAAAGAAACCATTAGAATAAATAATGTAATATAATATTTTCTTACAATCACCTAATAGCCCAAAGTTATCAATTTTAGGCTTGGGGAATATCTATAGAGTGATGGATAGACACATACATAAACCATACATAAATAAGTTATAATTTTAGAAATAAATACATATAAATACCCATAACACAGGTTCGAATGCTTGTATTTACAACACAAACGTCTGCCCCTTCTGGGACTCTAACCCAGGACAGTCAATCGGTAAATCGCTACCATCGTCATGTTGACTCATGTGTAACATATTATTCTAAATTAAAAAAAAATAATCCATATTTATAAAAAGAAATACTTTTCAATGAAAAGGAATACCATAAATTCTGCATTATTAACTAATGATCACATTGATCGATTTACTAAAAAAATACTTGAGCTTAAAAGTCTTGTATAACCTTACTTTTCCGATATGCTCCTGTGTATCACTTAAGAAATAAAAATTACTTTATTCAAATGCACTTAAAATAAGTTGTTTTGAATCGTCCAACATTTTTACCTATCACACATTAAGGACGTCTTTTATCTGACAATAATAATGGACGCACGAAACTCGTCAGCTTTAACAGAAGTAACGACATTTACAATATAATACGTTGTCAGCATACATAATCCACAAAATAAATAAAAAAGAACAAAATTATTCTGTTATTACAATAATAGTAGTGTTATAACATTATTTCGTTGATTGCAACAAAGTCAACAAGTATAGATATTAAAAAAGTAACGATATTTATGTACTTTATTGCATAAAACTAATACTAATTCAAAAAATTGTAGAATTGGTAACGGTGAATCACGAATATTTATCAGCAAATTTGTCCATAAAAATAAAAGAACAGACAGTATTTTACATGGATGGACATCTCAAAAAAGGGTTTCGAAAGCTATTCTTACCATGGGGTAAGAATAGATTTGAATAACAGCATATTGAATGGATGCAAGCGATCTATCACTTAAGCCTTAATCGACAATCGGAACGGACTAAAATGGGTGAAATTGTGCGGCAGAATCGATGACAATGCACTTGGAGTCGCGGTTGCACTGTCCGATTGTGAGAGCTGTCCAGATTTATGGGGGCGTAATTGAATTGCCTCTGCTTTATTTCTAGATACAGGTATGTTACGAATTCACTTTTATCTACTGGAAATGCCTGTTTATGGTGTAATTCTATAAATGCAGGTAAAAAGTGTAATAAGAGAAAAATATTATATATACTTCTTAACACTTCCGTACACATTACGCATTTAAATAAATCAACTTTTTACGATTTTTGCGCACAATTCATAGCTGACTCTCAAATCCTTTACAAAATGACTAGAGCAATTTTCGTCATATTTTTCACCTTCACAATATTTTAATCGGGCACGTTCCTAAGTGTTAGAATTTCTATAAATCAAACTTGTTTTATTTTGATTTTTTTTAGTTATTAAACATCCGCTACGGCAAACTCGGGCAGGGGGACCGACCTCCAAGTTGTTTTATTAAAATGAGAAAAATAATATTATAAAATTCGAATCGTGATTTAAGAATCTTGAAGCTGTTCATTACTAGACTAGTAACAAAAATAATTATACTAGATTTAAAAAATCTAAAAATCCCACGTTTTTCAATGTCCTAAAAAGAATAAAATAACCCTGCGGGGCAAAGCGAGGGGCCACTCAAAACGTAGGGGCGCATATTACTAAGAGGAGATTTTAAAGAGATGAATGACATGCATTGATGCCGATTATTGTAAAGATGCGCCCCCACGTTTTGAGTGGCCCCTCGCTTTGCCCCGCAGGGTTATTTTATTCTTTTTAGGACATTGAAAAACGTGGGATTTTTAGATTTTTTAAATCTAGTATAATTATTTTATTCTTTTTAATTATTAACTCAACGAAGTAACCATGTGTTACGCAACAATCGGATAAGCCCCATACAAAAGTGAAAGTTGCCGAAAGTGGACCTGAAAGTGCATCTGGAAAGTTGAAAGTTGCTTTAGAGTGCATTGTCATCGGGTTCTGAACTATCCTGAAAGTTTCAGCTTTCTAGCTTATCGGAAAGTGCCTCAAATTTAAGTTGCAAGATTTTGCCCGGACAGACAAACAAATAAGAAAAGTGAGATAAGAAAAACGTGGGAAAAACTGTGTGAATAATAATTGGAAACATATGAGCAATAATATTTCTTACATTCACACCAATTAGCCTTGCTCAAAGTAGCCAATATAAGGCTGCTGTTATAAATAGTAAGGTAACGGATAGACATAAATATGTCACAATCGTACGAATATATACAAATACCCATGACTCAGATGCTCAAATCTAGGACGGTAATGCGAATGGCAAGATGGCTACCATTGCATCAATAGGAATTATCATGAACAAGAATTAGTTGGAACAATGCTAACCCAAAACTAATAAATTCATATAATGCTATTACAGTCGAAACTCGTAAATCAAATTGCAGTTAATCTCTTCTCGAACTGTAGAACAGCTCGTTAATAACTCCTAGTACAAGTTAAGAGCTATTAACTGGTACCACGACCTCAGTATCATTATAGTCCCGAAGTTATATCTATTAGAGGTCAATCTGGGAGCGTGTGGATACTGTGGTGACTGGTATAGTTACGACAACACAACTTTGCTGCACGGCGTGAAATTTAGTTTTGATATCATAGATGGCGCTGATTTCACAGCGTGCATAAAAAATGCGAGTTAGTAAGCTACAACCATCATTCGCAATTTGAGAGACATGTCCTCGGAAAAAGACAAACGCAACAATTGCAAACATTTTTATACGGGTTGATCTAAAAAGCAGCGTTGTGGCTCAGAAGCGCTACACGAGATGAGCTGGTCAGTTCTTTCGGTTGCTTCTGTATTTACTTTGACTTTTTGATAATGGAAGCCCTAAATAAATGATTACTTTACTTGTAACCTATTTAGAGAGGTTTCCTATTATGAGGTAGGAATTAGTCAAAATATCTTTCAAATAACAATATCACCGGCCTCTTGGGAAATGCATCCTATAAAAAGTTAAACTTTATAAAATACTTGAAACAATCAAACTTATTATTTTTTTCTTTATGAAGGCATTGCATAAATTAAGATATAAAAATATTTAGAGACAAATCAAATGTTGGTGAAAAAAAAGGTGTTTTTTATATTTAGACTAACATTATCACCATTACTGTAAATACAATTTAAAGTATTGAATTTAACTTATATAATCCATAGTACAAGTCTTACAGAGCTAACTCTGGGGTAATATTTCTTAATGAAATACAGCCTAGTTCTAACATTTTATAGTAATTTATCATAATTCGGAAAGCAAAGACAATGAAGCCGATCTTTATTTCTTTTTATTTTTTATTTTTTTTGCTTTTGTTTATTTTATTTATTTTTTCTCTCACTCTTTCTTTTGTTTAGATGTATTATTATTATAACTACTTTTATTTTAATATTTATTAATTTTTTATGTATTATTTTTCATGTACTCTGTGTACTTGTATGTTTATTATTTGTTGTTTTTGTGCGTGTACGTCCGTACGTCCTCAGGGCCTGCCAGAATACCAGCGCACTGTGGGACATCCATAGGTCATAAATCTTAAAAACCTGCTTTCTAGTTTTACATTTTATTCCTTGTCGTTACATTGGATAGTTGCGGTACCTTCTGAAACTATAAATAGGTCAGTAATTAGAGTGCGCCTTCATTATCTATTGTGCATTCAAAGAGAGCGCATCGCCAATCGTAAATACTGTTATCAGTGAGTCATTAAAAAGCGTGACGTCATTTGTTGTCATTGCGGGACCTGTGAGTGCTGTGTGTGTTTTTCTGAAATGGATATCCAAGAACAGGGTATGTAATAATTAATATTTTTATTTTAATTGTATCTTAGTATATATTTTCTTTAGTATGTCATTGCTACGAGGCGACTTTTCTTGGAGTATTATATTTTAATATTCAAAGTTTGAATAAACTTTTAAATATGTTCCCACTCGCTCCGACTATGGAGGTATATTGCACCATAATCTTTAGACTTTCTTATCTTAGGAAAATTAAAACTTGGCTGCCCTTATCTGCCCTTTTGGCGATGACAAGGGTGCTACGGTTGCCAGATTGTCTCGTAGCATTTGCTACGAAATTAGTTTATTTAGTCTTAGTGCTTTGTGTAGGTTTTGTGACTGAATTTTAACCGTTTTTTTTTTGTTTTAGGTAATTTATATATATGCTCGTTTTCAAGAATGCATATTCTTGAAATATGGCTAACTGTCAATACCGATAATGACTCGGAAAAGTGTCGTCAAGTCCTACAAAGTTTGTTGACTACTCTGAACGATGCTGAGAACATTGATAATCATTATTTAGAGAAAATTGTTAATAATTTATGTAAAGCTATTGCTCGATTCTGGAAAAAATGTAATAGGGATAAAACCAAGCTTTTATATAAGAATTCCGATTGGTTTAATGTTATTGAAAAAATTCAACTTGTGAAAAACAATAAGCAATGTACTCCGTCTGAAACGTCGCCGTGTCATTCACGTGGTCGTCCTCGAAAACCTTTTACGCAATGTAGTAAAAGGACTAAACGTCGGAGAGTAGCTGATTTGTCAAAGTCTGATGATTCTACTGTGAGTGCATTGCTTGATGTTTCAGACTGTTCATTCGATTCGTGTATATCTAGAGTTAGCACTGATGATGTCTTGTCACTTGTGACTGATGCTCAGTTGACAAAACATCAGTATTTATTAATTAAAAACTTTGTTAATAGTAAGATTTCTCCTAATGTATTACCATGTTACCAACAAATTACTAAAGCGAAACAGAGATGTTACCCTTCTAATATAACTGTTTCCGAGTCTTCAGCTGAAGTTGAATTACAAAGTCTTTTTGATCACACAGCTTCTCGAATCCTTGAATCTCAAAAAGAGGTCTTAGATCAGATTCCTGATGATTGTTTGTCTAATATCTCTTTACTTGGGAAATGGGGATTCGATGGCAGCACTGGACATAGTGAATACAAACAATTTTTTTCAGATTCAACTTTAGAAGATAGTAGTTTGTTTGTGTAGGGGTACATCTTATGTACCCCTTCAAATTATTGTAAAATTAGCTGAAGATAATTGTAAAATTTTATGGAAAAATCCTCGACCCTCTTCCACTAGGTACTGCCGTCCTATTCGATTTCAATTTTTGAAAGAAAGCACAGCAGTGTCTTTGCAAGAGGAAGCTTATTTTAAGGATAAAATTGAAAGTTTGCAACCTAATTTTATTCAGATCGACAATCGTGAATTGGTCGTTTCTCATAAGTTGCAGCTTTCAATGGTAGATGGTAAAATTTGTAGTGCTTTAAGTGAAACATCTACAAGTATGTAACGAGGCGCCATAGCTATATTGGCGACTCGTTGCTTTCATTGCGCTCTTCTCTGGCCATTTTTCATATTTTCTTTTCTCTACGTTTCCTATTTTAAATTTACTGTCTGTCTCTGTTTCCTATTTTAAAATTTACTGTCTGTCTCTGTTTATTTGTTTTGTTCGAAGTTTATTCTTACCAGAGTCAGCGCGTAGAGTGGTTGACTCACCGATAGCAAATTATTTAAATATATTTATAGTGCTGAGCAGTTATAACAAACTCACAAGTATAGTAAGCTCATAAGCATAATTCACAAGTTTCCTGTATATATATTCTTTACTACCAGTTCCTGTTTCTAAGTCTATAAGTTTCTTTAAGGCACTATTGTAAGTAGCCCTACCTTTTATAATATGTTTTTAGTGATAAATGTGAAATTGTTTTTGTATTCAGTGTAATTTACCTTTTTTTTATATAATTGTTGCAGTTGTGCCTTAATTCCTTAATTTCATTAATACAAAACTTAAGTGACTTTGAGTGCTTTTATTTCTCCGGCTGCACCCCGTCACACTGGCGCCTCAACGTGTATAGAACACCACCATCCAGTCAACCAGTACCGGCGAACCGAACTATTTTTTGAAGATCTTTGTATGTTGTGTGTGTTTTTTTTTTTTTTTTTTTTTTTTTTTTTTTCTTAGAAATTAATAAAAATGGATGAGATGAGAATTGTGAAATGAGAAAATAAGGAGACCAGCATCCTTACATGCATCACTTTCCTTACATGCATCACTTTCATACTTCCAGAACATACTTCAGTCAACGGTCATGGTTGATTTAATAAGACAACCAGACTCCACGCGGTAGAGTATCCAAAATTATTGAATACTCAACTGGCTCCCTACATCAGTGAAGGCTTATTTAACCAGTCACAACCCGCTGGGTGAAAAATAAAAATTAGTGTAGGCTTGTTAAACCAGTCACAACCCGCTGGATGAAAAATAAAAATTAGTGTAGGCTTGTTTAACCAGTCACAACCCGCTGGATGAAAAATAAAAATTAGTGTAGGCTTATTTAACCAGTCACAACCCGCTGGAAGAAAAATTTTCCTCAAGATGAGGCTATTCCAATAGACTTAGAGGTTCTATTCTCGGTTGAGAAATTAAATATGCCTTCTATGAAGACTGAAAAATTAATGCCCTCTATGAAGACTAAGACTGTATAATTAAGTATGTCTTCTATGAAGACCAAAATTGAAGATGTCGTCTATGCAGACAATTAAATATGTCTTCTATGAAGACAGTTAATGTATAGTAATTATTATGTGTTTTAATAGAATGAGGGAATGAATGAGTTGTAAATAGTAGTATATATAAAAGTAATATATAAAAAAAAAAATAATTACTTTGGAAAAGTAATAACGATAGAGAATTTTAATTGGGAGAAAAAGTAATAACGTAATAAAAGTAATATATAGTATAAACGTAAATAAAAGTTATAATAAAGTAATAAAGAAAAAGTAAGTAATAAAAGATTTTTTTTAGGTCTAAAGAGTTTTGAGTAAATTTTGTGCCAGGAGTTCGTAGTTATGTTATTGTTGGACAGAAGAGGTTTAAAATTTGATTGACAGGCTGTCATGGATGAAAAATTTGTTTGAAGTATTGCAAAAGTCATTTATGTTATGTAGTAATCTCTAATCTATTTAAACGTATTGATAAATTAATCATGAAGAAACCATAAGCAGAATGTTTTTGATTTTATCAAGATCACGTTCAATGGAGTAAGGACTGGAAAAAAAATAGAACAATCTGAGTCTATTATTGGATTTAGTAATTCTCGTAATTCCTCAGCGGTTGCGACGGATGGAAATTCAATTGAGCGGAGACAGTTCATAAGCAAGCTAAGGTTTATTTAAAAGTGATGGATTCATAGTGTTATTAAAAATAAATGATTGTGTTTCAAAAAGAGGTTTTTAATTTTCTAGCTATTTAAAAACTACTTAAAAACAGTTATGATTTAAAATAAATTTAATAATACTAGTGCTAGGTAGGTATTGTGTTCAAGCTTAGACTGGTAGGAACCTCTGGATAGTCGGCACGGATTGCCCCAGGAAAGTGCCTAGCCAAATCTAAGTCTTGTATGTGGGATACACTGGAGGTTACCCCTCTCAGCACTGCCCGTAAGTATTAATTGCACTGATCTGAGTGATATATTGACGCTCAGAATCAGCAACAATTTTGTGTCGGTTTCTTTCAAAACCGCGTATAGTTTTACTGTCTGATGGGTGTAGTAAATGTGGTAGGTAAGTGTACTGTAAGTGTAATGTGTAGTTGCGTGTTTGTTATGTCACTACTATAAATTATAATAGTCTAAGTGATAGGATGATATGTGATGAGTTGAAAGGAGAGTGAAACTAAAATTGTTTAATTTTTTCCTAACTAATCTATTATACAAAGACTGGTTAAGTAAGACTAAGATAAATTTAATAAAACTAGTGTGAGGTAGGTGTAATGTTCAAGTTTAGACTGGTAGGAACCTCTGGATAGTCGGCATGGATTGCCTCCAGGAAAGTGCCTAGCCAAATCTAAGACTTGTATGTGGGATACACTGGAGGTACTCCCTCTCAGCACTGCCCGTAAGTGTTAATTGCACTGATCTGAGTGATATATTGACGCTCAGAATCAGCAACAATTTTGTGCCGGTTTCTTTCGAAACCGCGTATAGTTTCTTGTCTGTAAAATGTAGTAAATGTTGGGTAAAGTGTCTTGTAAGTGTTTTGTGTAGAGATGTAGTTGTATTGTCAACTACTATAAATTAAATAAAATGAGGATTGGGATGAGATGAGATGAGATGATTAAGTTAATAATATGGCCGATAAAATAGTGGGGGCGACTAAGCCTTTTAGAATTTGGAAAAAAAATAAAATAAATAAAAAAACACACAACATACAAAGATCTTCAAAAAATAGTTCGGTTCGCCGGTACTGGTTGACTGGATGGTGGTGTTCTATACACGTTGAGGCGCCAGTGTGACGGGGTGCAGCCGGAGAAATAAAAGCACTCAAAGTCACTTAAGTTTTGTATTAATGAAATTAAGGAATTAAGGCACAACTGCAACAATTATATAAAAAAAAGGTAAATTACACTGAATACAAAAACAATTTCACATTTATCACTAAAAACATATTATAAAAGGTAGGGCTACTTACAATAGTGCCTTAAAGAAACTTATAGACTTAGAAACAGGAACTGGTAGTAAAGAATATATATACAGGAAACTTGTGAATTATGCTTATGAGCTTACTATACTTGTGAGTTTGTTATAACTGCTCAGCACTATAAATATATTTAAATAATTTGCTATCGGTGAGTCAACCACTCTACGCGCTGACTCTGGTAAGAATAAACTTCGAACAAAACAAATAAACAGAGACAGACAGTAAATTTTAAAATAGGAAACAGAGACAGACAGTAAATTTAAAATAGGAAACGAAGAGAAAAGAAAATATGAAAAATGGCCAGAGAAGAGCGCAATGAAAGCAACGAGTCGCCAATATAGCTATGGCGCCTCGTTACAAGTAGATGTTATATATGTAATGCTACCCCTAAAGAGATGAATAAAATAGACGAATGTTTACAAAAACCTGTAATAGAGAGTAGATACCAATTTGGATTATCACCACTACATTCTTGGATACGTTTCTTCGAATATTTTATTCATCTTTCATATAGATTAGACATA
Organism: Calamotropha paludella; assembly: GCA_927399485.1. Classification (NCBI taxonomy): domain Eukaryota; kingdom Metazoa; phylum Arthropoda; class Insecta; order Lepidoptera; family Crambidae; genus Calamotropha; species Calamotropha paludella. The sequence goes on from OV656804.1 coordinate 29,605,623, forward strand.
AAAAATGGCAAGTTAGGCTAGATAGTGATAAACAATTGTTATCAAATAAAAAACAATATGTACAGTCCCAGTTTAGGGAACGATTAGGTTTAATAGTTGACAAGCCGCGTAGTGGTGGAAGCGGGACGTCTAACGACGGAAACACGGCCAGGAAGTTTTTTTTGGAATCAGCTGTATCTGCTGAAATTACAGGTTTGAATAAGGATCTCATAGATCGTTGTTGTGTAATATTACAAACGTTATCTTCTGGACATAAAATTAATGAATGCAAGTTTAAAGACTATGCATTACAAACAGCATACAGCCTGGTCGAGGAATATCCGTGGTATAGTCTTCCTGCTTCTGTCCACAAGGTGCTCGTACATGGATCAGATATTATAAGTTATGCATTGTTATCTATAGGAGAACTTTCCGAAGAAGCTGCTGAAGCGACAAATAAGTATATCAAAATTTATAGACGAAGTCACACTCGAAAAATGTCACGTGAAGTTACCAATCAAGATTTAATAAAACGACTATTATTTATTACATTCAGATCCTTATATTACAAGTCTTCGGAACTTCCCACTAAAAAGAAAAATACAATACAAACTGTCACAAAGTGTAATAGAATTGTTACATGTTTAATATTGTTAGAATAAGAATAATTTACTTGTATTTTGTTAGTTGTTTTGTTATTTTTTGTATTTAATTAATTTTAATTTATTTATTTCTATTATTTTATTATAATTAAATAATGTTATCAATGTTTTGACTCTTATTTTATTTAAAATATATGTTTTACATTCCAATTTTTAAGTGTTTGTTCATGATAAATTTAGGTAAAAGTATGTTATTGTTTATATTTGTTTTTTACTGAAGTAAACGTTTTTTATTCCGTTAATACATGTACTTCTTTCATTTTAATGTTCCTAAAACACTTTTACAACTATAAGTCACTAAAATAATACAATGTATTGATAGTAACAGGACTTTAACTATTTATGATCGCCCTTGTATGGAGCGTGTCCCTCCGTGCAGCGCTTCTGCGTCACTCAGTGACGCAGACGCATATGCTAAGGCAGGGTCCGAATTGGCTTCGCTGTATTTTATGTTATGTTAGTGTTTAAATAAATGTACTTTTTGTGTTTAATGTCATAGTTATTATATATTTTTTTGTAATTGTTTTTGTTTTAATATTATGTAGGTTCTATAATGTATTGTTTGCGAAGCCAATAAAGGTGTTTCTTTCTTTCTTTCTTTCTTAATGATAATACTTCTTACATTCACACCAATTAGCCTACCACAGAGTTAGCACTGTAAGGTTTGTATTATGGATGCTACAGTAACAGGTAACCACATAGATACAATCCGTGTGTTTGGCAGAAAAAAGCGCTTGAGAGCGCTTACCAGCGCTGAAAAACAAACTATACAGTTTTCGGCCAGGACACGTTTGCTAACTTCAGTTGCGCTGACACAATCCGCCATTTTGCTTATTATCGCTTAGCGATCGCCATTTTGCTTACAAGCGCTCTAAAGCACTTTTTTTCTGTCAAACACACGGATTGACATGTAGCATTGTTTTCTAGCATTTTTTATACTTCTGTATAAAAAATGCTTGTATCCCATCCGGGAATGTCAATGCGAAAGGCAAGATCGCTGCAGTTGCATCAAACGGTCGTCCACCAAGAATAAATGGAATCTAGTATTACCTCAAAGAAAACTGAAATTGAAAATTTGATCATCCATAAAACTAGTGGTTTAGTCCATTCAGTGGAATGATTTAAAAATATAATAAAACTTATGTCGTATGAAAGTTATATGAATACGAACGCTCGAAGCGACACGTACAATTCAAAATATATTCCATGATCTTCTTTAGCTCATCTCATCGCCTTTGCAAGTATGCTAAATTTATCATTACGATCTTTATTTTCTTTCCCATTTCCCAAACTTACGTCTGTATAAGGATGTGGTCGGCATCCCTTCGAATTGCGTGGTCAATCCATCTCCAGTTCCGGCACTTAGCAATCTGACCTATCAGCAATTCGATCGACATTTTCTCTGGCGAGTAAAGATTAAGAGCAGAGCGATTTTTCGTGCTACGAGAACGACTTAACTTCTTATTCGGTGACATTATCAGAATCTATCAGTTGGCTATTGTCAATTCGACTCGCTCTTTTAAATTATATCTAAAGAATCAGATATCAGGCGGAATCTAAACCTACATACTCGCTATCCGGGCGAGTACTCTTTCAAATAAGCTACCGAGATTTTGACAGAGCCTCGCTTTTTTTCTAAGTATATCTTAAGCTGACGTCAGCGCCCTCTTTTGTATTCTAGGAATTACTGTATTAAACTTGTTCTAGGTATTACTGTATTAAACTATTTCTAGGTCAAAAGTACCCTTAACCGACAAGCTTGTGTGAATAGGCTGATGTGAGTTGATGAAGCGAGAGATGTATGTTAGGATCGTGGTAAGACGAAATCTGTGATCTCTGCCTACTCCTGCGGCAAAAAGGCGTTATTTTATGAATGAATGAAATGAATGAATGAAATGAATGAATGAAATGAATGAATGAAATAAATGAATGAAAGAAATGAATGAATGAAATGGATGAATGAATTTATTTATTCACAGAAAACAGAGTATAAGTAAATTATAATTTGTAGTTTTGTCCGTCTGTCTTGCCATCATCGGGCATGTAAATGTTTATTATTGTGACTTTTTAACATTATTTTAAAGCTGAAAAATTATTAAAATTGATAAAATTGGTCGGGAAATTATGTCAAGTAATTATATAAATTAAATATTTATGTCAATTTTGGAGACTAGATATTCCCTGACGTCTGAAATTATGTATGTATGAAACCTATTTCTTATTTATCGATTGTTCGATAGTTTTAAAAGTATTACACTCGATGTTGTAGGTAGTAATACCTAGAACATGACGAGAGGGCACTGGCATTAGTTAAAAAAATACTTGGAAAAAATCCACGAGTCTGTCAATGTTTTGGATCTTTAATTGTAAGAGCACTTGCTTGGATAGCGAGGATATGGGTTCAAGTCTCACCTGACATCTGAGCAAAGTAATTTTTTTCTTGTAATATTTTTGAAGTGAAAACTTCTTTAGCATCGTTGTGATTTGAAAGTCGATGAAACGAAAAAGCGACAGTAAAAAGAGACAGACACATAAATTCATAAGATTTAACGTAGGAGAAAATGAGATAGGAAGCATTAAAGCTTGAGAGAAGGCATCACAACAACCGTTGTACTTTATATACGTGTACCTATATTTTTAAAGGTTCACTTCTACCACGTGTGAATTGCACACATGATTTCATTTTATTTCTTTATTTGTACAATTATATGTGTGATTTATTTTATAGAAAATAGATATGCGATCTAGATTTGACGCGCTTGCTTAGAAAATATCACAATATTGGAACTAAAACGCTTAGTGCGACTCTTTGGTATATCTACCATATAATGGTAAGTCTGGTTGTCTGATGAAAAATGGGGACGGCGGAACAAGGTTGTGCAATTCTGCTGCACACTCTCCGAAATGTATCCTATAAAAAACGGATAGGCTTGCTACCTTCCGTCTTTGCTCAAGGAAAGCTTCTTATAAAAAAGATCGTCATTGCCAATGAGCCTCGTAGCCCTCCTCTCAATGGACTCAAGCCTCTGGAGCTGGTATCGAGCGAAATCGTCCCAAAGATGAGGACAATACTCCATACACGATCGAACTTGCGCTTGGTAAAGGATGAGCAACTGTTCCGGCATGAAGTATCTTCTCACCTTCTCCAGAATGCCAAGTTTTTTGAAGCTGCTTGAGCCTTGCTTTCAATGAAAGGAAAAATAGCAAAAACAATAGCTTTAGATATAAAAAATTAGCAGAATAATGTATAAAGAGCAAGCAATATAATTCATTATCTAAGTTAGTTTCTCTTCATCCGATTTCAATAAACTCATTAAAAACTACAAGTTTGACCCGAGCTAAACTTAGGTTAAGAAGAAGGGTTTAGGGTAAGAAGTTAAGAAACTTAGAAACATTTACTTGTAACATCATCAATAGTCCCAAATTTGTGGAGCTCGTCCGACATTACTGAAGTCGTTAAGCATTATACTGAGTACGGGCCATTACCCACAATTATGGTGCGTACCGCAGCCGAATTCAAAACTTTCAACAAACTTTCAACTTAAACTCTATATAAATAGGTGCCATCATCCGTTTACGGGACGTCTGCGCAAATAACTTGTATTTTATTGCCATTCGTAAACTTTGGGCATTATCCGCATCCGCCGCGGTTAGATTTCTTGTGGAGATATATTGCTGTCGACGCAGGAATAATTATTTTCATATCGCAACATCCGCTGCTTGATAAAGGAGTTCAATATTGTCCGATTCTCTAAGCATTTCTAGTTATAGGCAGGACAATAAACGTTAAAGGATTTCTTATAGCCAGACATAATTGTATAGGCCTTTTTCTCTGAGCTTTACGCCTCATTCCTTGTGCGGTAAAAATTTGATTTATTTTTTTCTTTAAGGTTTCTGAATCGAAATTGTAATTGATCTGGATTTATTTGGAATTACCAACTTACGGTGTTATTGAATTTTGGAACCAATTATATTACCGACCGTTAGGTCTTGCGTTCAGTCTCCTGATTATTTTCTATTCATACTACTTCAAAGTACTTTCTTATTTCTATATCATAGACTAGATTTAATAGTTTATTTTAGGCGATATTAGTGTATAGTCATACACTGTTGTCGTCCACGTCATTACATTACTTAACATCAGGGGAGATTTTATTTGATCAACTAATTATACTAAAATTTTAAAGCGAAACAGCTAGCATTGTAAATTAATTTGCTGGTTGTAGAGGGTAATATTCGGAATCGCTGAAAATTTTTGAAAGATTTTACAATATTAAAAAGATACAATATTCTAAGTGAGCATGGACAAATATTCCAAATACAAATTTAAAGAAAATTGGTCAGAATTACAAAAAAAGCTCTTACGTTTAATTTATCTTACAACTAGATAAGTATAACATCTGTCTAAAAGATCTCCACTCACCATATGTTACAAACATAAATTTGCAACGCTGATCGTCCTTGGAGCCAACACATGAATGAAATAATAATTATGTTATTTCATGTATTTTATCACAATCATGTATATTCATACTTATTATATAAATATTTCTAATAAATTACATACGTATACAGTAGGAACTAAATCAACATTGAAGAAGAGAATGCTAAGCTGGAGGGTTACAAGCGCTCCTAAATTATACTCTCAAATTAGTTACACAAATCAATCTAAAATTGATATTATCAAAGTATGGTCTCATGAAATATAAACAGAAACATCACATACGTATTTATTATTAATATATCCATTGAATATTATAGTTAATTTTTTAAACAACCATTTCACTAAATATCACTAACATTTTGAGCTAATTCCTATCTTGGTTTTTTGGTATGTTTTGTGAGCATTGTCCTTTGATAACTTACGATGCCTCAAAAGACAAAAAATTATGTTGTTTTCGTATCGTCTGAGTGCAATCTGATATAAGCTGTTTTTGTTTACGAAACAAACTTGTTCTATCGAATAACATGCCTAAGATAAAAGATAAAGATATTTTGTTGCTTAAAACATGGTTTATCTTACAAAAGATGTTAGTAAATTGTTTCGGCATATTTCGCCTGGTTTCCGACATTCCCAAAATTTATTAAGTTATTACATTAATATTTAATAAGTAATTGTTTAAATTTGGTAACCGTTAGGTACAACGGTAGTTATCCTGCCTTTCGCACCAACGATCCTGAGTTCAAATCCCGAAACGATCAAATGTTTGCGTGATGAATACGAGAATTTGTACCGGAGTCATGGGTATTTATTAATATTTCTATTTACATCAGATAATCATATTATGTTTGTTATTTCGTTACCCTAGTATCTATAACACAAGCCTTAGAGTGCTTACTTGCTAGGCTATTTGGAGTGTATTAAGATTTAATATAAAAAAGTCGGTTTTTTTTTTTTTTTTTTTTTTTTTTTTTTTTTTTTTTTTTTTTTTTTTTTTTGCCTGTAAAGTCGGTTTTACGGGCGAAGATTTTACGTGACAACGTCTTTTTCTCGGTAGAATATTTATTGATATGAATATAATTAAATTGCACAATGCGCGCGGCAGACCGATCATAGTTGAGTGGGAGAGAGACGCAAGGCATTCGGCGGGCCTCTCTCTCGTTCGGTGACTCATCGTAACGTTACCGAGCGTTACACTTTTTCATAAGTGACTCCCAGCCGCAACCAATTTATAAGACGTTATCACGTCAAAATTAGTAATATGTATAAGTAAGTAATAGGTCACATAGTTTAATATTAGTATAATATGATACAATTTTCCATACCGTTACAGGGTGTGTGTATGGGCATTTAAGTTTTTGATGTGATAACGTCTTATGAATCGATGAACGCCGGCTGCACGCACGAAAAAGTGTAACGTTTCGCCTGAGCCGAGCGTGCAAGCGAGAGCGCGGAACAAGCGATAGAGAGGAACGATCAGCCTAAGCGTTCGACTTGTGGCGCATCTACTATCTCTCTTCCACTTCATGAAGTGAAAAATTAATGTGGTTTCCATTGTTTATTACAAAAACTTAATGTTAATTTATAGAAAAAAAAATCAATTACCTCCTTTGTATTATACATAATAATGATAATTCAGTGATAAATTTCAATTCAATTCATAAAAGTATGCAATTATTCATCAATGTTTTCTTATGACGCTATCTTGTAAAATTATCGTCCGTAAACTGACATTACAGAGAACCAATATTTTTAATACAATAATATTCATCAAAGTTGTACCAACAGTAATGAAAATAATAATTCAATAAATTATTACTCAATAACAACAATCCGTATTAAATAATGTTATGCCAAAAAAATATTTTAAGGTATAATGGAATTTCGACAAGAGCCATGTTTTTATCTGAATTGATTTATTGGCAGCTCGCTTATGTTTTGGGGAATGTTATTAAATATATTTTTTTGTATGAAATAACGATTTTATTACTAAGATTCAATGTTTTTATATTAAAAAGAATTACTTGCGTCTCGTTTTCGTATTAAAATAGAGAGTTTATTTTCATATTCTGTTATAGCGATATTATTGGAATAGTTTACATAGAAGCCTCACTTTTCATTATTATTAGCTTTTAATGTTCCCACTTGTGGAACACAGGCCTTCCCATGGATGGGAACAGCGAAGGGAAAAACTGATGCATGTGAGACCCCTTGGTAGTCAATGAAAGATGTTAACATAAAGATAATCTTTATTATATTAACGTGTTTTTTTATTTTTGAAGATTCGATATTTAAGGATATACTCATTATAACATTATACCATACAGTATTAGTTTCCAGAGGAGTTACTAGATGGCACTATGCGAATTTGATTCGCACATTACTTTTGCTTTTAGAAATGTATGCTCATGGTTGACCATCCGTAATACTGCGTCGCCCCGCCACCCTGGGTACAATCGCTCCTACTAAGTCTGTAGAGCCTTCTCAGACTAAGGCATTTGCTCGATGGTGTTTAGTCATCACGAGTCAGACATAACTCTCGGGCCGGCCCGAAGTATTCATGTAGGATTTACCACCTCCCTCCCCCAAGTCCGGAGGGGAAAAAAAAGGAATTCATAATCGTTACTGCGTCACCCTGTTCCCCTGGGGTGATCGCTCTCATGAAGCCTATATAGCCTTCCTAGCGCTTTCCAGATGGTGACTAGTCAGTAAGAGTCTGACATCGGTCCGGGCCGAAGTATCAATGAGGATTTACCACCTCCCTCCCGCGTGTCAGGGTAGTCCATTCATTATCATCTATGAAAAAGCGACTCCCAGTTGCAGCATGCGAAACTGCTGCAGCAGACGTCCGAGCCAAAGGTTAAGTACAACTCAGTTGGTAGTTCTATACCTATATGGAGGCGTAAGTCCTGGAGCAGTACTTTCCGTTGCCTTCTCGTAGGTTCGAGGCTTTTTCTGTAATTAGCCCCTAATTAGACGTCTCTTACGTACCTTTAAACTTATATATTGTTCTCAATATAAGTTGATTACATCGTATTCGCCGTTTTTATATTTTGCCGAACGGCCACCCTATTACGCATATTAATAATCCCGTTTAAATGAATACTAATGTAAATGACTATGAAGTTCACAAAACCATAAATTATATTTGAATACGAAAATCATCTGATATAAGCGGCTGTTCCACTGTTTCTTATCTTTGCGAGATTCTCAGTAATCTGGTGTAGATCTTCGAAATAAGTTAAGCGGATTTGGAAATTTGAACTTTGTATTAAGAAAGATGGCTTATACGAAATACTGGTATAATTACCAATGTCAGGAAAGGCACGGTTACAAATTAATAAGTACATTAAAGTTTCTTTTTAAAAGAATATTAAACAATGCGTTAAACACATTATTAATATTTCCGTTAATTCCTTGTGGTAAGTTAAGCGCTTGAATTACGAGTAGGTCCACGTTCGTAATACATCAAGAATATATTTCTACAGGAACGAACAACTATGCTTGGATTCTGGATTCGTTTGCCGCTTTGGAATGACGATATTCTAATTTTCAGAGATTATCAATTAACGATTTAAATTAAAGATTGAACCTTTTACCTATGACAAAAAAATGTAACATTTACAGACTAGAGAACCATCAAACTCCTCAATTTTGTTTAACTTTTACTATTACTTCAACCGCATTAATAAATTATAGTCAGTATCTTCTTATTTCGCTTTATTTATCGTCTTATAAAACTTGGTCACCCATATTTTAGTAAGGGTTGTTTTGCCTATCCAACAACGGCACACAGCAATATTAAAATCTTCATGGAATTTTTTTATTGCTTGCTCTTCCGCGAAGGTTATAAGGCATAATGGAGAAGCAGTTAACCGCTTGTGGTAAGATAAATAGTGGGTTCGTTCATAGTACATCGACGAAGATCGAAACCTGTTCAAAGATACTATTTCAAGTGATGTTTTGCAAATTCCTAATCAATAACCCATTTAAATTTTAGATTTTTTTTTAACGTGCTAGGATTTCTGAATAAAATAACTCTTACGATTTCAACTGTAATGATTAAATCTACGCGTAATAATTATAAAGCGAATGGTTTTGCTGTACATAATTTAGCTCTGAATTTCATACCCCATCATTAGCATTTACGAAATGGGCGAGGTGACAAAATGTAAGGGAAAACACATACGAATTTACATATACCACGTTAGAATGTCTAATGGAATTCAACACATACGAGTAATTATAGTGCCAGTATGCCACGATTTCCTGCACTGCATTTTACGTCATGGCCATTTGAAATTGCCTCTCTAGCTTAGTGGTTCAGCCAACAATACCTATGTATAACTGTGGTTAGTATATTCTTTGATACAAAATGGATACCACTCATATGGACGACGATTATCGTCGATGTGCGGTCATTGCTCGTAAAGCATGAAAAGAAAGAAGACAACACTCATTAATTTACTGTTCTCAAATCCCACGAACAATTGCTAGTTGAGTTCAACACAAATACATTGTTTCGAATAGCTTTTTACATTTAGCAAGAATCCTCGGTATGCTCAGAAGATTCTAATTACAGAAATATCGGACTAATTACAGAATATTGTGGAGTAGATACCAAATCGATTGCAAACAAAAGGTTTTTGCACATTGTCCCATAAGTTACGGTTCATGTTAGCAATTTTGAAAATGGAAAAGTAGCGAATTCCGAACTAATTCTAAACATTGTGAAATCTTCTTGGAAATTTTAGGAGCATAAGTTTTCTTTAACTTAGTTTTGGACACCCATCCAATAACGTCAACAACGTGATAACTATTACGCCATGGAGCTCTTTAAGACACCCCGTACCTGATAGATATCGTTATCTATTTAAAGTTTAAGTAATTATATTAAAGCCGAATAGAATTTCAAATATAATGTGAGCGCCCGTATAAAGTTTGTTTACTACATTTCCAAGAGCTGCTGTACCAGGATTAAGTAACACAGTGCTTATTAACTCTAAATCCTCACTTGGAACTACACTTTGAAACTTAGCCTGGAAACTGTTCAGTCTTGGAAAGCTCATTATATGGTATCTTCAGCTTGACAGTTTTTACTGCAGTTCTGCAAGTTCATTTTATATTATATCGGTAAATATAATGCATGCCTTCGGGATCATTCTCAGTTAAATAGTCACATAGAATGAAGTGGAAACCTTTTTAATCGAAAACGTGTGTTTTCGCGTTTTATTTATCTTGACGTTTTGTGAACTCAATTTATAAAAAACGTGAAAAATTTAACAGATTTTCGACATGCAACAAGTGCTGTTTGAAAATAATATCTCCAAAGACACACATGACGAGACCTAGTGATGTAGTATGCTCTTTTTCTAAATAATAAAAATAGGACGGAAATCGGTCTGTCTGAGTTTCTTTTCTTTGACGACCATCTGGTGCAACGGTAGCGATCCTACCTTTCGCACCGACGGTCCTGGGTTCGAATCACGGAAGGGGCAGATGTTTGTATGATGAATAAGAGCATTTATACCTGAGTCATGGATGTTAGTATATATTTCTATGAATATTACCTATTTATGTATGATATATATATATGTCTATCCGTTACCCTAGCATCCATAACACAAGCCTTAAAAGTGCTTACTTTGGGCTAGGTTAATTTGTGTGAATGTAGGAAATATTTATGTAGGAAATATTCTTTCGCTAGTCCTCGGAAGGGCCTCCTAATTTCTGAACTGGTGATAGACTTAGTAATTCATAGTAATAGTAGATATAATAAACCAACTAAAGTAAATAAATGAAAAAATGTATAACAGGAACGTGCCCGTTTAAAATATTGGAAATTATTAGCACATGTATGACGACCATTATCTTAGTCATCCTGTGATCACAGATCTTGTAAAGGACTCCAAACGTGAGGCTTAAATGTAAAAGAAACCGCAACGTAACAGTGGTTTTATTTGAAAGAAGTGTTTCTTTCCAAGAAGAAGACGCAAAAGCACAAGAGCTTAGTAAATAAGCATTTAATGATTTGGTAATAAATCGTCAGTTGTTTTCAAAGCTTCAACATCATCATCTCAGCCGAAAGACGTCCACCGCTGAAAGGAGACCTTGACTAAAAATGCAGAACTCTAATCCGCCTGCTAAGCGTCGCTTTGCCATAATCCCGATCAAAATACCATCATCACACGGGAAACCCTCGGATAAGTGAAAAAAAAAACGTAGAAAAGAAATTAAATCCATTTCATTTCTGCCGAATATAATAATGTTAATAATGCTGTTCCTGACTTGGATACATTTGTCTTTAGGCCAAACTTTCGGCAAATGGTATAAGAGTAGTAGTTTTTGTTATTCGGTACGTAATTAAATTAGCACAAGTGTTACGTACGCCGTTATTTACCTGAATTTCACAAATGTTTTTTTCTAGATGAAGCATTGTTTTATTATGTACCATGTGGCCTGAAAATATTAATATAGATAAAAAAGTCATCAAAACATTAATATAGTTGAAACACTACCATACAGAACAAAACGGAGAAATTTGAGAAATCTTGGTATTTCTTTTATACAAAACGTTTTTTTTTTCATCTTTAGCGACCACGAAGTTTAAAACAATATGTATATAAAGATTTAATTTCATTTTAACTTTCAGAATGTTTTTCAATAAAATGCTGCTCAAATATTACTCTTTGATTATACGAAAAACGGATCCAACGTACTGTTTTTAGAATTCATCACAGTTTAGTAAGAAGTAGATTAACTATATAGAGAAGCAATATTCGTTTCGACTTACACAGCAAAAAGTTGTCTTTCCAATTTTTTTTGGGCTCGTCCCAGAGCTTAATCGAAGTTAAATTGGCGGGGAGGCTGTCTGCCAGTAAATTGATTCCGATAGGCCAGTCACCGAAGTGACACGAGACTGCGAACTTACGAGAAGGGACGTCACTCAACGTTTCTACGAAGTATGCTGGTGTCAGCCGTTATTATTGCTTTAGGACTTGAATTATTTACCGTTCATTTTGTACAAATTTCAGGGAGAATTTCCATTAAAATATAACATTTTTAAACTGATTGGAATTTTGAGTTGATGGCAGTTCAGTGCAATGGTAGCGATCGTGCTTATCCAGCAAAAATACTGAGTTTAAACCCATCCATAGTATCAGTGACAATGCCGACACGAAGCTTAAAGACGAAATGGTTTAACTTAGTATAGCGGAGGTTACATTACATTTACAAGACACGGTAATTGAATCAGTGACCGAAATATCGCGGCAATTTTAACCACAAAATTTAAAAAGAAAAACTTGAAAGTTAATATAACTGGTATCAGACGGCTTCCTTATTTTCTTGTAATATAAAAATGTAATTATTAAATGGTTTAATAACAAAAAAATAATCGTAAGATAAACTTTGTTTAGCGATAATATGAAGACATAGTGCTGGCGTCAGCTTGGGAAATGTTTGGAATATTTGACGGATATGCTCAGATTTCGGTAACTTATTTGAAAGAGCAGGTACTTGTCCGGATAGGAAGGGGGTATGTGGACTCCGGACCTTTCTTATATTTTATTTAGTTATCTTGCGGTGTCCCATGCATTGAATGGCAAATTAATTCGTTAGGCCTTGTTGTACTTAAAATCGTTAGCACCCACCGAGCATAGTGTCCACGTGTGGGATATGGGTCGTTGTCATCCATAAGGCAGGCTGGTATCTTAGCAGTGGGACCATAAACAGGCTCTTGATAATCAGTGATAACAAATGCATCAATAACTTTATCAGTTTTCCCATATAAATATTTAAAAAAGTTTAGATTTTCAGAATACTAACTTTTAAACTGAGTTTGAGTTACCACAAAAACGTTTTTGGAGTAAATAACAATGCTTAGCTCATTCTATTCATCAACGAAAAATGAGTAATTAATCACGAAAACAAAGACGACTTAAGTTTCCTAAGTAAGAAAACTTAAAAGTCAATCTTTAAAGTATCAAGAATATTCACGCCCCCGATTCCAGTAATGGGCCGCCAAGGGATCTTTGCCACAGATATAATGACAGAACCATTAAAACGGATGGCTTTGATAGATGGTTCTAAGCTTAAAGAGTGACACGGCGAGACTGTGTAACCACTTACTCCGTTTGACGTATGGAGTTTGTAAGAGTTTTACCTAAACTTATATACATGTCACCGAAATACGTTGCTATTTGTAAGGAATTACGTGCCATAACTTTACAATCTACAGAAAATCAGGGAAGTCTTTAAAGAGACTCATCTTTATGGGTATATGCTTGAAGATCTGGCGAAAAAGGCCGAGTAACCTTATCGTATCTTCATAATTCAAGAGGAGCGTAAAAACCCGCGTAGCCCTCGGAGAAAATTTTCTTCATAAAACATAATTTGATGAATATTTGATGGGGTGCCGTTAAAAAGTTACCTCGCCCTTTTCTTTTTAGACAAATGCTGAAAACTTGTATTCACTGTCAGTTTTGAATAGTGAAAAGGCACACCTCGACCAACATGGAATGTTGCTAGTTAAGTTTATGCAAATTCGTCAAGTTTACTTGAGGCCCACGTAAATCCGATTACGAGCCTGGAACGGCGCCTGCGAAGTATAAAATTAGGACGTCCCGACAACGCTTTAAGCAACTTTATTAGGGAGAAAAGATGAGGCACTCATACGAAATTTTAATGAAAGGCTCGTTAATGTTACTCCCAATTTTTCGGTCATCGATTTCGGTATCTACGCTGAGAATATCAGATTTAAAGGTCCTTAGCAAATACCCTCCGAATTTAAATGGAATATTAAAGCATTGTACAATTATCGAATTATTTTTCTTTTTTATAATTACTATTGCGTATGTACAATAAAATATATTCATTCATTCATTGTTGAATGAATGGTGTAATTAATTCTTAGCACTATGAATTTAAATAATAAAGAATTGAAATACGACGACCGATTGGTGCAACGGTAGCCCTGGCTTTTTTTGCACCGACGATTCTGGGTTCAAGTTCCGGAAGTGGCAAATGTTTATTTGATGAATACGAGCATTTGTACCTGAATAATTCTGTAAATATTACTTATTTATGTATGAGATGTTGTTATTTTAGTACCCATAACACAAGCCTTATAGTGCTTACTTTGGGCTAGGCTAATTGGTGTAATTGTGAGAAATCTTGTTATTATTAATACTGTATTTTCTCTTTCAAAGTCGGTAGGGCATTTCAATACTTCATAAATTTAAAAATAATATGTCACAAGATTATGCCTGTGAGTATTCATCCCTGTTTGGCGCGCTCTTCATAAATTAAAGAATTACATTTCATTCGACAATAAAGGTTTTCCCGGATACTCACAAATAAATTGTTAGCATTACTTACCTGCGAGCAATCTTGATTTAGTTGTCTGTGGCTAAAACAGACCTAAGTTGACATGGCACCAGCAACCTTTAGGGTTTACTCCTAAGATTTATAGGTATGAATTATTGGGGATCTGTGGTATTGCCTGAACCAAAGCCGAAGAGAATATCGACTGTGATGATATTTTTTAGAAAACGGATACTTTGAGTCCAGTTCCACTGCAAAATTAAGGTGAAGCAAAATTTTTAAGAAACATTATTGAAAGGAGAAATGGCGGGCAATGCAGGATGCCTATACTCAGCATTGGGTGGCGAAAGGCTGAAAAAGAAGAAGAAGATCGAAATTTCGTGATGGCACTTAATTTTGTATGTTAAAACCGATTGCTTATTAATAATATGAAACAGATATGTACCATAAATCCTAAGTGTATTAAAAATGTCTAACCAAATATTTTTCTGCCTACCAAATTGTTTACAATAGATATTACGTTAATGCTTCTTAGTAATTTTGCTTTTGTTCACTCACAGATTCACAAAACTAAAATAAGAACTATCTAAAGCACAAACCAAATAAAATAAATCCTAAATTTTTACGTAATCTTAGTATATTGAATAGTCAAAATAGCGTAAATAACGTGTATTCTTTCAAAATATTTTTGTTAGCGCGTTGTACAAATCGAATACCATTGAGCCGAGTCATTATAGTAAGAGAGACTCATTATATGGCGTTGTCAATAGTGTTTTCTACTATGTTCAGGATATTACCTATAACAATACATTGAAAAATAATTTTAATTTTGCTCCAAGCTTAGCTTTATCTGTGTTAAAAAATTTGGTTGATTTACGTGTACCGTTATTTATAAATCTCGACATTTATGAAGTGAAGACTTCTTTAGCGGCGTTGTGCACTTTTTGGGATGGGTAAAAAATGTTAAACTCGTGTCAGGACACGTGACCTGATCGAATATTCGTAAGACGGAGGGCAGGGCGCTTGCGCAAGTGTGTGTGTGTGTGTTTGTTGTCATGTTTGTGTACGATAGCGCAATAAATGAATATTGTATTTTACTACAAAAATGATAGTACTTTTATACTGATAATTAAAGCAACTCGTGCGAAACTATTGCCTAACCATTCCAAAATATCAAAAATGCACAACGTTAATATTCATGTTTTCGCTTCTGCCGGCATTCTCGGGAGTGCAAACCGTTGTTTTTCTTTTCATTGTCATTTGATTTAAAGAAACAAAAAATCTTAATATCTGTTTAGACTGAGTTTTGTTTATTCGCTTGAAACCAGGGTTGCCACCTTTAGGGGAAAAAAAATCGGGACAATCGGGCATCCATGAAAGGCGTTCGGAGTTTGGTCTTATCAAAATATGACCCATGTGAGACAGTCTAAGGAAAATGAAACTTTATTTTGTGTTTTTATTTGTATTTATTTAATATAATTAATTTTTCCATACGTATTTCTTGTTGTTACGAGCCGTTTTTAATAATCCTACATCATTTTTGTATTTATTTATGAAGTCTGAACAAGACATGTCTATGTTCAAAGAAATTAGTACTTTTGCTTTTATCAAATCTATCGAGCAACGATTGCTGGCATCAGACCATTTCATGGTCATTAGTGAAAATACGCGCTCTTAAAAGATTGACTTAAAAGATTAAATGAAATATTAATAGAGTACGTAAACTTCAGAGATACTTACATAATGTTTTCAAAAGCACGTATAGTTTAAATTCAACGAATGTAATTCTTTCACTCAACTCAACGAAGAAAAAAACTCGTTGCAAAGCACAACTAATATGTATGTGTGTGTGGCACATATTTGTAATGCGCCACAGATTACTTAATAGGCTGCGCGCGCGGGAGGAGGCGAAGGCGAACGCGGTACATGCGGCGCGCGGTAGATGGCGCGGTGGCGCGTGATTGGGTTGGGTACCCATGAATGAATTGATTGAGCTTATCGCATATTGGGTGCATACAGCCGAAGCAATCGCTTACTAAATGCTATAGTCTGAGTATATGTTTCACGGTATACTAAACTATAGCATTAAGTCAGCGCTTGATAGCTATATTCTAGTATACGTCTAAGAGTGCACTAGACTATTGCACTGAGCAAGCGATTGCTTCGGCTGTACGCACCCATTGTCAAAAATCGGGACAAAATCGAAAGGCTGTCGGGACGCGGGACAATGTCTTCGAAATCGGGACTGTCCCGGCAAAATCGGGACGGGTGGCAACCCTGCTTGAAACCACTGTCATGTAACATACAGAAGGACAGATAAAAATCATGTGGTTCCTTTTTTCCATCATTTTCACATTTTTGTAACTTATGTACGTATGAACACAAACAGTTTTCTACTGCTAAGTTTTCCACTGTAAAAGCGAAAAGCCACATATCAATTTAAAGAACTATCACATTCACAAAATGATAAGAAATCTGGAAAGTAACTTCGTAAAGTTAAAAAGTATCTCCAATGGGACTTAAATTCTCAATCCATTATATAGACAAAAGATTTTTTTAGATTACGGATTGCTAACTAATTTTGAGTGGCTTCGTTTCAAGTATCAAAACTTTTTGAAAGTTTTGACAGACTTATATTTTCTTAGTTATAAAAGAAAAAATGCCTTTTGAGCTTTTTCATTGAACTTTTTTTTATAAGTTTACTAGCTGACACGGCCACGCAATGCTATAGCTCAGTTATTATACTTTTCATTTTTTTTAGTAACCATCATTTCTCCTAAGTCGGAACAAATCTAGCAAAATGAAAAATAAAATCATCAAAATTGGTTGAGTAGTTTTGGAGTTCATCGCGCTCAAACACTGTGATAGGGACTTTTTCATGTATAGATAGTATTACATAAACAATTGTTGTATTGCTCAAATTAATTTACATGTCTATTTTAGGGCTCGGAGATGTTGCTGTTTTTTAATAGCGTATTTCATATCTTATAGAAATATGTCATTATGAATGCAAAAAAAAGATCTATTTTATACTAACACTACTTATTAATTCGTAACCCTTAGCTTTCAAAATGAACAGACAATTAAATTCAATATCAAAACACGTTACAGTTTATTAGCCAATCCGGTTGAATAAGGCACGTATCCCGATTGTCTTGGGTAAAGTTAAACAAAATCAAAATTTATGAGTATTTAATAAGCTCTCCTTAAAGACATCCATGACAACTGATTGTTCTTTAGAAGGCGATACAGCAAGTAGAAATAACAAATACTACAAACGAAAACAACACCAGTTAATATAAAGGCATCGTTGACCACAGTCATGATAGTGCAAGCGCACACGAGAAGGCACATAGCAATGACGTGGAAGATCATATACCATACTTGGTACTTCAGGATTGGCTCCTTACGCTTGACAAAACTTATAAAGAGGACAGATGTTGCAGCGAAAAGCTGGACGTAGAGAAGACCAAAGACGAATTCTGCTATAGCGCTCGTTGTAGTTTCAAATTCAGCCTCCATTTTTCCAGACGCTACTAAAAGTAATAGAGCAGCGAAGATTAGGATTGGCAGTACAGCCGATACTGCTATCATGATGAAAGTTTTTCGGAGCTGTGCACAGTGTGAACATACTTCCTCGGAATCTTCAATGACTACACTCATGTTTTCTTCCGTCTTTAGGCCTATTTCAATTTAAGTGATGGGATGATTTGGTGTTATTCCTGCTTCGTCTTGCTGACACTCTGTTTGGTTTATTTGGAAGTTTCCTTGTATTGAAAGTGACATGATTTTGACACAACGTCAGTATTGTACAATATTCTTCATAGTTAGTCATAGAATAGAAGTATAAAGAATAGAACTACCGTTGTCACAGAATAAAATACAAAGTGGTTAGTGTACACAGCAGAAACTTAATGTAAATATTTTCAGTCAAAAATTTCATCAGACTATATCCATTCTCGTACAAAGACTCAATAAGATCTATTGAAATGCTATAGTCACGCCGCTAAATTAAATTTTTAACTGGGGGTGCGAGGTGTAAAATAGGTTTATAGTGAGAGTATCAAAAATGTGAATGTAAATGGGGCAAATTCAGCGAGGAAAATAATGAAAAGGAGGCGCGTTGTTGGATGCTCCTGATGTACCTAGTGGTCGGTCCAGCGACTGCAGTGGCTCCTCGAAAGACTAATCGAATATCGTCAGCAACGCTCCACTTTAGCGAGGTTAACACACGTGAGATAATTTTAAGCCCAGGGGTGGGTGCATTAGGCGGATTTGTGAAAAAGACAAATTGCATTCAGAAAAACGGAAAACGACGTTGTGGCATGGGTTATCTATTCGCCATACTTTTTTATTTCTTTCTCACGGCGCTGGCGTCGCGTGCTAGAGTTGTTGAAAAATAGGGATTATTTACCAATAGATGGCGGTAAAATGATTTATATTAATAGTGATTGTAATATTTGTTACACAGAACTATTTCCATAAAGTTGAATAAATAAAATATGCATGCATGCATTACAGTTTGAGTGAGTGCATAAAAGAGGGGTTATGCACTTTTCCAAGTTACCAAGCTAAACTTGTCTATCCATCAGAATGCATTAGCTAACCGCTGACAGTGCATTTATTATGCAGCGCATCAAGCAGTCTACACACCATCAATCCTTTGAACAAGATGCGCAGAGCTGACGGAATTTGATATGAGACTTGAGTATGTCAGCATTATTTATCAAAGACGTTATTGCCAAAGATATTTTAACGTGAAATATACGAAATTATTTTCTGCGTTAGTCACATTACCATCTAACGAATAACCAAGATAAATAACTTAAGCAAATATTTGTAAATCTCCCTTTTAGTTACGTCAGTTATTTTTATATCGTAAATGCTTGATCACATTTGTATCCAAATTTAGTGTGAAAACTCGTAAATAAAATAATTTTTCCATGAAGTTTTAACCTTAAAAATCACATCAAATCAAAAAATAGATAAAAAATATGAAGTATACACTCTACGCCTATGTTAAGTCGAGAAAACTTCTTTTCAGCAGGATTCGACAGCACAGCTTTGTGATTAAATCAACAGAAACCATAATCGCAATGCTATTTCTTGAGACCAATTCTTTTTCTGGGCTAGATTATTTTCTGTATCAATAGATTTCGTTATATTAAGAGATTTTGCGAAATTCCAGGTTACATATTGAAACTTTTAGGTACGAATCTATTAGACGATCTTTGCCTTGTTACAGACCTGAGGCTTGATTCTAAGTTTATAATGAGCAAAAGGTTTTATAGCGCATATATAATTATTTTTAGTAATTTACAATAAAAATAAAATAAAATTTATTTAATTATTACACTTCCACATTACTCATTTAAATAAAACAACTTTTTAACGGATATTTGCGCATACTTTTTATTTCATTGTTACGTTTCGATGTTTTGTGTTTAGGATGACTAAAGTAATGGACTCGAATTATCAAGATTAAATATAAAATATGCGCAATAATCCATTAAAAAGTCGTTTTATTCAAACTTGTATTTATTATTATAATACTTAAAGCATTTAATAAATTATTACCCTATTTAATAACGTATATATTTTATAAAACTTGGTGTTTTAATGAATCAATACATTAATTGCACTGTACACTTAATCCAAAATAGTTACTCACTAACCGCACGATTTTAATCAGCTGAATTCTAAATTACTAGTCCCTGAACTCCGTTTGACATTCTGTTCATAAATAATCGCCACGCCTAAACCAATAACAGAAGAACAAATGACAATCAAGTGTCATGTCAATTTCTAAACGAAACACGTTTTAATACAGACCCATTTGTATTTCCATCTTATAAAACCAATATAAAGTTACATATATTGTCTACCTGGCTCTTTTAGTAACCATTAACTTGTACACTGCACAGACCCTGTTTACGTTCCAAGCAGAGTTGTCTACCGGACAAGCACAAACAATACTTCAATCCCTCCCTGAACTAGACATTGGCTAAATCAAAAGAGAGAGCCATTTACCAAGAAATTGAATTGAACACGTTTTAACAAAACACATTGTACCTACTGAATTAATCATAGGAATGACGAGTGTAAGGGCTAATTTATATTACAAATAAGAAAATAAATTACAGAATATGTCTAATAAAACAAGCCATTATAAAGAAAATATATCTTTAAAAAAAATCGTGATGGAAAGTCTATTTCAAATTATGTCTGTAAGCTAGGTCAGAGGCCACAAGAGATTACGGCATTGTTAAATGCTCACCCTTGAAAATATAATAATAAATATATAAATAAAAATCATACTACATTTGCTTTTTATCTATTTTTTAGAAGTTTTGTCACAGCGATTTTGTGATTGACTCTACACGTACATTTACTAAATGATGAAGATGAATCAAAAGATAATTCATACAAAACAAATTATTGTTGAAAAAAAACAACTTATTTTAAGTGCCAAGCGGGACTCAAACCCACATCCTCTCGCTATCCGGGCGAATACTCTTCCGATCGAGCTACCGGGACCTAAACAGAGCCGTCGAATTTTTTTAAGTATTTCTTAAGCTGAGGCCAGCGCCATCACTTGAATTCTAGGTACTATTTACAACATAGAATGTAATACCCACAAGTATCCAACAATCGATAAACAATAAACGGTAATGTATTTATAATATTTTTCGTTATGTTTTTATTTCATTTTTTGCATTCACAATGCAATATTTTTATACGATATGAAATACGCGTGTAAAAAACGCGTATAAAAACATGTTGGAGGCGTAGTTTGTTTTTTACACGCGTATTTCATATCGTATATTTTTCGTTGTTTTAGCATTTTTTTATTATATCATTTTTTCAATTTAAATTATTATAATTTTCTCCTAGAAAAAGCTTGTAATAAATTTTCCGAGCCCTGCCAGACACTTAAGGCAAGTTGAATTTTTTTAAGCAATAATATTAATATTCTATCTATTCTCTATAGAAAGAGATCTCTCGTCGAATTCAACTCGGGTGGGCAGCGTTCGGGAAGCTGCGATACATTTTCGCGTCCAAAATACCTCAGTGCCTTAAGACGAAAGTCTTTAACCAGTGTGTGTTGCCAGTGACGATTTATGGCAGTGAAACGTGGTCGTTCACTATGGGTCTTGTAAGAAGGCTCAAGGTCGCCCAGCGAGCAATGGAGAGAGCTATGCTTGGTGTTTCCCTACGCGATCGAATCAGAAATGAGGAGATCCGTAGAAGAACAAAAACCGCCGACATAGCTCAAAGAATTGCGAAGCTGAAGCGGCAATGGGCAGGACACATAGCAAGGAGAACTGATGGCCGTTGGGGCGGAAAGGTTCTCGAATGGCGACCGCGTGCCGGACGACGCTCAGTGGGTAGGCCCGCTACGAGGTGGACCGACGATCTGGTCAAGGTCGCGGGAAAACGCTGGATGCGGGCAGCACAGGACCGATCGTTGTGGAGATCCTTGGGGGAGGCCTATGTCCAGCAGTGGGCGTCGTACGGCTGATATGATGATGATTATTAATATTTAGCTTTTAAATATATACTTTTACTTTTATATAATACAAAGCTGTTCCTTCTTTATTGATTGTTGGATACGTGTTAAAAGTATTTCAATCGATATTGTAGGTAGTACCTATTACATCGGGAGATGGCCCTGGAATCAACTTAACAAATACTTGAAAAAATCGATAGGTCTCTCAAGGTCTCGATAGCTCAGTTATTTAAATAAAAAAACAATAAAGTTAATTATAAATACGATAGACACACGCGAGGGAGCGATACAGAGTCGCTCAGCTGATAAATAATAAATGAACACATGCGTATTCAACACAAACAATGCCTCTTGTTTACTCTGGCTTTGTTTATCCCGGCATCGGCTTGCGTGCATTTATTACAATTATAATTGGCACTTTGATCGGAAAGCGCAAATTTACTGCATAATCTCTCTGTTACTATAATGACATAAAGTTCAATTTGGCTTATTACATCGATTATTTGGACTAATTTTGTATTTGACACTTGGCAATCAACAGTAAGAGTTAACTGTATTATTCAAAAATTTAATTTAATTAAATCGTGTTTTAGAGTGAGTGAGTCTGTAGTGTTTTGTCGATTTCTTTAGAATTATGATTTGAGTTTAAAAGGAGAAGACAAAACATTCTTATAACTCAAATAGCCAAACTGTTCATATTAACTTTTTATGAAAGACTAGCTTTCGTTCATACGTGGAGTTTGGTCTGTCATTTTAAAGACTTTCGTCTTTATCAATGACTCGTGTCCCTTTCCAGCTAGAAATAATCAAATAAACCACATCAATGCGTCGTTTAAGTATGCAATAATGCATTATTTTTGAACTTTGATTGCTTTTAAAAAGGTTCTAGTGATAAATTATTATAATAGAAAAAAAAAGAAAAAAAATCGACTCGGGTCACAAATGAATTCTCAAGCGGGAAACCGCAACCTTTGGAAATCCGGTCCAATGCTCTCCCAATTGAGCTACAGAGCCTTGTGAACTCCCGCCTGAGAATTCACTTGTGACCAGAGTCGATTTTTTCTAGTATTTTTCTATTATAATAATTTTTCTTATAAGATAGAAGAAAAATGCATAAAATATATAAAAATTATAAGAGTTTATAGTGAGTTAACCATTAAATTCAGATATATACTGTCACATACTTTCTTTAGAAGGGGAATAATTCAGTCATACATGATTCTTGCCTAACTTTAACTGTTTCTCCTAACTTCCATTCCAATTTCCAATATTTTTCAATGATGCTCTGCTAGTATCGTAGCTTAATTAGTTAGTTTTTTTTTAGTATATTCTAAACTATTAATCTTTCCTGATAAATAGAAAATCTAACACAAAAATATTTTTTTAAATCGAACTCTCAACAACAAAAAAACAAACTCTCCAACTTTAAAATATTAGTATAGGTACGATTATTCTGTATTGTGCATAGATGGATGTGTAATTTGAACCTTCTTAGTAGACTTTATGGTTCCTTTCACAATAATATACGTGTCTAATATAATATGTCAGGCGGCCGTAACTCGGTTAAGATGTCAACTATGAATTGAAGCAAGTGGTCAAGCTTAGTTGAGTGAATCTCGTTGATGATTTACAGGCGTGTACTCATTCCTAACATTTTTACTATGGGGGGTAAAAGGAGATATTAATAATGTTTTTATAGCATTAACTTTCTTTAAAAACTGTATTCCACATCATTGGAAACTATCTGATATTCATAGTTAATATCAAAATCTTCGATATTTATGATTGTTTGTAGTTTTAAATTCAGTAATTCAAAAATTTTGGTATTTATTTAATAAGGAATGGAATTCAAATGTAAGAAAACATTAATTAATTTTTAATATTACTTTTTTTAGTTAAGTACGGGTTCGGAGTGTTCGGAACAAAACGATCCAACTATCGTATTTTAATAAGTAGAGAAATTAATAAAGAATAATTGAAATGGTAAATGTTTTATTTTATAATGAACTGTTTGTGATATCTGCTTAAAAACTATCATATACCCTATGTGATTAAATACTTTTCTATATCATCTATATTGATAAATCATTTGAATAGAAAAATAATAGAAAAAAATCAACTCGGCTCACAAGTGAATTCTCAGGCGAGAAATTCAGTCGTGATTCACATGTGAGCTGAGTCGATGTTTTCTAGTATTTTTCTATTAAAATAATTGATCTTATATCATTAAAAAAATGCAAAAAGAAAAAAAAAATCTACATTGATTTTTAAATAAGCTATTCTCGGTACAGATTCGAACTACTTTCAAAATTTATGGACTGCCAGATAAAACAGTAAGGAAGAAAAACCATCCAGGAGGGCTTATCACCATCATCCTATACCCTCTTATTACGTCATAAATACAACTTTACGACTGCTCCGGCAAAATATAACATGATTCTATCGATTTTATAGCTTCATGTACCTATGTAATACATTTATCACAGGAGGTTAAATTTTATTTTGATAAAACTATTTTTTTGTTTGGGATTGACCTCGATTTTACGATCACAAACATAGATAATATAATATGTATTATCATACAATGTCATATACTTATTTGTGTATAAATATGTTATTAAGTACCTTCGTACAAGTTCTGCTTAGTTTGGGACTAATAATTATAATTGGAGCGGAGCGAGCGAAGCGAGCAAAGCTCCCATGGATCAGCTTCAATGGCGCAATGTCATAATTTCAACTTCTTCAACGCCATAACTTCCCGAGTTCTTAACCGATTCTAATATTTTTGTGTGGAATCGAATCAACAGGTTTAGGACCAGATTGTGACGGAGCCCCAATTTTGAAACGCAAAAATTCCCATAGAAACATATTTTTTTTTTCTTTTTTTTGTATTACGCTCCGCTCCAATATATGGTGCTAGCATAGCTTTATGCTTAGCGACTGCATCGCCTAGTTTATTTTGTAAGCTGCCATGGATCATCTTCAATGACACAATGTCTGTTACGCCATAACTTCCCGAGTTCTTAACCTATTTTAATATTTTTTGTGTGGAATCGAATCAACAGGTTTTGGACCAGATTGTGACGGAGCCCCAATTTTGAAATTCGCAAAAATTCCCATCGAAACATTTTTTTTTCTTTTTTTTAGTATTACGCTCCGCTCCAATATATGGTGCCAGCGTAGCTTTATGCTTAGCGACTGCATCGCCTCGTTTATTTTGTGAGCTCCCATGGATCAGCTTCAATGACGCATTGTCTGTTACGCCACAACTTCCCGAGTTCTTAACCCATTTTAATAATTTTTGTGTGGAATCGAATCAACACATTTAGGACCAGATTGCGACGAATTTTGAAATTCAGAAAAACATTGGCTCTATGGGTTTTCCCATTTAAACGAAAAACATGTAATTTTAAAATTTACTAAACATTTTTGTTTTTTTTCGTAAATTTTTTTAAGAATGCTAGTATGGTGCTAGCGAAGCTTTATGCTTAGCGACTGCATTGACCTAGTTTTATTTGTCAAAAAAAACAGATTTACAGCAAAAACATTTATGCACTTAAGAAGAACAAAACAACATGGTAGCATGTTTAAACAGGCAAGTTGTATATTTAGATTATTATTTAATATTTAAAAAAAAACTATTTTAGCATATAATTAACCATCCAAACCAATCAATAGTTGTACAAAATTAAACTGTCCACTTTTAGGCTTGAGGTGGCATTTCTAATGGGTATTGTTTTGATTTAGGCCATTTTAGTTCTAAGGGTGCGTTATAATAGGTGGGTTTTTGGCCAGACTTGACTGATGGTCCCAGTCGGGTGACCGATGACCGTAGGACGTCCATTACACTGTCACACGATACACGTCATTAGATTACGTATCGTGCCGTGGAAACGCCACATTCATTGACAAAATAGGTAACCCTGCGGTTTATCTGTTGGAGCGTGTATGGCACGGTTTTATGCGAAGATTTATTTTATAATAATTACATAATATTAGCTGACCCGGCCACGCGTTGCTCATTTATTATAATTTGCATTTTTTTAAATTAAAATGAATCGTATCCTATGTCCTAAGTTGGAACAAGTCCAGCAAAATGACGAAAAAATTATAATATATACCTATATTCATCACACAAATATCTGCCCCTTCCAGGTTTGAAGGATAGCGACCGTTGAACCAAACGTTCGTCAAACAAATATAAATTGGTACTAATATAGTTTAAAGCAATATTGTTACTAACAAAATAAGCTTAGGGTTCGAGTCCCGCCTAACACCTGAGATAAGTAAATTTTTTTTTTGTGATAATTTCTTTATATAGAAAAATCTAGCAGTAAAATAGAGCTTAAATAAAATAGTTGCATTTTTACATTAAAGTAGCAACCCTAGCCCGGATTGGTGTATTGTGATTGACCGTTAATGGAATGGATTATTAAAAGCATTAGTTGGTCTACGTCTAGGGTTGTCACTTTGTCGATTTCCATACAAATTAATATCAAAAATGGCCTTGTAGTAGGAGTTTTCAAGCTTCCTAATAATTTTCCGGAAAAAACAGCTGAAATGTCTACACATTTATTTATCTGGACAATTTTTCTGACAAATATTGTTTTATGACTCACTGAAACCAATTCTGTATGTCCTTTTATAAGTCAAGAACGGATTGACCAATTTCGATGAAACTTAGTACATAGTACAAACATATGATTGCATAAAGGGATACTAAAATTGCAAATGGTATCCAGAAAAAGGTACTGTTTCCGAGGGATAGAAATATAACTTTTAATAAGTAGTCAACATGTACTCGAGCGAAACCGCGAGAAAAAGCTAGTCAAATATAAATATGAAAATCATCGCGTTTTCAATGTATTTATATTCTTTTAGAGTATTCCGCGATAACACATTTTTTATCGTCATCGTTACGGAGCCTCAAAAATTAAAAATAAATGGCAATGAACCCGTTTTATTTAATATTAATGAAACATTTTTTGGAACATGCGTCGTATTGAATTAATTTTTTTTATATATAGCCGGGCATACTTGACTAACATTCTCATCTATTCATTACTCTAGTATCCGTAGCACAAGCCTTATCAATTACTGTGAATGTAAGAAATATTATATGTAAAAGAAATTATTGTTAAATATGGATCTAAATCTCATCCTATCAATACTACAATTATCTTGGCATAAAATAGAAATTGTTTGTTTATGTGCTTCAAAAAAGTTGCCAACCCTAGGTTCAACACTTCCATACGCTACAGAACTAAACTACATACATCAGTTAAATGTTAATTTCCCGAAGCCTTATTACGTTAAAGCGACGGAATCTGTGGACCGAAACAACCTCAGAGACAGCAAACTGCCAACTGTATGCAACTCGAATATCTGATGCGGTTTCGAGGAATTCTCCCAAAGCAGTCTTGCTTGAGTATATATGCACCTCTGGAAATTCGCTCAGGTGTGCACAGCGATCAAAATGGAATTGAATCCAAGTATTCTTATTATTTGAGAAAGGTTTGGCGCAGCGGTAGTGATATTGCCTTTCGCATCAACGGTCTTGGATTTTAGTCCCGAAATGGGCTGATGTGTATGTGTAAATACGAGCATTTGTACCTGACTATATATTTCTATGAATATTTAATTTCTCTAACCTTTTGATTAGTATGGGAAGTAATTTCTTAAAAATTAAAATTATGCTTTATTTTTTTTTATCAAAATGTGTCCCAAAAATAATAAGCCAGAGTGACAATGGAGGTATATTGGCGTCAGGTCAATCAGATAACATCAACCTGACCTTAATAAATGTTTTCTGGTTTTCGAGATATTGCCACTTTTATGTTTTTTTTTATCTATACCTTTTGGTCCTTTATTCGCCTGGTTTTGGCTAAAAATAACTTTTAACTTGTGTTTTATTCCTGGGTTATCTTTAATAGTGAGACATTCTAGTAATCATTTTATTGAAAACTCGCACGCTGTGCTAAAATATTATTAAATAAAGAGATGAAACTAACGAAGCATACTCTTATTATAAATACTTGCTGTGATGATTTAATCATTGGATTTTGATAAAAAAAGAACTTTACTATGCAAAGAGTAATATGTAGTCATCAATTAAATTGCCTTTGATGGCTTGCAAAATGACATGAAATCAAATTTAGTATTTGCCATACATTGTAAAATTGTAAAATATATTTTATTTGAGGAAATGTGTACACACGGTATTATATCAGTATTTTAATTTAATATTTAATTTTTTAAATACTTATTTACTGACATTTTTAGGTGCATGGATCATTTATCATATTTTCTTACCGATCGCATCGCCTTAAAAGCTTTTTTTATTTACCTGAAACAAAAGCCAATAATTAAAATCCACAAAATCATCAAACAAAATTAAAATGTCATTGCATTTCTACAATTCAAATTAAGTAGACAGAGACAGAATGATTTTATACATAGGTTATCGCAAATCGTATGAGTTCATTAAATACTAGCTGACCTGGTCTCGCGTTCCTATGTTATAAATTAAAATAAAACCTTTCCTAAGTCCTAAGTTGGACAAAATCCAGTTAAACGAAAAAAAGAACATTAAATTCGGTTGAGTAGTTTCGGAGTTTATTGCGGTCAAACACTGTGACAGAAAATTTATAAAAATAGTGTAATATAATTGGCTACCTATTCGTCAGCGCAGGCAGTCGAGACTACTGTGCTTACTGTACTCTATATTTAGCAATCCCCACGTCCCAGAATACTTGAAATGAAAATTTCAGTATTTAAGTGATTCCTATAAGTGCCAACTTCGTTCTGATGATTCTCTTGCTCTATTTAGCTCTACTGTTCTCGTTTTATGTCTCATTCTTTCACATAAAAGTAATCATATGAAAATGATCTTGGCATAATGATGTAATTGTTTTCAAAGCCAGGGTGAATAGGCACCTCCTGGATTAGCTCTTTCCATCGTGAATCCTGTCTTAGCCCCTTGGCTTAATTGGGATCAACAGCGAACTCATTGAAAAAACTGAATATATTTATGGTGGCGCTTAGAACGTTTCGTCGTATGATTTATCATAAAACAGACTTGTTCATGTTCTTCCTTCAGATAATCTCTCAGATATGATTAATCATCTATAACGTTAAATATCTAATAAATCATCGCTCGCCGCACCCATAGTCATCAAACTCGACTTATTAAAGTAACTTCATTGCACTCTTGTCCTGAAGACACAGTGCAATCGATGTCAGTAAAATTATTAAACTTTAGTTATGACAAACGTGCTATGCGAGTATGTACCGAATATCAGAAAGAAAGAAACACCTTTATTGGCTTCGCAAAATAATACATGTTACAACACATAAAATAAAAAACAATAAAAAAAATTACATAAAACACAAAGAGCAAATTTATTTAAACATTACATTACATAGAGCGAGTCCAATATCAGTTTTCTAAACTTAGTTTTTCCGTCAATTTACTGCTTATAGTTTCGTAACCACTCACACTTTTTAAGAATACTTTTTTCGAATACCGAAATAAAAAAAAAATATCCTATCGTTCAGCCGTGAAATAAATGAAAACGTGAAAGTAAGTGCGTTACAATGTTTTGCAGCATCAATAGTATAATAATGTTGTTTAAAGAATCTAAAAATGCGTTAAATCTCAGTGACATATCCTAAAAAAAACAACAATTGAAAATCAGCGTTAGCCCTTAAATGGATACATATCTGGCAGTTGTGCTAATTGTCAATTACTATATTTTCCTTCTTTGAGTTTATTTTCTGTTTTGTTTTTGTTTTTTATCCTATTTTTTTGTTTCAATTTTTATTTCTAGTGTCTATAGACTAGCCCCAATAAGCACTATATGACCTGTGTTATACAATACACAAATAATTAATATTTATACAAATCTATATTAATACCCATGACT
Organism: Calamotropha paludella; assembly: GCA_927399485.1. NCBI lineage: Eukaryota > Metazoa > Arthropoda > Insecta > Lepidoptera > Crambidae > Calamotropha > Calamotropha paludella. The sequence goes on from OV656804.1 coordinate 29,635,464, forward strand.
CAAGTACAAACGCTTGCATTCATCATACTAAAATCTGCCTTTTGCAATCCGGGCGAGTTCTCTTCTAATTATAAATGATATTTATCACAATTTCTGAAATATTTTGTTTACATACTGTTGCCATCTACACTGTGTAGGTATCTGATTTTGCACCGCCATTAAAAGTTTCGATTCAATCTATAGACATGCCACTCCTATCAAAGTCGTAATGGACAAGTTGTAACCAAATTTCTCGAATTTAAAAAGTATTAGAAAGATAACTTAAAAGACCTTTTATTTAAGTAGCTATTTATTGACATTTAATTATTGTGTCCTTCGTGTCAATTAATCGATACTTTTAATAGATGGAACTTTAATGTAAGAATTTTAATTGGGTATTTAAACTCCTTTTTTGTGGGCTTAAATAGATAAGTTTAAAATTTTTCTCTACGTCTTTCTTTTAAGCAACTTAACATGATAACATCAGTTTTAGTTAACCTTTATCTCAAATCCAAGTTTTATAATAAACAATTAAATAGTGATTTCCCTGATCATCGATACGAACAAGCGGAAGCGACTACTACTTTTGAATCCACTCGGTCCTAAATTCGAATCCCGCAAGGGTTAGATATAGTGTGATGATTACAAATATTTGTACTCGAGTCATGGCTATTTATATAGATTTCTATAAACGACCCTGTACCCTTAATCGACGAGCTTGTATAAAAAGGCTGATGAGAGCTGAAGAAGCGAGAAATGTATGACAGGATCGTGGTAAGTGGAAATCTCTGCCTACCCCCGAGGGGAAAAGCGTGTTTGTATGTATGTTCTATAAATATAACTTATTTGTATATCGTATGTATATGTCTATCCGTTAGCCTATTAAAATATTGTGAAGGTAGTAGAAAATACATGACAACCATTATCTCAGTCATCCTGTGATATCGGCTCCTGTAAAGGAATCGAAACGTCAGGATTAAATATAAAATAAAATATGCGCAAACTCCGTAAAAAAGTGTTTCATTTTAATGTGCAATGTGCGCTAAGTGTAAGAACGAAAAATTTAATATTATTTTATTTTTATTGATTGATTTTGATATTATAATTAGTAATAATTTTGTAATAAAAAATACAATTCACCGAAGTGGAACGTTAACTTAAGAACGGTATCAAGCGAAATGATAAAATATTCCATTAAAAGACATCGTAGTTAATGGATTAACTTTACGACTAAAGATGTAAATTTTAATAGAAAACTTTATGTTCGAAGAAACAAATCCTCTAAGAAAATTACTAAGGGCATTATTTCTTTAATTATCTTTCCCGCTTGATGCGCAGTCGCATAAATAATTTAGCTTTCTAAGGCGGAATAGAAACTCATTCTTTTCCGCTATTCGAGTGAATGTTTCGCACTTTTCAACATCTTTCATAATGCGCACAGCTAAGAAGTGGAATTCCCTCCCTGCGGCTGTATTTCCGAGTACTTACAACTCGTTTTCAAAGCCAGGGTGAATAGGCACCTTCTTGGTTAAGTCGTTTCATCGTGGATCCTGTCTTAGCCCCCGGGCTTGATAGAGATCAAAAGCGAACCCATAAAAAAATGTAACCAAAATATGGAAGCTAATAAGCAATAGAATGTCAAGCCACACGAACTTCATTTTAAGAAAATGACGTATAAAGAAGTCATACCACTTAGTTATTAACTTGTTTAAAATATATGTGAAGTCTATTTATATTTTATTGTGACTACAGATGGCGTTACTTTGAATGTCGATCGTGTTATGGAGCTTGATGGCATATTTGCAAGTGATGGATGCGCGATTCCCCATTTTTAATAAAGTTATAGTAACGTCATTTTTTTTTTACTTATTTGCTTTAAGTGACTTGAAAATGATATACATAATGTTAAACTACGGATTTGTCTTTTTGTAGTTTGACACATAATTGCTTATCAGCCTCCATTCCCTTAAATAGTTTTAAATTCATTGGGATTTTTTGTTTTAGAAATTTTATTTCCATAGGATTGTGCCTTCATTGACATTTTTAGGCAAGAATTTAATTTATGAATAATGCAATATTGCCGAGGGAATTTTAAATATTTGAAACACGACGCCATTGGCCAAAAGAGTATGACGCAATATTCTATGACAATGAATACTAAAACACTTAAAAATTGCAGTAGCACAATACTTCTTCAACCTAACCACTTTACATGTTTGTTTGTTGTCAAAGACTATATCACAACTGCACACCAAAATGGCGGGCGTTTAACCGATTCGTTGCTGATGCGTGAAAGTTGCGGTGACTTTTTTTTGCGTGTGGCGTTAGCCACTGAAACCGTGTCATTTTTAAATCAATGATAACTCCTTCAAATCAAGTTTTAGGGAAATCAACCCAGCATAAAACTATCTTCATTTTTCACGTAAATCAAGCTCGTAGCCTTCGTTTCTGTAATTGTATGTAGCAACGAATCAGTTAAAGTGCTCGGTTTAGTTGGCTACTTTTAATCCTTTTTATACTTTATATTACTTTTTTGTTATTAAATATTTTTAACCATTATAAAGTCATGTAAATAATAAAATAAAAATATTTTAAAAACTCATGCATATTCCCTATTAGTCACTAAATTTTAGGGGTGCCTCATACTTAGAACTGAAACTCAATTTTTTTTTCATAAATCCCATACGTGTGCGGTTTCTATGGATAGGTCTTCAAAAATGACATCGAGGTTTGTAATATATTTTGTTTCTAAACTGAATAGTTTTTGTGAGAGACACTTCCAAAGTGGTAAAATGTGCCCCCCCCCCCCCCCCCCGTAACTGCAAAAATAAAAGAATGATAAAACTAAAAAAATATATCATATACATTACCATGCAAACTTCCACCGTAAGTTGGTTTAAACGAGATCTAGTAAGTAGTTTTTTTAATACGTTATAAATCGTAAACCGCAATTTACCTTTCATTCAATCAACTCAAATATAAAAAAAAAATCATAAACATAAACCTTATGCATAACCGTGAACCGTTATTTTTTACTTAACTAAAAGTTTATACGGTACCCTCCGTGCGCGAGTCCGACTCGCACTTGGCCGGTTTTTATTTTTAATAAATGTTGTCCTTTAAAAAAGTTTTTACTTTCAAAGAACGACCCTCTATCATTTCCTTTACAAACCTGTATATCTGTTTCAAACATCCCAAACAACCTGTTTTGCCTTAAATCAGCCAGGGAACTCTTAACGCCTAACAAATAAAGTCTCTTTTCAAATTTGTTACGCTCCAAAGAAATCTTGTAAAGCGATAAAAGAAAAAAAAATTTAGGTGTCTCGCAAAGAAAAGATCCATTCAGCCGTTTGGAAAACTTGAAAAAAGTAACAATAAAAACGTTTTTCCTTTGACTTCGCAGTCGGTGATTCTTCACTTTGACCCCCATCACTTCGATAAATCACGCCGTATTGCTTTTATAACATTAATGTAGGGTTGTCATCCATATAATGGCATTAAAATTAGATGTGATTTTCTTGGAAACGTGCTCAAGAAAAAATTTGATTTTTAACTCTATACGGCACGTTTTATGCTTTGAATAAGTATGTCAACGAAATGACACGAAAGTAATTTTGAAATGTAAATAAATTTACTCAAATAAGTTGTTTTGACGTCTTCACAGGATAAAGGAGTCGAAACATCAGGATAAAATATAAAAGAAACGAAATTAAAAGCGTCATTTTATTCAAAAGTATTTCAATATTAAAAATCCCATATTTTAAACGATTAAAATACAGTTGCTATGACGTAGTCTGCAGCTGTAGGTATAAAACCAACAAAGTTAAAATCAACAAAGTTTGCCGGCGAAAAGTTATTTTATTTAGGACTTTATTTCATATACATATAAGTCTTGAAAGCCACGACAGCTGCTAAGACACAAATCGACCCGATAAATGCGGTATTTAGTCCTGTCCTAAAGTGAAATTTTGTCAAGTACTTCAATAAGTATTAACTTCAGGAATTATTTGTTCTTTTGACACTTTGTTGTTTTTGTTTGAGGACATTACAAAATATATAATAGGAGGAACAATTTTATTTTGTTTGTGCATGTGTGTAAATGTGCTTGTGGGTGAGTCTCTCCCTATATCTGTGTGTGTGAATTGTCTGTAATTGTATTCATAAATCCTCAAAGAAGGTGACAACTTATATAAACTAGCTGACCCGGCTGCGCGACACTGTGGCTCAGTTATTATAATTTTCATAATTGTATTGGTTATGAATTAAAGTAAGAGATAGGTCTTACTTTAATTCATAACATTTAATTTAATTCTATGTCCTTAATTGAAACAAATCGAGCAAAATGAAAAAAAAATCATCAAAATAACCGATTTTGTAGTTACGGAGTTCATCGCAGTCAGACACTGTGACAGAAACTTTTCATAAATATATATATAAATATAATTTAATAGAAAGTATGAAATTCTTACATTAAAATTCAGTCCTAAATCAACGATGTCTGTGCTAAGCAAAGAGTCTAAACTCTCCATACTAAATGTGTTCATATGATCGAATTTACTTTTAAAATGGACGCCCAGTCTTTTCAAGCACTTACCTAAATAAATACATTCAATTTAAATGTAATCTCTACATTGTTTACCGTCTCCTTAATACAAAAGTGTTGAAACGATTCTAACTACCTTTATAAGAAAAGTGTGAATATTTGGACACTAGATTTTTCCAGACTCGTTCTTTGAAGCACGTATAACAACCGAATGAACGTCCAACGTGTCGATTTAACTCGCTTTTCCCAGTCCAGCAGACAAGGAGCTCCTTCAAATATAAATAAATAAATTCAGGACAACTCACAACCTAAAACTAAGCGGTTCCGGAATACAAAATTGGAACCAAAACGCGTAGTGCGACTCTTTGGTATGTAAACCACATAACATGGGGACGGTACTTGTACTATGTATACTAAATAATGTATAGAATACATAAACAAGTATATAACGACTCGAGAACAAATGCTTATGTTCATCACACAAACACCTACCGGGATTCAAACCCGGGGCCTTTAGCGCAGAAGGTAGGATCGCTACCGTTGCTCTTGGCAATTTAAGGGCTATTGTTTATAAAATAATATAAATCAAATCAGTTGATTTTATTTTGCCATTTATTTAGTCTTTTATTAGTAAAGGTAGTAGAAAATTCACGACGACCATTGCCTTAGTCATCCTGTAATCACGGCTCCTGTAAAGGATTCGAAACGCCATAAATATAAATTATGCGTAAAAACCCTTAAAAAAGTTGTTTCATTTAATTTTTTCAATCTTTAATAACAAAAAATATAATTATGTTAATAAAATAGTAGGTATTACTTTAATAATTATCTGTCCTACATATTCAACGATAAATATACGTGCAAAAATACATCTAGAAATACTAGAAATATCACACTGGTTTATAAGTCTTCTAACAAACAAAGCTCCTTTCATTCATGTGAATTACAAAATTCCATTCACACTGTGGTTCCTTTCAAAGAACACTTAACTTTCATTAATTTTCAAGCGAGCACTGGTTTAATTTTGTTTAGAGCATGCAACGCGACTGAGTTGCAATAGTCTCTGTGCATCGTTCGGAATTTTGTTTTACACTTTAAACAAGATTTAGCGAGCTTTTGCTTGAGTTCAGAAAGCTTTGTGTGACCTTAACCAAAGTGGATTTCATTGTAGATCTTTAGCTGTGCAATTGTCTGAGAATCGTAGCCGCTAAGATTTATGAGATCTATTGTGAACGGTAGCGATCTTGCCTTCAACACCGACGTCCGTGCGTTTGAGTTCCGAAAGAGTCATGGGTATTTATTACATATTTATGTGTCTTATGTGTATGTCTATCCATTACCCTAGTATCTATAACACAAGCCTTACTTTGGACTAAGACAAGGTAAGGACAAGGTAAGTTGGTGTCAATGTACGAAATATTATTATTATTATTATTACTTACTTAACTATCGAATTAAACTTATATTGTTATGATAAAGTAAATTGAAGCTCTAATCTACAGCAAGTATATTTCCTAAGAACGAATGTGCTTAAGAATATCTAATGAAATTAAACTAAAAATTTAAAAAAGCCCTCAAATCAAAAACGACTAAATTTATTTTAATAAAACAATTCTAATAACTACCGCTAGACAACCTGCTTTTAAATAAATAAAACCGCATCCAAATCAGTTCACCCTTTTAAGAGCTACGGTGTTACAAACAGACACACATAACAGTCGAACTTATAGCACCCCACTTTTTTTTAAAAAGAGCGTAGAGATGTTATTATATCAGTAAAAAGTGTAAACTAAAATACTATGTATAGTACAAATTATTATAATAGAAAAATACTAGCAAAAATCGACTCGGGTCACGAGTGAATTCTCAGGCGGGAAACGAATCCGCAACCTTTGGAAATCCAGTCCAATGCTCTCCCAATTGAATTCACTTGTGACCCGAGTCGATTTTTTCTAGTATTTTTCTATTATAATAATTTATCTTATAAGGTCGCATTGAAAATGCATAAAATATATAAAAATTATAAAACTATATTTGGTACAGTTTATTTTTTATGTACTTTCAGTTACAGAAATAAATAAGAAATTATTGAATTTCTATTATTATTTCAATTTTTGCAAGTGCAATGGAGGCTGAACATAGCTGAACATAGCTGAATAGAAAAATCTACCTATGTTTAAAATGATTTATGATGACGATCGTTTGGTGCAACGGTAGCGATCCTGCCTTTCGCACCGATGGTCCTGGGTTCGAATCCCGGTAGGGGCAGATATTTGTATGATGAATACGAGTATTTGTACCTGAGTCATGGGTGTTTATATATATTTCTATAAATATTACATATCTATGTATCATATATGTATGTCTATCCGTTACCCTAGTATCCATAACACAAGCCTTACTGTGCTTACTTTGGGCTAGGCTAATTGGTGTGAATGTAAGAAATATTTATTATTATTATTATTATTATTATTATTAAAAATCTGTGATATAGAACTTACTTAATAGACAAGAAGTTAGTGTAGTCAACAAGTGCCTTTTTGGTAAACATTTTTCAGCAGTCTCTGTAAAATTATGATCGAGGTGTCATTCGATTCGGAATGGCATCTAGGTGATTTTTGAAAAAAAAAGAAGTTTCGCACACAAAAATTGCAAAAGTTATTAACAATTTTTTTCCTATTCAACTTACTGTCACAAAAACAGACATGATTTTGTTTTTGTTTAATTTTTTTTAATATACGGTCTCTAATTTCATCATTCTTATGTGGTTTTTCATCTTTAAAATTATTATAATTTATAAACTAATGGAGATACGATGAAAATACTTAAGACTTATTAATTCTCCATATTATTTACTATTTTTATTTAATTTGAAATATCTTTATTTGTTTTTGAGATATTTGCAAAAAACGAAACCCCCTTCTTCTAGTTAATTGTTAATAACTTTTGCAATTTTTGTTTGCGGAACTTCATTTTTTTATTAAATCATCTAGATACTATTCCGAATCGAATGACACCTCGATCATAATTTTCGGAGACTGCTGAAAAAGTTGACCAAAAGACACTTGTTGACTAGACTAAGTATCTCATGTCCAACTGCAAATCCATATAGATAGACTAATAAAATAATAATCTGAAGAAAAACATCACTAAGACTACCCGAATCACCCCTATGTTTATTCCTCGATTTTCCGTAGTTTTTGATTTATGCAACTTTTTCAGATTTTCAGCTCCTACCCAGAGAGTACGAGACTTGTATCAACAGAGCGGATGTGAAAACCTTTCTTAAAGTTTGATATAAAAATAAACTTTCTCTTCCAAATATGAAAGTTAAACTCCTAGAACGGACACTAGAGCTTCGTTATGCATTCAAACATTTCAACCAGTACTTCATGTCTACGCAGAAATTCATATTTCAGACTTAGTTCTTACACTTTTTATCACAACATTTGAATAAAACCACTTTCATCTATCAGGATAATTACGCGTTTTAATAAAATTATACAATTGTATTATAAAACAATTTTATTTGTATAAACTAGCGGCCCGTCCCGGCTTCCCACGGGTGGACAAAATTCTTTTTTTTTTATATTATTAAATATTTTTCCGTTAGCGCCATCTAGCGTCCGGTAGACGAACTACTTGCGGTTAACGCGTTGCTATGGTAACGTTATTGATACAATGGAAAAAGAGAGGGAAAAAGAGCGGACAGACAAACACACAAACCACTGTGATCTTAGATTATAGATTTAACAATTAGGAACGTGCCCTATTAAATATTTGAAGATATTAGCACATGTATAAAGACCTTAGCCATGCTGTGATCAAGGTTCCTGTAAATGAGTCGAAACGTCAGTATTAAATATAAAATAATTAAACGCGTCATAAATCCGGTAAGTGTATTTATTTTATTTTTTAACATTTGCAATGTCATATTTCTTTAAGACTTAAAATACGCCTATAACAACAGCCACATGTCCGACTCCCTCAAATAGCATTTAAAACCACGACCTTTCGCTATCCGGGCGAGTGATTCGATCGTTGGGCTACCAAGACGGTGGTAGACGCGTCGAAATTAAGAGTGTTTAAGTTTATTTGTCTCTTTGTATGTAAAAAAAATGTTCATTTATACCAAATTTATTTATGCTCAGGAGCTACATGTGCTCATACAACCATCTCCCTTTTTCCATCGGACATCCAGTCGCACTACGGGCTACCACCCTTTCTTGGTTGCTATCCCTACCTGTCGCACCAAGCGCTTCTCAACATCTTTCATAATGAGCACAGCAAAGAAGTGGAACTTCCTACCTGCGTCTGTATTTCCGAGTACTTATAACCCGTCCGTTTTCAAAGCCAGGTAGAATAGGCATCTTCTGGGTAAGCTCGTTCCATCGTGGATTCTGTCTTAGCCTCCGAGCTTGATTAGGATATACAGCGAACCCATTTAGAATTAAAAAAAACCTTTAAGTAAATAGTTCAACTAATTTCGTATACAAGAACTATTATTGGGCCTAAACTAGCCACCGGGTCTATAAACGTGCCGTAAAACCTTTTAATATTCCTTGGAGCGCAAACATTAAACTGACAAAGGTTATCGTAGAATGCCTCCGCGGAATGGTGCTCTCGTTTCCTTCATTAAGAGAGGGACGCAGTTACCGTCACTATTTATCCGCTTAATGTCCTGATAGCCAGCGAGAAAGCTTAACGTGGCCACTCGTCTAGACCTTTTGCGAAATTTCAGTAGTATAATAATCTCTTGAAGCTTTACAAGAACGGCGTTCAGGATAAACTGGTCAGCTTTAAACGTCTGTTGACACTATTTAACGTATTATTGTGACACCGTAGCTGCGTAAATTAATGACGATCAGTCTGATATTGGTAAGACTTTTTGCTGACTTTATTGCTAAAAAAATTTAAATACCTACCTACTGTCTAAGAAAGATTTTGGAAAAAATGTGATTTTTGTAATTTAACTTACAAAGTGGTGGATCAGTATTTTAATATCTATATATTAAAAATAATATAATGACCAATGGTGGACTTATTCCTAAAAGAGATCTCTTCCAGCTAGGAAAGGATATACCCTAAAGGATGTTTTAAAAGATAAATCAGTTGTGAAATTAAACATTTTTACGTTTGTTTGCGTGCTTTCTAAAGAATAAAGAATAAATAAAGAGCCAGCATCATAGGATGACTAAAAAAAAGGTCCGTATAAAGTATTTTATTTCATTTAACAACCGTTTGGTGTCGGTCTAACCTTTCGCACCGATGGTCCTGGGTACGAGTCCTGGCAGGGGCGGATGTTTGTGTGATGAATACGAGCATTTGTACTTGAGTCATGGTATTAATAATTCCTATGAATATGTCTATCCGTTACGTCTACATCCATAACGCAAGCTTACTTTAAGGCTAGGTTAATTGGTGTGAATGCAAAAAATATGATAATTAAGTGTAAGGGTGATTTTTAGATTTTTTTTTTTAATTTCCATCGACGAGTTTGTCAAAAATTTTAGTAGCTCAATTAGAAGAGTACTCCCCCGGATAGCGAGGGTATTCGGATCTGACCTGCCAGATACCTGACACGATTTAAAATTTTACCTAATAATAGTTAGTTAAGATATAAAAACTTGTAGTTAAATGCTAACATACCAATAACTATAATAGTGTTAACAAAGTTAATTACAAAACAACAAAGTATCTTTTAGACGGCCACTCTGAATTCTCTGTCATCGCCATCTGGGGAAATGATAAACAAAAAAGCTCTGAATTTAATAACGCCGGTAACCGGGCAGCATTAACTCACGGCGGAACGCGGCGCATTATGTTGGACTGAGTGCGGATGCACCCGAATTGCAGCACGTGTGAATATCTGCTTCCTGGAACTCAACGGCTGGCGACGACAAAATATTTGAGCGCTTTACAATTTAAAATTACATTTTTTAAGTGAAGGTTATCATTTGTTGCACTGAAAACCAAATTATTTATACACTGGTCACACTGAAAGTTTTCCGGAACTGGCCACTTACATAAACAATTTTAAAAAGTAATTACAACATTTGAAAATGGAACACTTTGTTTATTAAAAACAGTTAATTACATCTTTATGGACCTAATTTAAAAATCTTCGAAGTACCTATGGCTTAAACATTTTTAAGTGTAACTTAACAGCTTAGCACAGGCTTGTTCGGCCTTAAATTGCTTTTGGCGATAAAGTACCATGCAAGACGACTACTTATAGTCTGTTGGTTGGATATTTTGAAGGACTAAAGTACGGTTGTGTGACGTATTTCCTGATGATACCAGTCCACCGGTCATCACCACAACATCATGCTATGCACTTTACGAGTATGATCGGAACAGAGAGGCATGTGGCCATAAATGACATTCTGCTTCTGATCTTAATAGTGATTGCTTCATGACCATTTGTTTGCTGCTATTGTGGCTAATCATCCAAGTCCATGCCAAATACCAGCCCCTTAAGTTCAAAATTAGCTTTAGTTCACTTTGGTCTTTTTGTAATGGCTGTAAAAATATACAATAAAATACCCGAGCATATTAAAACAGAAAATGACATAAATAAAATTAAATACCTATTAAAGGAATATTTGTTATTACAAAATTTTTTTCGTTGCAAGAGCTACTAAATAATTTTCACTGTACATAAGTTCTGGTGGAGCAATCGTTTTGTTCTATTAAATAATATTATTTTTAATTTTTTTTTACAGTTTGACATGTTCCATAATTTAAAAATGTATACCTTTATTTGAAATATTATAATAGTATAGTCATTTTTTTTAATTCGATTTTTGTTTTAGAATTTAAAATGATTTTGTCTCATTATTGTATATTTTTTAACACGCTTTTATTAGCTTCACTTGTAACTATGTAAGAAAATCTTGGAATCTTAATTTGATCCACTTTTCGATCTTTGATTAGGATGAAATTTTGCACACGCTCTGAGTTCTGATGACAATACATGACTAGCTAAGAAACGTCATTACAAATCAAATATGGCGGCCTCCCCAAGATGGCAAACTGGCTGTTTTTTTTTTCATCATTAAAGCGTGTTTTTTAGTTTTTGAACTAGATTTTTTTTAAATTATGTATATTGCGGTGCTCATGTCCTGGTACAGAAAATTAATTGAACATGTTTTCTTTCAGCACATGGATGCAATCAATTATTTTGACTTTGACTTTAAGTTATAGACGAACTCCGTAAAAATACTGTAAAAGCCCTATTATTTTATAACAGGCAAACTAATTTTTGAAGGTGAAATAAAGTTGAAATTTCGAGCCATTTTTATGTTGTCTAATATTAGAATCAATAACGCGGTTAGCCGTAAGAGGCTGATAAAAATAGAAAGATATGTTTCCGAGGTCACCACAGAGAAATGGCAAATGTTCTCGTAGCGTATTCGTATAAAAAATGTACTTACGCAAACAGAGATAACTTTGAAAAGTTATAAAATTATTTATGACAATTTATTGAAATTTGATCTCTATTTATTCCAAGAAAAAAAGCACGAGTAATGCGTAACTTCCGAAATCTGTAATTTTAATTAATTTTGAATGTCACTTATTAGGATCAAATCCAAGAATACCTTGATTGTAAAAATCTGCCAAATAGAAAATTATAAATACATGCTGGCACCCAAAACGCGCACAAATCATAACCCTCTTAGGTAATTAGATAAAAATGGTGACTTGCTATGCTTTTTCCTCTGACCTTTGCTGTTCTAGTAATAGAATAAATATTTATATCGTCCTATTAAAATTTCGTAAAGTCTCTTCCCTGAAAAAAAACAAAAGAGCTAACACGCCAAAACACTCCATTACGGTAACGTGAACGTTTTGTTTCCCATTCAAGACCACATTTTTAGGATTACGTTCACAAATTTAAATGTAATGTTAGATTTTCGAATAAATTAACTTGTTTTATTTGAGGCTTATAATAATTTCATAAAACAGCAGTAATATATGATTGTGAAGCTCCTGCGGCGCCGCGGTTCCCCCGAGGCGGTCGCTTAGATGAAGACTATACAGCCTTTCTAGGCTATGGCACTTTTTCGATGGTGTTTTGTACCAGTCTGACATGACTTAGAAGCCGGGCCGGAGTATCCACAGAGGATTCACCACCTCTCTCCCCCGCTTCCGGAGGGTACCTACTCAAGTTGCCACGGGCGCAAGAAAAAAAATCTGTCAACCTTGATATATTCTGCACAGAGCAGTGTAAAATCAATTCTCTTTAACATTGTCACGTTCTAGCCCCAATGTGCTGTAACCAGGTTGTTATAGTTTTAGTATAATTTTGTCCTCAGTTGGATTCCATTTTATTCCCTTAGAATTTTTTATGCAGCGAGAGAATCGTGCGTCGAATTTTAACAAGATAACATTTCTGGTAGTTGCCTTACAGAAATGAGTACTAAAAGACTATGATGCTATGAATGCAAATTGAAATTGTGGTCTAAAGATTTCAATTTATCTTAATAATGAGTCTAATGTTTCCCACAATCTTCATATCTTTTGATGTATCAATATTGGAATTCATCATATGTGTTTTTCAGCCAGCAATGCCTGAATATTTAATACCATCAAACAATGTGGTTTGCTATCATTGCATCAACCTTATGAATTTGTTATATATCCATAGCATATCATCATACAGTGTCTACCAAAAAAACAATAGCAATAAACAAACGCTTTGTGTTAAATGAAACCATATTCCTGAACATATCAAACGCAGAACTAAAAACTAAAGTCTTAACAAAACTGTAGCGAAGTATCAGATATTTATTTTCTCTGCTCGACTTCCATAAAACATCAATACAGCATTGCCGAATTCGACGTTCGTATCCCAGATAACTTTTCAGCATTCCGATCACGCGTGCCCGGGCGTTTAGGCCTCACAACTACTCCATCGGGATTCGGCTGGCTAACGAACTTTCCACTTTTGACTAGTGTTGCTGATATATCGCTTGCTATTGTATATTTTATATTATCTATAAATATTTCAATTAAATTTTTGATATTAATAAAAACTCAATGTATAGAAGTTCAACTTTTACAGCTCTCAAATGTGTATCGTAAATATAAAAATTTACGGCTTCATAAACTTCGTTGTTTTTATCTTTATCCTCTTTTTTATAATGAGTTTGGTGGCATCGATTTGAATGTGAATGTATTGAGTTACCGAAAAACCAACGTATCTTTATTATTTATCACACCAATTCAATGGTGATTGGGAGTTCCCTAGTCCTTTAACAACTGGTCGCTGGTTTGATGTTTTCCTTTCATTGTTTGTTTTGGCAGTTTAATTGTTGACTAAATTCATATTATAATTTATGAATATCGCAAAATCATTTTTCTATGCTGTCATGGTAATCTAATCCCATGAATAACTACTCGAACATTCCCTATGTCTTACTCTAAGGCATCTTGAAGTCACTATGACTTGTGTCTTATTTGATGTGACTGTCATGTGTCCCTATTGTAAATGATGATGATGATATTATGATCATATTATGAATACCCACCAGTAATCATACTTGAGCCGTGCATACAAACCATACAAATGTTGGTATACCGCTCATTCCTGTATTTGTAGGTGCAATTTTATAACGAGGGGTTCCTTTCTTTTGACATGACGGTATTCCGCTCAATTTTAAAAAGTCTCATTTAACTAAAACACTTCGCCTTTTACCTGTTATTACAAGTATCTTATGTTTCCTATAATGAGTCTATAGGTTTTCATAAGGTAGTTTTATTTCGTCTCTTATACATGTAAACCTAATAAAAATATTTGAAATAGGATATTTGATGATACATTTTACAATTTAATTGACCAACTAATCCTGATTCTCCATTGTGTCTGGTTTTTCTGATAAATGTGTGGTAAAGAACATCTATGACGTAATTACTTCAAACTTAGCAACTTTTTGTCTGCCTAAAAGAATTTGAAAAAACCATATGAACAAAGTCTTCCGGGAGCTCTACAATATTTTACATTGTAACCAATGATCGTTAGCTACATCACTATCCCCTGCATTGCTAGTATTTCAGCTGAGAATCGATTGCGTGATAGGTCTACGTATTGGCGAGTTAATTTAGGTGCTGAGAGGGATCCGGAAGCTAGTTTGTGAAAGCGAAAGGAGATAACGATATAAATATCACTATTTTGGGGTATACGTTTTGATAATAGCCTGTCTATTTTTTATTTACCTTTGAAGCTTGAACTTTATATAAAAGATTAAAGGAAAGAGTAAAATAAAGCATCTCTTACGCGATGTTAAGCTGAGCGCTTTGTTGAGATTAGTTTGACATATGATCTCCATTCTACAACGCCTTAGGATATTTTTTTTTTGTTTTCTTGTGTACAATGTATAACGTAGTTTAATGAGTTGTAAAGGGGATTCTTCCATATCTTTTCTAATTTTTATGGCTCCGATAAATCGGTGCAGTTGTGCGTCATCACGACGCACTGAAAAAAAAGTTTTTTTGGGGATGCTTGTTATGGGCAGATATATCGGTCTACCCTACGTTGCAGTCTTTTATTTCTCTTGATACTGGTACCGCATTATGTAAACTCACTATTCACTCAGAGCGCGTAAAGACACTTTTTTGTGTAATGTTGTTCTTCCAACAATGAACTTCTGAATTACAGACATAGGACGATTTAAATTCTTCTTCACGATTAAATTTTTTATGTTCGGTAATTTCAATTGCTTTAATGACCATTCTTGGTATGAAGTGGCGTTCTGTTCTCAGGTGCTGGTTATCTGAGTGTTATGAAACTGGATCTAGTGATTTGAGCCCGAGTTTTGCGTATCGTTGTTTTTATTCACACTCGCTTTATATGGCTGATGTTTAAACTACCACAAATGTATGTGATCCTAAAGACATTTATTCAAAGGTAAACTATTGTTATAATTACATAAAAATTGATAGATATTTTCGTTAGTTTCAAAAATATTCTTAATTTTTGTATTAATAATTACAAATTTAAAAAAAAAAAAAATGAAGAATGATTTAAAATTTATCTAATGTAACTTCGGCCCGAGAGATGGCGCGGCAGTCGTTTCCAAGCAGTGACAGTGTTCGAACGAATGCAAGCTTCCGATATTACTATTAATTTTCCTCTTTAATGTACGCCCAGGAGGTAAAAGAAATAAAAGCAAAGCCTGAGAAGTATACTATCTTTCATTTCAGCAGTAAGTAAAGTTCACACTATCTTACTATCGCCGTAGATGCTGCTATACCTTTTCAATGGTGTCGAGATAGTTTTCATTGCGTACCTTTTTTGAGACCTTATCTCTTTCCTTTTGCTTACGGAAAAATACTGGCTGTTTATCCACCTCATGTCCCTAAATCTGACGCTTTATGGTGTGTTTAGGTGAAAGCTTTCCTGTGTATCCATTACCATAAAAAAGTATAATAATAATCCTGTTTTAATTAATACTAATGTTATTTTATTGGTTAAAGTAGTAACATTAAGACAACAATATGACCAGCTAGGTAATGCCTTCATTTGCAGAGAACAGCGCTATCCACCGCGTAGGTAAGTCGGGTAATTATCTACAGTTGTGTAAGATTATAACCCATTCTTGTTTTTCTTCGCAACGGTTATGAATACTGGTAACAAACGCTAATGTTAATACAGCTGTAAAATAATGAGGAACGTATTTTTAGAAGAACTTTGATATGGTTTTGTAACCAATCATGAGATGATCAAACTTTGCGAAAGCTGCTCCGCAAACGTTTAGAACGGGGAGAGCATGATGATTCTGCAAAGTTTTGCTAAATCACGTATATATCGGAGAAGGCTAATATTCACTCTCTAATTACACAAATAATAAAAAAATTCAGATAAAATAATTTCTGAGAGATTACGAATATAAATTCTCAGACATAGGACATTCGTTTTTATTAATAATTTCTTCTTCTAAGGCAGAAAAGGATAAAATTATAATAAGTAAAAAAAACAATTTTGATTGGGGCTTCAATTTTTCGTAACGAAGAGTAGTAATTTTAACTTGGTATATACCATATGTCGCTGTGACTCAGTTATTATAATTTGCATAAAAATATTTTTTTTGTTAGGAATTAAAATGAAACTTATCCTATGTCCTAAGATGAAGCAAATCCAGCAAAAAAAAAAAAAACATCCAAATCGTTTGAGTTTTCGGAGTTCAATGCGTTCCAACATTGTGATACGGATTTTTATACATATAGATCATGGAGGTAAATTTTGTATGTTTGTTTTTAAGCAATCTCTGAAACTCCTATACCGACAATACTATTTAAAATTTCTTTACCATTAGAAATCTACATTATTCCTAAGAGACATGCTATATGAGATTATGATTATATACGTTCGACGTGTAAAGAATTGGGCACGTGTTAGCTTAACTGAAATAAGTTGTTCGAGGTAGCTTCAAAGCAAAGAACCAATAAAGTTGATATACTAAAAAGCACGCACTAAGCGTTTACTTCCGATTTTTATCACCCATACCGCTACAGAGTGGAACTCCTTGACTGAGTCTATTTCCTGACACATACAATTAAGGGGTCTTTAACTTACGAGTGAATCTTTTAGGCAAGCGCGTTACATTCTAGGTCGCATCATCGCTTACCATCAGCGATGATGATTTAACAGACCCAGATCTTTTTCCAAATCTGTATCACTTTAGTTATAAGAATGCTAAGAGACCATGACAGTTGCATTAGTAAGTTTATCCCGATCCCAAGATGAATGCATCGTTGATCTGTGCAGTTGACCCGGCCACGCGTTTCTGTGGCTCAGGTATAATATGTTAAACGATATATAACCTAAAGCAATCCTCGATAAATGGGCTATCTAATACTGAAATAATTTTTCAAATCGAAACAGCTGTTCCTATGATTAGCGCGTTCAAACAAACAAACTCTTCAGCTTTATAATATTATATATACCTAGTATAGATTTTAACTTTGTAAATCAGTAAGTTTATAATCTCGATTTTGAATTCTATGTTAGCTTGCTAACTATTGCATATCAAGGAAGCTTTTAAGGCAGCACTTTGAAATGTGTCTAATAAAATTATGTATAAGTGATAGTCTTTTGGTTGTTGGTCTTACGTTTAAAAACCATTTAAATATCTCAACGCTTTTTAATTTAAACAGCATATGGTGTGAAGTATTCCCCAGTTGATTAATGATAACAGCCTGATGATTACCACTGAGCACCGTGCAATCAAAATCAGCACTCTGTACCGAACCGATTTTATCGAGTGCACTATTAATTGAACGCGTTAAAGAGCGCTTCAATCGATGGTATCACCGATTAATTTATACCAAATGAGATGCTGCAGAATTAATTGCTCTGAAATCGTTTGCTTAATTGAGATCTACTTTAATTTGGGTCACATATCGATATAAACTACTCATCATGTACGGACTCTACCTAATCAAGGTTAGAGTTTGTCCATGGTCCTTCGAGCCGGATGACGACCGTTTGGTGCAACGGTAGCTATCCTGCCTTACGCGCCTATGGTCCTGGGTACGACTCCTGGAAGGGGCAGAAGAATGTGTGATGATTACGAGCATTTGTACTTGAGGCATGGTGACTTATATATATTTCTATGAATGTCACATATCTGTGTATCAAATATTGATATTTATCCGTTAGCCTCGTATCCATAACACAAGCCTTACAGTGCTTACTTTGGGCTAGATAGATTGGTGTGAATGTAAGAAATATTATTATGTACCTATGGTTATGCTGGTAGCTAAGTTGAAACATCCATTATTGCATATTAAGATTATAAATACTAAAGTTAGTTTGTTTGTTTGTAACATCTTTAAGGTTTAACTACTGAACCGATTATCATGAAATAATGCATACAGTTTGTCAGGAGTATAGAACAGAATATAGGGTACCTCTCATCCAGAAAAAGTACTATTCGCAAGAGATAGAAATATATCTTTTAATCGGTAGTATACGTTAACGCGAGCGAAGCCACAAGCAAAGGCAAATAAATAAATATTCTTATATAGTATAATAGAAAGTTGACCGAAATTATGAGTAGCCGTATTTACACGCAATCCGAACAGGCAAACTATCAAAAAACAATCTGTAAAAAGGTTCAGCCCATCGCATAGGACAGGCGAATGATTGAAAATATAATAAAAAAAATTACATTGTATGTATTAAAAGAGGGTCACGTCCTATTTCTATTCCAATAAGAACTATAAAACAGGTATAGCCTTCGCCGATCGCAAGATACGTGCTCTGCGTTCGAGCCGAGCTGCAAATAGTTCCTCTAGAACCTACATGATACGTAGAAAATAGGCTTCATTTGCTTTGCTCGGAAATAAAAAATATATATTATATTCTATACACTACCAACTTAACAATAGAGGCGAAAATTGCTTGAATGGAAGCATTAAAGCAAAGAGAAGGTCACGTTCCAAGACGTCATTAGTGTATAACCTAAGTTCTTGGTAAAATACAAGAGTAATTATGAACTAGTTATAGCACAGGACGGATTGGTGTGGGAAAAACAGTAACAATTAACATCAGCTATCGATTTTTTGAGTAAACACATATATGTTTGATACACCTAATGAAAACTCCTTACTACAATTTAGCTATTCAATATTTATTTCAAACTAGATGGCGCTGTAGCACGTAGAAACACGCTATCGTATTATTTTTGCGGGAGTACGTAAGGGCTTTGCAATGTTAGGATAGGGCATGCGCTAGTTAGTAACTAGTGCGGCGCTGCGCCGCCGAGGGTTCTCCGAGGCGGTCGCTTAGATTAAACCTTAACAGCCTCATCGGCTAAAGGTACTTGCTACCTACGTAGGTAGGGGGTGGTGTTTAGCCAGTCTAGCCTGACATAACAACTTGTGGCTTAGCCATAGAAGGATTCACCACGTTAAAAAAAAAAATTAGGATAGCGAGACAATATGGTAACAAACACACACACACAATCAAAGTATTGTCATAATATAATTAGGATAAAAACAACCAGAAATCTAAATGAATGTTTAGAATCAAGCATTTGACCATAATCTAAATATATAAAAATCCCACATCGCAGTGTTGACGATGAACTCCAAAACTACTCAACCGATTTTGATGTTTTTTGTTTGTTCTGCTAGACTTGTTTCGACTAAGGACATAGGATAGGTTTTATTTTGATTTATAATATATGAATTGCTTTTGCAAATTATAATAACTGAGCCACAGCAACGCCGGGTCAGCTAGTTTGTAATATTATTATTTTTTGTTAGACAGTTCTGGATTTTTATTTTGCAACGTTCTGAGTGACAGAAGTGAATATTTTTAAGAAGAGGATGACGAAACTCTTTCTCGGCACCTCTGGTAAGAAGGTGTAAAAATATGTGCCAGCTTAACAACGCAGGTGGCAAATCTGTATCAGTACGTATGGATCTTTAGTGAAATATAGACACATATCCTCAAAACAAATTCTTTGAGTGGCTGGCCAAATCGCTTGCACGACTTAGGTACAGCATCTCAAAAAACCTCCTAGGTATTATAGTCATTTTCAACACAGAAAAAAATATTATTGCGTAATTTTCAGATATTACATAATTAGACACTTAGTCAATATGTCCTGTACGGTACAGTAGACCGCACAATAAAACTCACAATACCTATAAACTACACCATTCAAGTTCGTTTATCTTAAATAAGAATTTTTTTGGCGATCAATAGTATGGTTCAACACACAAAAGATCAAGTACAAAGCAAAGCAAAAATTGTGTCCATATACCCTCTAAATCTCCAACGAACTTATGGGAACGCCGCGAAAAGAAAGGATGATAAGGCGTATTCAACTCTCTACCTTCTCAGCAACAACATAAGATTGAAAGAGTACATGATGGTTAACCATAAAACCTGTAATATCCTGTAAAATAAGCCCCGCTTCTTTAACATTTTACGGGGGGGGTACAGGTAGACGCCGTATGACAGCTCGAACTGGTAACTAATAGTCGTATTTCCCTAAAATACCGCCTCTGCTGTACTGTATATTTCAAGTGGGATACACTCAAATTGCACAGGGTTGTCACTCACAAATAGCAATTATAATTACAACCATTTCTTTTTAACTAATTTCTTTTGTTTGTGGTAAGTTTAATATATGCAAATCAAATGGTAGAATTTATGAGTTGGCAGTTGCGTGTACGGTAATTTAGTAGCCTCATTATATCTGGATATTTTACATACAAACCGTCATGATTACAGTCACAACACAACACAACATAATTACAGTCAAAGTTAAGATATGTACACAACCAAAGAGCCAATAATATGTATCCATTTGATGACGAATAATGCCTTTTTTATACGAAATAGGAAGGGCGCTTGACCACTATCTTGCCTGATCGTAAGCAATGATGCGATTTAGGATATGACGCGCTTGCGTAGAAGATTTGTGACTCGAAGACCCCTAAATTGTATTTGTCAGGAAACACAGAATCAAACAAAGAGTTCCACTTTTCAGGCTTAGGCCCCTCGCCCACGGCGACTTTTTGTAGTGATGCTGTAGCGCGTTTCGCAAATGAGCGACAGCATCGCTACTAACGGGCGTTAGTCGCATTTGCAAAGCGCTACAGAAGTGATGTCAACGCGCTACAGCATCGCGACTGTATCAATAATGGAATGTTTTACAATGGAAAGCAATTCACAAAACGTCGAATATGACATTCTTTAACAACTTCTGAATTTATGCTCATACTTTTATAGTATTTTAAACGTTCTTACATAATGTCCACCAAGTAATTTCTCTTTATTGAATGGGCGCATACGCCGCTTTCGTTGCCCACGCTTCGGCTGTCCACGCTTTAGCTGTTTACGTAAAAGCAGCTCCAAAGAAATGACTTATATTGCCTCAACCGAGTCCATCTTGCAACTGTAGCGATCGCAGGTAATTTTGTGCCGTTACTGAATCGCGTTTGCATCGCGACAGCATCGCGTTTGCATCAAGACTGGATCGTGTTTACGTGGGCGAGGGCACACAGCTAGTGACCGCATTGCGACTGTATCCATACGAATGCGCGGCAGAAACGCTACTGCATCACTACAAAAAGTCGCCGTGGGCGAGGGGCCTTAGTGCTTGGTCAAAAGTTGAAGAAGCCAGATATGTACGTTAGGATCATGAAAAGTGGATAGTGGGTCTCTGCCTACTAAAGCGAAAAAGGCGTATATATTTATTTCACAAAAACAACAGTATGTTAATAAATTTAAGATGCACTTTTCGTTGTTTTATGTTTCTAATGAACATTGAATTAGGGTTATTATCTAATGTATACCTGTTTTTGACATATTTGAGGTATATATATATTTACCTTTGTACACTTTTAGCGTGCAAACAAAACTAGTTCGAGCAAACCTCTTTTTACACAGATAATTGAGTTTTTAGTTTTCCCATGCCCTTTTATCCATGAGTTAGTATTTTTTAGGACTGGGCTGCAGAAAAGTAATTCAAAGAGTTCGCAACTTATTAAAAACTTCACGCCCTTTAAAACTAAAGTTATTTTTAAGTTGTAATGTGTGTTTTAAATTTTAATTGACAATTAAAAATGCTAAGACCCTAGAAAGGCAGAAAAGGGAGCCAAATTTAAACTAGACCCAAGTCTGAAGGACCTTAGTAAGCTTTTAAGCTTAGTATGGCTTTCAAAAAACCAAGGCTGACCCTAAAAAAGGACTAAGGTATAGACAACTATTTCTACATCAAGTCATAAGGGAATATAAAAACAACACCATGCTTTGTAAGCCTAATTCCCACGTTTTTCTCAGGTCGCTTTCTTGTTTGTCTGTCTGTCTGTGCAGTTGGATTCTTGCAACTCAATTTTGAGGCACTTCCCGACCACCTAGCGAGTTGAAACTTTCAGGGTAGCTCAAAACCGATGACAATGCACGCTTAAACAACTTTCAACTTTCTAGGTGCACTTTCAGGTCAACTTTCGGCAACTTCCACTTTTGTATGGGGCTTATCCGATTGTTGCGTAACACATGGTTACTTCGTTGAGAAAATAATTAAAAAGAATAAAATAATAATACTAGATTTAAAAATCTTAAAATCTCACGTTTTTCAGTGATCAAAAAAGAATAAAATAACCCGGCGGGGCCAAGCGAGGGGCCACTCAAAACGTGGGGGCAAAATGAAAAAAAATCGGTCGAGCAGTTTCCGAGTTCATCGCGGTCAAACAATGTGACCGGAATTTTTTATATTTACAGATTAAAAATTGAATATAGTGAAGCTTCCATAGAATAGAAAAATTCTTCAGTTTTTCTACTTTATTTTGTTTTATTTCGCAGTGAAGTAATATTTTCCGATAACTTTTTCGCTATAACCCTAACACGAGCGTAGTGCAATGGGCGTTAACCCGCTCAGCGGAGTGGAAGCCCGATAAAAATGCCTCATTGGTAGCTTACGTAGACTTCCTATATAGCATAGCCAATATATTAGACCCTACTCACACTAAGAGTGGTAGAACGAAGCAACCTACTTGACAAGTCTTTAATTCATTTTATTTATTTATTTTTGTGACAAAAACAGTCATTCTTAATCTATATATACATCTGACATGGATAATGACGTATTCGGTCAAAATGTTGGCAACAGAAATAAAATCAAAATACGCCTAAGGCAATGAAATAAGTAAATAACAAATTAACACAGGCGGCCCAGAGATAATCATTAATAGCACTTCACTACATAGTACAAAACAAAGTCGCTTTCTCTGTCCCTATATCCCTATGTATGCTTATCTTAAAAACTACGCAACGGATTTTGATGCGGTTTTTTCAATAGATAGAGTAATTCAAGAGGAAGGTTTATATGTATAATACATGCATAATATAGTAGAGAATTGCATCCGTGCGAAGCCGGGGCGGATCGCTAGTAATATATATAGTAACATAATACGTGAGAATGACAGTGGCGCATGTTTTACTATTTTTGGCATCGGCTTTACAATAGCGTATTATTACAATAACTTTAAAGCTAATAAACGATTTACACAGCTTAAATTAGTGCAGCTATTCCTAAGTGAGATAAAATTAAAATTAATTTAAATAATTATTGAAATAATGGTACAATAAAAAAAAGAAAAGCCGAATTATTCATCAATGAAGAAGCGCCTGTTAATGAATGCTTTCTCAGCACGGATTCTGTTATAAAATACATCCACATTATAATAAATAGACAAATCATTAAATTGCTTTATTACTCGGTGGATAAAATTATTGTTCCTGTAATTAGTATTACAAAAGCGCAAATGAAAAGGTGCAGCTCGCCGAGAAATACGCACATTAAAATATAGTTTATAAGGAAGTTCAGACCTCAATCGTACCAGACGAGATCTTCATAAGGTTTTTTTTAATGGGTTCACCTTGATCCCAATCAAGCCCGTTCTAAGACAGAGACTAGGATGGAACGAGCTAACCTAGAAGGTGCCTATTCACCCTGGCTTTGAAAACGGATGGGTTATAAGTATTCGGAAACCAGACGCAGGGAGAGAGTTCCACTCTATTGAAAATGGGGAAATTAAAAATAAATACTGCAGATGTGTGTTTGTATTCAATAGCAGATGCAGTTGACACTAACGTTCCATACAAGTTCTGAATTTTACTTGAATCTATTTCGTTTTATTGATGACATAAATTTATTGAGATTTTACCTATAGATACTTTCATTTAATTTTATCAGATTTTTTGTATAAATTATAATATTTGCATACAGATTCATAGTTAGCTCTGCCTGAATGATACTTATTTAAAAAAAGCTTCCTCTGTAATTACATGTAACCGCATATAATCAGTACAATATATAATAATAATACTTTGTGTGTTTGTTACCATATATAGTTACCATAGTTACCATAAGACTAAGAATAACAGTTTTTATTATCAATTAACGTTACCATAGCAACGCGTGGCCGGGTCTTTAATTAACGTTACCATAGCAACGCGTGGCCGGGTCTTTAATTAACGTTACCATAGCAACGCGTGGCCGGGTCTTTAATTAACGTTACCATAGCAACGCGTGGCCGGGTCAGCTAGTAATAAATAAATTGTTAATATTGGTGTGAATACCAATTAGCCTAGCCCGAAGTAAGCACTATAAGGCTCGTGTTATGGATACTAGGGTAACGGATAGACATACAGATATCGTCGGCGAAGTGCCAATAACACCTAACTGCTAATTTCAAAATAATACACAAGCTGAAAAAACGTTTAATATCTTGACAAGTTAATAATTAGTTAAAGATTTGTTTATTTATTATTTAACATGATGCGCTTGCAACTGAAAATACGCTGAGAAATTTCAGTAAAACATGCCAGTAACGAATTTTAATTCGAAATACCAAAAAAATGAATTTCTCGATGAATTTCAGTTAGGAGGTCTTGGCACTTCGCCGACGATATGATACATAGATATGTTATATTTATAGAAAATATATATATACCTAAATACCCATGACATTTTCGATACTGGAACCCAGGATCGTCGGCGCGAAAGGCAGGATCGCTACCATTTGTACCAAACGATCGTCAAATGATGCAAATACAGCATTTGAATTTCGAAGCACCAAAGAGTTTGATATTGTAAACCTTTGATCACTTAACTACCTTAAATGACTTTTTGGCAGGAGCGCGAAGCGTCACTTTAATGGTTTTGGTTTTCTTGTGAAATTGTGTGTTGTGGTTAATATTAGTGGTGGGTTATTACAGGGGTAATTACCATTATTACAGGTGGGTTATTAACCACTGAGTGTTTCTGAATATGCATGAGTGTTGGCAAATGAAACAAAACAGGTTGGAAGGTGTCTTTTAGCGCTCTCTCAAGAAGGCCACGAGGAGGTTTCAGTAAAACCCCACTTCTTTACTGAAACCTAGGAAATTACTCGAGAACATAGAAGAAAGATTATACTTACTTGACACTGGCTAAATGCACAAATTGTGCAAGCCATAAATAAAGAAAAATAAAACTATCTTAAAGACCTTTTAGGGAGAAATTAAACTGTCATCATAATACATCTTAACGGTATTTCGGGAACAGAATCTAACGTTGTTTTATGCCTACACAAATGGTGTGAAGATTCGTCAACGTAATGCTTGAGCTATCGGTCACTCCTTGTTAATTTAGGTTAATGTGGATGGAGGTAATTCATTTTGTGAGGACATTCAAGGAGGACTAGTGTATTTTATTTTAAGCTTAGGTTTATTTCATTTTGCTTTGCGACTTAAAGTCGAAATTCTTGTAATGATGACTGACGCTGCCATTAAGATAATATAAAGATAAGATAAAATGAGTTTTATTCAATATAAGCATTTAAAATGCATTTATTGAAAGTCAATTCGTGGTTAAATTGGTCAATACATATTTTTTATGTGGAGGACAAATGCAAAATTAAATTTCTAAAGTTTATTAAAGCTGGTAGGCAAAATACGCAGATGAAATCTATTGTCATGTAAGGTTCGAATTTGTTAAACTTTTTTCGTTTTTTTTCTATGTATACATATAATTGTTTAAAAGTACTTTCAAAGAAAGATGCGTCGTGTTGAAAAGAACCTTTTATTGGTAACTTTTTATGATTATTAAGAATTTCAATAGTGTATGTGGAAACAAATTTTTTACTTCGATCTGAAGTATATTTTACCAGAAAACTACAAATATTTACTTTAGATAAATAAAATCCTTAAACAAATAAATATTACAATTAGATATCAGTTAATTTATTATCAATTGTAGTTATAAAATTATTGTATTTTGATGTTGTAAGTAGTTACCTGAAACACGAAGAGATGGCGCTAATACTCAGTCTAGGAAACTATAAAATTTAGCAGTGGCACTATTTTTAAATTACTCAAGCCTAGTTTGTATGTTAGGAGCGCACGCCGTCTCTTTCTCGCAATACAAGAAATAAAAAAGACGACTAGCGAATTTCGTATGCGATCCGGATACGAGCATTTCAAAAATGGCCCCAGATGCGTCAACATTTTAGTAGCTAAATAAGAAGAGCTATCGTCCAGATAACGAGAGGTTACGAGTTCGGGTCTCTTTTAAAATCCGAAACAAATTTAAAATCAAATATAAGAAAATATGTATTAAATACATTCACACCAATTAACCTAGCTCAATGTAAGCACTGCATAACTTGTCTTATGGACACTAGGGTAACAGATAGACATACATATGTATATGATACATAGATATGAAATATTTATACAAATATATATAAATACCCATGACTCAGATACAAATGCTCGTATTCATCACAGATACATGTGCCCCTTCCGGGACTCGAACCCAACGCCGTCAATGGAAGTGGCAGGATCGCAGGATCGATCGATCACTAAACGGTCATGACAAATAAATAAATATATTTTTTATTTCGGATTAAAATCAGATCCATTATGTCAAACTTTAACGTTTAGCTTATAACCAAAAGAGCTTAGCCTACATTAGTGCTAATAACCTCATACAGTTCGTTCAGCAATAGCTTACATTACAGATAAATAAATTGCGGACAACTCACAACAATTATATAGTCCTAAACCCGGGACCTTTGGCGCAGAAGGTAGGATCGCTACCGTTGCACCAAGCGTCGACATGATATTCCGACTATTACGCAAGCTTTGCAATAAGGAAGCCGCTTTCTTACTCATAATGGCGTGAAAGCCTCCGCAAACTTATAAGCTTAGAGGTAAGATAATCTCCGAAAATATATATCATCCTCTTTGTTTACCTGCAACAAAGAAAAAATAAATTAGATATAAGAAGGTTAGTTGTTTCTTATAGCAAATATGTTATAATACGTTTACTATTGGCGTTTATATATGACTATCTTTTTATATATCAAAACAACCTGTCCAATTTTTTGGCTAATCAATCGATTTTGATGATTTGATTTTCATTTTGCTGAATTTATTCCAACTATGTCCTTAGGTTTCATTTTAATTAATAATAAAAAAACCAGCCAAGTGCAAGTCGGACTCGCGCACCAAGGGTTCCGTATAATATTTTTATTATATGACGTAACTAAAAATTCACAGTATTCAAAATTTTTCCTTTATCTGTGCTTTTGCACGTTGAAAACGTTGATGTTGCTTCGTACGAAATTTTCACGTTCACGGGAAATACCCTGTAGGTTTTGATTCCCTTGTGAGTGTCGAAAATTTGCGGAATTATGCGGCATAAACGGCTTTTGATTGCGTTGGCTTAGAAGTTTGACTTTTTCACAGCTCCAAGGGGCAATAGACCTGAGTATTTGATATAAATTCCATTAAAGATATCAACTTTACGCTTTCCTGAGAAAAAGGGTCTTGACAGACAGACGGACGGACGGACGGACAGACAACAAAGTGATCTTATAAGGGTTCCGATTTTTCCTTTCGAAGAACGGGACCCTAAAAATAAAAATTATAAAGATCAACTAGTAATACTATATAAATCTGTAGGTTCTCTAATTTTTTGGACAAATTTTTTGATAAAAAATTGTTTTATGAGTCATTAAGAGCAATTCTATTTTTTTTAAATTTCATTTTCCATGACTCAGCTACAAATGCTTGTATTACGAAAAATTTCTTAGAAACTGTCATAGAACAAATCATTTCAAACTATTCTTCTTTTTCTTATGCTCTATGATATGATATGACTGTGAGTAATATTTTAAAAACAAAAGACGGATTAAATTCGTATTATATAGACCTACTAGTTCACCGTATGTCTCAGTTATTATAATTTGCATTTGAACGTGATTACGTCTTATAAATCGATGTACGCCGACTGCACGCACGAAAAAGTGTTACGTTTCGCCAGAGCCGAGCGTGCAAGCGAGAGCACGGAACAAACGATAGAGAGGCACGGTCGGCCTAAAAGTTCGACCAGTGGCACATCTATCTCTCTCACACTTCATAAAGTGAAAAGTAAATGTGGTTTCCATTGTTTATTACAACAACTTAACTTTAATTTATCGATTTTTTTTTTTCAATTAACTCCTTTGTATTATACAAAATAATAATAATTCAATGATAATAATTCAATTCAAAATATAAATATGCATAAAAGTATGAAATTTTTCGTCAATGTTTTCTTATGACGCTATCACGTAAAATTATCGTCCGTAAACTGAATTTTTTTGGTTATGAATCAAATAAAACCTTTACTACATCCTAAGTTGAAAAAATCCAGCGAAATGAAAAAAAATCAGTCGAGTAGTTTCGGAGTTCATTGCGGTCCAATACTGAGATACGTAATTTTTATACATAAAGATTGATTTTTATTTCCGATACGATTAGGTACAAAACCGAATATTATCAATGCAAAATTTCTGATGGTAGTTTGTTATTTAATTTCACACTATCGTATCGTCCTTTCGTATTTTGCTCTATACTTTAATGATTTGTGTGTACGTTTAGTTCTTATAGAAAACGTATATTCTTATTTCAAATTTTCTAGATCCTTAGTCGTAGTAGTTCAATAGTTAAACAATTAAAATATTGTTTATAACTAGAACAATCATATTCTTAAATACGAAAAACAACAACAAAATATGGTTCCAAGTTTCAGGCTTTAAAAAAACAAGAGGTTCCTTTTCACCTACATTTTGCTCTATACATGCAGAAAATATTCACAGAATATTACATGTCTATAAAAAAGTCTTTTACTGAGCTTAATTGAAACATAAAAACGCAACCAAACCGAAATTATCATTTTGCAAAACGAATTAAAAGTATAACCCGGATAACGACCGGCTCAGAGTGGTGAGTGCGTGGAGCTTGGGAATTGTTTTAAAATTGCATTAGATTTTTCCGCGCCATAAACTCTGCAGTACCTATGCTTGAACCCTTTTAGGATTCCCCCTTTGTGTTTTGCTTAGGGTTGGCACTTCAATACTGTCTCGATAGAAAGCTATATTTAAGTTGATAGAAATTCTTGAAAGTTCTTTCGTTTCGGTAACTCTTTGTTCTTAATATTATTTTGCGC
Source organism: Calamotropha paludella (assembly GCA_927399485.1). NCBI lineage: Eukaryota > Metazoa > Arthropoda > Insecta > Lepidoptera > Crambidae > Calamotropha > Calamotropha paludella. Next base: position 29,664,987 of record OV656804.1, read on the forward strand.
AAACAGAGCTACTTATTATAACTCAGCATTACTAAAAGAAGGCAAAATAAGGTGTAAAATAAGGTAAATATATTTATCCTTTAAATTTATATCAATTTGAGGGTCTCACATACTCTTTTTAACAACGTGGCTAACTAGTTCTCAGATCTACATTTACACACACACACATACAGCACTCACACACACGCGCACGCACACACACACACACGCACACACACGCACACACACGCACATACATACAGAGAGAGAGAGTCTTAGTCTTCGCGGTAGTAGTAGACTGCGACACAGTCTACGATTACTGCGGTCTTAAGGACGGCTTAATTTTTTTTTTTGTCAACAATTGCTGTGTATCAAATAAATATTATTCTTTATTCTTTTTATTTATTATACATATGAATGTTCATTTACAATGAAATACAAAAATACTTAAATTGGTCTAAAAAACTTTGAATAAACAAATTAGATAACTTCCTTTGGCTGATAGTGATAATTACAATATGCACACGTGTTCCCTTATTTTGCATTTAAATGTGTTAGTTTGATCACATTTCTTATTTAGTTCTTTTTTTTAAAGTCGATTAAGTCGCGGAAAAACATTTTATGCGGGTAGAACAGCATCGATCGTTATGGAGGTAATTTGGGGGAGGTGCTATGCCCGTCAGTGGCGTCGCAAGGCTGACAATAATGATAAATGACTGAATTAAATCAGTAGAATAAGTTGACGATTCAACGTGAACTTAAAAATGGTGCCATAAAAATTGAATGAAAAGTATTTTATGTCTCATACCTTTTTATATTTGACGATTCAATTCCTCTTCAGAAGTCATGTTCACAGCGTGACAAATAAATAAATTGTAGAAAAACGAACAATTATCTAGCAACCTCTAGGTCAGCTCGCAGGCATCTGCGGCATCATATTACAGTGACTACAACCTTAATTATTTGTTAACATCTTGACTTCTTTTTAGGGTTTCATACCTCAAAAGGAAAAAACGGAACCCTTATAGGATCACTTTGTTGTCCATCTGTCCGTTCGTCTGTCTGTCTGTCAAGACCCTTTGTCTCAGGAACGCGTGGAGGTATCAAGCTGGAATTTATATCAAATACTCAGGTCTACTGTCCCTTGGAGCTGTGAAAATATTCGTTTATGCCGCAAATTTTCGACTCTCGCAAGGTAATCAAAACCTACAGGGTACTTCCCGTGAACTCAGATTTGAAATTTGGTGCGAAGCATCGTCTTATAGCACAGATAAAGGAAAAATTGCGAAAACAGTAAATAAAAATATTTTTAATAATTGACTTTTACCTATATACCTACAGATTTGTACGGAACCCTCGGTGCGCGAGGTTTTTGTGAATAATAAAAAAATATTTACAAAAAAAGTTAAATGAATATAAACAACATAAAAAACGACATAAAACGAGCCAGCGTACGTACGTTAACATATTCTTGCATAAACATACATTAAATTTAAATTTTAAATTTAAAAACTAGACAAAACAGAACTAATAAAAACTAGTATAAATAAATACACATCAGTTTACAACATACTTAATGTTTTCAAAATCTATTATTTTGGTTTTAGAAGGTTGCATTATATAAGCCAGGAAGAAGTAACAACCCTACCTTGGATGTCCATTCGTACGACCTTCTAAGCCTTTTAAGAAAAACCAAAGTTTTCTTGCGTACGTTCGTACATTTACATTTCAAATACATATGAGCGGTTTAAGGATTAAGTGAGATGTAAGTGGAAAAAGGGATACTCAGTTGGTTTAAGATTGAAGTGATCGAACTCAAGGCTTATTCAAGTTAATAATAATTATAATACTAGGCAATATCACATTCATTGTTTTAAATCCAAGTAAGGTAGCTAAAGCACTTGTGTTATGGAATTCGGGAACAACAAATAAATAAATAAATAAATAAATATTTTCTACATTCTCTACAATTAACCTAGCCCAAAGTAAGCACTTTAAGGCTTGTGTTATGGATACTAGGGTAACGGATAGACTTACATATATCATACATAAATAAGTAATATTCATAGAAATATAAAATTAACCATCATGACTCGGGTACAAATGACGGTACCACAACACCCAGACGCAAGCCAATGTAGACAAGTTCGTTTTCCACATTGACCCTGCCATTGAATCCGGAACCTCCGAGTGTCTTTACCATCAAAATTATTTAACTTTTTATGTAATTATTTTTACTTTGCTGCTTTTTTTACTTGCCAACACTCGTGCATGTTCACAATTACTAAGTTGTTAATAATCCACCATTATTACATCACAACACGAATTTTAACAAGAAAACCAAAACAAATGAAAAGCGCTTCACGCTCCTACCAAAAAGTCCTGTATCAATATTAAATTTGGAGACATTTCCGTCCTACATATCTTTCTGCATTGTTTAAGTATGCACGTAATTGCATGCGCTGCATTTTTAATTACATAAAAACCAATTACAGGCATGCAGTCAGTTTGGTTGGAGTCTGTTGCAGTATAACCAGTCTGTAATTATTCCTCTTTTTTCGGGTAGTCGCGGTGCAAAAGATAAGAGAAAAGTGAGATCCTATGTGATAAAAGTGTTACTGTGAATTTTATGGCATTTAAATAAGTGTGTGTGAACTTTAAAAAAGACATTCCCCGGGTACCACGTTGAATTTCGAATGAAATAATCTCATATCTTCCTTTAGGCCACATATCAACATAAAATTGTAATACTACCGTCAAAAAATTGGTCAAACATCTTGTGTTTGTTACTAATGGTTAGGGTGCCGAAATCGGTTTACAAATTCAGTTAATATATAAAATAGTAAAAGAATTTCTCTGATGTTCCATATTATGATGAAGTGAGCGTAATATGAGCAAAGAATCCTTACAAATAGTACCGCCCAAGGTTAGGCGAAGCCAATTAAGACAACCTTTAACACGTGGCTTTATAATAATTATAGCCTAAATCTGTAACTTAGAGAAACTGATTCTTCAATAAACTATGGATAAGAAACTTGATTTTGATTTCCATTTGCTTATGATAAGGAACTTTTGCAAAGGCTGTAGATCGGATGGGTGGCCAAATATTTATTATCTACATTTACAGCTGTAAACAACCGTTGGTATGGCATTGCATTGGGCTAAAGAGTATGGTTTTCCATTTATTCTGTCCAGTGATAAGAAACGCATAAGAGCGCTTGTAGACGTCCGTTTTTTTCACCGGACGACGGACCGTGTTTTTTGCCGGATTCGCGGTGGTGTATGATTTATAATGAGTATGTGTACATGCACCGGACATCGGTCCGGCGAACAATTTACGCCGGATGCACCACCGCTTCCCCTCGACGCGACGGACACCGGTCCGGTGTCAGAAAGAGCGGTCATCCACGCCAGTGTATTGGTGCGTGTTGACGCTGCCGGACGTGCAGCCTGTTTTCTGTAAATTTTGTGCCGTCTACCTGCGTTATTTTAAAAATGGGTGATATTGACATGGAATTGTTAATAAGTTTGGTTCCAACTTCTTCCAACTGCGTAAAAAGAGTATGAAATGCACCATATTCTTCCCTTTCCAATAATATAGGCTGCACCCACGATGACATTTTACGATTTTCTATTTCTTTTAGTTTCTTCTTGTACAAATAGTAGGCCAATACGAGTTTTTTTTTCTTATTATTCGACATTTCACACGTGTGTAATCTCTGAAATCAGTTCAAAACTAACGCATATAGACGGCAGTCCAAGGTAACATTCATCCGGTAAAAAAAATATATGTATACAAGGATAGCCGTTTATTGACGGTCCGTTATCCGGTGAATAAAACGGACGTCTACAAGCACTCTAAGACTATTAAATGGTAGAGTTTCCATCCAGAAAATTCTTCTTTATGCATTATGCATTGTGAATACTTGCATACGATTCCGCAGATGTGGTCTTGTCAAAATTGAGTAATCGTTTCGTATGCATACAAAAATGTGTCATTGAATTATATACTCTCAGTACACCGGACAAATCGTAGCGATTTAACTTAGACTTAATTTTGTAATTGTAAATTGTAATAAATAAATGTTAATAATAAGTAGGTAACCTTTATCCTCAATTCTATGTTGTTAGATCTTATAGTAACAACAATGTCGTGATTACTCGATAAAGCGACTCGGCCTAGAAAAAAAAAATGAAAATTGTGAAAAATCATTTATAAGCGAATACCTTCTTGCTATTAGAAGTCCACGCTTTTTTTCAAGTTTGTAAATTTATTGTTTATTTTAATTATTTATGACAGATTTTAGTTTGAAAATATATGTTACTAACTTATTTTTAATTTTCTAGTACCTTATTCGAAGTAGTTCAAGAGTTTAAAAAAAAAAATGTTTATGACTAGAACTATTATATTCTTAAATACGAGAAACAAAATTAAAGGTGTTGTCCCAAATTTCAAGCTTTAAAAAAACAAAAGGCTACTTTTTGAGTAGAGGTTTTACTTTTCATAACAAAGTTCCAGACAAGCTCACAGAGCTACCCTTTCAAAAAGTTTAAAAGGGCTGTTAAAAATACACTCTTGAACAAAGCCTATAACCATATCGCTGATTATTTAAAGGACAAGAATGCGTGGAGCTGATAAACTTGTTTCTATTTATTTTTTTTAATGACAATACTGTTTAAAATCCCTTCATTGTTATTGTAAATTTTTCATTTAAATAATAAAAGGGAGAAACAAACAACCCTTGCCGAGTTTCCTGCGGCTTCTTGTCAAGGTCTGCTGAAGTAGGACTTACTAAGCCTTGGCGTAGCTGTTGACACTTAATACTCCCATTGTGAGTGCTCGTATTGAATAATAAATATTATATATTTATCTTATCATCATCCTAGCTTTATCTACTGGACCTGATGCAGTAGTAGATGATTATAAAGGGTATAAGCAGGTTAAGTATTGACAATGAGCCCCCAGAGCCAAATGTAGTGAATATCATATTGTTAAGTACGTCACTCATTAACATTAATATTTATGTAGTTTTTAGCTGTCTATTTCTTTCTTTCATTGAGTGGCCTTGAAAAATGACCTGATAACAGCAAATTTTTTAAACTTTTCTTTCTCTAAAACTAATAGAGCTAGGAATGTGATTCCAACGCCAAACTGTAGACAATATTATGACAAATATTACGCATATCTATATTAATTATTTTAATAATAAAAAGTAATTTTATTAATAGAAATATTATTTTCTCGGCTATTATTAGTGTGTTCTAACAGAACGACCACATCCAAAAAAATCAGAAAAATAGCACTTAGTGTGTATGTAGCATTTAAAAATGCAGAAAATATATAAAAATCTAATGACAAATCAAAACTTTAATACAAGACCGTCGGTACGAAAGGCAAGCTCGCCATTTCACCGTTTCTTTAAACGTTAGAAAAAATAAAAGGACATTTCATTATATTTCTCAATCAAATTAATAATTACAGTATGAACTTATATATGTTACATTAATAAATAACATAAATATTTAATGAAAACGAAATGACTTCAGATAAGAGTCGACTTAGTGAGTCTGTAACGCGATTCCTTAGGGAATAAGACCGTAGGAGGCACCGGGAACAGGCGTGTTGCTGGTGGGTTTAACCCATGTAGACAATTAAAAAATATATTTTCATTTATTTCATAAAAAAGTGAATGATACACTTACAATCCTGGTTATCATCATAATAAAGTATCAAATGCATAATTTTATCGCTTCCAATAAAAACAGATCGGCGAAACGAATAATCGGATTTAATGCAAAAAGTAAATAGCCCCAAACGTGGTGTATCTGACTCGAAAGGAATTAATTTTATTGAACATATTATTGCAAGGGAATATACAATAAAATCTTTTTTAATTGTTTCAATGTAACATTCTGCTATCAGTTGGTACCTAGTTGTTAAAACAATAATATCGTGAACAGTAATCGCAGATTGAATATTTTTGTCGTTTTAAAGTATAGCATACTGTTCACATTGCTCGGACAGCTCGTTTAGTACGTTTCCCGCCAAACCGTTTCTTAGTAGAGTTTCTTATTCTGTACAGACTAGTAATAATTAGTCCCTCTTGAATAAAATGACTAACTGTCTCAGATTTCCCTTGACACAAACAATATAGAAATACTCTCTTTGAAAAACAATTCTCTTTTATCTCGCTCGAAATTGGGAGGTCTTTCCGAGAAGAACTAGCGAAAGAAACTCGGGCAGGGGGGACCGACATGCTGTGAGACATAGTCATCCTGTGATACGGCTCCTGTAAAGGAGTCGAAACGTCAGGATTAAATATAAAATAAATTATGGGCAAAATTCGTAAAAAAAGTTGTTTTATTTAAATGTGCGCGGAAGTGTAAGAACAAGGATCTAAAATTAATATGATTTCATGACAAATACTCTTATTCATCACACAACAAACTGCCCATTCCGGGACTCGAACCCAAGACCGTTGGTGCGAAAGGCAGGATCGCCTTTGCACCAAACGATCGTCGATACGAACAGTGTATGTTATTATATAATACTAGCTGTCCCGGTAACACGTTGTTATGGTAACGCGTATACAATGAAAAAAGAGCGGGAAAAAAGAGCGGACAGACAAACAACAAATTTGTATTCTTAGATTATAGACTAGCTGACCCGGTAACACGTTGCTATGGTAACGCGTATACAATGAAAGAGCGGGAAAAAGAGCGGACAGACAAAGAAACAAACAACTAATTTGTGTTCTTACATTATAGATTTATTTATTATTAAACTTCGTGTTCCAGAAAGCGATCTATTCCCGTTTTATTGTATAACTTAGATCATTGAAAGCATATATTGTAGTTGTTTTTAGTAAAGGGCTTCGCCCACGTTTCTAGACAACCCTTCATTGGCAAACGGGACGCGTCGCCTACCCTTAGGGCGGTCTTTGTTGCCTCACCTTTATTGTTTTGTAACGAGACTTTTTGTCACAGGAATTCTTTACGGTCTTCTTGCTTTTCGTATGCGTAATACTTCATCCTATTCTGCAAGTATTTCGAAATTCTTTAAGTTAACATTTTCTTTTGTTATAAAAGAGCTATCGTGAGATTTTTATTTAATTAAAACTACAAAACAATGAACTTAAACCAACAGTTGTTCAAAGTCCATTGTTCTGGCTTGATAATTACTTATAATAATAATAAATTCTAACATTAACATCAATTAGGTTAGCCGAGAGTCAGCGCTATATTGTTTTGAACTTTCATGGTCACTAACATTATAGTAATATAAGTTATATACGGGATTGTTACCATGTACCTTGTTTTTAGTGTGTTTCCCATATTTCGGCACTGTTGCAAGCGCCATGATCACTAAAAACAAGGTACATGGTAACAATCCCGCATATAACTTATATTACTATAAAAGTCAGCACTGTATGGATACTATGATAACGGATAGACATACATATATAATAGTTATTAATAATATATATTTACAAATAAATAAGGATAGGACAACGTCACATATACATATTATTCTGAACCCAAGATAAGTAGCTAAAGCACTTGTGTTATGAAATTAAGAAACAACGGCGGTATCACAACATCCAGATCCGAGCCAATACAGACAAGTTTTATTTCTAAAACCCGGGACTTCAGAGTGACGTTACGATGAAAATAGATATAGACATACATTTAATATTTACAGAAATGTATATAACGGCACGCGAGTGAATTTAATCGATTTGCGGGTATATTTCCGAACGATTGTTGTGATTTGGGGCGGGTAACATATGGGGTTGTGAGTGTCATGGCGGCGTTGCTGTCACTTGTCGTGTAGCAGCTCCGCGTTGCACACGTGCAAATCCGTCAGTTCTAAATCCAAGTTTATTATTTAAATCATTAATTGTTTTGTTAATATTTTGTAACGATAATTGATTATAGGTTGATTGTAATATTCTGACATTCTTATTTTAATAATTAGTGCATTAAAGATCATAAATAACGAAGAGGTAACGGATCGGTCATGGCAACCGCTCGTGCATCCGTCATATATAAATACCCATGACTCAGGTATAAATACACAAACATCTGCCCATTCCGGGATTCGAACCCAGGACTGTCGGTGCGAAAGGTAGGATCGCTACCGTTAAAACGGTCGTCAAAATTTTAAATTTATCGACTTTTTAAATATATGTTTTCATTACAATATTTTCGGTTCATACAATTTTTACTTCCGGCAGATAAACCACAGCTGTGTATCGTCCAAATTTTAGACACGTAACCGTGGTCGTGACATGGAAACAAAATGTATGATACGAGAAAAAAGTAAAAGCATAGAGATACTGATATGTCGGTACAACGAAACTACTTTGTATTTACAAAATTTTCATGAAAAACGCAAACTTTAAAAATTGTGACAATCGTTTGGTGGAACGGTAGAGATTCTGCTATTCACACTGATCTGGCTTGAGTTTAACTCCCTGAAAGAGCATATTTGTATGATGAATATGCATTTGTTTTGTCATGGGTCTATTTATTTCTAACTATACTACATATCTATGTACCTATAGTATATATCTGTCTATCCCGTAACGTACGGGTAACCCGTAACATTCATAACACAAACCTTACAGTGCTTATTTTGGCCTAAACTAATTAGTGTAAATTTATAGTAACCACAAAAAAAATAATAAAAAAATTAGAAATCGACTCAGCTCATAATTTATTCTCAGGCGGTCTTCCTGCTCTCCCAAAAAAGTAAAAGTAGACATCTATATGTACTACTATATAAATCCATAGGCTCTGTTTGTACATTTATTTTTTTGGACAAAATTTATGATATATAATCGTGTTATGACTCACTAAACTAATACCACTATTTTTTTTTTAATTTTGCATGTTATGTTTGTGTGTCTGTCTGTCTGTTTGTTTTTCTATAAGTCAAGAAACGGTTGACTGATTGCGATGAAATTCGGTATATGGTAAGGACATGTGATTGCGAAAATGATAGGCTATATATCAAATCGCCAAAATCTTTATAGTCCTAACTAATATTATAAATACGAAATCATTATATTTCCCATGCACTTTGACAGGGGTACAGAGAAATAAATAGGGTACCATTTATGCAGAAAAAAGTACCGTTCCAGAGCGATAGAACTATAAATTTTGAATCGGTAGTCTTACATAAAACATTTTGAACGAATTAACCACTCGTCAAAGCATAATACTTATATACTTACTAGCCGACCCATCACCGCATTGTTTTGTTATAAATAAAACCTATCCTATGTCCTAAGACGGAACAAATCCAATAAAATGAAGAAAAAAAACATCAAAATCGGTTAAGTAGTTTCTGAGTTCATCGCGGTCAAACACTGTCAAGGAATTTTAATATATATATATAGAAATAATTATACTATGAAAATTGAAATCCGATTATATACTACAAAGGTTGATATCTTAAGTGACCTCGTGGAGGGGGTCGAATGGGGAGGGGGATCGTATTCACTTCAATAGCGTTCCGTCTGCTCTCTTTCAAACGATCGTCAGCTGTCAGTGGCTGCGGTCGCATGATTGATGCGCAGCGTTGATATATTGTTTCGGGCATTAGAGCTCGTAATGGTATTTTAGGGAAATTTGCTAATGTAGATTAGCTAGTAATGCATATAGCTGTAGAGATATGCATGCGCGGTTGGAACAAAAGACATTAATTGTCTATCTATAAATATAAAAATTCCATGTCACTGTTTGACCACGATGAACTCAGAAATTCCCACCGATTTTGATGTTTTTTTTGTTTGCATTTTCAGGATATACGATTGGTTTCATTTTAATTCATGACACAGCAACGCCTGACCGGGTCAGCTAGAAAATATTTAACCCACTCTTATATAAAAACCGTTTTAAGGTATACGTTGCCAAAGACAGAAACATAGGTACACACATTAAACCCACTATTATGTATTTATATATATATATATGTCTATTAATATTTCTTATTTATGCGTGATATATGTATGTCTATCCGGTACCCTAGTATCCATAACACAAGCCTTACAGTGCTTACTTTGGTCTAGGCTAATTAGTGAGATTGTAAGAAATATTATTCATATAATTCTGAGTATATTTAACTCAGTTTTTAATGCTGGCATTAATAGCCAGCATTAAAAACAAATCAATTAATAGCCACTACGGGTCTGAACCAACTAATTACTATTATTGTCATTAAATAAACGTAAAATAGCTTGAACAAACAAATCTTGGAAAAAACTTTAAAAATTAAAATTCTTTTTAAGTTTTAGACATTTGTTTTCGTTTTTTCCAGCGTGTCTTTATTGCACACATAAGTGCTGTAGCGAATGTGAATACCAAATCTTAAGTAATTCGCGTTCCACGATCTCTCCCTAGGGTGTAATGTGGCGAGTTTTATTGTGATGCAACAGCAGAAGAGGGTCCAGGGTTACGGGAATTTAAAACTTTACACCAGATAAAAGTTAGCAGTTTATTTTTTCAAAATTAACTGAGGTTTTTATAAATGTGTTTTGTCTGGCCCAAAGTATGCATTAATGCTTGTGTAATGGATACTATGGTAACTGATATACCTATGACTAAGGCACCAGTGCCCTTATTCATCACAAAAACAACAAACCGAAATTATTTTAATAGAAAAATACTGCAAACAAAATCGACTCGGCTCACAAGTAAATTCTAAGGCGTATTTACTTGTGAGAATCTATAATCTAAGATCACAGTGGCTTGTGTGTTTGTCTGTCTGCTCTTTTTCCATTGTATCAATAACGTTACCATAGCAACACGTTAAGTAGTTCGTCTACCGCACGCTAGATGGCGCTAACGGAAAAATATTTAATAATAGAAAAAAATTAAAGAATTTTGTCCACCCGTGCGAAGCCGCTAGTTTATTATATAAGATAGCATTGAAAAATGCAAAAGAAATGTATGAAATATTAAAATAAAGCGAAACTTGAAACCAAGACTGTCGGAACGAAAGGCAGGATCGCTACCGTTGTACCAAATAGTCTGAAAAAATAAAAAGACATGCCATTATATTTCTCAATCAAATTATAATTAAAGTACGAACCTTTTTAGATCAAATTACAGAAATGTTTAATGAAAACTAAATGACTTCAAGATACGAGACGACTTAGTGAGTCTGTAACGCAATTCCCTGGGGGGGTAAAGACCGTATGAAGCACCGGGAACAGCCATTTTGGTATTTACGTATATATTTTCCGCAGATTCTCAAACTTTGCTTTAACCCACAATTAATGGAAGAAATCAAGAATATTAGTTATCAATTTGAAGAATAGTCGTCCGGATAATAAGGGATTTCTTTAAATAACGAAATCTAGCGGATTTTTTTTAAATACAAAATCTAGCGGATTTCTTAAAAATATAAAATCTAGCAAATTCATATTGGGTTGCATAAATTTAAAAAGCATAATTTAAGAACACATACTAATTATTTGGCATAATTTGAAATGGCTTGCTAGCTGGTAATGAATAAAAAATACCTTACTTAACCTGCAATGTATGTAAATTTATGCCTTTTGTTTAGTATTCCAAGTGACTTTATGTCACTTAAAATTATGCTTTGCAAATGGCTCCCAATCTAGCGATTAAATGCTTAAGTAAAAAAAAATAGTTGTATTGCTGGCCCTTCTTTATCGATTGTTCGATACTCGTAAAAGTATTGCATTCGATTGATAGTAGGAGTACCGAGAACATAAAAGAGATGGCGCTGATATCAGCTTAAGGTATACTTGAAAATATTCGATGGTTTTTTAAGGTCTCGATAGCTCAATTGGAGGAGTATTCGACATGATAGCAAGAAGATGTGATTTCGAGTTCCGTCTACGAGAGAGAGAATAATGAGATAGGTTTAATTTTTCTTGTAATAATTTCTTTACATATAAAAATCTAGTCTCGAAAGTGGCAGATGTTTGTGTGATAAACACGAGCATTTGTAATAGAGTCATGGTGGTCTCATATATGTATATCTATCCGTTACCATAGCACAAGCCTTACATTGCATACTTTGGGCTAGGTTAATTGGTGTGAATGTGAGAATTATTATTTTTCCCACGTTTTTCTCAGGTCGCTTTCTTGTTTGTCTGTCTGTCTGTGCAGTTGGATTCTTGCAACTCAATTTTGAGGCACTTCCCGGCCACCTAGCGAGCTGAAATTTTTGGAGCAAGTCAAAACCCGATGACAATGCATCCTAAAACAATTTTTAACTTTCTACGGCCACTTTCAGGCCAAATTTTGCGAAATTTCACTTTCATATGAAAAAAGTCATAGCAACTCATGGTTTGCTGCGATTAATTAATAAATTAAAAAGAATAAAATAATAATAATAACGCAAGGAAATTAAAAATAATAAAATAATAATACTAGATTTAAAAATCTAAAAATCCCACGTTTTTCAGTAACCAAAAAAGAATAAAATAACCCGGCGGGGCCAAGCGAGGGGCCACTCAAAACGTGGGGGCGCATCTTTACAAATACTCTCAACATCTATGCATAACGTACATCTCATTACATCTCCATAAGTAATATGCGCCCCCACTTTTGATGCGCCCCTCGCTTGGCCCCGCCGGGTTATTTTATTCTTTTTTGGTTACTGAAAAACGTGGGATTTTTAGATTTTTAAATCTTTTATTATTAGTAACTAGCGGCCCGTCCCGACTTAAAACGGGTGGAAAAAATTCTTTATTTTCTTTCTATTATTAAATATTTTTTTCCCTTAGCGCCATCTAGCGTTCGGTTGACGATCTACTTGCGGTTAACGCGTTGCTATGGTAACGTAATTGATACAATGGAAAAAGAGCGGGAAAAAGAGCGGACAGACAAACAACAAATTTGTGATCTGAGATTATAGATTAAATTACAAAAAAAATATATAATAAGAATATAACTATTATGTCTGCGGTTTAAATTAATTTTGTGTTTTGTTATTATCTCTAAAGTATATTCCGTATATTTATAAAGTCCGTATATTTTTTTCTGTAACACAAAAGGAGAATAATTTATAGACTATTGGCTCACAGATGCCGTATCACATTTTGCAACCTTTCTCATTCTAGAAAATTAGGATTTATGTAACAGAAAGGTTGAAACGACAAAAAAATATGACGAAGGACGCTAAGGGGCTCACATGAAAATTATATTTACTTAGAAATTGTTCTTATTAAAATGTTATAAGGAAAACTAAGATAATTATTCACATCCAAGAAGTGAAGAATTATCCATTGACGAGTCTTGTGCTGTAAACCGTACATTAACCAGTATAGTACTGTAAACAATCTGAGAGCTGCAATTCGTATTTTGAAATAATTTAAAATTGCCCGTGCCATGTTTGTGCATAGTAATTTATATTCAAGCATAGTTAATTGTACAAGATATTTCGACAAAATATCCATCGCGCTATGAAAATAAATTAATATTGCCCAGTAACTCAAACTAACTGTTCATTTGTAGTAAATTACCTTGTTCAATAATCATAATAAGTATTGTTTGTTTAAAAACCATAAAAAAAAAATTAATAAATCTATGCTATTACAGCTTAAATAAATACTTTATTGACGGGCCGCCATAGGTTAATGGCGGGGATATGTGGTACTCTCCCACAACTTAGCGGGCATACCCGAACTAAAAACGTACCACCTGACTGCCTAGGCTCTGTGTGAACCGTGGCAGATGGCTTGAGGACCCCTTCACAGTAGAGAAATTCCAGGTACGTATCGGAAATCCCTTCAGAGGAGAAGAGTATGTGCAATGCCGACGGTAGGATTACGCATTCACCGTCAGCTTCGCCCGGTGCAAGGAGCTACGTACGCTTATACGTCACTTGCTTCACTCTTCCATCTACCCAAGGTTGATCATCTCGTCTTGCACCCTATTGGGTGCCCGTTAGGGTCTATAATGTTATTTTATTTAGGAATATCATTAAATATACGATCCTTTGTTTTCATTGTGTTATGCAATAAATAATTGAGTAATAAAAAGAGACACGTCAAACTAAATTAATAAAACGAATTATACTTCCTGTGACTCATCTATAGCTTGTAGTGATCTTAAGAATGCACGTGGGTGCGTTAACGAATACTTTGAGAAAGACTTGTTTATTTAGTACTTTTTGTAATTGATAAATGTAATATAGAGGTCAATCCCCTTGTTCATAATTTATATTTAATGCCAACTGTTAAAATTTTAACAGGAACATGCCCGATTTAAATATTGTGAAGGTAGTAGAAAATTGCCTTAGTCATCCTGTGATCACGGATCCTGTAAAGGAGTCGGTGATTATGCGCAAAAAATTCAAAATAAGTCGGTTTATTTAAAAATTTAGTTACTATTAAGTCTGAGTCAGAGAAAACGTGATTTATATTTAAACTTGTGCCATTATAAAATACGACCCCCAACTATTTGTGTTAACACGACCACATCGAAGGCAGTACAGCCTTCGCGCATTACTACAAAAGGGTCCAAATGAGGGTAGTTCGTCATTGAGCTCTTGCCCTTTAAACTAGGCAACTCACTAATGAGTTGGAAACACAATCCTGGGAACACTGGGGCTATTCAAATGATGTTCCGTTTGTCTTGGGTCTTTAAGCAGTTTAAGAAAGTCAGTCGTTTGGAAAAGATTGTTGACGGGTAGATGAACTTAAAACAATGATAACATTCAACATTTTCCTTAATCAATTATAATAGAATAATTATCAATTGACAATAGTTATGAAATTTGATATTTTGTAAAGCTTTATTTATCAAAGTTTATGGATCTTCCCAAATCTCTGGAATGGAGAATTGTGTAAGATCACCTAGCATTGATCTGGTATTATTTTTAATTTATTTTATTTAGAGACAAACAGTTATTTAATCCAATATTTACATTTTCATATTGTTTAATTTAAAAACCTATAGTCTCTTAAATCTATAATCTAAGAACACAAATTTGTTGTTTGTGTGTTTGTCTGTCCGCTCTTTTTCCATTGTATACGCGTTACCATACCAACGCGTTACCGGGTCAGCTAGAAATAATTATAATTTTAAAAGAAATTTAATACAACTACTTGGAATGTACCTCGTGTACTCGTACCTAGTCTGTGGGCAAAATGTCGCCTTCCCATTATCAATCACAAAACTCTGTGGTTAATCCACTACAAATCGTACATTTACCCAGAAGTAAGAATAAGTATAGAATAAGTAACGAAAAAAAACAGAATATGGTCTACAAGATAAGTAGAAACCAAAACACTAGCGCGATGTAATTTAAGCGTAGCGCCATCTAGTTTCCTAATTTAGAACTAATAATGTAAACAACATCGTAAACAAGAATCAACTTAACATGTAACATAGACACGGTTTCAAACTCGATTCAATATCGAAACTTTGACGCGGAAAGTTGAAATCGAATGGTCCATTAATGTAATGTTAAAAGGATAGTTTCGAGTTCGCATAGCGGCTCACTCGTTTCAGCGGCTCCATAAGTCGCTTACATTAATCGATTTCCCGTCTAGCATTAGTAGACTGTTTGTAGGATTTTAAAGTTCAAATAAAACAACTTTTTTACGGATATTTGCGCATTTAATCCTGACGTTTCGTCTCCTTTACAGGAGCCGTGATCACAAATTAACTAAACTAATGATCATACATGTTCTACTAAACTTCACAATATTTTAATCGGGCACGTTCCTAACAGTTAAAATTTTATACAAATCAAAAACGTTATGTCGAATGTCAGGATGAATATAAAGTGTATGTAATAAGCCTTTAAAATAAGTGATTTTATTGAAGTAAAAACTCCTTCAGCATCTTTGTGATTTGAAAGTCAATGAAACGAAAAAGCGACAGTAAAAAGAGACAGACACATAAATTCATAAGACTTAACGTAGGAGAAAATGAGATAGGAAGCATTATGTACGTGTGTTAATACGTGTTTGTGTGCAGAATCGTAGTTCAATGCTTGAGAGAAGGCATCACTACAACAGTGGTATTTTGTATACGTGTACGTATTATTTTAAAGGTTTCACTTTTACCACGTGTGAAGTGCACACATGCCTTTTTTTATAATCAAAATTCTCCGCCGTCGAATTACTCATAATATTGAGGATAAAATTAACATAACTAAAGCAATATAAAAATTACTTTTCATTGTTTTTTGTTTTACACATTTACTAAATGTTAAAAGGAGACCTTTCTTTTCGGGCCAAAAATGTACCTTGGTACAAGTTATTTGAAAATATTCATAATAATGTACAAACACTTATTTCATGTATAATATACCCATAAATTAGATTTTTACAAAGTTAATAAAACACAATAAATTATACACTTAATCACAACTGCGTAGAACGAAACGCTAATGTGGCACTTGTGTGTGACAGTCGGTTAGATTTTAACAAGTTTTTCGCGGCTCTGGAACACGGTATTTTAGTAAAGTCCGTAGGCTGATAAAATAACTAAACGCTTAGAATGATTCGCAATAGCAAGAAATATCTATTTTTGCTCTTGATCCTACTGTATATATTAAAAACAGAAGAATTCATAAAGCAGTGTTGCTGATAAACTTGTATACATTTTATGTTTAAGACTGAATATCGAAAAATGTTTATATAACTTCAAGCTACAAAACGCTTCAAACTCAAAACAATTGTGCTTGCCAGCTAAAAAAAACATTTGTTGCAAGTAATGTATATTTTTGAATGATTTTTTTTAGTGGTACAAATGTATTTAAAAATAAATAAGTATTTTTTTCAGAATATACAATTTTTTAGCTATTTTTTGGTATCTTTGAATCTTAGGTACATGTTTAGCCTTACTTATATGGAAGAAAGAAAGGCTCCTTTATGCTCATTAAAAATTGTATTTTTTTTTTATTTTTAACAAAAAAAAAGCTTGAATTGCGAAGTATATTCCGATCATCGGTTATTAAAGACAGCCATATTGTCAACATAGAAGATGTGGTTTATTATAAACATTCATATCGTCTTCGCAATAAGTTTGAAACAAACCAATACCGTACCGGCCGTATGTTTGCTGTCGATATTGAAGATTCGAGTCGTCTACACTGAATTCTTCGTTCTTTGTATACTTAAGGTTTTGTTTACACTTTTACCTCGATTTTAATATAAAATTTCAAATAGACTAGCTGACCCAGTAACGCGTTGTTATGCTAACGTTATTGATACAATGGAAAAATAGCGGACAGACAAACACACAAACAACAAATTTGTGTTCTTAAATTATAGACTAGCTGATCCGGTAACGCGTTGCTAAGGTAACGTTATTGATACAATGGAAAAAGAGCGGGAAAATGAGTGGACAGACAAACACACAAACAACAAATTTGTGTTCTTAAATTATAGACTAGCTGATCCGGTAACGCGTTGCTATGGTAACGTTATTGATACAATGGAAAAAGAGCGGGAAAATGAGCGGACAGAAAAACACACAAACAACAATTTTGTGTTCTTAGATTATAGATTCATTCACGTGGTCGAGTGCTTCGGCTTTCATGGTAACCGCCACTCCGAAGCCCCGGGTTCGGGTTCGGGTTCGGGTAAATGAAGACGTCCAAATGTTATGGAATTCAAAAACGACGTTGTTATTGAATTCCATAACACAAGTTGCTTTAACTACTTAACTCGGTAACAATTTATATAATATTGGCTAATATTTTTGTTGCTTTCTCAAATTTTGGTACCGTGTGGTGCATCGGTAGCGATCCTACCTTTCGCACCGACTGTCCTGGGTTCGAATCCCGGAAGGGGCATATGTTTGTATGATGATTACGAGCATCTGTACCTGAATCATATATCTTATTGGAGCTGGAACTGAGAGAGCTCCCATGGATCAGCTTCAATGGCGCAATGTCTGTTACGCCATAACTTTCCGAGTTCTTAAACGATTTTTTTTTGTGTGGAATTGAATCAACAGGTTTAGGACCGAGCCGGAGCCGAGGTTATGACGAATGCCTGAATTTTGAAATTCGCAAAAATTCCCATCGAAACAAAAATTTTTTTTTTCTTTTTTAGGTATTACGCTCCGCTCCAATATATGGTGCTAGCGTAGCTTTATGCTTAGCGACTGCATCGCCTAGTATATACGTATATAAAAATCTCTCGATGTATGTTCGGAATAAACTCTGAACCTACTGAACCGATTTTGATTAAACTTCGGAACTATCTGTTATTTGATCATATATAAAGATAGGATAGGTTCCATTTTAATTTATAACACAGCAAAGCGTGGCCGGGCCAGCTAGTAGTTCTATAAATATTAAATATCTATACGTCATATATATACGTCTGTCCGTTACCCTAGTATCTATAACACAAGCCTTACAATGCTTACTTTGGGCTGAGCTTATTTGTATGAATGTAAGAAATATATCATATTCATTTATAGAGTAACAAAATGGCCTCTGAGGTATACAAATTTCAATATAATTAGAAATGAAATATTAAACAGTATCAAATTTTTTTTATATAAAAAAATCAGTGTATAAAAAGTCATATTAAAATAACTTAATAATAATTTATAACTCAGCAAAAATAAAAGATATTTAGTTCATACACTTCTGCGCTAAAACTTTTTTACGGATTTTGCGCATAATTTATTTTAAATTTTAACAATTCCGAACGCGCGCGATTAAATTATTGTGAAGGTAGGTAATAGAAAATATATGACGACCATTAGACTTTGTCCAATGTAGGATGATACTTTTGACAGTTGACACCTATATAGAGGGTACAAAGTTGCTATCACGTAGCAATAAGGAAGTGACACCTGTCAAAATCATCCTACATTGGACAAAGTATACCTAAGTCATCCTGTGATTACGGCTCCTGTAAAGGAATCGAAACGTAAGGATTAAATATAACAGAAATCCGTAAAAAGTTGCAGCTAGTATGGACATATAAACTTCAAAACTCGAGGAAGCGGAAATTTTGTTTAACAACTGCTATGTAACATATTTTATTTGCTTTCGTTCGTTGGTCGCACTATAAACAACTGCCGAAATTCGTAGCTTTCTCGTATGTCCAAAAATTGTAACATTTTAAACAGAAACTTTAGAAATAAGAGTTATTTCCATTCCTGATTTTCATTCTAACACTTAATTGCGTATGGCCAAGCATTAAAAGAAAACTAGAGAAATATATTATTATGAGAAATACGGCGGACTGAATTTATTAATACTTTTTGAAATATTCATTGAGAAAAACTGATTATTATATTTGTTTTGTTTCGAAATAACCACAAGAAAGATTATATAAATATATAAAGATACTTATATAGTTAACGTATTTTTATATACATATATTAAAGTGTATAATATTATGAGGTAATGTGTGTAAATTTGTATTAAATGACGACCGTTTGGTGCGGCAATCCTGCCTTCGCACCGGGGGTCCTGGGGTCGAATCACGGAAGGGGTAGATGTTTGTGTGATTAATACTAGCATTTGTACCTAATTCATTGATATTTATATATAATTCTATAAAAATTACATATCTATGGAACATATCTGTATGTCTATCCGTTACTCTAATATCCATAACACAAGCCTTATAATGCTTACTTTGGGCTAGGCTAATTGGTGTGAATGTAAGAAATATTTTTAATATAATATTTAAAAGTACTCATACGATTTTAAAAATTCCTTTATTAATAAATAAATAAAATAAACATTGGACAACATTCATTGTTTTGAGTCCAAGTTAAGAAGCTAAAGCACTTCTGTTACGGAATTCAGAAACAACGACGGTACCACAACACCCAGACACGAGCCAATATGGAAAAGGTCATTTTCTACATTTACCCGGCCGAGGATCGTTCCCAGGACCTCCGAGCCAAGATCGTCGATAATTAGAAGTCTTTAAGGACGTAGTCTATGGCCTACTTGAATATCATATTAAGAAAGACTTCTCATCATACCTCACTTAACAAGAAAAGTTAACATAGTCGAATGTAACGTTATTTAAGAAAGCTGCCTTAAAGGTAAGATACTTCAACGGTTCTACAAAAAGTCCACTACCACACACACGCACGCACGCACACACATACAAACACGCACGCACGCATGCACACATATGTCTATGTTAACAAAATGCAAATAAAAGTCATATTTCAATGTATTTTTACGTTTTGGTCTATCACGGGCTTCAATATAAAAAATGTAATCTTAAATTATTATCATTATATGTTTGCTATCCATCAAGGAAATGTTATGTAGATAAAAATTGTTTTATACACAATATTGTTTGGTCAAGTAGTTTCGATTTTACGATCGTGTTTTGGTGGCGAGGAAGGCTTACGGGAAAGCGCATTGAGAACAAGATAGGTTTACAAGTCGCGGGCTCATTATGTAATTTTTACTAGTTTGGTGCAACGGTAATGATCTTGCCTTTCGCACCGACGGTCCTGGGTTCAAATCCCAGAAGGGGCAGATGTTTGTATGGTGAATACGAGCATTTGTACCTGATTCATGATTTTTATGAATATTTCTATGAATATAACATATCTATGTATCATATATGTATGTCTATCCGTTAACCTAGTATCCATAACACAAGCCTTACAGTGCTTATTTTGGACTAGGCTAATTGGTGTGAATGTAAAAAAATGTTTATTTATTTATTCATGGTCTTTTCGTCGACCCCGGTGTTGCGAAATCGGTTTTCATGGGAATGCCACTCCGAGGGCCCGGTTTCGATGCTCGACCGGGTCTTTGTAGAAAAACAACTTTTCTAAATCTACTAGGGTCTACGTGTTGTGATACTGTCTTAGTTTCTGAATTCCAAAACATAAGTACTTTAACTAAACTTGGGTTCATAACAATTCCCTTTTTTCCATGAGACATCCAGACGCACTGTAGGCTACCACCTTTTCTTGGTTGCTATTCCTACCTGTGGCACCAAGCGCTTTTCAACGTCCTTCATAATGCGCACAGCAAAGGAGTTTTTTTTTTTGAGGTTATCCTGTTTTGTTTTTCGGATAACTTCTCGCTATTGGTTTACGAGCAAGCTACACCGACTTTAATAAGAATTTTATTCTCTGTTTTGAGTTAATTTTACATTTTTATTTGTTATGTATTTTTCATGTGTTTATTATCTAGATTTGGATATGTGTTAGTTTTATTTGTTCGGTTGATATTATGTGTGTAGAAGATTTGTTCAATTTTTTAATTAACATTTTTGTTGAATTCTTTTAAGTTTTGTATTATGTGTTTTATATAGTTGTTAAATGCTTCTGTTGTTATTTCTTTTGAGATTATATCAGAGATTTTATAGGGGTTTGTGTCTTTTTTATTAGTGTTAGCGTTATTGAATGTTTGTATGTGTTGTACTCTATTATTGTTAAATTTTAGGCATTCTTGTATTAAGTGATTGAGGGTTTGCGTTGTGCTGTTATCGCAGGGGCATTTGTCAGTGTTTTTGATTTTAAATCTATACAGGTATTCTAAAGTCGGTAGGGAGTTTTTGAAGTGTTTTATTTAGAGTGTTTATATCCGGTAGCAATTTTTTTGTGTGTTTTCTTTTAGTACTGTTTTGGTATCTGTTGTTTGTTTCTGTGTCTATTTCTTTTTTAGCAAGTTTTTTGTGATATGATATTGGGAAGGAAGTGAAGGTTGGAGCTATTTTCATGGTAGCGGCTGTTTTTGCTGCCGTATCTGCTTGCTCATTGCCGGCGAGGCCGGCATGCGCTTTGATCCATGAGAATCGTATATTTCCTTTTTGTTTAATATTACTGATTGATTTATGTGCTTTTACTATTATTGAATTTGTGGAGTTTCTATTTTGTAGTTCTAAAAGTGCGGATTGTGAGTCTGAAAATATGATGCTGTCCGTTATGTTGTTTAATTCGCACCACTTGCAAGCTTCTTGAATTGCAAGCGTTTCCGCTTGAAAGACGGTGCATGACGAGTGTAATTGAATTTTTTAAGTTATGGTCTTGTTATTGGGTGTTATTACGACGAAAGTAGCTCCTATCTTCTCATCGTGTTTACTGCCATCTGTGTATAGTTGGTATGTGTTGTTATTTATTATTTCCTGTATTTCCTTTGGTGTGGTTGTGTTTTGTAGTTCGTAAATAACAATTCGTTCCGCAGGGTGTAATAATTTTGATGGGTGAGTATGTCTGTGGTATAATATGTCGTTTGGTAAATATGATGTGTTTCGAGTAGTTTTAGTTTTTTCGATTTCTGCAACTGCTTTTACTTTTAGGTCTAGGGGCATTAGTCTTGCTAATGCTATTGCTGTTATGGTGGGTAGTGTTCTGAATCCTTTAATTATTTTAATGGCAAACTGTCTTTGTAGTGACAGCAGCTTTTTGTGAACTATTTTGTGTTTAAGAGCGTTGGGCGCCCAGATTTCTGCAGCGTAGGTAACTATTGGTTGAATCACCATAATATATATGGTTCTTATATTGTCGGAGTGGACACCCCATGTGGGTCTGACTAAAATAGAGTTTTTTATTTATTTTCTGTGCTTTATTTATAATATTATTTGTGTTTTATGAATTTGAGATTTCTGTCTATTATTACTCCGAGGTATTTTATTTCTTTTACTAGTTCAATTTTCTGATTGTTTATTGTTATGTTGACGTTTTCTGCTTTATTTGTGAATGCAATGATTTTGGTTTTTTCTGAGATTTTTACTGTTCTATCTGTTAAGTAGTTTTTTATTATATTGTATAAGTTTTTTTGTGTTTGTAGTGTTCTAAGTCTTTTTAATAGTAACGGCCACCAAGCATGGTCAAATGCACCTTTAATATCTAGTGAGATGCCTATTACCTGTTCTTGTTTTGATTTATATTTTTTGATTATGTTGAGTGCTTCGTTTAATGCAGTGTTGGTGGATGATTGTACTTTGGTTATTGTTTTCAAGATGATAGGTGAGTCTTCTTGTTATTAATTTTTCTAGGAGTTTTCCAAATACTGCTATTAATCCAATGGGTCTGTAAGAGTTGATTGCCTTGTAATCTTCTTTATTTGGTTTTGGTATTGGTTTTACTATTGTAATTTTCCACTGTGTTGGGAAATGAGCTATTCTGACGCAGTGGTTTAGAAGTTTGGTTGTTATGATTTCGGATGTTAAATTGTCGGTGCCAGGTGATTTGTTTGGGTTGAAGGTTTGAATTCAATCTATGATTTCCTGTTCAGTAAAAGGTTTGTCATTATTTGTTGTGATTTCGTCGCTTTGTTGTAGTCTTATGGATTTTTGTAAAGCATTGTCGTTTATAGGATTGTCGTTTGGGTAAAATTTTTCTAGTAAGGTTGTTGCTGTATCTAGTGTGTCGCTGGTAAAGGTCTTCTTTTAATAGGGTTGTGGGTGGTTCTTTTTTAGGGGTAAATTTAAGTAGCTTGTTTTTTAATGACCAAACATTGTCTTTTCCTTGCATCGTACAGAACTCTCTAAAATGTTTGGTGTATGCTTCATCTATAGCTTGTGAGTATTGTTTCTTGGCTTTTTCTTTTATTATGTTGTCTATTGATTTATTTGATTTTTTGAGTTGCTGTAAGGTGTAATGGATATGGATCTTTTCCTTTTTTAGTTTGTCTAATTCTTCTTTCCACCAAAGTGGTTTCTATTTTGTTCTTTTGTTTGGTGGTAGTGTTTCATCGCAGGTTTTTCTTATTATGCTTGTGATGTCATTAATGTATTTATCAGTGTCTAGTTTATTTTATTTATTTATGTCTACTGTTTCTATTCCGGAGTTCGTCTATATTTATTTTATGTTTTGTTCCGAATTCGGTTCAGTTTGCGCATTTGGTTTTATATTTAAAAGTTGTTGTGTTTTTTTATTTTTATTTATTGAATTTTTGTTGATATTTAGGTTAAATGATATAGCTTGGTGTTCAGATTGTTGGCACGCTTCCGTGTTAACTTTCCAGTCAGTGATTAGGTTGCGGATATTATCAGTTGTGATTGTAAGGCCAATTATTGATTCCCTGACAACGCCATGTGTTATTGTTTGAAATGTTGGTTCATTTCCGGTATTTATTATTGTAAGATTGTGTGAATTAATGATATTGAGAATTTCACGTCCTCTTTTGTTGTTAGATGCTGAGCCCCAAGTTTGGTGCCAACCATTAAAGTCGCCGCAGATGATGTGGCTTGCATTAGAAGTGGAATGTAGGAAGTAATCCAATTTGTTGAAAGTGTCGAATTCATCGTGTTTTGGCTCTATGTACGCGCTGGGTATGTTAAGCTTTCTAGTTCCTATCTTGATTTGTATAATACTTAGGTTAGGTGTAGAAAATTCGGGAATGCCTATGGCTGTCCCTAATTTTTGATGTACTATTATGCATGATTTAGTTCTGTTTGTATTGTTATTGAATTGGTATATGTTATAATTATTGATATTTATTACGTGTTTTTTATTGCCAACATATGGTTAAATAATTATTGCTATGTTGTATTCTTTTTCTGTAATATATTGTAAGAATTCATGATTTGCTTTATATGATTTGTCTGTGTTACATTGTATTATTTTGATGAAGTTTTTATCCTGCCTTTTATTTTTGTTTATGTTATTTTTATTTTGTAGGATGGTTTGGTATTTGTTTTGCTTAGTTTGTGCCATAATTAATGCGTTCTTCTAATTTGGCAACAAAGGAGTGGAACTCCCTCCCCGTGTCCGTATTTCCGAGAACTTATAACCCGTCCATTTTCAAAGTCAGGGTGAATAGGCACCTTCTGGGATAACTCATTCCATCGTGGATTCTGTCTTGGCTCCCGGCCTTGTTTGGGATCAAGAGCTAATCCATTCTTAATAAAAAAAAAAGTCTAATTCAATGTTTAACCACATTGACCACGTCAAAGATGCTTTAATCAGCAACTTGCATTTTAATCACTGTCTACTCGCGGGTCTCGCGGATGTATAGGTAGATAGATAAAACACACACTCACACTGCTGCTTGTATTCTTAGAACTATTTTAGAAAGCAACCTCACAATACTTATCATTATACACGTAAAACTTCGTCAGCGAGTTTTAAAACCGAGCAGCGCCATCTAGTGCAACTAACTTAAAATACAACGGATTTATTTATAATGATTTTAGACAATCACTTTAATATTATGATCATATAAATAATATATGATGATGAACGGTCATCCTACACAATTCATTAAAGCAGTGGATACTTAGAAAAACGGTTCCGAATCCTACCTGAGGGCTCGCAGGCGTAGTTGTTTTTTACACACGTATTTTATATCTGATAAGTTTTTGAAATGTTCAGCAAAGTTAATTTTTTATTCATCAAAAGGAAATATTATAAGACCGCAAAAATATTTTTCTAGTAAATTATCTTATATTCCGCTTTCAGCCAAACCTACGCAATGATAAACGTTCGTGACTCAATAAAGATAATCAGATTACGAGGATTCTTTTACAGTCAACAGAGTATTCATCTACCAAAAAATCACAAAATTTCTCATTTATTATTAGACTCTATATTTAAAGAAATTAAGTTGTAAATTGAATGAATATATTTGTTTGTAAAATGCCACGTAAAAAGGTACATTTTGTGATGTAAAGTTATTGAAGGGGCCTATGTATGATGAATAGTCACGAGTAATATCAACCATGTCACATTATGCCTGGGACTATAAAAGACTCTTAGTTGGACGCTCTAACATTTAAATAATGTGGGATCGGCTTCCGTGCTGTCGCACAGTTGGTACCCCACATCCGCTGCCCTTCTTGTCAGCGCCTTCCGTGAAAATCTAAAAAAACCTTCTGTTTCTTTTTGGAGCGGAGCCAGCGAAGCGAGCGAGACTCCCATGGATCAGCTTCAATGGCGCAATGTCTGTTACGCCATAACTTCCCGAGTTCTTTACCGATTTTAATTTTTTTTTGTGGAATCGAATTAACAGGTTCAGGACGAGATTGTGGCACATTTTAAAATTCGCAAAAAATCCCATCGAAACAAAAAAAGTTTTTTTCTTTATTTAGGTATAACGCTCCGCTACAATATATGGTGCTAGCGTAGCTTTATGCTTAGCGACTGCATTGCCTAGTATTGGAGCGGAGCGAGCAAAGCTAGAGAAGCTCCCATGGATCAGCTTTAATGGCGCAATGTCTGTTACGCCATAACTTCCCGAATTTTTAACCGATTTTAATAATTTATGTGTGGAATCGAATCTACAGGTTTAGGACCAGATGGTGACGGAATTTTGAAATTCGCAAAAATTTCCCATCGAAGCAAAAAAATTTTTTTTAGGTATAACGTTCCGCTCCAATATATGGTGCTAGCGTAGCTCTATGCTTAGCGACTGCATCGCCTAGTTGGAGCGGAGCTCCCATGAATCAGCTTTAATGATGCAATATCTGTTACGCCACAACTTCCCGAATTCTTAACCGATTTTAATATTTTTTTTGTGTGGAATTGAATCAACACATTTAGGATCAGATTGTGACGGAATTTTGAAATTCATAAAAATAAAAAAGTTATGACCGAAAAACATTGTCTCAATGGGATTTTCTATTGAAACAAAAGCGCTCGCTTTTTGTAAGTTTTCATACTTATGGAATTAAATATTAACTCAACATTATTGATTTTTCTTTAGTATTTCGCTCCGCTCCAATATATGGTGCTAGCGAAACTTAATGCTTAGCGACTGCATCGACCTAGTAACGTGAGTGAGTTTTAACGCTGTGCGTTCAAATATTGTAAAGAAAAAGAGTCTCATGTGTGTTGGATTGTACATAAGGTTGACAATTTTGGTTGGGATTGTCTATTGCGGATCAACCGACTTATTTACCCCAATCATTAAATAATTATTCAGTCAATACAGCAATACCAATTAGTTACTTATATACTGTTGTCTCTTTGCTTTCGTCTGATTAAGTGTGACATGGTTTCACATCTTATTCCTCGTGACTAAACATAACGTTTCTTTCTAAGTTATAGTCGTCGTTTAGTACCCACAGTTCTCTTCTTTATTTGGGATATTCCTCATTCATTTCCTTCCATTTCCTGGTTTCAGTGTTCTTATAGAACTTGGAAATAATTAAAAATATCTTTATAAGTATATCAAAAAGCCCTGTGTTTGACCGCGATGAACTCCGTAATCACTCAACCGATTTTGATGATTTTTTATACTAAAAATATACTATGAACTAAATATAATAACCACAGCAACGCGTGGGCGGTCCATCTGTTGCTGAAAGTTGTCTGTCTGCCAGTCTTTTACAGATTATTCTTCTGAGAGTGCATGACCTCATAATGCCATTCGCTTTCTACTGACGGACATCCAGACGCACGGCGGGCTACCAACCTTTCTTAGTTGCTATTTCTAAATGTCGCTCTCAACATCATTTATAATGCAGAGCAAAGGAGTGGAACTTCCTCTCTGCGTCTTATAGTACTTATAACCCGTCAGTCTTTAGTGCCAGGGTGAAAAGGCACCTTCCGATTTAGCTCGCTCCATTGTGGAGCTTGTCTTGGCCTCCAAGCTTGATGGGGATCAAGAACCAACCCATTCAAAATAAATAAAAGAGTCCAATGATTAAATGATTTTAACAAATCCATACAAGGGGCAAAGCTGTCACGCAAGTGAACTGACTTAATTACTTATTAACTATACCTACGTAAGCTGTTTTGAGATAAGTTCTTAAAATCCATTTACTATCCCTAACTTATAAATATATCTCACTATTTTATTAATCTTTATTAAAATCCTAATATATTCTTTATAAAACTCAAAGACTTTGTGTGTTTCAGAAAATACATAGGCTTGTACCATTCTCGTTTCCAGTAGAAATATGAAACTAAAAAAATAATAAAAAATGTGCGTTTTTTAAAGAGTTTCTCCTCCTTAAAAACGATTGTCTTAAAATAGATATAATAGGCAAAGGAAGGAAATGAATTCATATATTCATATAAATTTGACAAAATTTTACTAAAATTATGATGGTATTAATTTTTAATTTCAATTTTTTATTATTTATGATATTTTACATGTGTTCTGGATGCTATAGTGAGAAAGAAAGAGAGAGAGAGAGTAAATGTGTACTTGGGACTAAGGAGTGGGGAGTATATTACGCAGAGAAAATGTAAGCCTTCACTTTTTATTAACATTTGATTTTACTACCCATCTATTTTTCATACCGTGCACTATATATGAAAGGAAATTTGACCCCTCATTCTTAAGGAGTTAAACTTCAATAAACACCAAAAATTTAATTCGCTAGAAAGCTTTATTATTTTTGTTATGTAAGCGTTTAACTCAATAAATTTATATCAAAAGAATTTTCTGCAAGAAGAAATTAATTTGTCACAGGTCAGACTGAAACCCACAGCCTCCTCCTCCTCCAATTGCTTTTTCCAAGTATTTCTTAAATTAATGCCAGCGCCATCTCTTTATTTTCTACGAAGGTATGTAGGTAGTGTAGGTAAATATCGAACAATCGATAAAGAAAAAACAGCATTTTTTATTGTTATATATATTAATATATTTTTTTATTATTATTAACAAATGTTAACCCTAAAGTGTACTAGCCCTTTGCTTAAGTTCCCAAGATATAGTTTGTCGGGTTTCTGCCGTAAATCAATCCGGACGACGTACTGGGAATTGGTTTTTTACGATCTCCTTTCTGGGTCAGGAGAATATGCCACTACACTATGTTATTGCGTAACGTTGGCTTTTCATTTTTTTGGACGCACATATATGACACTTGGTACGTCGACCAGATAAAGCTATATAAATCGAATTAAGCTTGAAGAGATTAATTTATATTCTGAATCTAAATTTCTTAACAACTTAACCTCAAAAAAATAGGCACATCAATACTTTTATTATAAGTCGACAGCTTAAATGAGTCTTCGCCCGTACGGTACAGGGGGTTCGAGGACCAAGGGGGGTACTGAAAAAGGGGAGGGGGGTGCAAAGTTATTTTAATAACTTGTAAACCATTATCGTATTAAATATTAGAACTAATGCTACTAACATCGGGATAAGAAAATTGTTGCTATCAAAAATGGACTCTGTATTATCTGGAATAAGGATTTATTTATTTATTAGCTTAGTAATTTCCACACGTTAAGAGTACAGACTTTTGTTATACGTAAAAAAACTTGCCAAGTGCGATTCGAACTCGCGCGTGGAGAGTTCCGTACAAACTTTTAGTTGAGTAATTTATGACAGTACCCAATATTGCTCCAAAGAAAGGACAAACGGATTGAGGGACAAAATTAACTTTGCCGTTGGAAAACTGTTGTTGTACATCGATATAAGTCGCAGTTAGTTTGCCAGCTGCAAATGAATTTATAACCGCGATTTTTTTCTTTAATTCTCTTGAGAGTGTTGAAATAAAATCTTTTTTCAGCATAAACGGCCGTATCTTTTTTATATCAACTTAGAAGTTTGATTTATTTACACCTTCAAGAGACTGTAGACCTGAGTTTATACCTCCACGCGTTCCCGAGATAAAGAGTCTTGACAGACGGACGGACGAACGACAAAGTGAACCTCTAAGGTTTTCGTATTTTCCTTTTGAGGTACGGATTTCGGCTTCCGCTAAATAAGCTGTTTTAATCCAAAAGACAGACCCTGTAATACATGTCACAAAATATGCGTTAAACCTGTAAGTTTACTGAACAAAAATAAATATAAAATATCAAAATAAACTTTTTTGTGACCCTTATTACTTACTTATAATAATAAAACTCTAATTCTACTAATTTAAGATAAATTATTATAATAGAAAATACTAGAAAAAATCGACTCGGGTGACAAGTGAATTCTCAGGTGGAAATCGAACCTGCAACCTTTGGAAATCTGGTCCAATGCTCTCCCAATTGAGCTACTGAGCCTTGCAAACACTCATCGAAATTTTCTAGTACCTTCCTGATTTTACGCTGTAGGCCGGCGTTGTTTCATCAATGAGAGAAACATCCTCTCGTATTCGAAAGAAACAATTGGGAGAGCATTGGACCGGATTTCCAAAGGTTGCGGGTTCGATTCCCGCCTGAGAATTCACTTGTGACCCGAGTCGATTTTTTCTAGTATTTTTCTATTATAATAATTTATCTTATAAGATCGCATTGAAAATGCATAAAATATATAAAAATTATAAAATCTACTAATTTAAGTTAAAATAATGAGACACTATTTATAAAATTCCACGACACGCTTGCCCACAAACAGAACAAGATCGGCCGGAAGGTTTGCGGCGACTTCCCAACTATTGCTTTGGGACAAAACTAATGGAGTTTCTCCGAACTATTCCATTGGGATCAAAGATATCGGCGTCCGGAATCAACATATCGAAGATATAGTTAACAACAGAACAATTAGGAAATGTATTCCGAAATATGAAACATGAACAATGGAATTGCAAACATATTCATAGAAAACAATACAACATCATAATTACGATACAAAATAACTATTGTAACACATTATAATTTTATTAGCATTAAACACAATCTAAAAAATAAAACATGAACTAGTGTTCACTGGGCAAAAAGGGCAAATAGGGCACATAGGGCAAAAATAATCAGACTAAGTAATAAAAATAAAAAAATATTTAGCCAGCCTAGCCTTACATCTATTAACAACTTTATGAACTAAAAATGCATTGTAATATATTTTTTTTTTAATTACTAAGTCTGATTCTTTTTGCCCTAAAAAGCTAGGAACTTTTAGCGCACAGTATCGCTACCGTTAAACAATTGAGCAGTGCTAATAGTAAGTACGTGTTAAAAATGCTTAGTAAATTCAACGTTATTTTTTTTTATTATGTTATTGCTTACCCTACCGGAGGCGGAGTTAAAACATTCACTTACCTGAAAAGAGAAAATGTAATTAGTTAATGTATTTTATGAAACAATTTCAAATATTATGATAATATATTATTATGATACTGTTACGCCAAAATTGTGAAATTCGCATCACCAAAAATAGTGGTGAATCTGCATTAATTCAGAAAGGAAATATAATGGAGAAGGGGTGGTTAATATCATCAACGAATACGTGATTTTTTCTTATGTTTTTTACTAAAAAAAATTAACCCACTTATTGGAATGTCATCCATATACCTTTATCTAAATAATAAAAACTTAGAAAATATTAAAAAAGAAAACAATAAGGTAATTTTTACAAATAAATATTAATAAGTCCTTTGTTGTGAAACTTCTTTATTGTCATATAATTATTTATACAATATCTATCAAAATACTGATTAAACAACACGTAAATGTCAATTTTATAAGTCCTTTAAACGCCGCTGATTGCAGATCTGCTATTATAGTCAATTCTTTAAATTGTAGAGAAGAATGCGCTTGACCGCTATCTCGCTTGATGGTAAGCGATGATGCGATTTAAGATTTGACGCGCTTGCTTAGAAGATACCTATTCACTCGTGAATTGAAGTCCCCTAAATTTTATGTCTCAGGAAACACAGACTCAGGCAAGGAGATTCACTCTTTAGCGGTACGGATCATAAAATTGGAACCAAAACGCTTAGTGTGACTCTTTGGTATATCAACCATATAACGGTGGCGCCTATTTATATGTTTAGTTATCCGACAAATGCCTATGACACAAACCGTAATGACGCGATTAATATTGTTTTTTTTTTTATAATTAATCCTGACCTTTCGATTCCTTTATCGGAGCCGTGATCATACGATGACTGTGATAAGGGTCGTCATACATTGAACACATGCATGAGAGAAGGTTAGAGAGAATGAGAAAGATCGCTACGTGTTAAAGAATTAGCCCACCTGTCCCTAAAAAATTGTAGAATTTATAGTTCATTTTTCAGCCACCATACGCGCTGCCGTCGGTAAGTAGTATCTGCGAAGTTAGCTGTTTATGAGTACAAGTAGATGAAGTTAGTTGAATAGTGTACTTTAACAACAGCCCGCTTTTATTGAGACAACTTAGCGATCGCAGCGCCTCACTCATTTTGTCCATATTTGGGACACTATGTTCTAAAGCGATCGTTCTTCTTCTGTCTAAACTCCATGATGACGATCATTA
The DNA here is from genome assembly GCA_927399485.1 of Calamotropha paludella. Classification (NCBI taxonomy): domain Eukaryota; kingdom Metazoa; phylum Arthropoda; class Insecta; order Lepidoptera; family Crambidae; genus Calamotropha; species Calamotropha paludella. Next base: position 29,696,983 of record OV656804.1, read on the forward strand.
ACTTAGTTAGTTCAATTATTAATCTAGTGAAAAAAGGTTTTATTTAAATATATCACTTTAAATTTATTAATCACATGTTCTCGCAAAATTCTAAATTGAAATAATAGTTGGTAACACACAAGCGCACGCCATTTTCAATTCCACAAATACATGCTTTCTTCCAATGTCATTTCCTGACTCAGATGGTCGCTGTGGCTTGGTCCTCCTGTTTTTACGACTCCCGATTTACGGCGAGGCGACACATCCGAGACGTTTTATGCGGTTAGGAAAGCTGAAAACATAAATCACAACTTAACTGTGGAATGGCCGTTCTCTATATTTTATTTACCGCATAGAGTTAAAGTTATAAAAGACTTGAGAACTTTGACAATAAAAAATATATGGTCGCTAATACAATGGTAGAAATACCTTCACCAAGATTTGACTTACGGCATCTAAAAATGACATGTTATGTAATAATTAATTTATTGAAGTGAAAACTTCTTTAGCGGCTTTGTGCACTTTTTGGGATGGGTAATAAATGTTAAACTCGCATCAGGACACCTGACCTGATCGAAAAATGTGCGTGTGTGTTTGTTGTCATGTTTGTGAACGATAGCGCAATAAATAAATATTGTATTTTACTCCATAAATGATAGTACTTTTATACTGATTATTAAAATAATTCGTGCCAAATAATTCCCTAACCATTCCAAAATATCATAAATGAACGACGTTAATGTTCATGTTTTCACTTCTGCCGGCACTCCCGGAGTGCAACCCGTTGTTTTTTTAACTTTGTTGCTTACAAAACACATGTACGAATGGCGGATTTAATGCCTATAGTTATCTATTACCAGTAAATCGGAAGTTCGAAACTAAAAGCGTATTGGCGGTGTATTGAAAGGGAAAATAGAAAACGAGAACTATATACTGTATATACATATATAAAAAGTCATAGATCACATAATTAACATTATATTGGAACTCCCTCCCTGCGTCTGTATTTCCGGGAACTTATAACCCGTCTATTTTCAAAGCCAGAGTGAACAGGCAACTTCTGGGTTAGCTTGTTCCATCGTGGATTCTGTCTTGGCCCCCGGGCTTGATTGGGATCAAGAGCTAACCCATCCTAAATAAAAGAAATAATATCGTTATGACAGGATGATCACGGCTCCTGTAAAGGTTAAATATTTTTATCCTGTCCTGAAATCCTGTTTACAAAAAAAAAAAAAAAAAATATGTAATATCTTTAAGTAACATTATGGAGTGCAATAAAGAATTGAGAATTGAGAATTGAGAAAGGAGTCGAAATGTCAGGATTATATATAAATTATGCGCAAAACCCTAAATGAGTTATAATATATTTATAATATATCTAATACAATATAGATATACTTTATCTAATATTTCTTACATTCACACTAATAAGCCTAGCCCAAAGTAAGCACTGTAAGGCTTGTGTTACAGATACTAGGGTAACAGATAGACATACATATAGGATACGAAGATTATTTATAGTTAAATATATATAAATACCCGGGTCGTTCTTCTTTTTTACCGACAATGGTCTGTCCTTCGTCTTATTATGGCATCTCGTTGGAGTATTGTTATTTACGTTTTTTTTAATTCGGTTCGAATAAACGTCCATATTTTTCTTATCTATTAATATTATGTAATTTTTCATTTTCTCCAACCAACATATTTTTTCGTTTGTTTTCCCTAGAATGCCGTGACAGAGTGGTAAACCAAAATGTGGTCTCCACAGAAAAAGGCCACTCTGTCACATATTTTTTTTAAAAACCAACATTAAAAAAGAATTAATATTAGCCGCAAAGGAAACTTTAATTAGTCCTAATGACAACACAGATGCAATTTCTTTTAAATTCCACACAGAAACCACAATTATGGATAGTTCAAAAACCAAAAAAACAGAAAAACGTCGTTTTACTGTCGGTAAAAAAGAAGAACGACCCACCCATGACTCAGGTACAAATGGTCGTAATCATCACAAACTTATATCCCTCCCAGGATTACGTGCAAAAAACAAAATCGCTACCGTTGCACTAAAGGGTCGACAGTCTTTAGGTCTATAAAAGTGAGATTAAGTGGATATGGTCGGGAAATCTAAAAGGAGATTGCGAACTAGACATTTGAAATAAAGTTTGTTAGGTGTTTTTCGGATATGGAATAGTAATACATTACAGTCGTATAGTCTGAAGTGAAAAAGTTGAAACAAAACCATTACAGAGAGAAGGAATGACAGCTGTTATATAAGCTTATAAGTGTCCCTATCCATAGGACGTGTGTTGTATAACAGACACTTTATGGACCCTTAAGGTCACACTTAAGGACACCCTTAAGTGTGAACTTAACGCCAACTAATGAAACTGTTGGTATTTTTTTTTGGTTATTAGAATTTCACTGCAAGCATTTTATATAGCTGTTTCTTTTTGGAGCTAACTCTTTAAGAATTAATTTTCATATAAGGCGCCCTGTATGAAAAAAAAGCATGTGTGCAATTCACACGTGGTAGAAGTGAAACCTTCAAAAATAATACGTACACGTATACAAAATACCACGGTTGTTTTAATGCCTTCTCTCAAGCTTTGTACAACGCATGCGCACACAAACACGTATTAACACACGTACAACGCTGAGGCACAAGCAAACTCCCACTATGCCTGTGTGTACGAAGCAGAGCACAAAGAGAACCATGAACATAAGAGACCTGTTTTATGCTTCCTATCTCATTTTCTCCCACGTTAAGTCTTATGAATTTATGTGTCTGTCTCTTTTGACTGTCGCTTTTTCGTTTCATCGACTTTCAAATCACAACGATGCTAAAGAAGTTTTCACTTCAAAAAAATATGAAGAGTAAAAGGACAATGCCCATTCCCCGTACCAGACTGCGTCATAGATATATTAACACCGAAAATAATGTTTTATTTATGTGTATTATGTACTGACTTTTAACAGTTTTTTTTAACCACATTTAGAAAATTCATTTAAATGATACTAAATAATTAGCAATTACTTCCGCAAGAGATTACATCATATCCGTATATCAAAAGAAATCTTGCACGTTCCGATAACAGTTGTCCGTTTTTTCCGAGGGTTAACAATGAACATAAAAATCTTTGATCGCCTTATTAGCTTCAGCCGTTGTATAAGTAAATAAGATTTTAAAGTAGAAAATAAAATATGTAATTCTTTTACATCATTTTATACTATCTCACCATTTCATAAAGTAAACATTGCGTATTTTCGAAACTCAAAACATACATTCATGGCGATTCGGAACGCTTAATTACAGAACTGTCAGTGTCAATGTCAATTTCGTTTTTGTTGTGAATATGTTTGTTTGATCGATGTTTTTCTTGTTGCGTTTGAGTTGATCTGGTAGTTTATCCTTTAATTAAATCACCACGTCTATAATAAGTATTGACAGTGTTGACACTGACACTCTTTGTGTGGATTATCGAGATAGTGACTTTGAAGTGCCTCGTCGAGACAGTGACTCTGTAGACGCCAGCCGGCGTTCATGGTGCTTGGCTAGGATCGAAGAGACAGTGTCTCTAGAGAAGAGTCGTCTGCGGTGTATCAACTGTGCGATACCAAGGAACACACTGATACATTCGGTGGGAAGTGTTCACGCAAGCATACGCGAAATATTGACCTCATGGGTTACACCTACTTTGGTAAGTTTTTTCATTAAACATTCGTAAACGCATTCATGATGCTATTATATTTGGTAGTTTATAATGAGCCACTAGTATTCCAGTATGACAAAACCACTCTGTACAATCTTTTTGATTGCCTTGCACATCTAATAAATGTCATAGCTGTGGAGGTCCTTGGTATAAATCCCAGTCCTAGCCGAAAATGTAGCCAATAAGTTCAACTAACTGTAAAATATTTTTAGTGACAGCTTGGAGTATGAAAGAGTAACTTAATAAAGTGCATAAATTGTTTTAGCGACTGATTATTCCCTGCTATCCTATTAGACTATGACATATTTGCACATACATTTATGTAAGTGCTATAATTATTTACTGTATGTATAGTTGATAAGGCTTTTTTGTGGTTGGCCTCCACAGTTGGCCTCAACCAGGTGCACTATTTTTTCCACCACAGGAGATAATAATTCTGAGGCCTAGTATGATAATAATTATACATAAATCGTCATAATTTAATAACATGCATATGTCAGTGTATTGAATAATGAAATACATATACTGTATTATAAAGTTTTTCTTTTTCAGGTTACTCTGGATCATATTATATGCCACAATTGCTACTTGTTGATCCAAGAAGGAACAATTGGCAGCCCAGAAGTTGGTCATCAAAGTGTTTGTTTCGCTTGCGGTGTCTCATTATTACGCACTAGTGGAAGAAGAACCTACCGAATAAGGCCTGATTCTTTACAGCGAGATGTGATTTTACAATGGACCCCACTTCATCTTGTAAGTACAATATTTTCAAAAATTAAAATACAGTGAATGCTTTATCTATCTTATTTCTAGTATGTTCCTAGAAATTCATCTAATTTAAATTATTTTAGGTCTCTAGTCTTGTGAGAGCATGTGCTGCTTGCTGGAGGGCGGCTACTAGGACAGTCAACAGACAACAGCAACATGATCTTCATAGGCCAATCGGAAGTGAAGAAATTGTAACAACTGATGAGCCGCCATCTAGAATTACCTCTTCTATATACAGACGAGCAGCGAGTACCGCTAATCACTGTTTATACATGAACTGTACTGGACCTGAATGTCTATTATTGTAGCCGGCAAACTTCTTGAACATGATTTTGAAATCACGTGACATGCGCAGTAGCAAGTTTAGGTACATTATTCACTACTGCACATGTCACGTGATTTCAAAATCATGTTCAAGAAGTTTGCCGGCTACAATAATACCTCTCTCAATACGGGAAACAGTACTTAAAAATCACCGATTTTATATACCATCGTCGGCTCGAATTTGCCAACAACATTTAGACACTGGACGTTGGGGTGACGCTCCTGTAAAGGAGTCGAAACGTCAGGATTAAATATAAAATAAAATATGCGCAAAAATCCGTAGAAAGTGTTTTATTCTAATGAATATAATATGTTGATTGTGTAATATTTATCATAATATATTCTATAATGTACCTAAAAGTAAATGGTTTATCTGGCTATGTAAGAAAATAATTGTTGCATCTGACATCACAAATTATTAATTTGTGTTACCTTGTTGGTATGTAAGTGATTTAGTTTAATATTAGCAATCCAACTAAAACATGCAGAAGTTTTGATAACTTATTATAATAAAAATAAGTAAAGGACTCAATTATGACCACTTTTAATAGTCTTAAGATCATATTCTCCAAGGTAAGCCTAGGCATAACGTAAATATACCACCCATGCGCGACCTGAGCGTTAAGTCACAACTTAACAGGCGAAGGCGTCTGGGCCCAACTTATTGAGCTAGTGTAGTGTAGTAGTATCTATAATATGCAATGCGCTACTCAGTAATGCGGCCTAAAAGGCATACGCACTTTATCTATGTCGCAGGTATATTGTCAAAACCATTAAATTATAATCTGCCATAGTGAAATTATAATAACACTGCTAACCTAATTATAATTTGGCTAGTGATACTATAATACCACGGCTTTTACAATGTACCTGCGACATCTATAATAATCACGCTGATTCAAAATTGCTAAAATGTTACCATCAGGCGTTTGCAACTTATGTCAATATCTCTAAAATGTGGTTAAACATTGACAAAATATTTTTGGTAGTAAAAAGTGAGATAAAAACTAAACTCTTGAGAGTAAATTTGGTTTGATGCAAGTTGGTACCGATGCCCATACAAAAATGGGCATTGTCCTTTAGTGATCCAATGGCAGCGTCACGTTTTTCGTGCGCAACCTATCGTACCTTTCACTGTTGAAGCTTTGTTTTATTATTTTCTGTTCCCTTTTTAAAAAAATCGTTCTTAAGAAAACTCTAGTCGTACGTCAAAACTGACACACGTACTTCATTTTGGATACTTGACAACTTCATCAGGTCTGTAAGGTCCAGGTATATACCTATTCGAACCTTCAATAAGAAGGCACATGAATTCTGTTTCAAATGCTACTTATTTCCACCTATGTCAAGTATACAAATATCAAAAAGTGGTCAAATTAATTAAAACATGTCAAGAAGTTAAAGAGACTTAGCCTAATATTAAAATGATATATATACACATAAATTAATGTACGGATTCATTTCATTTTGTCAAACTCTTTCAGGGAAAAGTCGTCTGAAAATTGTAATTTGTAATGCATAATACAAGAGCTAAGTTTAAGAAAACATTAAATCACACTAAGGAGTAATTTCCATACCAGAATTTACCTATTTGTCTACCAAAGTATACAAGATTCGAAATCTTATGGTAATGAGGAAAGTGCATAATCTACAGTTGCATTATGCGACTCCTGAATAGTTTACTGGCATTGCAGTTTCAGAATTCAGTTTAGAAATTCATTTGGATACATGCATCTGAATCTTGAGCTGATGAATTTCGTATGAACCGCTGGTATTGGAAATTTAAGGTAATGTATTATATGCACCATTTGGTGCGACGGTAGCGATCCTGCCTTTCGCACCGAACGTCTTGGGTTCGAGTCACAGAAAGGGCAGATTTTTGTGTGTTGAATACTAGTATTTGTACCTGAATCGTGGTTATTTATATATGTATTTCTATGCATATTTATTATCTAAGTATCCAAGTATCCTAAGAATACAGTGTATGTTTATTCGTTACCCTAGTATCCATAACACAAGCCTTACAGTGCTTACTTTGGGCTAGGCTTATCGGTGTTAATGTGAGGAGTATTATTATTCTCTATTGTACACTTTATGTCTATTTGAGTAAGGCTTCTATTTAAATTGCAAATAGAAGACAATTTATGCATTGGCATATATATTATAATTAGTCTATAATCTAAGATCACAAATTTGTTGTTTGTCTGTCCGCTCTTTTTCCCACTCTTTTTCCATTGTATACGCGTTAACCGCAAGTAGTTCGTCTACCGGACGCTAGATGGCGCTAACGGAAAAATATTTAATAATAGAAAAAATTTAAAGAATTTTGTCCACCTGTGCGAAGCCGGGACGGGCCGCTAGTTCTAAACAAAGTTAACTAAATATATTGCATAATTCTTGACTTTTAAATAATTCTTTCTAAATCATAATATTGAAATATGTGATCATCTATGACGAATGCAAATGCATATAACGTCTGTTCGATTCAAGATCTAGTTCTTTATTACTTATTTATTTGTTGGAGCGCAGCGAGCGAAGCTGCATCAGCTGCAATGACGAAATATATGTGACGCCATAACTCTATGAGTTTTTAGTCGACTTTCGTTTATGAATATGAATATAATTAATTCATATTCATAAACTCGCCAGTTTAATGATTTTCTTTACTGATTGCTACTATATGCACGGATATGCAACTAATAATAATATACCTTACATCTAAACCCTTTAGCCCCACCATTAAGCCTAGTATTTGTATTATGGATACTAGGGTAACGGATAGATATCCATATATATTACATAAATATATAATATGTTATATTTATAGAAATATATAAATAATCATGACCGGTACAAATGCTTGTATTTATCACACAAACATCTGCCCCGTCCGGGATTCGAATCAAATACGGTCGAGGGGAAAGGCAGGATGGCTACCGTTGCACCAAACATTATGACATATATCATACATAAACCTGTTATATTCATAGAAACATGTATAAACATCTTCATAGGCACAAATATACAGGGTGTCCCAATAGGCGACGTCAAGCCAAGTTCAAAATTAATTTTACACATAGCTTTAACAATCTATGCGAAAAATTATTTTGAATATTCAATTTAAATAAAAATTGCATATTCTTCTTACTTGGAGCTGCTGGCTTTAAATTTCAGATTAGGGTATACAGAAGCATAATTCAAGATTACAAAACAATAGAAAATGTTTAGAAAACTCAAGATTTGTAGCAACAAGAGTAAAAAAAACCGTCACAGGGTGTACATTTTATATATTTTTTTAAATTTATTTCATAGATTTTTTTTTTCATATTTTTCTGATAACCTATATGAGTTAGTCTATCACCCGCTGTCAGCTTGACGTCTGCTTCTGGGACATCCTGTATACTTTTTCATATGACTTTTCATAAATAACTTAACAGTGGTATTCTCATCCATAACTTAAGACAGATAAAAGAATTTATAACAAGAAGAAATAACTTATTTTAGGATCCCAATTGGGAGAGTACTCGTCCGAATAGCGAAGGGAAGTAGATTTCAGACCCATCTGATACCTGAGTCAAGGTTTTTTGTAATGTTTTTGAAAAATAAATATATATATAGAAATGTTATATATATAGACACGATAACGTATACGTACACTAATATTATAAAGAGGAAAGATTTGTATTTCTGTTTGTTTACAATGAATAAACTCAAAAACTGCTAAGCCCATTTCAAAAATTCTTTCACCATTTGAAAGCTAATTCACGCTGAGTAACATAGGCTATATTTAATGCTAGGAAAAATTTAAATAATTTTTCCACCCGTGCGAAGCCGAGAGGGGCCGCTAGTTTCTTATATTTACACAATTTAGCCTAACTCTGTAAGGCTTGTGTAACGAATAAACACACATATATGATTAATAAAAATATAATATTCATAGAAATATATATAAATGCCCATGAATTTGATATGTTCGTATTCATAACACAAACATCTGCCCCATCCGGGACTCGAACTTTGGCTGTTTGGCTTGGAAGATAGGGTCGCATCCGTTCAAAGCGATCGTTGAAATTCGTGCATACTTCCTCCTTTTCTCCAACCTTTTCCGTATGCAAACAATGCTTGTTTACACGAATAAACGATTGTGGAATAAGTTTTCCTGGCGCTGTTTGTTTGATACATAGCAGTTTTATTTATACTATAGCTTGGACGTGAATTACAGCTTTTAAGCTGTATGCAAGCAGTTTTGCCGTTATCCAACAGAATTGTGATATTTGCTGTCAGCGATATTTTTCGTTATTTTTTTGTCTTTTGTTATGCGGATACTCCTTTTATTTGGAAAAGGTCGTATAGCTTCAAACCGCGACCTCTTTGCATTGACCTTTTTTGTTTTTTATCTGTGGTATTTTTTTTTACACTTCTTGATTATTTTATTTTCAAATATATTATTGTTTGCGTAATATTATGACTTATTTTGAAATTCTCATAATTATTTCCAAGAATCCTCCACCGCTACGTTAGTTAAGCTTTTCACTGCGAGATTAATAGCATTTTTTTTGAAAGCAGCATGTCGCACGTGTCAAATGGAATTTGTATTCCTAAATATTTTTTTTAGATTACCTTAACCATTGTTTCGGTAGTGGAGTAATTGTGGGAGATGTGGGTTTGTATTCGGTATGTGATATTGTATTTTCAAGTTGGACTTACTTTTATTTGGCGTTAGTTATTTAATATTTTTAGCGTAGTAAATATCCAGTATTATAAAATTCTGGCTACTCTTTGTTTTATAGTTACATATTATTTATTTATAGTTGTAATGAACATATTCTTTGTGAATTATGATTTTGATTAATAGTAGTTTATGATACTGTTGCATAATAAGGGTTCTTATAACATGAGTGTGTTTTAAAAAAACGAGCCGTAGGCGAGTTTTTTTATAGCATCACACGAGTGTTATAAGACCAAGTTATGTACAGTGTCATACACTACTTTATCTACTCTCATACTATAATATGTAAAACAATATTGCAAATAAAACGCTGAATATAACAACAAATTTATTTAAATGTCAAATGTTGGCGCCAAGGTGCAAACATCGATTGCGCATGCGTGTTGCGTCGGTCGTCGAGGACTCGTTCATTGAAACCTTTTTAAAGTAGAGGTTCAACCTCCTTGGTCCAGCTGGAGGTTGTATAGGTGTATCGTTATGATAAAAAAGTTATATTATGTTACAGGTGTCCATACAAGACCTGTATCGTAATGAAACTTTTTTTTTATTATTTTTGGCCTGTACGTAATGTTTGTCATAAGCATTTTGTTTTCAGTTTTAGAATCTTTGTATTATAGTATTAGAGTAGATAAAATAATTAATATAATAGCATTCCCAATTGCCTGATATTATTTAATATTTAAACATTAACTTACTATAGAATATATTGGATATAAATAATGTTTGTTTTTTTTGGACAACCAACAAGAGCATCGCTTATAAGGGTTATACATAATTCTATAAGATAAAGTGACGTTTTAATTAAAGGGTGCCGCGATGTGCTCAAAAAAAGTTAGCAACTCAACTTATAAATATGAGAATAAATTTTAAAAGCATTCTGGCTATGAATTGATTTGTTCAAAATATTTATTTTATTTTTAGCAATTGTATTTTTTGCAAAGTAAGCATATTTTTTATCTTTTTTGGCGATTACAGTTCTAACCTATCTTAACCAATTCAGTTTATTTGTACAGCTTTAGGTTAGATTATAACTCTAAACTATGGTAGTAAATACCACACACGGTTTCACCGGACCACGGCAGGACTGAGGGTACATACATGGGTTTTTAGTGGGTGCATACCCATCTTCAAACCTTTACCGGTCTTGGGTCGGGGCATGGAGGAGAGTCCTACATAACTGCGTCGTGCAGCCGCAGCGAAATATGTTAAATGCCTTTTCCCATGTAAAAAAAGATGGACTGACGATCTGATGAAGGTCGCGGGAAACCTGGATGCGGGCAGCGCAGGACCGGTCATTTTAGAGTTTCTTTGCCTTTGTTCAGGAGTGGACATCATTTAGCTGAGACGAAAAAAGGTTATAACTCTTATTTAACTTTTTCATTTAATAAAAGTATTCAGACAGTACAGTAACCACATAACATCAACATATCCAAATGACTTTAAGTATCCAAATAGTTTTTGAATAATTTATACACTTATATTGTTTTAAACTTTCATGGTTTTAAACATTATAGTAATATAAGTTATATACGGGATTGTTACCTTGTTTTTAGTGAGTTTCCGATATTTCGGCACTGTTGCAAGCGCCATGATCACGTAGCAACTGAAGTAATTGCGGGTAGGCTGTTATTAGTAGACATATCGGTCTATACCCCGACGAAGTCTTTTATAGGTACGGGTATCGAACGCAATAAAAGACCGATATGTCTGCCAATAACAGCCTACCCGCAATTACTTCAGTTGCTACGTGATCATGGCGCTTGCAACAGTGCCGAAATATCGGAAACTCACTAAAAACAAGGTACATGGTAACAATCCCGTATACAACTTATATTACTACAATTTATGCATTTACCTTCAGTTATCCTCGAACAGAAATTCCCACAACAGTACGAAGCGAACGCCCATTTCCTGTCATACAAAGAGATCCCGACTAACATAAAAGCATCGCAGACAAACAAGGCTTAAGATAAAAATAGTATTTGACTGCGATAACAGAGAAAACTCGACATACATTAAAGGGTGGGAAACAGAATTTATACATCACTTATAGTTTAGGGCCGAAATGAAATCAATGTTTATTTTTGTTATTAAATAGGTAAGCACTTAACCTATCTCGCATGATGGTAAGCGATGATGCTATCTAGAATGTGTTGCGCTGGCCTAGAAGGTCACTCGTTACTTGAAGACCTCTAAATTGTATGTGTCGGGAAATACAGACTCAGGCAAAGAGTTCTATATTTTTTAGCGGTACGGCTTTACGGGCATTTACTTATACTAAACTTTCTTATTTATAAGAAAGTATATTTGAATGCCTTTCTTTGCAATGCCTTTTTTTGCAATGTTCAGGGATACTTACTTTAAGTAAGTACAGATACTTGTTGACTTTGTTGTAATCAACGAAATAATGATATTATAACACTACTAGCTGACCCGGCGAACTTCGTACCGCCTTAGCGTAGCTTTGATGCACTACTTTATTTTGTATAGCTGACCTATCTTATGTACCTATTCAATTTGAACTGGAATCTATAATATCCTCCATATAAAATAAATCCTATTATTGTTAGCGCGGTTATGGATGTGTTGTCACAGATTACCACAGATATTTTTGTTTTAAATTGAATGACGTTGACATTTGTCAGCGCGGTTATCGATGTGGTGTCACAGATTACCACAGATTTTTTTGTTTTAAATTGAATGACGTTGACATTCGTTACGTTATATTTTTCAATCTTTCTGAGAGATTTTCTTTATATTTTTTTCCGTAAGAACCTTGTACAGAGTATTAGAAAACTACAAAAAAAAATCAGCCAAATCGGTCAAGCCGTTTTCATGTTATGTCGTGACAACGGAAAACGGGTTTCATTTTTATATATATAGATTAGTATTGTCATAACAAAATAATTTTGTTTTTTTTTGTGGATTGTGTATGGTGACGACGTATTATATTGTAAATGTCGTTACTTCTGTTAAAGCTGACGAGTTTCTTGCGCCCATTCTTCTTGTCAGTTAAAAGACGTCCTGAATGGGTGGTAGGTAAAAATGTTGGACGATTCAAAACTACCTATTTTTAAGTGCATTTGAATAAAGTTATTTTCATTTTCATTTTCTTATGCTTTTTTAAACTTGTTCACCTAACTGCAGCGCACTAATTTATTATATCTTTATTTTTCTCGCGCATCTTTATTATAGAAGAATATTATCTGGATTTTGTAAAATTGACGATTTTAAGTGCCCGCAAGGGCCTATGAAATAAAGTTATTTTGATTTTGATTTTTGATTTTTGCAGCGCTTGTAATAAAATAGAAGATGTACAAAATATGCAGATAGACATTGTCCAGAGCAGGTCCGAAAAGCAGTCACCGTTTAAGAAGTTTCATTTATATATTCTCAATGAAGGAAGTACAAAACATTTTGGCAACAGAGGTAGCTAGAAAATTATGCACTCTTATGTAAATAACCGAACAGTGATTCCTTTTCTGAGATTTCTTTTTTATCCACACTTGTACCATCCAGTTTTAAGTATAGTTGATATAATTGAGATAATGCGATGTGGCTGACATATCCGTAACGATAAAAGCGAAATATTTAATAAAAGAAAATGTTGAAGCAACTGTTAAAATAGTGTGAGTTATATCTTTATTTAGTCAGCAGAGTTTTATAAGTAAGGCATTTCTTTTAGCTCAGTCCCTTATTTCTCCTCCATATACATGGCAAGCAAAAGTTATGCGAAAAATGTGTTGACGACTAAGCTCGATTTTAATGCCGTGTAAGATTTTCGTTCTTTTGATGTTTAGGAAAATAATCGACAGGCATCGTTAGCAACTTCAGTTCCCTTCTAAACTGCAGTTATTTTGAAAGGGTGTTGGTGACAATGACAGTTTATGATTCTTAACAGCTTTTCTCAATTTATTTTTTAAATACCAGTATTTTCTTTGTGTAATCTTTCAAACTTCTATAATAATAAATATAAAATATCTATAATACACGGAGTTATTAGCAAAAATCAGTCCAATATTCGTGATTTTTTTCAACAAAACAATAAATTAGCTTTTCACCCGAGTTCACTTTTAACCCTGACGTGATGATTCAGAATGATTTATATCAAATTTTAATGAATAAATAAATTGCAACCAGTCACATGAAAGAAATTACTAAAGGCCTACTAATGAAGGACCGGCTTAAAAGACACGCATCCAAACCATATAATTTTATACAAAAAAATAATCACAAAACGGTTTCCAAAACCAAATAAACGTTCAAAATGTAAAATACCATAAACGCTTAACAGATGGAGTGCAGAAGGAAACGTCGACGGATTTCATTTCCTACTTCCGCCAAGAATAAAATGAAAAAATGACTCTTGACGTAACGAAGGAATATCCGACGCCATCTTGGAAAATGTTGGCGCGAAAATTAAGATGCATCATATAACTCGACTTATAAATCAGAATGATATTTCTTTAATTAATGATACTTAAATATTAAAAATTAGATAACATGAATGCTAAAATTACATCCAACACATTGCGGTGTATTTTTTATTTTAAATATCAACAAATAACTAGACAATCTATTTAATCATTTCATTAGAAATATTATTGAAGTGAAAACTTCATTAGCATCGTTGTGATTTGAAAGTCGATGAAACGAATAAGTGACAGTAAAAAGGGACAGACACATAATAAGATTTAAAGTAGGAGAAAATGAGATAGGAAGCATTATGTACGTGTGTTAATACGTGTTTGTGTGCGCATGCGTAGTACAAAGCTTAAGAGAAGGCATCACAACAACCGTGGTATTTTGTGTATACGTGTACGTATTATTTTTGAAGGCTTCACTTCTACCACGTGTGAATTGCACACATGCTTGTTGTTGTTATTATATTAATCTGTGTCACACTTGTTACACGGTAGCGATGTTGTCTTCTATTTACCGACGATCTTAGGTTCGGATCCTGGTAACGGCATATGTTTACATAATAAATTACATATTTGTTCCCCAGTTATGGTTGTTATAGACTAACCTATGCATTTTATCCCTTACTTTTATCCCCATTTTTATACTTTTGACGACTGTTTGGTGCAACGGTGGCGATCCTGCCTTTCGCACCGACGGTCCTGGGTTCGAATCCCGGAAGGGGCTGATCTTTGTATGGTGAATACGAGCATTTGTACCTGAGTCATGAATATTTGTATATATTTCTATGCATATTACTTGTTTATGTATGATTTATGTATGTCTATCCGTTACCCTAGTATCCATAACACAAGCCTTAAATAGCTTAATTTGGGCTAGGTTAATTGGTGTGAATGTAAGAAATATTTATTTATTATTATTTTTATTTAGTATCCATAGTACAAGCTCTGCTAAGTTTATAACTAAACAGTTGGTGTGTGTGTTGTCCGGAATAATAGTCCTATAATTACTTTATATCAAATATATAATATCATGTCATTTGAATGATTATTCAAATGTAAAGTGCCACATCTTTACTGAAACCTAGAGAAAGGGGTTATTTAATTATTCATTTATCATCCATTGATCTCTATGATCATTGAATAAAGAAAAGAAATAACTCCAAATGGCTCAAAAGACACGATGCCAAGCCAATAAACTTATTTTAAAAATAACGTGAGAAGGATCTTATCAACGTTCCAGTTTCAAAATCTCTGCCACATTTGCCGCGTACAAAAAAAAGAAAAACGCAATTCACTTCATTGTAATACATTTTGATCAGACGGTATTTTAGTGCAAGCTTACAGACCCGAAGGTTATAAACTTTTTGTTGTATACATGACCGCTCACAAATGCGTCCGTTCGCAGTAATATCGGGCGGGGAAATGAATGGCCATAACACTTAGTGTGCCATCCAAGGCCCGCACCATCTGCGAGGTTAGAGACCGCATAAATCTATGGACCCTTCGAAATGGTGCAAGTTACAAGCAAATGCCGTTGCAAGCTTAGAATTTATAAAAGAAAACGTTTAGGGACGCCCGAAAGAAGCGAAGTTTAATAGTATAAAGCGAAAAAGAAATAGAAAGCCACGCACACTGACATAAGTGAAAGCGAGACAGAAGGCCACTCACACTGATAAGGGGAGGCAGATGGCTGGTAACGGTACTAAATCTGACGCTCTAGTGTAACAGTAAAATCTGACGTTCGCACGGATAGAGAGACCACGAGCGCCGAAAAAATGTGAAAAAAGTCAACCAACAAAATTAGCGCGAATTCTTACTTTTTAAATGTAGAATAGGTTAAGAATCGACGCAGAAAAAAAATAAGCGGCTATTTTGTAAAAGAAACTTTTTGGATTATAGTATTTATGTTTTCTTTTTAAACTATCAAAAGCGGTGTCGGCAAAAGTGTAACGAGTTCAATGGTTTTTTCCCCATCTCAAAAAATGCTCTACGCGCCTAAAGAAGTTTTCACTTCAAAAAAAGTTAATACAATGTCCAAGTAAAAAACATCCTAATGTCAAGGACATATGTATTAATCAAGTTCTTTTATATGACAATTAATATCTCATAGAAATGAAGTCTTATTAAATATAAATTATGGAATGATTTATACCAAATGGTTTTGGTAATATTATTACAAAGATACATATTAAATTCTCATGAAAATGCATAGAAAACAATTGAAAGACATAAATAATTACTAGATAAAGTAGTATTTATTAAATTATTTATCTAATGATCAATTTCATTTTACTATTTTTTAAGTCTTTTTCCTTTTTGCTAAATATTTTTAAAACAGGTATTGAAACGTCAGGATCTATCTACCTATATAAGTATAAAAAAATCCTTATCACATTGTTTGACCGGGATGAAATTTGTTGGTTTCATTTTAATTTATAACTCAGCATCGAGTGGCTGGCTTAACTAGTATATACATAAAAAGAATAAACGTGTCGTGAATCCGTTATTGATGGTTTAATATAAATAATTAAATACAACACATCTTTAAATACATTGTTCTGAACCAAAATGAAGTAGCTAAGGCAGGCTTCAGAAGCGACGACGGTTCCACAGCACCCAGACCCCAGCCAATATGGACAAATTCGTTTTCTACATTGACCAGGCCGGAGAACGAACCCGAAACGTCGGAGTGGCTTTACCATGAGAACCTGGTAAGCGAGCTACACGACCGCGGAGGCAGTAAAACAAATACTTATAAGGGTCAAATGTTTTTTTACTTAAATAATCTATTTCTAAGTTTAATTAAAGTCCTAAATAAATAAAATATCCGGAGCGGAGCGAGCGAAGCTTCCATGGATCAGCTTCAATGACGTAATGTCTGTTACGCTATAACTTCCCGAATTCTTAACCGATTTTAATAATTGTTGTGTGGAATCGAATCAACATATTTAGCACCAGATGTGTTTAAAATACACAAAAATATAAAAGGTTTGAGCAAAAAACTTTGTCTCTATCGGATTTCCCATTGCAACAAAAAGCGCGCGATTTTTGATAGTTTTCATTATTATGGAATTTGAAAAATTTACTGAATATTTATTTTTTCTTAAATGTTTACTATCCGCTCCAATATATGGTGCCAGCGTAGCTTTATGCTTAGCGACTGCATCGCCTAGTATTATAAACGCGAAATTTACTTTGATTGTCTGTTACACTTTCGTATAGTATTTGTAATTATTTAAGTTGCGTGATCGAGTGGCTAACATACTGGTTTGCATGGTAATGCTCCGAGGTTCCAGGTTCATTCTCCGGCCGGGTCAAAAGCAAACAAACTTTTCTATATTGGTTCTAATCTGGGTGTTGTGGAATCGCAATTTCTGAATTCCATAACTCAACTGCATTAGCTACTTGGGTTCAGAACAATGATTTTGATGATATGTAATATATATATATACTAGCGGCCCGTCCCAGCTTCGCACGGGTGGACAAAATTCTTTAAATTTTTTCTAGCATTCAATATAGCCTATGACACTCAGCAATAATGTATGTGCCTTTCTATTGGTGAAAGAATTTTTAAAATCGGTTCAGTAGATCCTGAGATTACCCCTTACAATTTAACAAATATACAAACACACAAACTTTACTTCTTTATAATATTAGTATAGATATATATTTATTTAAACGATTATTTATATAATGTACTCATAAATAAACTAAGATTTATTGTGAATGCTGAAATAAGCATTCAGCTCCAACCACATCTGAAGGGTAATAGCTGAAAAAAAGGTTGAAACAAAACTTGCAAGGGAAAATAAACGTGCAAGCGAAGACGGAATATGCAAATACTTTGCGAATTACAAGGGCGTCCACCCAATGAATAATGAACTTTATCCCGTAGACAATATGAGCAATATTTATGTATTCGCTCAATATTCGAGTGTACACATTATTCTATTTTTGGACAGTTCTTGAGAAGGGCGAAGAGGCATATGCTTGATGGTAAATGGTCGACGTCACTTAAATACAGTCTCGAAGAGTAATTTATATGATTTTTTTCCATTCCCAATACTATATATACGTACGTATACGTACATTTAAAAAACAATTGCTTTTCTGTAAAGTCAGTTTACGGACGATATTTTTACGTGATAGCGTCATAACATTGATGAAAAATTGCATACTTTTATGAATTGAATTGAATTATCACTGAATTATCATTATTTTGTACAATATAAAGAAGGAGTTAATTTTTTTTTTCGATACATTAACATTAAGTTGTTGTAATAAACAACGGAAACCACATTAAATTTTCACTTCATGAAGTGGAAAAGAGATAGATGCGCCACAAATCGAACGCTTAGGCCGATCGTGCCTCTCTATCTCTTATTCCGCGCTCTCGCTTGCACGCTCGGCTCAGGCGGAATGTTACACTTTTTCGTGCGTTCATCGATTTATAAGACGTTATCACGTCAAAAAAACGTTTCTAATAGGTGTATATTGTAAAATAAACTACCTGACTCTATAAAAACACTAAAAGGAAAAGTTTTTAAAAGATCTTTAACAAAATGGTTTATAGAAAAGTGTTTTCATAATATAAAATATTATTTAGATTTTAAGGACAATAATTGACGACCGTTTTGTGCAACGTTAGCAATCCTGCCTTTCGCACTGACGGTCCTGGGTTCGAATCCCAGAAGAGGCAGATGTTTGTATGATGAATACGAGCATTTGTACCTGAGTTTTTGGTGTTTATATATATGTATTTCTATGAATATTACATATCTATGTCTCATATACGTACGTCTATCCGTTACCCTAGTATCCATAACACAAGCCTTACAGTGCTTACTTAGGGCTAGGCCAATTGATTTTAATGTAAGAAATATTTAGAATGAGATTAATTTGATTGTAAGATTTAATAGTTTTGACATACCAATTGCTTATAATTAGATTGTAAAATAAATTAAAATTTGCACGCCTGCTTAGCAGGCTGATCAGATGACCTAAACAAGATTTCTTTTTTGTTATTGAGCGAAGCTCTCTTTTAGGCAACTCACAAATTTCGCTTGTGTCCCTCCTGCTACTAAACGATTCAGCCGATTCGAACGAATTCTGGCATTAACATACATGATTATAACCTGACGGACATAGGCTATGTAAAAAAAATATAGACTTTACCATGGAGGAATAATCACCGAAAGAAAAATTCAAAAGCTGATCACGGCCAAACCGCTGAGACTACATTGATGAAATTTAGGTAAGGTTAGGTAAGGTAGTGCTTCGCTCAGTATTTGCAAACAGCAGCAGCATTGCAGACCTAGTTATAATATGTGTTCATGTAAATAAATGTTGATTTGATTTGATTTATGAGATATAAAATACGCTTGTAAAAAACAACTACACCCCTGATCTCTTAGGTGGGATAGTTGTTTTTACAATCCTATTTTATATTTCATAGAAATATGGCATTGTGAATAAAAAAAATAAAAATGCATTATTAAATACCTATTACCGATAGATAATAATACCGATAAATAAAATTACCGATTTTCGGTACTTAGTGAATACACTAAGTTATAGTGATAAGTTAAAGTGTAAAAGTCTCGGTAAGCGGAAACACGGACACGTTTACACACGCGTATCCTGATCCCGCCTTCCCGGTAGGCTCGAAGGACCAATGTTCGGGATGGAACTATTAAATGATAACTATAATATATTGAAACTGATATGTATATATATTTGATTTAGAAACTAAAATTAGCTAATAATTAATTAATGATATGAGTGCGCGCGACTTGATGAGTTGATGATTGCGAATTGATTTTTGTACAATAAATTGCTAATAAATATGAATTGAGGTCAACTAAAAAATGCTGATGGGACGATGTACGCGATTGCTCGTACATGCTGTTTCCATTTTTATCAAATGTTCAATATTTGTAAAAATATTTCTTTTGATAGTGAAGGTAGTTAGCGTTCACGGTTAGTGGAACGATACTAGCTCATAGTAGAAGTTGGCACGCGTTTGTACGACGCGTCTGCCAGCGTCTCCGCAGCTCAGCGATCAGGGCACTCGCCCGGATAGTAATTTATATATTTATACTACTCCTGTTGAAAAAGTATATTGATACTGGTGAAACGACAGGTCAGAAATTACGTCTTTACTGATAAACGTTTTTCAGTGACCAAAAAAGAATAAAATAACCCGGCGAGGGGCCACTCAAAACGTGGGGGCGCATCTTTACAAATACTCTCAACATCTATGCATATTATACATCTCATTACATCTCCATAAGTAACATGCGCCCCCACGTTTTGAGTGGCCCCTCGCTTGGCCCCATCGGGTTATTTTATTCTTTTTTGGTCACCGAAAAACGTGGGATTTTTAGATTTTTAAATCTAGTATTATTATTTTATTCTTTTTAATTATTAACTCAACGAAGTAACCATGTGTTACGCAACAATCGGATAAGCCCCATACAAAAGTGAAAGTTGCCGAAAGTTGACCTGAAAGTGTACCTAGAAAGTTGAAAGTCGTTTAAGCGTGCATTGACATCGGGTTCTGAGCTACCCTGAAAGTTTCAACTCGCGAGGTGGGAAGTGCCTCAAAATTGAGATACAAGATTCCAACCGGACAGACAAGACGACAGACAAGAGTGCGACCTAAGAAAAACGTGGGAACAAAATGCGGCAGGTAAAGGGTATTTTTGACCTAACCTTTTTTCAGGACAAATACAAATAGAGGATATTTGGTCCCTGAAAGTTCGCCTTTGATGTAGCTGTTATACAGAAAGTTATATGAAAATTTGTTACCTGCCTACTGCTTATTTATCAGTATTGAATACTGTAAAAGAAAATTAATAAAGTTCTTATTTCGAAATTCAAAGAAACGACATTGGCCGCTTGGTTTCATCTGTATTGATTCCATTCTAAATTTAAAAAATAAAAAATATCTATGATTTGTTGGTTGAGTTTTTAATGTTCTTTGATCGAAATTCAAAGAATTTCTACATAGATTCTATTGTAAATTTAAAAAATAAGAATAATCGATAATTTTTTGGTTGATTTTTTTACTTTTTATCGCCTTTATTACTGCAGTACATACTCAAATAAAATGAAAAAAAAGAAAATGTATGTATGAATAAATTGTTTGTTGTTACACATAAGCATAAATAAAGTTTGACACAATTTTATTTAAAAATATTATGAATTTAATGCGGCGATAGGCATTCCTATCGCTAAGAGCAATCTCTAACAGACAATCTTTAGATCGAGACAAATAACGTTACATATGGACGGCAAAAAGAAGCATATTTTTCCATAATTAATCCTGCAACCATAATATATAAAAATACAAGAAAATAATAATAATGTTATAAATAATATATCTAAGTACATCAATGAATAGGTAAATAAAACGTGACATAGGATGTTTGGTGATGCCTGTATAATCCCAAATACATTAATATGTAGGTATGCAAAACGCCGTGTAGAGCCAAAAATCATACTCAATACTCAAAATTTTATTGCTTTCCCACAATATTTGTTTTTTATCGTTCTTAAACAGTAATTTATGTAAGAACATTATAACTTGAAAGGCACAGCAAATTAGGAAAGAGGAGGTCGCTTATTTTTAATTGTCTAAAATCTCATTAAAATAATCTAATGGTTTTAATTTTTTTAAATCATTAACGTTACTTAGATCCATTTACACAGAATACAGAACAAACCAGAAACCGCGAACGCGCCTTACACTGAAGCCACACAAACTACTCTAAAAGAGAGTAGTTTGAAATTTGGAAGACTAGTCTATCTGTGACCACCGTGTGACGTACATCTGAAAAATTATTTCAGTTTTTAATTAATAATGCCGTCTTGTGCTGTTCCCACCTGCTAGAAAGCAGTTGGAAAAATAGAAATACAAGATAGGATCACATTTTATGTGTTAGTAGCGCATATGCATCTAATTTTGTTTAAATAATGAAGTTTTTTTACTTGTTCAAATTGTAAACAATAGAATGTTGTCAGTTTTGCTGGACTTTTACCTACTTTCACTGGTTTATTATTAAGTAGGTTAAAAAAAATATGTTTATAAAATAATTTAACGTTTAATTTTATTACAAAATATATAAACACATATTCATTAATTTAGTGGCAAAATATTTATGTTATAAATAGGATATTACACCTTTTTTTGAAAACTAATAAAAATATATGCTTAAGTCGTAATGATCCAGTAGATTTTTTATTTTAGTTTTTATTAATTCGAAAAATGACATTAATCCTTATTTAATCTATGATTTAGAAATCACGCGTGGAAACGCTAGCATTAAACAATACAATTTTGCGAAAAGCCAATAAATTGAAAATAATGAGTTCTAATATATCTTTGGCGTCTTTTGGTGTAGTGTTTTTATAAAAATGTTTTGTGTTAAAACTATTCTCATTATTAAAAGTGATATTTCAGATTCCCCGCTAATGTCATTATAAGAGCAATGTGGATTAAAATTATAAGACACGCTCGGCTAGATGAAATCTGGAAACCTTATATGTAAAAGTGTTATTTGTTCAAAACATTTTGGAGATGATTGTTTTTATGACACAAAATGTGGTTTTAAAAAATTACGCAAAGGATCTGTTCCAAATAAGGTTGATAAGTATATAGATTTATACGTTATATCGCCGAAACTGTTTACAGCCACGTTGGAGGACGCTTTTAAGCTTTAATTTGGAGATCCTTGGGGAAGATCAGCAGAGGACGTCTCTCGACTGACATGATTATGTATTTAGTTCTTACACTTCCACGCACCTTCAAATGATAATGATGACTATGTTAGAACTATGTTTGTTACTTTTTAAAACTGTAAATATAATATAGTAAAGATTTTTACTGTTGTTGATTTTGCATGTTAGAGTGACAAATTGTTGTTTATTTATGTTGTGTAAACTTTCGTTGGTTTTGCTCATATATTGTAGTAAACAAGCTCTTTAGGTAATTTCATTTTTTAACAAAGACTGATTACCTTAATACCTAACTTTAATTATAAATAGAATCTAAACAAAAATTTAAAAAATAGTGACAGAAAAGAAAATATAAACATGTTGATTAATTACGGTAAATTGAATTTAATTTTTATCTATCTTTACTAGTTCCTGTAATTTTTAATAGTATTTTTAACGAAATAATACATGATATTATTCAATTAACCTGAACTTGATCGCTCATAACTAGGTAAATTTTGTATTTAAAAAATACCTAAATAATACGAAAATATCAAGATCCAGGTTTTGAAAATTTTAATACGGTAAAAATACCGGTATTGTTAAGATTACCAATACCGCCATGCCCTATATGTAAATAAAGATATATTATTTGATATAGTGTTTTATTTCACTAAAGGGTTTTTTATGCATAATAGAATATTAATATTTATCTAACAGTATAATTGTAATAGTGATATGTTCACACAAAAAAAATTTTTCGGACAGCATTATTTTGAAATATGATATTTAATTTACCCTACAATAAGCGAACTCTCCCTAAGCTAGCATCACTTTACGGGGGGGAAGTATGAGGAATGCGGGGGGTTGTGGCTTGTTTTTGGACTCAAAGAGTGGCATATGTTATCGACTCTCGGCTCCTTCTGGTTTATTCTGTATTCTGAGTCCATTTATTAACCCAATTAAAATTTTTAAAACATAAATTGTTCAAAATTATTTACAAAAATAAAATCTTATTTTACTAAAAACATTATTATGATTTATCACTGCTTGTGTTTTACTAGTACTGTCATTTAGTAATGAGAATGACAAGATATGGATAACTCAGTAACTCCGGCGCACCTTGCTGCCTTATCTAATTGCGTTAAATCAAAACGCGCCATAACAAAATGCAACGCCCCCCGATGAGCAACGAAACGCACGCCATCTGCACGTTCTCACAGATTCTTAAAACAAACAACGCAGTTATGACCACGATTAGTAATACTCGATTATTCAGTAATATTAAATATATAATGCTTTATAAAAGGAAGTAACATATTAATAGTTATGTTTATATTATGTATATTGATGAAAGTGACGCCTGTCAACACAACACATGAGCACTTTTCGAATTTCCCGGTCCTACTTAGACGCCACCATATCTCGAACAAGTGAGTTTAAAACTCAATTCACTTAATTGAGTTTTAAAAAGACACCACTAGAAACTAAAAGATGCCACCGAAGCAGTCATTAAGAAACTTAGTACATAAAGCAATACGATACAGAAGCGATACAGTAAATATCATAATTTTTTGCAATGAGATAGTGAGAAAATATGCGTCTTCATTTTTATATATACTTGAATATAATATATTATTTCTTTTATTTTCCTCGTAGGTATAGTATAAAGTACTATACAACTCGAGAGAAGCCATAAACAGCGCTAGTGTTGCCCAAATGCAAGAACAAGACGAGACTTAGCCAGTCTTGGTCTTGGTCTTGCGCCAATACACCTGGTCTTGGTCTTGGTCTTGGTCTTGCGCTTGCAGTCTTGGTCTTGGTCTTGGTCTTGCAGCAAGAGTCTTGCAAGTCTTGCAATTACCTATTAGTCTATTGCTATTTATTAAAGTTTACTTTAAATCTTAGAAAAACGTATTAGAATTGGAACATTGTGAGCTTGAATTAACATAGCCATAGTAAAGATCAATCAGATTAATAAATAACTGAAGATTTGATAAGAAAGTCGAAAAATCAACTGACCTATATGTCGTTTTCCATGGAAGTAACTGTTTCTTAATAAACATTTATGATTTATAAGCTTACATTTGCTAAAACATGTAAAAAAACAAATTAATTACAATAACTTGACTGTATTTTAAATAACAATGTCTGTCTAGAAAGAGATTGAACCCTCAACTTGCATGAAATTTAATAAAAGAGTTTTATGATTTATCATTTATTTCAATCAAAAATAAAATACAACACAAATCAAACATAACAGTACCTACACAACAGCTTTATCATTAGGTTATGTTACTTTATATCAATTCTTTTGACCAAGAATTAATACAAAGTAACCATCTGGCTGACTCATCACTTAACCTATTTCTATGTTTTCTAATTACTAATGATGCTTTAGAAAATAATCTCTCAGCAGGTACTGAAGTTGCAGGTATTGAGAGAAAATCACGGGCCATCTTCGATAAAGTCGGATACTCTGTCTCATGCGTCCTCCACCAATCTAAAATGTCTTCCGAGCTGGCAGTTCTTGGTTTTCTCAGGTACTCCTCCAACTCGTCTATCACTAAGCCTTGAAGACAAGATCCAGATGACGTCGAGGGACATTCATAGAGTTTATCAAAGTCTATAATGTCTTCATCTTCATCACATACTTTATTTTCTTTTCTTGGCAATTCCAGAGATTTGTTCAGTGAGTGTAGACTTTTATATTCTTCATAAAGTTCATTGAACTTGCGCAGACTTTCTGTTTTAAGTTGCTTCCCCCACATTGTCAGGTCAAAAGTCTGAGCCTTATGCCTTGGGTCTAAAATTAAAGAAGTACAATAAATCCAGTTGCTCTTCTTATAATGTTTAAGCATTTTGTCTCGAGCTGCTTGGAAAGCTAGAATGAGCCTTTCATCCACTTCAGATCGATTAGGTTTCTCATCTAACTGTTTTACCATGGATTCAATTTTATCTAGCAAGAGATTGTATGATACAATGACTCGCGGTAATGTAACATATTTGTCTCCACCAAGTTTTGTACTTAAAAGTTTAAAGTTTATTAGAAATTTATGTAATTTTTCGAGTACCTGCCATTCACTAGCTGTGATTTGAAAATCATTCAATTCGGTGACAGAACTGCACAATATGTTAATGCCCGCTCTCACTTTTAAACCAAATCCAATCATATCATGTGTGGAATTCCATCTTGTTGGACAGTCAAGAATGGCATTTAGATTTGATGGCACGCCAGCTGCTTCACAAGCAGACTGAAACTTCTTCTTCACTATCTCACTTCTTTTTATTTTACTGGAAATACTGCGTAACTTTGTTACAGATGTACGCGAGTCAGCAATATTTGGTGCATATTCTTCATCTTCCTCAGTTTCGTCTGCATAGTCTTCATACTGCTGATCTTGCGCGTTAGTGTCAGACTCACAGTGTAATGCTAAGGTCTCTAATAAATCTTGTACACCAAGGTTTAAAATGTGAGCAAAGCACCGGAAATGTTGATTGTCTGAATCAAAGTGTGGCAACTGTTTGCCCAGTTCATACATAAATTTGGTATTTGCAGTTGCGTTGTCGACCGTGATACCTTGTATTTTATCAATTATGCCATATTCCAATAAACATTCATTGAAAATCGTTGCAATATCTTCCCCAGTATGTCGACCGCGTGATGGTATAAAATCAAGAACTACAGATCGATACTTCCATTCGTTGTCTATATAATGCATAGTAACCCCGTAGTAACTCCTACCAGCAATTGACGTCCACCCATCAATGGTAAATGACATTTTAGATGATAATTGTTGAAGTCGTTCCTTGAGATTAAATTGGAGCTCTTCAAATCGCTCTTTGACTTTCCTTCTAAGTGTAGACCTTTTAGGAAACTCCATATTAGGGCAAATACGTCGAAAATATACTTGTGTAGCTTCGTCATCGAAAAATGAGAAGGGAAGATATTTTTTCACTACCCAATCAACTGTAGCTGTCGTGATGTTGTCACTGCTGTTTTCCGACTGAAATAAAACAATAAATCTTGTGTTATTATTTAAAACATACTAGGTTTGAGCGTTTAGGAGGAGGAGGTTTGTTGTTGTTAAATCGAGAAAATCGTTAAATTGACATTTGTTATATTAAGGTTGCACTGTACTGTAATTTACCAAAATAAAGTACTTAGTTGTTACTGGCCGATTATGAAAACAAATGAAAATATAGGTGTTTATAAAAATATTTAAGACGATAATTACATACTTAATATGTCGCACCCCTAGATGAAAACACCACTAACTCAAAAATACTTACGTAAGTTAATGGCGTTTTTGAAAGTATCGCATGAACAGCTACGCGGAGTTAAAATTCCCGTAGCGACAATTTCGACCATTGTTAAAAATGACGCGAAATATGTACCTATGTATTACTATTTTATCAATATCTATAAAATATTCCGAAGTCAGTTTAAAGTCATTTGTTCAAAAAAGACTTTTTTGAGTTCCTGGAGTTTTCATATAAAAAAAATATATTCTTACCTGTCCACTTCTTCCAGCGGTTACTAAAAAGCTTGTGATATCTCCACTTAATTTTGGTTTAACAGGAAGAAATATTTGTGATTCCTTTTTGTGGAAAGATATTAGATGTTTCCTTAAGCCTGAAGTGTTTCTGTTTTTCATTTTTATTTCAGTCTTTTTATGTTGGCACAATTTACACAAGGCAGTTTGGGATGCATGAATTATTTCGAAAAACTCCTCAAATTTGCTTTTGGGTCTTTTAGATCTGTGACTCAAACTCTCGTTACTCGGACTAGAATAATTTGAATCTTCGTCACTCATATTAAATTGTACACGTGATACGTTTTTAGAAAACAACAAGAATTAGTAAAAACAATTATTAAGTTAGACTCGAAGCACAGCTCAATTGGAAATGACTGGAATTAAAATAATTCCTTTGTTTATAGTACGTTTCCTTGCTTTCTACCGCGCCGCCTCGCCACGTGCCGGCTCTATTAAAAGGATGCCGCCGCAAATCAAACGATGCCGCGTGCGGCGTACAAACACAGATTATTACCTACTTGTACAGACGCGACGCGTGAATAAAATATATGTAAAGAATTAGTGCCAATCACTATTCTTTACATATAAGTGAATGTTTTGGCGTACATCTATACTAATCTATACTAATATTATAAAGCTGAAGAGTTTGTTTGTATGTTTGATGACAGAAGTTTTAAAATAAATAAATAAATCCTGAACGTCACTATACCTCCAAAGTTACTATTCTTCGTGGGCGAAGTCGCGGGCACTGCTTGTAAATACTTTTTTTTTTTTTTATTTATTTTTTTTTATTTATTTATTTCATATACAAGAAAAAAAAATACAAAGATACAATTTAGTCCCACAAAACCGACTTGTCGGTTTGACTGAGGGATCTTTAGTCTCTTAGCTTATAATTATAATTATGTAGGTATATAATACAACTATAACTGTATCAGGTAAAGTTAAGTGCACAATAATTGGATTTAGACTGAATTACAACAAACTGAAGGAAAATTTAGCGGTGATAATAATAAGATACAATTGTTGTAAGATATAAAATACGTGTGTAAAAAACAACCACGCCTCCGAGCCCTCAGATGGGCTCGGAGGCGTGGTTGTTTTTTACACACGTATTTTATATCTTATAGAAATATTGCATTGTGAATGCAAAAAAATAAATAAAAACATACAATTGTTGTGTTAAATAGTAGTCATCAGATAATCTTTTAATATTTTTTTAAATTTATTTTTATCCGTTTCACATCTAATAGTTTCGGGCAACGAATTAAGAAGATATGGTATACGCTTCTGTAAAGTTCTGTCACCAAAATAATTTTGAACCCTAGGAATTACAAATTTCTTTTTTGAAGTGGCTCTAGTGATCTGGTTATGATTTATGTATTCAAAAGTGGAGACACACTCTCGGCTGCCGTGATTATTTACTAATAATAAATCGCAGGCTTTTTATTTTATTAGTAGGTAAGTACCTACGCTTTTTATATTATTTTATTAATTATGTAGAATTTTTTTACACGTTTCAAGTATATTTAAAAGTGGCTACAATATTTATCAAACGGGTGATATTTGAACACTTTTTTGCTATTTTTTCTTGTAAAAACTTAAGAAATATAATGACTAAATGTACAATAATAGTACCTAAGTAATTAGTTTAAAACCATATAATCAATATTATAATATATACTTACTAGAATAAATTATTATGACATCTACTACCTATCCTTACCATTTTATTCTAATCATAATACTACTTGCGTGATCAGTATAATGTATTCATTTTCATTATAAGCACTCTGAAACTTATTTATTCTTTGGAACACCTGTAGGTACTCTTAAAATTCGAAATTATTTTGCATGAGTATACCTACGCCTACGCCCTGTGGCGGCAATCAAATAGTGTCAAATGTTGTGATTTCGGCGCGGCGGCAACGATTGTTGTATATGATTTCAAAAGAAGCCGCCGGCGCGTGTATTATAACCATGTGCTTCCGAAAAGCAGCAAATTTCTTTGAGAAGTAAGTACAAAACCTTTGATGCCGCATTATCAAAGTGCCGATGGTTAAAACATAACTATGCATGCACTCAGTTTGATTTTAATGGATATTTTTTTATTCGCTATGTAGGTATGTTTATGGTATTAGTCGTAATGCGCATAGATCCAGTTTTTCATATTCTTTGATACAGTTTTTTGCGTCTCATAGAATTCCTAAGCGTACCTATACACCGAACTGTTACACCTAACTACTCCGTGAAATAGCGCTAAGTCCTAGCTGCAAGACGCAAGAGTCTTGCAGGCTTAGTCTTGTTCTTGCTCAAGTCTTGCACGGTCAGTCTTGGTCTTGGTCTTGCTAAAAATACGCGGTCTTGTTCTTGGTCTTGGTCTTGCAAAAACGCAAGAACAAGACCAAGACTGCAAGACCAAGACTGAATTTGGGCAACACTAAACAGCGCCCTTGTTGGTAATCTGTCACTTTCTACCCTTGCTGAACAATGTACTATTATAAGACTGTAACAAAGTAGCTTCCCTTTATATATGAAACTAATATTTGTCAGCATCTTTTTCCCACTATAGGTATCCGCTGGGCAATCAAAAGTAACCAAACGTCAAAAAATTACGCGCTCCGAATATCAAACGTCAAAGAAATAACGCACTCCAAAACCAAAACCAGGAATAGTTTTTTCTGTATGGCACCTGAAACTTTTTAAAAAACTACCAATAGAACTAAAAGAGGCTAACTTTACTACATTTAATAAAACCATTAACACCAGTCAAAACAACGTGTACTGCTGGTTGGAAGCCTTTTCCTAAAAAGGGGGATTTCCCATAATCCTCATGCTTGGCAAACGAGTGGAAGATCACAGCAGAAGACCATAATTTGGAAAACGCTTCTTCCGATTTTTGATCTATTGGAGGTGTACGGTTAATACTTTTAGTATTCAATAATCGTCTTGTGTTAGTTACCCTTGAGTGTGAATTATTAGTGTTAAACTGCTGTACCGGATAGGACACACCATAATATCAAATATAATAGAAATGTGATGCAGGAACCCGTAAAATAAGAACTCTTATTCCAACGTATTTTTTTATTAATGAGACACGAACTCCCTTGTTTTCTTATCACCGTGCAGATGCCGGGTCCATTGTGTGGCAGTAAGAGAAACTCCGAGTAGATCCCGAGACTTGTGGCACGGGTGTAGCTTTAAGGGGCCTCTTTCCGATGTATATCACGTTTTGGTTCCAACTTTGTGATACGTACCATTAAAGAATGGAACTTTTTGCCTGCATCTGTTTCCTGATACAATTTAGGGGTTTTCAAGTCACGAGTGAATAGGCAGGTGCGTCACATCCTACATAGTTTATCATTAAACGAGATAACGGACAAGCGCTTACCTATTCATGGTAAAAAAATGTAATTTATGATTTCTAGAAAAATAGATATATTAATAACAATCCCAAATACCTAACGAGACCACACAAAGAACCAATAAATAAGTTTTACCTCAAATCTATTAAAAACAATACTCAAATGAAACGCTATTCAAGTTTAAAGTTTAACCAACAAACTACAAACAAAGTTCGCTCCAAAATAGCCGCCCTAAATAAGCATCACTTTGATAAAATTAAATTACCAATACTTGAAAAACTTTTTCGAATTCATTGAGTAAATATTTTGGTAACCAAAAACTATTTTCATTAAGAAAAGCGCCTATAAAGAATGGAAAACAAATAATAGGTAAGCACCTGTAATAAATAAATACATATTTCTTACATTCATATCAATTAGCCTAGCCTAAAGTAAGCACTGTAAGGCTTGTGTTATGGATGCTAGGGTAACATACATATATGATACATAAATATGTAATATTCATAGAAATATATATAAACACCCATGACTCAGGTGCAAATGCTCGTGTTCATCAAACAAACATCTGCCTCTTCCGGGATTTGAACCCAAGAACGTCGGTGCGAAAGGCAGGATCGCTACCGTAGCACCAAACGGACGTCCAAATACCAAAGTCAAAATAATTTTAAATAAATTTGTTTGTTTTAAAAATCAATTTTAAAATTCTTTTAGTTACTACATTGTTCTTTAAACCTTTTTTACCGGATGAACCACGCTTTATTTCTTGTTTTTATTATATTTAATCCTGACGTTTCGACACCTTTAAAGTAACCGTTACCACAGTATGAGAGTTTGACAATTTAATGAAAGATATGGTTATATTTAAATGTGCGAACACATAAGCCTTTATTACAAAGATCTGTTTTTGATTGATCTTACCTTGGCACGTATAGGAAAGGAAAACCACATTCAAAACATACGAGAGTACAGCTTTATTGACGTGATAACGTCTTATAAATCGATGAAAGCCGGCTGCATGCAGGAATAAGTGTAACGTTTCGCCTGAGCCAAGCGTACAAGCGAGAGCGCGGAACAAGCGACGATCGGCCTAAGCGTTCGACTTGTGGCGCATCTCGTATCTCTCTTCCACTACATGAAGTGAAATGTTAATGTGGTTTCCATTGTTTATAACAACAACTTAATGTTAATTTCTCGAAAAAAAAAAAATTTCAATTATCTTCTTCTTTGTATTATACAAAATAATGATAATTTAGTGATAATTATTCAATTCAATTCATAAAACTATGCAATTTTTCATCAATGTTTTCTTATGACTTTACAGACAACCAATTTTTGATAAGTCCTTGTTGTCAGCCACCATCTTCAGAGACACAGTACTTCGCTTTATAGGTGAAAATGCCAAAGAAATATTGGACCCTTATACACTGCGCGGGCCTATTGGTAAATTCTAGTGACTGTAAATGCTGCCAAAATCATGATGGTACCTTCTGCAGCACAAACAGTTTTTTTGGCTGCCTATCCGGTGACCGGATGTGCAAAACTTGCTTTTCCTCCGCAATCGTACGCAGAACGCGCTTACCGCATGGCCATTGACCTTTTAAGGAGTACTCATATCTACACGCGTCTTGGGCCATTATCCCGAGCCGTTTACCCCTTTCTATTATGTAGATAACCTAATCCACTAAGGCAAGAAAGCCCACAAAATCCGTACTAAGATGTACATGTGAACTAATCGCCTTCGCTCAATCTTCTGTGTGACAGAAAGGGATAACGCGATGGTACGATGGTATGATGGTGGCGACACCCTCACTACGGTGGACTTACATTGAATGACATATATATTCTAGTATCGCGTGACTAACTGACATCGTTACCAGATATACATAAGATTGGATGGCGCAGTTCGAAGGTTATCAACGTCCGATAGTTCACTCATTAAGTAGAACGATTGTTGTGACCATGTCGGAACATCGATCGGCTTGTCACACAACATTCGTAGTAAACAAAAATAAAACAAACACATTTCTATGAATATTTAAGGTCACTAAACCACCGCAAACTATTTTGTTTTTTATATTAAATCTTTTAAAGGTCACTAACAACACACCACCGACTGTGTCAATTTATCGATAAATAATTTATGTCGTTCAATCTTCGATCATATACTTTCAATATTTCCTAATCACTTTAAAATGTTTCTGTTATTTCCCCTAAAGGAAGGCAAAGGGTAAGAAGCTCATACAGCCTCGACTTCAGTAATAATTTTTTTTTCTTACGATGATGATAACTGTATTTTAAATGATAGATGATAAATAAATAATGTATGAGTAATGAAAAACCCTTTTCCCTAGGTTTCTGTAAAGGTGTAGAGTACTAACGTCTGATTTATAGCGGTACATAAGTAGTCGTGAATAACGTAGAAATGTAGGATCAGAGAGAAGTACAAATGTATACGTTGAAAGTTAATGTGACTTGATATGTGACGAGAAGGCGATACATAGGCAACCTGAAAAAGTTTATTTTTCTCTTTATTTAAATTAGAGACTTTTACACAGAGTACGGCAGTCCCATTGTACCCTAAGCTTTTCAGCAACACATCATAAAGGTAATTAAACGAGATCGCATACAAGCCTGGCTACATCTGATGCGGGATCTTTGGATAGCTCACAGATCCCACAGATACCTTCAGATCTAAATGACGATTAACTCGCTATCTCTCGCTTTGGTTTTTGACACATTCCATCAACAAGTGTTGCATATCCTCCATTTTAATAAACGCGTCACAGTTTGGTGATTCAGTTTTTCTTATTAAATGTGCAAACTTGTTACATGGACAGTATCCTGACCGTAGTCTGTGTAAAAGTAGGACGTATTTTCTACCCAACTTAATATTTGCACACTAAGGAATACGAGGAGGCTCACTTTGTATTGTTTTGAACCAGATTCCTTTTTCTAAACAGGTTTTGTTAAAATATTCTTTCCATACATTATTAAATAAAACTTAACTTGAATTTCTACACCATATGTTATTGCAAGTTTAGCGTGTCGGTCAACCTCCTCGTTACCCTTAATGCCCACGTGGGAGGGAACCCACTGCAACATTATCTGATGGCCCCTTATGAACCTGAAAAAGTTATTACGTTGACTGACACAAATACAAATTTCAACGCAGAATAGTTTGACCGAGCACAAACACAGTACTTTAAAGGTACTTTCCTTTTTGCTGAGTTGATCGCGAATATATACAGATCCAAAAGACCTCCTTGGACTTCTTTAGAATACGTGAAAAGATACCTTCAGTTGCTTATATAGGAATAATGCTGATAAAACGATTGTTTGGTACTTGTAAAATATTACATTCGATGTTGTAGTATCAAGAACATGAAAAGATGTCGTCAGCTTAAGGAGTGCTTTGAAAATATCAACGGGTCTTTTGAGGTTTCTGTAGCTAAATTAAAAGAGTACTCGCCCTGATAGCGAGGGGGAGCTGTCTAGTTGAATTTAGTCTTGTAATAATTACTTTAGATACAGTTGAATAAGAAAAGAAAAGAAAAGTTCAATTATCGCTGTCAGTATTATAAAAAGTCTTCTATCTTTATAAATTCCTGTAAATTTTAATTATTTTCATAATCAATTTCTCTGAATTTTTAATTTGTTTTTTTTCCAAATTATTGATTTAATTTCTTTTATGTCTAGTTTAATGGGTTTAAAAACTTGAAATTCTGTGCATACCTTTAATTTAAACGCATATATACAATTATTGTTTTTTTTTATATCAACTAATGCCATGTATGTGTTTAGTCGGTAAGCCTTATATATGCCACGCGTTGCTGTGCCGACTGCAGCGCCATCTGCCGGGCGATCTAAACCATTCTCATATTCAAGGGGTTGAACACACACAAAAAAAATCATTCAAATCGGTCCAGCCGTTTAGGAGGAGTTCAGTGACATACACACTCACAGAAGAATTATATATATTAAGATAATCAATCTTTGTTAAGTTGTTTTGTGCATGCCAAGGCAGGGTTTTGTGTAAAGTCAGCACAAAAAGATCAGCACAAAAGAGCATTGTAAAGATACCAGGTGCAGCTAGTAATATCTATATATGTACATATATAAAAAATTTCGTATCACGGTGTTAGACCGCGATGAACTTCGAAACTACTCAAGCGATTTTTTATGCTGGATTTGTTTCAATTTAGGAATTAGGACATGGGATAGGTTTCATTTAAATTTATAACACAGCAACGCGTAACCGGGTCAACTAGAATATAATAAATCTATATCTATAAAAAATCTCTATCACAGTGTTTGATAACTACTCCGTAACTACACAACCGATTTTGATGATGTTTTTTTATCATTTTGCTGGATTTGTTTCAACTCAGAACATAGATTAGTTCTCATTTCAATTCATAACCAAAAAAAATGATCCACGGCGATAAGTGGTCGGGTCAGCTAGTATATAATTAATATACTATGAAAATCTTTATGAAAGGTATATAAGAACTATATTTACTTTTCTCTTAATTTGAATGGTAAACAAATAGATTTTTATAAAGAATATTAACAATTCTCTTTAACCGATAAGTGTTACAAGTGAATCTAGTTCCGTAGTTATCGGCGAGGATCGAAGTCAGTACCCTTGGTTTTAAACTGACACCTAAACCGATGAGCTCAACAATTAAAATGGAGTAGCTTTTGTTAGCTGTTTTAAACACAATGCCCAAGCAGTTAAGTGCTTTTATTGAATGGCAAATGCTAAAACCTTTCGTAATTATATTTTCTCGTTATCACATCGATTAACCAATTCACAGGTCCAATATTAATTGTGAGCACTTGCCCACAACAGGCAAGGTGAATGGAATTGGCTGGCCCTTCTCGTTCGCCGTTAGCGCTCTCATCAAATAAACGAGATGGTATTTAGTCGGCTGATAGGTGTTTGAGTCGGAGTAGCGACGCTTCTAAAATTACGATTTATACATGAAGTTATTCACTTGATAAAGAAAAAGCATCTCCTTTTAAATATTGTAATTTTTAAATCAATTCAGTAAGAATGGTATGAAACCCGCTACGTTTTCATGTCCGTTCCACTATTCTTCCAAATCCAAAACGGGATGTTTTCACCATTGTTGGAGTTCCGAAAACCTTTGAATATACAAAAACGTGATAAAAACATTCTATAACAGCCGTTCTACATATGTATTTAGCTGCATTAGTGAATTTAATCGTGACTTTCTACTCTCCGCCGTTTTAAAATGAGACTTATGTACTGATGAAATAGGGGTGTGGACATATAAGCCAGTCAATCTCGTGGAATATGTAAAGTTGTACCTATTAGATCCATGATCAACATACTTCTTGTCAGCAGCCAAAATGGATTCCATTCATATTGTAATGTAATACTGTATTATGCCGCCATTATTACCTAAAGCGAATAAACTGCTATTGGCATGACTATAAGTAAAAATCCGATTTATATATTTTTATACTTCGGCCAAGTATTTTACTTGACAGCTCAAGTACCAATATACTACTGATATAACTACTTATCAATTTGTGGATGCATAACAAAACTAGGTCAACAGAAAATATCCTTTGATTGTTAATTCCCTTGAGAGTGTCGAAATAAACGTTTTTTGCGGCATAAACAGCAATATCTTTTTTTACGTTAATTTAGAAGTATGATTTTTTCACAACTTCAAGGGACTGTAGACCTGAGTATATGGTTTAATTTCAACTTTATACCTCCACGCATTCCCGAGATAAAGGGTCTTGATAGATAGACGGACGAACGGACAGATGGACAGACAGACGGACAACAAAGTGACCCTATAAGGGTTCCGTTTTTTTCGATTGAGTTACCGAACCCTAAAATAACAAGGAAAATATGTAGATAACTAACTGTAACACTTTTTATACAAGATGGCAAGCTTGTCATACCTCTGAACACTAGAGTTAAGAGGAAGCTTATAATTTAGAGAGCTTGTCCAGAAACAGCTTATTCACTCGAGCCTTAAAGGTCTTGGGGTAAAGGTGCTGGGAAAACAGACGTAGGTAAGGTATTCCAGTCCTTGGCACATTGTAAAATACGAAGAAAAGCGCTTGGTACGCAGACGCGGACTATTAATCAAGAAGGGATGGTAACCCGTAGTGAGCCTAGATACCCAGTCGTAGAAAAGAGGAGATGGAATAAGCTTATGCAGGTTAAAAACACACTTTCTGATATACAGTCTGTAGAAGACCAAAAAGCAGGCGACTAAGGTACGATTCAGACTGACCGGCCCGCATCGGCTCGGACCGGAACGGATGCGGACGCATGCCGCGGCAGCCGTACGGGTGCTGTGAGCGCCGTGTGCGTGTTGCGGCAGCCAACAACCGACATTATAACGACAATCGTATTGTTGAACAAAGAAAATAAGTTTTTCTTTGGTGTCCATTATTCGTTTAAGTTATTACGTTCTTATCCATTACTGTACACAACTTCAAATGACTCTCGTCCCGCTGCACCGCTAATCTCCGTTCGCGTTCGACAGCCGCTGGAGCTGCCGCGGTATCCGTACGGCGCCGACCGGAGCCGACCAGAGCCGTACGGCCGTCGCGAAATGTATATGTGGCAGAAATATGAACTTTCATTTCTTGTTACAAGTTTCAATTTCCTTTACCGCATTGTGAAATGCCTTCGGGGCCGAGCCGATGCGAGCCGGTCGGTCTGAATCATACCTAAGTCGATAGACGAGTTTGTGAAGCTTGGTTTTACCAGCGCAGCAGTTAGTTTCCTGGTTGAATGCAACAGCGTGGAAGTTCAACGGACACAACTTCTCCAGTCCCCAACACCGCTCCCGGAGGTCTGCAGCAGTCTGAAAAGGCTGCTAACCTTCTAGGGTGAAGTGGGTTGACTGGAGTAAAAAGAAAACCTAAGAAAACGTATAATAAACTACTCAAGAGGCTAATTGCGTAAAAAACCCCGTAAAACCAATTTGTTTTCAGGCTCAGCACTCCAGCGAAATTAGTATGGCAAGCTGGTGGCAACTGAAGCGCCACAAACATATGCTCACTACTGGTAATTAGAATATACGGTAATTATAATAATTAAGATTCACAACGGCTAATTTTTACTCTGCATTGCATTATAAACATCCATTTTTTAGAATTATTCCCGTGCCAAATCCAGTAAAATACCTAATGATAGTTCTCGTTAAGTATTTCAAACCCACCAACCATCTGTTACTAGTCATATCGTACATGTCACAGCCAAAACGCATCGGTCTGGCAATCGGCAGACGTTTTTTGAAGGGAAACTCGCTTGGATGGCAGCCAATTTGTTAATAACGTTAACGATTCTTTAAATTGACATTATAGCTGTAAGTTATCCTTCCGCTTCTTGATTAAAGTGGAGATGACAAACTAGCATACATTCTTAAACGATATCAAACATGACTTACGGAATTTTGTGTAAATATTTGTGTCCTAAAAAGATAAATATATCAAACGAACGTAAATATTTTAAGACACAACAAAAATAACTCGTTATTAATAATTCGAGATAGCTTCTTGAATACGATTTGTTAGTCAACATAAAATTAATTGATCCACATATAATATATTACTATCTTTACCAAATAGAAAAAGAGTATATGAAATTATGTGGAATGGAATGGATTTTGCGCATAATTTATTTTATATTTAATCCTGACGTTTCGACTGCTTTTCAGGAACCGTGATCACAGGACGACTAATACACTGTCACAATATTTTAATCGGGCAAAATCCATAAAAAGTTGTTTTATTTAAATGTGTAATGTGTGAAAGAACTAAATATTACATAGGTATATTGTTCTGAATTCAATTTAAATAGATAATGCACTACTGTTATAGAATCCAAGGGCACCACACACCAAGACCCGGCCGAAGATCAAGTCCGCCTTGGACTGACTTTACCATGA
This sequence comes from Calamotropha paludella, assembly GCA_927399485.1. Taxonomy (NCBI): domain Eukaryota; kingdom Metazoa; phylum Arthropoda; class Insecta; order Lepidoptera; family Crambidae; genus Calamotropha; species Calamotropha paludella. The sequence continues at coordinate 29,735,487 of OV656804.1, forward strand.
AAAGTATAATAAGCAGTTGGCCATGGAAGTCGTCAAATTGCATATGTAATTCTAGGTTAATTAATGATAATGACTTTCCCGCCTGATAATAGACTTGTGACCCGAGTCGATATTTTCTAGTATTTTTCTTATAAGATCGCATTGAAAAATGCATAAAAAATATAAATATTATAAAACTAAATGGCTGTTTCATCTTGATTGCCCAAACATTTGTAAAAATGTTTCTTTCGAATACGAGAGGATGTTCCTCTCATTGATTAAACAACGCTGGCCTACAGCATAAAATCAGAAAGGTACTAGCAAATTTCGACGGGTGTTCCCAAGGCCCGGTAGCTCAATTGGGAGAGCATTGGACCGGATTTCCAGAAGTTGCGGGTTCGTTTCCCGCCTGAGAATTCACTTGTGACCCGAGTCGATTTTTTTCAGGATTTTTCTAGTATAAAAATTTATCTTAAAAGATCGTATTTAAAAATGCTTAAAATGTAAGTATTTTTTTCCTCAATTTTTAAAAAGCTTTGATCTAATTTACGAACATTTCAGCTCCACCTTACCTCAATCTTATTGATTAAATCAACTTAAGACTATTAATGACAACGCTAATAAAGTTTGAGCTGCTTTTAAGAAGGGCTTAGCTAGAAAGTTCATCAAGAACAACAAGATTTACAATCAGTAAATTACAAATCACAGCTCTTTTTTTTTGAATGGGTTCGTTCTTGATCCCAATTAAGCCGGGGGGCAAAGACAGAATCCACGATGGAACGAGCTAACCCAGAAGATGCCTTGCTTTGACCCTTGCTTTAAAAACAGACGGAAATACAGACGCAGGGAGGGAGTTCCACTCCTTTGCTGTGCGCATTATAAAAGAAGTTGAGAAGCGCTTGGTGCGACAGGTAGGAATAGCAATCAAGAAAGGGTAGTACCCCGCAGTGCGTCTGGATGTCAGATAGAAGAAAGGTGATGACGGTATGAGCTCCTGAGCACACTTTGAAAAAAACAATCTCTAGAAGACCGACAGACAGGCAACTTTGCTGCAGTGAGGTAAGGTGTGAAGCTTGCTCTTCACCAATTTGCCGTGTCGATTTCGCTTACATTCTATCAACAAATGATGTAAAGTCACGGACAAGAAGAATACACCGTAGAACCATGTCACATTACATCAATTATATTATTTATTTCTATATTGTCGTCTCTTTGCTTAGGCTGATTTAGTGTGACACGGTTCTACTTTGCACACCACGTTTTTTTAAAGCGCGCTTGTATCGTAAAAACGCCATAATCTCGCGCGTCAAACATAGCTTAACTATGAATTTGTTTCTGTTTCAACTTCTACCTTTGAATACCCGCATAAAAAATCAGTATTACGCATCAATTGGGACCTGTATGGATATTGTATCGATATAAACGCGTTAGACATGCAAAAAGTTCCTTATTGTAATATTGTAAATTTTACTTCTGTTAAAACTGACGAGTGTGACATGATTCTACGGTGTATACATCTTATCTTCTGTCTCCCTTTATTTATAATAAATTTGCTAGTGTTTGCAATCTTAAAGATTGTCGGTAAGGGAAACCAAAGCTCTAATCACCAATACCTTACTGGAGTGGAGTTATTCAGAAACTGAAGATGTTAAAGGTCATCAAATAAGACTGCAGCAATCTCACACACACGTACACACACGCACAATGCATGCACACACCATGTACACGAACACACACATCCACATTTTTGCTTTTTTTGTTTTTATTTTAATTTTTTAATTAGGTTGTTTATACTTCATTTCATTGAAATTGTTAACAAATTGTATCCTATTTTACCGTAATTTGCTATGTAAACCGAATTATTTTCCTCACAGGACAGGCTATGCCTAGTGTGGGGAATAGAAAACTTAGTATGTAAAAGGCTTATTGAAATAAAGATTATTATTATACATTATTACTAGAGGCCCGTTCCGCATTAATTGTAGCCTATGTTTCTAGCATTAATTATAGCCTATGTAACTCAGCGAGAATGTAGCTTTCCAATGGTGAAAGAATTTTTGAAATCGGCTTAGTAGTTTTTGATTTTATTCATTGCAAACATACAAAAATACAAATCTTTCCTCTTTGTAATATTAGTATAGATTATTGATCGTGATTTATCATATATCTTCCCGTATATAAATTTATTTAATGGAATATAACTTGATCACAACCTAAGATCCGTTTTAGAAAATAGTCTAATTAAACGTAAATATTATTATAAATATTATTTCTGACTATTCGTAGCTTAAAAACGGTCGACAAGAATTTTAGCGCTTATGCAGACGGCTGGGCTTATAATCTACTCCGATCGGACCCAAGCAATTTTCACAAATATTTAATTCAAGCGCTCAGATTATAAAACAAAAGGCAGATAGACCGTGCGGAACACCGAAAGTGAAGCCAACAAAGCAAATACAAATTCAAAAGCGAATACAATCTCGAGTCAGTACGTCACGAAGCGTTGCATCGTTAGTACGTCACAGATAATATTCATATTTTTGAGAATAATGCCGTCTTATGTTTTCAAACATTGCAAAAATTGTTCCCAAAAACAAAAGTAAGAAGATGGAGTACCTTTTCATATGTAAATGTTAATTATTTGTCTATTTGGATATTATTTTACGTGATTATTTTTAGTGAAATCTTGGAACACAAAACCTTAACAAAAATCTGCCGGTGTTGCTAGTTTATTTTGAAACATTTGCCCTTAAGTTGGGAAATATGTATTGGAAACAGGATTATCGATTTATACAAATATTTTTTTCGATAATAGTGTTTTGTTTGTCTCGCTTGTTGGTTGGTATGTTTGTATGTTTGTGTGTCCGTTTCTATGTGACTTCGTTACTAAAACTACTGAGTATTTTGTCTCTAATAATAATGATGTACATCCGTCGATTCGCCAACATAAAGTAAATATATATATAGCCAAAAACAATACAGACTCATCACGACTTTACTAACGGCTGCTATAAATCCACAAAATATTTCTTTTCATACAGATTCCCAACTGATCCTGTTCTACGTAACGATTGGATTTCTATCGTACGTGATAGCAGACAAGATAACGGTTGGCTACCATCAAAATTTTGTGTTGTCTGTTCAAGGCATTTCAAAGAAGATGATGTTTACTTCATCGAAAAAGGTCGTCGGTTAGTTAAAAAAAAATCAAAACCAACTCTGTAACTGTAACCAAGTAATTTTGTTATTATCCTGGCAACCGTAACGCACACCGAGGCTACGTGTTTTTATAGTGCTGTCACGCACACATGTCTACAAGAGTGGCTTCACATTATTGTTCCGTGCGGTCTATCTGCCTTTTGTTTTATAATCTGAGTTCAAGCGGTATTTATTTTAATTTATTCTTCAGATACAAAATAGTATTCGCAGTTCATTATTGCATGGCATTCCAGTCGATGACAAAGTGCTGGCGTTATTGGAGCTTCGTTTGGAAAGTTTAATATTCATAGAACCAAATCTTCAAGTCCTATTTTTTGAGTCTGTGTTAATATCCTTTGCATTGGATTTGTTTTTGATAATGGACCATTGATATCCCTACTAATATTATTGGAACGGAACGAACGAAGCTCCCATGGATTGGCTTCGATGGCGCAATGTCTGGTACGCCATAACTTTCCGAGTTCTTAACCGATTTTAATATTTTTGTGTGGAACCGAATCAACAGGTTTAGGACCAGATGGTGACGGAGCTCGAATTTTGAAATTCGCAAAAGTTCCCATTGAAACAAAAAAATATACCTTTTTTTAGGTATTACGCTCCGCTCCAATATATGGTGCTAGCGTAGCTTTATGCTTAGTGACTGCATCGCCTAGTAAATGTGAATGTAAGTTTGTTTGTTATGCTTTTACGCAAGAACTATTAAACCGATCATCACGAAACTTTGTACATATATTCTTGGAGGTATTAGAAGTAATATAGGATAGCTTTTTTATTGAAAAAAAAAAAATTGCGGGCGAAGCCGCGCGTAAAAGCTAGTAATATATAAGAGAATTATAATATTTATTCAATTTACTATGACTTAATAACAACTAAAAATAAATACCGAGTCGTTTTCGAGTCAGGTCGAGCGGCTCGCATACCGGTTTAATGGTTATGTCACTCCGAGGTCCCGGATTCTATCCCAGGCGGGTCAATGTAGAAAACGAATATTGTATATTGGCTCGGGTCTGGGTGTTGTGGTGCCGTTGTTATTCTACTTGTTATGTTACTTTCGCGTCAGTCATTCATGACTTTATTTTTAATCAGTTTTTATTTTTATTCAGTTTTATAATAATTTTGCGGAAATCTGTTAGAATCCTATTAACCGATTCGTTGCGTTCACTTTCTTTTGCGTGTGGCGCTAGCCACACTGGAGCCGTGTCATTTTAAAAACTTCTTCAAATTAAGTATTAGGTAAACCTCCCCAGAGTAAAACTATCTTCATTTTTCACGTAAATCAAGCTAATTTGGTAATTGTATGTAGCAACGAATCGGCTAAACTGTAAGCCACTTTGTATTTCGCTTTGTGGCCTATTCTATATGATGCTTCAATTAAATCGAAGAGCTTTGCTCCAAAAGTAGGTACATCATCAAATTAAGCTGATGAAAAGATTTATGTTCTTCAAAAGCTATAAACTATATTAGACGACCTTTTGATGCAACGGTAGCAATCCTGCCTTTAGCACAGACGGTCCTGGATATGGATTCCGGGAAGGGCAGAAATTCGTGTGATGAATACGATCATTTGTACCTGAGTAATGGATATTTATATTTCGGGGGAACGTCAGGATTTTGGTCCGAACTTTCCGATATTATATGGGCAGAGTTAGAAATCGTACACTGAGAAGATGTTGTATTTTTTGAACACAGTATTAAAAACCACGTTGCACGTAACAAACTTGTTATAATAAGGCACTTAGCGAAACGTAGGACAGTTCCGTGACGACGTCTTCACTTGATGGCGACTCGATCGAAAGTGAATCGGAGCTCGCACGTTGACAACATCATGACTCTGTCGAAGCGCAGAAATCGTAGTTTCTTATGTTCGCCGGCTAGGGCGCGCTTGCGTTTCGTTTAGAGTCCGTACTCATGACCGGATACAACATATATATATCACACATACGGTGCTATAACGTCACTTATGCAAATGGTGCAATATTTCAGGGGGAGCATTTAAAAATTGAACATCCTTACAACATATAGTTTTTCTCAGCTAAACGAATAAAATAATTAAGCTACAACTTTGAACTTCATTTTAGAGTAAAAGAAAGCAAAGTAAAGAGGTAGAGTAGAGGTAGGAGTATTTTCTCATACTCAGTTCAGTTTTGTCTAAAATTACATAAGTGACGTTATAGCACCGTATGTGCGATATTTCAATGAATATTACATATTTATGTTTGATATATGTACATCTAATCCGTTATCCTAGTGTCCATAATACAAGAGTTACAGTGCTTACTTGGAGGCTAATTGGTAAGAAACATTAACATTTGAGAAAGACAATTTTCTTCTGCTCATCCACAACAAAGCAATGTTACAAGACCTAATCCGCGAAGGTTATTGCAAAACATCCATCTTAATAAACGGTTGAACACACCTGGTTTCCTACAATAACACCTCAAGGAAATCCTCATTCGTCACGTCTAATCCTAGACGGTGCAGCGGTCGTAAACAGTTTCACAATTCTATTTTTAGCAGCTTCCCTGTTGCGGTCATTTTATTCGACTGCTCGTCTTTGATGTCGGAATGTTGATGGACTCAAGTGTGAGGGGCGTCGGATATAGTCATCTCTGATAAAGAACTATGGCCTAGGGTATAAAGAATACTTTCTGCTTTGATTCCCAATGCCGGTTGGTATATAAAATATTTTGATAAATCGGAGAAACAACACTCTCGTCTTAAGTTTCGAGTACCGGAAGGGGCAGATTTGTTTGATCAGTACGAGTATCATTTGTACCAGAATCATGAGTATTTATATATTTTTATAAAAATACTGGCTGACCCGGTAACGCGTTGCTATGGTAACGTGTTACCATAGCAACGCGTATATAATGGAAAAAGAGCGGGAAAAAGAGCGGACAGACAAACACAAAACCAACAAATTTGAGTTCTTAGATTATAGACTAGCGGCCCGTCCCGGCTTCGCACGGGTGGACAAAGTTCTTTAATTTTTTTCTATTATTAAATATTTTTCCGTTAGCGCCACCTAGCGTCCAGTAGACGAACTACTTGCGGTTAACGCGTTGCTATGGTAACGTTATTGATACAATGGAAAAAGAGCGGACAGACAAACACAGAAACCACTGTGATCTTAGATTATAGATTACATATCTTGTATCATATATGCATGTCTATCTGTTATCCTAGTATTCATAACACAAGCCTTATAGTGTTTACTTTGTGCTAGGCTAAGTGGTATTAATGTAAGAAATATACCCACGACCGTTTGGTGCAACGGTAGCGATCCTGCATTTCGCACCGACTGTCCTGGGTTCGAATCCCGGAAGGGGCAGATATTTGTATGATGAATACGAGCATTTGTACCTGAGTCATGGATGTTGTACAAGAGTGTGACAAATACTTTGATAGTCCGGTATTGGGCAACAATATTATTTAACGCGCACCCTACTTTAAGGCAATTTAATGATATCCAATATTCGCAGCAATTAATTTCTTGCTGGTAATATATTATTTCTATTAGTATTCATGCTCATTTCTACGCAAATAGCAACTGATTAGCTAAGCATTGGAATTCAAAGGAGCATTGAGGGGTCATGTTTATCAAACACATCAAAATGTATCTTGTATAATCCTAATATAAATTATCAATAGCATTATAATGCAAATCAATATATACAAATTAATTAAGTGCACAAGAACTAAATATCCTTTATTAACCAGATTTTAGGGGATAAATAATAAATAAAGAAATATTTCGTACATACACCAATTAGCCTAGCCCAAAGTAAGCACTGTAAGACTTGTGTTATGGATACTAGGATAACAGATAAACATACATACCTTTATGACACATAAATATGTACTATTCATAGAAATATATATAAATACTCATGATTCAGGTACAAATACGAACATCTGCCTCTTCCAGGATTTGAACCCAGGACCGCCGGTGCGAAAGGTAGGATCGCTACCGTTACACCAAAGTGTCGTCATAAGTCTTCAAAATGAATGTATTTATTGACAACTAACAAGGCATACATCATAACATAACTATAGATTTAAAAACTATGCATAAGTAAATTTTTTGTTGCTGCGTTAATTAAAGTCTGCAACGTATGAAATTATGCTATACTAGCTTTCCGCCCGCGGCTTCGCCCGCGTGGAATTCGGTTATATTGCGGTATAAAGCACAACTATAAGAAAACTTCTCATTCCCACGGAAAAATCTAAGAAGCGCGATGTAACGCTGGATACAATTAGTTGTTAAACCAAAACTGAATGGTACACTATATTATATGTTTTCCCTTGTGGAGCAAAAACATGCAGATTTTGGGCACTGGAAACCCGGGAACACGCTACATAGAGCTGACAATGCGAAAAACAATGTTTTTCCAAGTGTACTCCAGCAACCCTTAGAGTTTGGCCTTGTGCTTTTCATTGCAAATGAAACCCTTATAGGAAATTGTAGTCTTTTAAATTGAAATGGGAGGTCTGTTGGAATAATCGGAATCCGAGGAATGAGTCATCTGGAATCATTAAGCTTCAAAATTTACATGTTCATATTCGTTTGCAACATATAAGTAGATGTAAAAAAAAACAGTTTAGACGATAAAACAAATTGTACGTCATCCCTCGGGAATTCCTCATTTTCGGGGATTCATTATCGTATCATTTAGCTTCTAAATTTACATGTTTATATTCGTTTGCAATATTTTACCTTGTTTTAAATGACACACAGCGCCATCTACATTCCATCCATCAAGCAAACAATATTTTTGTTTTTCCTCGGGAATATCAATTTTTTTCAGGTTAAAAAGTACCCTATTATTTAATTCAGACTTTTATCTTTACGTCTGCAAAATTTCAAAGCAATCGGTTCAGTAGTTACGGCGTGAAAGCGGAACAAACAAACAAACTCACTTTCCGATTTATAATATTAGTAAGGATTTAGGATTTATAGATACACAGCAATATACACTTTATCTTTAACTAGCTGACCCGACCACGCGTTGCTGGTATAACCCGGCCACGCGTTGCTATGGTAACGTTAATTGATTATAAAAACTGTTATTCTTAGGCTTATGGTAACTATGGTAACAAACCCACAAAGTCCTTCTTTTATATAGTGGAGATTACATAAACAAATAATTAAATTATTATAATAGAAAATCACTTGTGACCCGAGTCGATTTTTTCTAGTATTTTTTTATTATAATATTTTATCTTATAAGATCGCATTGAAAATGCATAAAATATATAAAAAAATATAAATCAAATAATTTGTTATACATACTAATTCATATCGTTTTTTATTTAAGTGAGTATTTTAAATCATCGCATACATAAAACAAACGACAGAGACGTATTTCAAAGATGGTTTTATTTTTCTTGCGTATAAGACATTACATGACATTCTAAGCTTGGAAGCTACATCAAACATGCAGACGGGCCAGGTAAATAAATCGTATTACGCAAAGAGTGCGAGTCATGAATAAATAAGATTCTTCGGATTTACGTTTCGGCGCACCACTCTTAATGGCGATGCTCCTCAATTACACAGAATGTCGCCAAAATAAGGTGCGTAGAGCTTGCCTTAAAGATCTCTCGAATTTAACCGCTATTTATAAAGTAAACAATGAGTATCTGGTAAGTATCGACGAATAAGTAATTACTTGCGTAAGTAACGCGACGGTGATGTAAATTTCGTTTAAGGATGACGCAAGGACAAGGAATAAATTAATAAAGCTTATCGAGGTAGATGTAACACATTGTTAGGGGCACGATATCGATTCCGATACTTTACTCTCACTACATTTGATTTCAATACTAGTACTTAAAATATCGATACTTTGATTCTATACCCTGTACTAATTTGAATACTTTTAATCAAGTATCGAATCGATTCAATCAAGCAACTTTGTTGACTGTTTTAATGAAATTGCAAATATTCATTACAACTTTATTATTAGTGAAGTCAAGAGTAGAATGTGACTTCTAAAGTGAAGCGTCTCTTGTGCCGCGTTGTCGTGTTATTTATAAGCATGTTGAATGTACTGATGAAGAGTAGAATGTCTAAGCTTTACTTGGCAATGTGTTTTTTTTGATAAAACCTTTTTCTATAACTTTATCAATGTATTTATTCGAATTTATAACAATCAGAGAAAGATGCGAGCAGCCCGCATCTTAATATATCAACTGATACTTACTTATATTGATACTTTAGTTTTATACCAATACCAAGAAAGTATCTGTGGTGTCCTCGATTACTGTCAGGGTATCCATCAAATGAAAGCAGTCAGTAGTTTCACCAAGCAGCACACGCACGTCCGCACCGGCCGACGGTCGAGCGAGCAATGCCCCTCTGCCGCTGTAGGCCGTGCGTACGGGCGTGTGTCGCTTGCACTTTATTAATACGTCACACCTCTTCCTTTTCAACTGATTCGAATAATTGAGACAATGAAAAATAATTAAAATACAATTATGTAATTAATATTCTTAAATAGTATATCTTGAATTGTTTTTTAACTAAGAAGTTTTTTTTTTACTTAATTATGTGTTATTACTTGCAGCCAAATACTCTAATCTTACGTGTCCTCTATTTTTCTTTGAATACGCCACTCTCCTTTTACCTTTTTTTAGATGTATCAGTTTTTTTATATTAATTTATTTAGTATTCGACGAATCGTCAGCTTACAATATTGTTTAATTACAAGCTATATATCTTAAAAAGCTAATAAAGGATTCACACGGAAAAATTGGTCTAGGTATTACTATAGTGAGCTCACTCAGTGTGTGAACCCACGAACCCCTATTGTAGTATCTGAATGCCAACTACCCTATTAAGATAAATGATTGGGAATGATAAAATGTCGTTTTATTCGGCTATCTCCTAATTAGGGAGTCACAAATTAATAAAACAATATATATATAATTATATATATATGTCGGAGTTATTAAAATGAGTATTGAATTAAGTAACGCCATCTATCGCCACTTCAATGCAAGTTTCATAGACAATTCTTTGAGTCAGTAGTACGAGCGGAAGTCTATGGCAGTGTTGACGTCACAAGTGAATGAGTGAATGTTCGAACGAGCCAGTGTTGAGAGGACTATCTCGTTCGCTCTTGCTATTATTAGACTTTGTGAGCTCGACCGCGTCAGACGTACGCACTGATTCTTTAACAAAGTAAAAGATGGCGGACGAAGCAGATGTGTCCGAACCTAATCTGTCGCCATCTCCGACAGCAGCGGTGGGATCGGAACAAAACACCTCCAACGTTTCAAACCAACATCCTGCTTCTACGCAAGACCAATATTTCGGTGATCCATCCTCGTCACGTGGAGAAAATAACCCCCAAGCAAACACACGGATCGGAGATCAAAATATACTTTCACAGTCGGGTAGTCAAATACCGGCGATGTCACCCGATATGTGGGCGTCCTTTTTTCGCGGTATGGCAGAAAGTTTTCGTCATAACGAAGCCGGTGTGTCTACATCAAAAGGTACAACTAAGAAGATGAAACCTGGTGACGTGTACGTACCCACTTTCGATCCAGACGATTGCGAGTTCACGGCGGCGCAATGGTGCGACGAAATAGAACATCATCGTGTTCAGAATTCATGGACCGACTACGAAACGAGGAATGTAGCGTTTACAAACCTACGTGGCCGGGCGCGAAGATGGGCGTCGCAGTCATATCCTCTTTGCAAGACTTGGGCAGAAGCTAGGGAGCGGCTTTCAAGACAATTTGCCTCTACGAAGAGATTTCATGACCTGTTTCAAGATATGGTGCGGTGTACTAGTGACCAAGCTTCGACATACGTGGAATATTCGACTAACAAGCTGGCTTTGATTGACCGTCTGGATACGAGTTGGAGCGAGGCGAACAAGATCGAAGTGGTCATCTCGGGTATTTCTGACAACCAGGTACGTTCAGATTTATTGAAAAATACTCCAAACGATTTCTTATCACTCGAAAGACATCTTGGCACTTACCCAAGAATTAATAGTTATAAAAGAACAATTGACAATCATTCCTCTGCGCCTAGCGACCCTAAGCGACGGCGACATAATTTAGTAACCATTAAATGTCACAATTGTGGCAAGCCGGGACATTATCAACGTAATTGTAAATTGAGAAACCAATCTAAGAACGTAACGGCTACCGATAACTCTTCCCAATCAGTTCTTGGTAAGTCTAGTGCTACGAATACGCGGTGTACTTATTGTCAAAAAATGGGTCATACTGAAAATGTGTGCTTTTCAAAGCAGAGAGATGAAAAACTTAAAAAATCGAGTGCTTCGAAGTCTGTTAACATGTGTTTACAGTCTGACGCGCCTCTAGTACGTATAAAAATAGATAATTTCGAATTGCAAGCTTTGATTGATAGTGGTTCTGATTGTTCACTCGTTCGTAAGGAAATTGCTGATAATTTGTCTGGAAACCGTGATTTCACACCAACGCGTCTCACAGGTATTGGTTCTAACACAGCGTACTCTTTCTCAAAAGTAAGTTTGCCGATAGAGATTAATGATGTACACATAGAAGTCAGCTTCATTATCGTTGACTCGCACGTCATTCCCCATGATGTCATCATCGGTAGAGATGTTTTTGCGCGGCCGGGACTTAGTCTTATTATAAATAGCAAAGGTGTTCATATTATTCGTGAAATTCAAGCCGACGTATGTCTTTTGCAGAGCTCCGATATTAACACGATCGACACCGACCTAACTGACGGCATTGATATGTCGCGTTTACAAAAATTAATAGCTAAATTTAGTGATAATTTCGTAAAAGGCAATTCTCAAACTCTAGTTACTACCGGTGAGATGGAGATAAGACTTAAAAATCCTAATAAAATAGTTCAACGTCATCCCTATCGTTTAGCTCCAGCTGAGCGCGAGGCTATGAAAAATATAATAGCTGACCTGGTTTCGAAAAATATTATACGCGAAAGTTCTTCGCCGTTTTCTAGCCCCGCGATTTTAGTAAAAAAGAAGGACGGTTCCGACCGCCTCTGTATCGACTATAGGGAGTTGAACTCCAATACCGTTCGCGACAACTACCCCTTACCACTAATATCCGAACAAATAGATACCTTGGGACAGTCTTGTGTGTTTACTACTCTCGACATGGCATCCGGGTTTTATCAAATTCCGCTTTCTGACAAATCAAATTCCATAGAAAAGACTGCGTTTGTGACGCCTGACGGCTCATGGGAGTTTTTAAAAATGCCCTTCGGACTATGTAACGCCCCTGCCGTCTATCAAAGAGCCATAAATAAGGCACTGGGCCCTTGGAGAGACGTCATCGCTACGGTCTATATGGATGACGTTCTAGTTTTTTCTAAAACAAAAGAAGAGGCGTTCATACATTTAGAAAAGGTTTTAAACGCTCTTGCAGGCGCCGGTTTCTCTTTTAATTGGAACAAGTGCAAATTCTTGAAATCTTCCGTAGAGTATTTAGGTTTCATTATATCAGAAGGTTCAGTAAAGCCAAATCCCAAAAAGGTCGAAGCTCTAGCTAGCTCTCCACTTCCCACTAACGTAAAAGAGCTGCGTCAATTCAATGGCCTAGCCGGCTACTTTAGAAAGTTTGTGCCTAACTTTTCATCCATAATGGCTCCACTCTACCAACTAACACAAAAGGACGCCAAATGGGACTGGCGAATCCAACATACTAAAGCCCGTGACACAGTAATAAAGCATCTCACTACAGAGCCCTTGCTCACTATATTTGATCCAACTCGTGATATCGAAATTCACACAGACGCGAGTGCCCTTGGCTATGGGGCGGTTCTCTTCCAAAAATTCGACTGTCAACTCAGAGTTATCGAATATTACAGTCAGAGGACGTCCGAAGTGGAGAGCCGCTATCATAGCTACGAGTTGGAAACTTTGGCGGTTTTTAAAGCTCTAAAGCATTTCAGACATTATATACTTGGCAGGCGATTCAAAGTTGTAACGGACTGTAATAGTCTTAAGGCATCCCGTCATAAAAAGGATTTGTCCCCTCGGGTGCATAGGTGGTGGGCGTACATGCAAAGCTTCGATTTTGAAGTCGAGTATCGCAAGGGTGAAAGAATCCCTCACGTAGACTTTCTTAGTAGAAATCCGGTGGCGTCTAATATTAGTTCAGCGTCAGTTAATGTAATTCGGATTAGAGACGATTGGTTACAAGCGGAACAACGCCTTGACCCGGATATCAATAAAATAATTCAAGCTTTAGAAAACGATACTTTGGAACCCAGCCTGAGATCAACGTACGAAATAAAAAATAATTTGCTTTACAAAAATTTTCAAGTAAACAAAAGGACCTTATGTAAAGCCATCGTCCCAAAGAATTATCGTTGGCAAATAATTCAGCGCTTTCATGACGAACTCAAACATCTTGGATGGGACAAAACGCTCACTAAGATCCGCGAACATTTTTGGTTCCCTAACATGGCTTCGTGCGTTAGAACATACGTCGATAGGTGTCTTCCATGCAAAATCAATAAGAAACCTTCAGGTGCTACGCAGTCAGTATTACATCCCATTGATAAAGTACCTACACCTATTCACACACTTCATATTGACACAAGCGGCAAACTCACTGGTAGTCATAACACTAAAGAATACGTCGTTGTGATCATTGACGCTTTTACCAAGTATTGCCATCTAACCCCAGTAAAAGACTTATCAGCCAGGTCGGCATGCAATGCTCTAAGGATGTTTGTGTCCTTGTTTGGTTCCCCGGTCAGGATAGTAGCTGATCAGGGAACGTCATTCACTGGACAGGAGTTTCAGGATCTATGTAAGGAATGGTCGATAGAGTTTCATGAAATCGCTAGTGGGGTTAGCAGGGCAAATGGACAGGTTGAGCGGTTTATGTCCGTAATTACGAACTGCTTTGCTATTGCTGATAGTTTATATATATATTTCTCGTAATATTAGTTATTACTGTATGATAAATGTCTATCCGTTACCCTAGTATGCTTAACACAAGCCTTTACAGTGATTACTTTGGGATAGGCTAATTGTCCAAACAAACCAAATTATCCAAGCAAAAGGCAAATGCAGAACGAAGCATGGGTATTGTTACGTACAAATTTCGGAGCCCGTACTCCTGCCGTAAATTGTTTGTGGTCAGCTACGATGCGCCGTCCCGGCCCTACTCGGTAATCTGTGATGTCACTTTGACACGTATCTAGAGCCGGTGTAGACGCCGGCGGCGATCTCGCTACTGAATTATAAAACATATCTATTTTCATCCGTTTTATTGAATAATCTCGAAATATTGCCGAGTTGTCTGGCGCATGTGCAGCCTTGTGGAATTATTATAATTTGAAACAAGGAGCTAAAATCATCGATTCTTTGATCAAGCTTAGATGTTGTCCTCCTACAGGAAGTTTCTGATTGGGGCCATAAATATCCCCTTGTTCTGGTGGTGCTCGTCTGCCGAAAGTCCGGATCCTTGGCAGACAGACTCTTACGAGGAATCCCAGTTTCTTCGATGGAGAGAATATCCGCTGGTCTACTAGCGGTGGCGCCCTTTTGGATAAGTACTAACTTTATATCTTACACCTAACAAATGCAACCCATAATCGCATATCTTGGGTCACCTAAATCCATCTTAGTCTGAGCTTGGCCGGCAAACCTTTAAAATAGAAAGGGGCTTCTCCCCATGTGAAGATTTCGTTTGGGAATCAGTTCGTGTAATAAATGATTGGTCTATGAGCTTGAGTTTTCTTTTACACGACCGTTTTAGAGGTAACAGTATAACCGTGCTATTGTCCTTGAACATCATTACGATTACGTGTGTATGTATAAACTAGATATGTGCCGATTATGACTTTGGCCGACTAGCCGACTACCCGATTAGTCGGTTGTAAAATGGCCGACTAATCGGCCGACTAGTCGGCCAAGCTGATTACGGTTTCGGGGGATTCCGTGACGCTACGTCTACGTCTGTTTAGTTTACTTCGCATTGTTTCTTGATTTTGTATGGGTCAGAGCTTTTGTATAAAGAAAATATTTTTGAGTGAAAGAGCTCAATTCAAATTTGATTATGTCAAAAATATAGTCTCGTGTAGATTCTTTTTTTTAACAATTTGACAATGATTCTGATCTAGAGATGATTCTGATCTAGAGATGTGCCGACTAGTCGCCGACTAGTCGGCACATCTCTAGTATAAACCTCTACAAAGAGGTTTATTTAATCTTTGAGTGCAAAATAAACACTAAAAAATAACGCTACTTGCATTTGTGAACTGCTGATGGGAAGATAATGAAAATTATTAACGAGTCGTTCCGAGCGGTTCCGAATAAGTAAGTCAATCAAGTTGAGAGTAAGTATTATTTGAATTACATTGAATTTAAAATTAAATTTGTTATATAAAATTTAATACTAATAATGGTGGATCTATAAGTTACTTATAGATCCACCATTATTTTAAATTGCTCCTGGTCTAGACCACATACAGCATAATTATATGTTTTAGAGGTGCTCAATAAGACTATGTCATTGTCAATCTTACCCAAACCAATATAAATATATTATACATATATTTATAATAATAATATATATACGTAAATGCTCGTATTTATCACAAAAATATCTGCCCCTTCCGGGACTCGAAACCAGGCTACCAATGCACCAAACGGTCGTCAGAAATTGCTAAAATTGAGATAATTTTAATTTGTTTCTGTAATTATATTATTTTTGTATCAGGCAGCTCTTGTAGCTTCCGAAAACAGAAAAAACATTTCAATCGTCTCAAAGATATTTATCAAAAAAGTATTTTATCACTTTTCCAGTAAAGAAACTTTTTCTCCGGCTAATAGAATCCCGGGAAACTTAGATGAGTGAAAGTGAAAGAGATGTCTAATTTACTGATAAAAATCACAGGGTTCGTTCGCCTTGAAAAATAGGGTCAATTTCTTGAGGTTAAGTAAACGTTTTCCCGGATAATATTAGGCCTCTTTTTATTATCCCCGGGAAAAGTAATGGATCCCGTATATACGTTAGTCCCGTCTTTATGTAGTGTATTTATATACGGTTTATAGTTCCACTCAATTGAATTCGATCGGATCTAAAAGCTATCAGAAAACTCTCTATGATACATTTTCATATCAGGTATATGAGAGCGTTTCGGAATAATAAACACGAGAATTGAATGATATATTTGGTTTCGGTTTTAACAGTTTTTTTTTTAACAATGACATGTCTAAACTTTAAACATACGAAGGGCGAAACGGTGTTTAAAACATGTGTATCGTAAGTTAACTAACAATATTTCTTATATTTACAAAAAAAATACCTAAAATAAGCACTGAAAGGATTGTGTTATTTATACTAGGGTAACTGATAGACATTCATCTATGATAGATATATAATATTTATAGAAATTTACATAAATACCTGTGACTCATGTAAAAATACTCGTATTCATCACACAAACACCTGTCCCTTTCGGGACTCGAAGCTAGGACCGTCGGAGCAAAAGGTATATTTATTGTTTAATCCACGGCAGAAATTCGTATATTTTAGTTTTTCTTTTTTATTCCATTTGAAAAAATACCCTATTACATATGTACATGGTGTAAAGTAGAAACTAACTTACAAAAATAAAAAAACCTGAATATTATTTTACTACAATTATTAATTTGCATTATACATGTCAAAATACTGATGAAACATGATAAAACCAACCATTTTTTTATCTTATAAAAATTCCATTAAATGTTACATGTCTTTAATCTCTTTTAATCCATAACACTAGAAATGCCACCATTTCAACATTATTTTCAATCATATAATACCGTAATAGTCATTGAGATTATATCGAAATACTAGTTTTAACTTCGGTTTTAATAGATGTATAAAGAAATTCTTGGCACTGTACAGCTGCCATGCCAATTGTTTAAAGATAATGATAATAATGATAACATAACTTTATTTAAATGCACTTAAAATAAGTTGTTTTAAATCGACTAACATTTTTACCTACCCATTCAGGACGTCTTTTAACTGACAAGAATAATGGGCACAAGAAACTCGTCAGCTTTAACAGAAGTAACGACATTTAGAATATTATACGTCGTCACCATAAATAATCCATAAAAATACAAAAAAAAATATAATACAATAATAGTAGTGTCATGGTTTCATTACGTGGTTGATCAAAGTCAACAAAAACTATGCGCTATCCATATGCACTTTGTATGTTTGTAAGTTTGAGTTTTGCAATCCCTTTTTTGAATTCTACTTTAGTTTTTGCTAACCATTTTGATGCACGTCAAGGCAGCTTTAAATAAAGGCGTCACTTGAAATTGAGTGTCATAGAATTATTTATACGCCTGTAATAAGCGATATTGTGGTTGTCTTATTAATCAATAAAGCTACTCAACAGAAACATAGAAAATCTGTTAAAACATAGAAAAATAAAATTAATTGAATTAAGTTACACATTGAATAAAAAAACAGTTAAAAATGTGCCCGATTAAAATATTCTGAAGGTAGTAGAAAATATATGACAATTAGTCATCCTGTAAAGGAATCGAAACGTCAGGGTTAAATATAAAATGAATTATACGCAAATCCGTAAAAAAATTGTTTTATTCAAATTGAGTTGTTTTGTTTTAACCTATTTGTATAACGATTAAATTGAATTAGATCCTACTAATCTATTCTATTATTCAAAGAATGTAATAGCAAGCGACCGTTCTTGGTCGACCAATAATTTGCGGTGCCTAACAGCCGGTCTGGAATGCAATATTGGTACCGGTATTCAAAATATTGCAGGTCGTACGATGTTCGCTCTACGCCGCCTGTCTGTTGATTGACAATCGAAAAATAAAACAAAAAATTTTAACCTGAAGTTCGTCGACATGTTTTCCAATTTAGAGGACAATAGTTTATCGAACGCAAAAAAGTGCTGGCACGTGGCAGTTATAAGGGGCAAAATTATACACTAAAATTTTGATTGAAAAAAGTATTTATCAGGCAAAAATCAAATTGTGTCGTAAAATTAATGAGTGTTCATGAAACTGGGAAATTTTATGTTGCAACTTGTAAGGAAGGTAACAATCAATACTCTTCAATACAACCACTATAGTCAATTTTATGAAATTTTGATTATTGTTTTTTTTTTATATTTAAATCTGAAAATGGATTGATTTTAGAATTACACATCATCAGATCAACCAAACTCGGCTCCCGTGATGGATTCAAAACGTCAAAATTAAAAATACAAAATAAGAATAAACACTTTGTAAATCCGAATAAAAGCTATTTTATTTCAATGTACGATAGGCACGGAGTTTTAAGAATAACAGATAAATGTTATCACCAATTTAGTAGTACAAAATCTTGGTAATACGGTAGGAAGACAATATTCTTAATAAAAATAATTCTTACACAAAGAGCTATTTTATTTTCCTTTCAAAGTCGACTGTCAAATCCTCTTTACAACGGAAACGGAAATCAAATTTAAATTCAATCATTGATTCTTTACAATACGAATTCAGAAAACAAACCCCTCTCAAACAGTGCGCACTCATTTCGGAAGACGTTTTGCTTTCAAGATACAATTTAGCAACAATAAATCGAAGCAACTCACGACTCTCTCAGTGGATATTCTGAAAGCGATTCCACGGAATTAGAGATTGCAGAACTATTGAAATCTCGTATACCTTTTGTTTTTTTGACATACTGTAATATAGTCGTAATTTACCCTTGTACCGTAACTTACCGTTACGCTCTGCAACATGACGTATGTCGCTGATGACCTACATTAGTTTAGTTAAATAAGATGTAATTAATTATAATCGCTCTCTTGTGTTGTAACATCTGACAATACAACATGTTACCACGAACAACTGGTTTCACTTAACATGTACCCAAGTCCCATCTACTTCACCACCTTTTGATGGCGACCCTGCATTTGAAGAATTTGGAATCTTACTCAAGAAAGAAAATATTTTAAGAAGAAAATTAAAATTAATTCAGAGAAGAAACACAGTTCCTGAAATGACATCATAGAAGAACACCTAAAACTTATAGAAGACTATTTAAACCTTATAGAAGAATACCTAAACATCATAGAAGAATACTGAAATGTTATAGAAGAATGTGGCTTCAGAGGAAGAAAGAAGCGTACGGGTCAAGGATGGTGTCCAGGGTATAGCCCGGCCCAGTTGGAGCGGAGTCCAGGGATAATCCCGGCCCACGGAGTCCAGGGTATAGCCCGGCCCACTCATCGAGCAGCAGCCTGTGCCTGCCAACGTGCCACATGCTGCCGCCTGCGGTCTACATCCAGCTGCCTACGTGCCCCGTGCAGCCGACACGTCGTCGCCACCGGCTCCGGCCCGCCACATCGCTACGATGCCGTATTGCGTCACTGTTCGATCTAACTACGGTATTTTGTTTTAAGTTATTTAATTTATAAAATAGAGTATTTGAAGTTTGATTTTGAATTAAAGATTGATTATTTCGCTTAAGTAATATGTTTAGAGTAAAATAAGTAGTATGTCTCAACAGTTACAAGAATTACTAGGAAAGTTAAATTATATACGTGAAAGTTTAATTAAATTAGGTCCTGAGAGACGACAAAAGGAACTAGGTTCAAAAAAGTTTGAAGAAGCAAAAAATATATATGCTAATGTTAAGTGTATTGTGTCTGACTTAAATAAGGAGTTAAAATTAATTTCATTAGACTCCTCTGAAGTAGATTTAATTAATTCTTTACTTGGGGATATAAAATTAGTTTACAGTAAAATAAAGCAATTAGTGAATAGTGAGCCGTGTAGTAGTAATAGCTCCGAAAATAAAGTTCTTGAGACAAGTAGTAATCTTTCAACTAGAAAAATGGCAAAGTCAAATTTTGATATTAAAACGGCCATCGCCTTGCTACCGAACATGACGGGGCAAGAGGATATTACGAAACAATTAATAGATGGAATCAATATGTATAGTACAATTATCAATGACGAGTCTCAAAAACTATTAATCGATTTTGTATTGAAAACTAGGCTGTCATCTAGCGCAAAGTTAAGATTAAAGTCCACATATTCTAATATTACGGATTTAGTTAAGGACATGCGCAAATTTTTGATTCCTAAGAAATCACCAGAAGCCCTTCAGGCCAAGCTGTTTCGAACCAGACAGGGGCACAGGTCCATAGAGTCGTTTGGGTCCGAGATTGAGGATCTTTTTGTCAATTTGACTATAACACAAGCAGACGGTGATGATAGCAAATACGAGTTTTTACGTTCTTTGAATGAAAAAACAGCGATAAAACGATTCGCTGATG